>JALAZF010000218.1:1942884-2586346 GCA_022829125.1 Lathyrus tuberosus | reverse complement strand
AAGCGGGCAAGGGTAGCTGACGCTGTGGACCTTACCCGAGTGCTGGAGAAAGGGAAGTTCGAGCTTCCTCCCTGTATCCTTGATAGGCGGTTTTTTGAAGGCAACTCTTTGGTCGTTCCCCGGGCGGAATCTCTTCGCTTGGAAGGTATGGATCGCCCGAGCAAGAGGGCGCTGGTGGCCCAAGATGCTTCTGCCTTGGTCAGGATGCTAGAGATGGCGACTGTTTACGCTGAAGGGGACTCTACAACTGAGTCCGAACTCAATGCTCTCGGGCTTCTGTGGCATCCCTCAAGGAAGAAGTCAAGAGTGTCGGCGAGGCTCGAAAGAAGGCTGAAGAGGAGGCGGTTAGGCTGAAGGAGGAGAATTCCAAGCTGGCGGCAGAGAAGGAAGCTGCCGAGGAACTGATCAGGGAGCTGAGGGCGGTCAATGCCCCGGGTGTCGATGAGCCGGACGATGTGAAAGAACTGAAGACTAGGTCCGAGCTGGTTGCTCGCATGCTGATGGCCGAAGACGATGGTGTTTCCGTCGCGGAGGAGTCCTTCAAAAATGTCGTGGCTCAATTACGGGTGGTGAACCCTGAGCTCGATTTTTCTGTCGAGGGTACTCACTACCTGGCGCATGTAGAAGATGGCCGTATTGTCGTGCCCGGCGGTCTCCTTGAAAGTACCCCCGAGGATCAGCCCGCAGGGAACCAGGGACCCCAGCCAGAGCCTGCCGAGCATGCAGACGAGTGAGGAGTTTGTATCTTTGATGTTGTTGTGATCTGTCCGGCCTGCGTGCCGTGGAATTATTGTAATTTATTTTCTTTCTGGGGGGCATGGCCCCCGTTTGATGTAACTAAGCACAATTATGGCCCTTGTGGTCACCCATTATGCTAACTTATTATATTTCTGGCTTCGCTATCTGCATGATTTTACTTGCGTTTATTTTTGCTAAGTGTTGTATGCATGCTCGCTGTGAATGTATGTCCGCCCGTGATAGGGGGTGTTTGACTTGTGCGAATATTTTGGGGGAATTGTTCGTTGCAGATGTGTTCGACAGTGAGGGGAACTGGTCGAACTGTCGGGGAATGACCTGGCGGGGTGCGGAGCTCAGGTCGCGTTTGAGGCCTGAGTTCGCGGCGTGAACGTCCCATCGCGAGCTGGGGTTCTGCCAATCATGGTACTTTGACGACGGCGATGCTCGATCGAGGACCGCTGTCGAGCAGTTGCCCGGCTCGTTACTGAGCGGGGTTATGCTTTAATCGTATGTGACGGTTGTACCTAGACGCGCATAGTGGTCAGTGGTTGACGTTCGTCGTTGCGACGGGTTGAACCGAGAATTTAGCTGTAATATTGTTTTAGCTTTTTAGCGTTCCATGGTCGAGCAAGTTCTTCCCCAGAGAGATGTTCAAGGTAATAGGCCCCATTTCCCGTTTTTGCTCGGACACGATAGGGTCCTTCCCAGTTGGCTGCTAATTTGCCTTCACGAGAGTCTTTGTGGTTTCTTCTTAGAACAAGGCTTCCCACGTCGAACTCTCACCGTATCACCTTGGAGTTGTGCCTGATGGTAATTTTTTGTTTGAGTTTCGCTTCGCGAAGGGCTGCCCCGGTTCGGATTTCCTCGACGAGGTCTAGCTCTTCTCTCAATGATTCGTCGTTCATTTCCTCGTCTAGGGGAAACTCTGTCCGCCTAGAGGGCACGTGAACTTCGACGGGAATTATAGCCTCGATCCCGTATGCTAAACGGAAAGGTGTTTCCCTGGTCGTTGAGTGCGGAGTTGTGCGGTATGCCCACAGTACGCTGTGTAGTTCCTTGACCCATGCCTTTTCGCTTCGTCTAGCCTTCGCTTGAGGCCTCGAAGGATGACTCGGTTGGCTGCTTCAGCCTGCCCGTTCGTTTGAGGGTACTCCATGGATGCGAAGTGCTGCTTCGTGCCCAGTTGGGCGACAAAGTCCTGGAACTTCCTGTCCGTGAATTGCGTCTCGTTGTCCGTTACTATCGCTTGGGGAATACCGAAACGTGCGGGGATGTTTTGTTTGTAGAAACGCAGGATGTTGAGGGCAGTTATTTTGTCCAGAGCTTCTGCCTCTATCCATTTTGTGAAATAGTCCACGCCCACTATGAGATATTTGTTCTGACTTGATCCTACCACGAAGAGTCCTAGGATGTCTAGGCCCCACCAGGCGAATGGCCACGGGGAGGACATAGCCTTGAGCTTGTTAGGCGGAGCCAGGTGCATGTCCCTGTGCCGTTGGCATTTGTCGCATTTCTTCACGTGTTCTTTCGCGTTGTTTTGCATGGTCGACCAGTAGTATCCTGCACGGAGAGCCTTTCGAGCAAGGGACCTTCCGCCAAGATGTTGGGCGTTGATTCCTTCATGGATTTTGCGCAGGATGTGTGCGACCATTTCCTCCTTGACACATTTGAGCAGCGGAATGGAGAATCCCCGTCTGTAGAGTTTATCTTCGACTAAGACATAAGAGCAGGCTCTTCGACTGACTATGTTGGCCTCCTTTGGGTCGGACGGGAGTTCGTCTTTGGCGAGATAGTTGTAGACTGAGGTCATCCAACAGTTGTTGTCGCCGACCACCTGCACGTCGAGTGTCGCGGAGGCCTTCTCGATGCTGGGTCGAGGAAGTACTTCCTGTATGACGAATTTATTTCCGCCTTTCTTCTTCGTGCTAGCTAGTTTGGATAGCACGTCTGCTTGTACGTTATGTTCGCGGGGAACGTGTTTCACTTCCACTGTTGTGAACTTCGTCATTTCCTTCTTTACCAGGGCCAAGTATTCGGTCAGGTTGTCTTTTTTGGCTTGGTATTCTCCTCGGACCTGGAGGGCCACGAGTTGTGAATCTGTGCAAATGACGACTTCCTCTATGCCTAGGTCCTCGGCGAGGCGTAGCTCACCGAGGAAGGCTTCGTATTCAACCTGATTATTGGAGGTTGGGAAAGACAGTGTGAGTGATACCTCGACGATAATTCCTTCGTCGCTCTCTGTTAGTAGAGTAATAGTGGGGGTTATTTTTAATCGTATCCACAGGGATTGTTTGATATTTGATGCGCGCCGTTCAATAGTTGTGATACTTTAAGTTCAATGGTTTCAAAAGTTTCTCAATTGTTGTTAACATTCATTTGTAGCAAAGATTAATTGGTGACAAAGCTTTTGTAAAAGTTTTGATAAAAGCATGTCAAGGTTAGGTTTCTCTAATCCTTTTCACGTATAAACGATTAATCAAGCATATGAACTCGATTTTCGACCAATATAACCGCGTATCCTCCCGACTAAGTTTATGTCTAAAGCGAAGTCGTGAGTATCATTGTTTAGACTGTTGGATGATGTCTCACGCTAACAATCTAAACAACAATCATAAAGATCAACACAATGCGAATAGCAAATCCCAAATCTATGTCTAGAGTTTGGTTTTTAAGAGATAAAATTGTTAGGTCATGATTTGTAGAATCTATGTCTAGAGCAATACAAATCACACATGGATCATTAAGAGAAAACAACATCATCTATATTGATCAAAGACTTTGTTCATATACAATAGATCAAAAGCAATACATAAAATTAGGATCAACTACCTCTAACCTCAACATTGAGTGTTTAGCTACCACTTCTCATGGTAGTTTGGATAACAAGTAAAGAGAGGAGATGAATGAGCATCCACGACGAATAATCGAGAATGGATGCGACTTCAGCTTCTCCAAGTGAAAATACACTCTTTGATGATCAAAATACTGAAAACTATGAATTCTAGTGAAAAATGAACAAGAGATCCCATCCAAATAAAGTGAAAATCTATTTATACACTTCTGAAATCTGCAGGATTCGCACTACGAGTGCATCATTCGCACTGCGAATAAGAGAAAATGGCACCTTAAGTGCCTCTGAGACTTAAACCGCCCCAAGCAAAAATCGTGTGTTCGCAGTGCGAACCATTCCTTCGCACAGCGAATCATTCGCTAGCTCATTCGCACTGCGAATAAACTAACGAGCCAGGACAATCAAATTCCAAAACTTACTGCCACCCTTCGCTAGCATCTTCGCACTGCGAAACAACCAGCGAGCCTTCGCTGGACCCTCGCCAGGAGTTCGTAGTGCGAACTCTTTGTCATTTCAAAAGTGGAACTCTCTGCCACCATTCCCTGGCGCCTTCGCTGACGTTCGCAGTGCGAACATTCGCTGGCCCTTCGCCAGATCCTTCGCACTGCGAATGCTCTGTTGCAGCAACAATTCAGTGGAAACTTGCATCCACTCCATGTGTCTCACACTTTGGCTCCTTTCATGCCTATACCTGCACATTAACACACACATTACAAGCTCCACACATATATTTCAATGTAAGCATTACAACACAATTTACCGCTTAAATCCACAATTTACCGTTGGAAAGAAATGAAAAATGCCAAGTATTTCATACAAATATATAACATGTTTGACATCTAACAAACTCTCCCCAACTAACTCTTTGTTTGTCCTCAAGCAAAGTATGCCTCAACAGAGAATTTGCTCGAGCATTTAAATCAACCAAGATGCGAAAAATGGCTCAACTAAACAACGATCACAACAACGCAACAATTACACAATTCAAGAACCTATAATGTAAAAGAACTTGCCTCTTAAACAATTTCAAACAATGTTTCAAGAGACAACTAACTCATCCTGCACATGTCATTCTACACTCCTCTTCGAAAAAGGATTGAAGGCAAACGTGCATACAAGCACGGGACAATTACACTCAAATGACCAATGATGCAATTACTAAGCAATTCATGCCATATCTCAATGAACACAAAAGAAATCATGGAAGTACAAGATCACTAAGGACTTCAAGGTTGTAGCTTGGTCGGGTAAACAAAAAAAAAGGACATTTCTAATGGCCATTGAAACGAAATTGCCGAAGCAAAAGAACATTCACTATACACCTATTCACACATCTCAACTTCATTTCACCAATTTTTCATTACACCTTCACAAACTACCGTGCACAATTATTGACTCTACATTTTTTTTTCATTCAAGCAAGCATTTTCTCATTTGTACAACATATTCACACTCTTTTCTTTACATGCTTACTTGAATTTTTTTCAAAATTTGGCGTAATGCACCCATCTTCTTTTTATTCTCCCCAACTCATTTTCGACTCAACCTAACGTGAATGTTCCTTGCTTTTTAAGGCAAGGAAGTAAAAGTATACAATTTCAAAGGTTCAAGAAGAAAATGTTAGAAACTCACCAAATTCAGTGATGAACCAAACGTGCAAATTATGTACATAAAACAAGTTCATCACTAAACTGAGTTCTAAACTGTTTAGGCTCAAAGGGGCTACCAAATGCTCACTCCTCACGGGTGAATTACTATATGGACATGGTTGTGCTCAATTTCAACAAGTGCCTTGATCACTTCTCCTACTTCCACAAAATCACATGGTCACAAGATAAGGCATGAATTAAAAGTAAAAATAACATTCATCAACAATCCTTAGCATAATAACACTTTGGAGGCTTCTCACTTTAATGGCTTTTGATCCTAAAATGACACATGCATTCAAAGGAAGTTGTAACATGAAACAACATTATCAATCGCACAAGACACAAAGTTCTAAAACATACAAAATTCTCGAACCAGGTAACGATGTACCTTGTCGCAACACAATGCTTAAGGTACTATCATAGCCCTTACATCATAGAGGAATCTTTCTTTAAGAATCAAGAGTCTCCAACCTACTTCCAAAATTCCATCATAAAAGAAGGAACATTAACATGAAAACATATTAACAATTAAAAACCAACAAATTATTAGTAAAAGCGAAACAAATTTTTTTTTTACTAAAAACACTTAACATTACTAATAATAATAATAAAGTGCTTGGTGTAAAAACACCTACAATATCCAAAATGGTACCACTAGGGTACAAGTACACTAATATTCAAAATATTCCACTATGTGGATACAATAGACTAGCAAAAGCTGAAAAATACAAAATATAAGAAAACTTCACTTTGGAGACCAAAGGAAGTGTACAAGTCTGAAAATCACAAAATTAGTCCTCATCAGACTCCGTCTCCAAAACCTCGGTAACCTGCTCATCTCCCTCATCAGAAGTATTACCAGAAACCTCCACATTGGTGCCATCTCCCTCCAACTCATCACCATCTCCATCCTCACCAGCATCCTCTCCAGCAGGACCAACTAAATCCTCTCCCCCACCAAAAACTGGCCTGGCCTCAGGCCATCCAACATGTGCGAGGAACTGCTCCCTCGACATCATAGTCTGCTCTGCGGCGGGATCCCAAATCTGCAGCTGGAGTACCTGTATAGAGTCATGTAAATCAAGCATGGAGCGCTGAGAAGCGGCCATCCAATCCCAGTTATATTGGCAGATCTCCTGCTGATAAGGATAGAAATTCGGCGACTCAAAAGTATCACCCCCACTCGTACCAGCCCCTGCAGCAGCCCTTGGAGACTCAGCCCTAACATCCTTTGGTTTGCAAAATTTGTCGACATATCGATCATCGATAGCCGACGTGATAGTGACCTGACGACGCGAAGGCAAATTAACACCAGCTTCAGCACATAAGGACATGATCAGGCACGGAAATACAAGAGGGGAATTTTTCCTCGAAGCGTTCCCTCCTAATCCACTCTCGACTCCTCGCAACATCAATCTCCACATTTGTAAGGATGCTGTGGACTAAGTGGGCCAGGGGAATAGGAACTGTAGAGGAATGTGACTTTGGTTTAATGTTGGTGACAACCAAAAGTAATACAAGCTGAGCCAAAGGCAACATATCCTCTCGATGATACCTAACAGCAACTCCCTAATGGTTGAACTTCACATTTTTACCCGGGCGCAACAAATCAGTGGTCATTTGTGTGATATCCCTGTTGCGGTTAAGGTTCCTGTGGTATGCATCTTCCTGACTAGCACGCAATGAAAGAGGCTCTCCAAGAACTCGACAAATTGTCCTTCTATCAAACCTCACAATTTTTCCTCCAACAACCGTAGTCCAATTAAACAGATCCCCCTCATCAGGAAGGGCGTTGGCATAGAATTCTCGAATCATCTCCACATTGTACGAATCAAGGGGAGTTATCAGCTGATCCCACTTTTTTTCATGCAAGAGGGCAGCTACCGACCGATAAGTCCCTTGATCATTCAGAATAAATCTTTTCTCTGCAAGGATGGTTCTTGTTTCCAACACCTCATATCTCTGAGCCTGTCTAATAACCTTGAACCGAGCGTCGTCGAAACTGATCGGTACCTGTCTGGATGTTGATACTTTCCTTTTCTTGGCCAAGTTAGTTTTAGGACCCATCTGCACAAATGACAAACAAATCCCACACAAAAACACCAAGACAGATCATTAGAAATTAGGACACACATGCATCAGAATGAACTAAAAAAAACAAAAAATCTGGGCTGCTCGCTAAAACACTCGCACTGCGAATCCTGGCGAACGCTCGCCCCAGATTCGCAGTGCGAACAAGCCAGCGAATGCACGAAAACTTTGAAAAAAATTAACAGCCCAAGATTCCCCAACATAGCATCATTCTACACGTCATCTAAACCCTAAAAGCAGCATAAAATATGACATGCATAACCTCCAACCCTTAACAACAGAATTGAACCCTAAACTTTCTACACATTTCTCATGCATAATTCACAAACAAAATCCAATTAGTCAGAAAGCACAGGGAAAAGAAATTCAAACATGGTTGGAATTGGCAATTGAGTGAAAGAAAAAAACTTGAGATGGACAGCAACACACGTGAAAGTGAAAGAGCTTGAGAGTTTTTCCTTTTCTTTTTCTATGAATGGTGAGAGGGAAGTGACTAGGGTTTTCCCCTCAAGTCAACAGAATTCAACATGGGTCTTGGGCCTACGTGCAGGCCCACCCATTACAAAACCCTCATTTTTAATGATGTGGCAGCAAAACCACAAAGGTTGGTTCGCTGATGTTCGCAGTGCGAATGGCTGGCGAATGCTCGCCCCAGATTCGCAGTGCGAACAAGCCAGCGAACAAGACAGTTTTGCAAAATTTTCAGGTCTGTCTTGCTACCACACTGCAATTGGTACAATAACATAAAAACACTTCAAACAGCAAATAAAAGCAAAATACTTACAATGTCGGGGTGCCTCCCAACAAGCGCTTATTTAACGTCGGCTAAGCTCGACGGTCCACCGCAATCTCACGAATCGCGGAAGGGAACAATGGCGGGATTCCGCTCGAAATCACCTCCAAGATACACTTTCAATCTTTGGTCGTCCACAGTCCAATTCTCTTTGGTTATTGTGTCTTCAATTATAATCGCTCCATAAGGCTTGATTTCTCAGATCCGAAACGGACCCGACCATTTAGACTTTAACTTTCCCGGAAACAATTTTAACCGAGAATTGAATAGCAGGACCAGCTGTCCTACCTCAAACTGCTTGATGATAACTTTTTTGTCATGGTAAGACTTTACACGCTCTTTGTACAGTTTATTAGAATCGTACGCCTGAAGGCGTAATTCATCCAATTCCTGTAATTGCACTTTTCTTTTTTCGCCGCTAAGAGTTGGGTCAAAATTTAAAAATTTTAAGGCCCAAAACGCCTTGTGCTCCAACTCCACGGGCAGATGACAATTCTTACCATACACAATTTTAAATGGTGTGAGACCGATCGGAGCCTTAAAAGCGGTCTGATACGCCCACAACGCATCATCCAGTTTATTGGCCCAATCTTTTCTCGAGGCCGAAACAGTTTTCTCCAAAATGCATTTTATCTCACAATTGGATACCTCCGCTTGACCATTGGCTTGAGGATGATATGGTGTGGCAACCTTGTGCTTCACACCATATTGCTCTAAAGCTTTATCAAGCTGAGTGTTACAGAAGTGAGACCCTCCATCACTTATTAACATTCTTGGAGTACCAAAACGCGCAAAAATGTTTTTTTTTCAAAAATTTCACAACTGTTTTTCCGTCGGCTTTAGCGCAAGCTATCGCCTCCACCCATTTAGACACATAATCAACGGCGACGAAAATATATTCATTGGAAAATGAAGACGGGAATGGACCGACAAAGTCGATCCCCCAACAGTCAAAAACTTCAATTTCCAACATATTCTGTAAAGGCATCTCGTTCCGCCGTGAAATTCCTCCACTTCTCTGGCACCTGTCACAACTAAGGGCATGCGCATGCACGTCTTTGAATAAGGACGCCCAATAAAAGACCGACTGAAGGACTTTAGTGGCCGTTCTTAACCCATTAAAGTGTCCTCCATACGGAGAGTTATGACAATGCCATAGAATATTCGTGGCTTCCTACAATGAGACACACCTTCTTAAGAGGTTGTCGGCACCAAGTTTAAATAAATAAGGTTCATCCCACACGAAAGACTTGGCGTCAGACAAAAATTTTCTTTTTTGGTGGTGCGTTAGACCGTCCGGTATCAATCCGGTGGCTTTGTGGTTAGCCATGTCGGCGAACCACGGTCTAACCTGCACCTTGTTGAAGCTAGAATAGCAGCAAGCAAAAATATAAGTAACCCAGTTTTGTCGTTCTCCACAGGGATCAGTGCGAGGGAAAGAATGCCATTCAACGGTTTCTATATTTCTAAGCTCATGAATCAAAAGTTCTGGTTTAAAGCGAACCAAAAGCAAATGCGTAAAATTAAAGGAACAAAAAGCAAGTAAATAACAATAACACATTCTTCGGAGGAAAGAAACTCAATAGAGATCACTCAATAACACATGCATTCTTCCGACCATTTCATACACAAATCACTCATTCGTCTAATATCCTCACGTATCACTCACAACAGAGGTTATGTCTAACGCAACGTCGAGAGAACAACGGTATTGTCTCATTGGTGATGTCTCATGCAACTCAACAACACAGAGAAGTAAGAACTGATACTCACGCAAGTGTTAAGCTAAATCTATCTCTAGAGTTCAGACAAAACAGATATTACTATAACATCCATGTCAAACTCATGAGTAATTCATATACAAAGCCCTGATCAGAATACAAACATATGATTAACCCTGCATTCAACTAATTTACCAACTGTATACGAACGCCGTTCTTCATCGCTATTGTCACACATCCTCGCAATACCGTATTGATCCTACTCATGCTACCCATGCTACTTAATCAACACAATACAACAAAAGATACAATGAATATCAATTCACAAACCCCTGTCAAAAGCTTGCTCATTGACAGATGAAAATCTAAGATTAACGATTCGATATAGGTTTTGTCACGACCCACAAATAATCAATCAAAGACAAACAATCAATAGAGAATTAAAACATATTCATAAACATAGATTAGATGAAATACAATAGGTATCAAGAGATTTACATACCAAACATCAACAAAAGAGAACACAAAGAGAAGAAAGGAGAAAAACAAACTTCTCACGGCGTGTCAAAGTCGATCGAAGCAAATTCGACTCCGAATCATCAAGATGCATCATCCAATGTTGTTTCTAAGCTAATCTACTCCTAAAACATGTTTAATGAAGTTGGGAGAAAGTTCCCCCAAAAACATAACATAAAAAATGATGAAAAATGGCTAAAATAGGTAAATTTGTGTTCCCAGGTTCGCCTAGCGAGCCCCCGTTCGCTAGGCGAACGTAAACCGCTTTAAAGTTGAGTTTTTTCACGATTCTGGAACTTTTTGTTCGCCCCGGTTTGCTTAGCGAACAAGCTAGCGAGTGCTCGCTACGGGGGTTCGCCCAGCGAACATGACAGAAAACCATAATTTGTTTTGATCATAACTCTTGAACCGTAACTCCGATTGACGCACGGTTTGAAGCGTTGGAAAGCTTATTCAATGCTCTTTATGAATATGGAAAAATCCCATTGCTGGAACACCTACAAAAATAAATGAAAATAGATTAAACTCAATGATATTTACACGGTAACGCACTATACACCGAAAACGTAAAGTAAACGTATTTACACACAAAGTGGGGTTTATTCAACCAATTTTAACACAAAGTAAGGATAAGTGCAACAAAACTTATATACAAAAATAGGTACAATTTACACTTATCAAACTCTCCCCAACTTATTATTTTGTTTGTCCTCAAACAAAAGTCAATCAACTCAAAGAAATAAAAGCAATTATCAAGAAATCATGCTCAACAAGTTTTTACAAACGCAGAATAAACGTATGGTACAAATATCAAAAGTACATGCAAAGCAATGCTTACCACTAAACTACAACGACACCACGAATATGAAACAAAGTCTAAGCACAAAACAAATGTCAACATCCAAAAGCAATACATGTTCAAGAATGAATCACACCTATCACTCCACTTCAAATAAGAATGAAGAAATTAATGCGCGTTTGCAACCGCGGGGAAATTTCACTCATCTGACAAACAATGCAAATAACAATTCAATTCATACAACATCTAACAATCAAAAATGAAAATATGGAAGCAAAAAGATCACTAAGGGCTTTAAGGGTTGTAGCTTGGTCGGGTTCACAATAAAGGGACATTTGTACAGGCCATTGAATCGAAATTGCTGATAAATGATATTTACACATTACAACTTCATTCACCATTCTCATTCCTTTACCACAAACCTTCTCAAACTACCTTTATGCACAATTATTTCACTCTATTTTTCTCATTCAAACAAACATTCTTTTTCTTTTGTTTTTCACATTCATATTTACACTTTTTCTTTTCATGCTTGTTTGAACTTTTTCAAAAGTTTCAAGCAACTTACCAATCTTCTTTTTCATTCTCCCCAACTTGAATTCAACCAAACCTCAAGTGAATGCTCCTTGCTTTTTACGGCAAGGAAATCAAAGTATACAATTTCAAAGGTTCAAGAAGAAATTTTAGAAACTCACTAAATTCAATGATGAACCAAACTTGCAAATTATGTACATAAACCAAGTTCATCACTAAAAATGAGATCTAAACTGTTTTAGTCTCAAAGGGGCTAACAAATTCTCACTACTCACGGGTAAGATACTTTTGGATATGGTTGTGCTCAATATAAACAAATGCCTTGATCATTTCTAATGCTTCCACAAAATCACAATAATCAGAAGATAAAGCATGAATCAAACGAATTAAACAAAGTTTATCTGTCATCCAAGCATTTAGTAAACAATGGAGGTTTCCTCATATGGGGCTATGAACTAAAGTGATTCATATATGAACAAAAATTCCAAGAGAATGAAAGACATGTAATTTGTACAAATCCTAAGGTTCATAAACATGTTATGTTCTAGAAAAGCAATAAACACCAACCAACGCAATGCAACTTTCTTTAAACTTTTCACACTACCATAACATTTTCTTGTTGAAACAATCAAAATTGAAAAATCACACAATGCATCCTCAAGCTAATCAAAAACAAAACTTGAGAACAAACTCATAAATTATTCTAACAACCTAACAAAATTGAACTAAAACTAAATAAACATAAAAACCAAAATTTGTGAAAGTGGATGGAAAATGAAAGATTTTTCTTTGCAAAACAAGGCGCACGCAGAAACTCTATTTTTGGGTGAAAATGAACAAAAGATCCTCTTTGAAAAGTGAAAAAAAAAACAATTTATACAACATAAAAATTCAGCAGCCTTCGCCTAGCGAAGGAATCATTCGCCTAGCGAATGTATTAAAACATGGCACTTTAAGTGCCTCAGACTTAAACCGCCCACAAAAGTTATCGCGGGTTCGCCAGGCGAACCAAATCACTCGCGACGCGAGCCTTCGCTACAACCTTCGCCCCAGCGAATTTTGGGTCATTTCCTACTGGAACTTTCTGCCACCCTTCGCTGGCACCTTCGCCTAGCGAGCAAAGCAGCGAACCTTCGCTGGCTTCCTCGCCACAGCGAATTTACCCTCTTTCTCTCATTCACTCTATCCAATGTCACTTTATATTAACTATACTACTAAACATAAAACTGTACAAACTCAAGAATCATTGGGTTGCCTCCCAATAAGTGCTAGTTTCACGTCGTTAGCTCGACACCTTATTTACGTACAAGCTCCTCCACGTTGCTTCGTTCACCGGTAGATACCAAATAAAATCTGCAACACTTAAACAAACGTAAACCAAAAACAAAAATATGTACACACACATAAATATGATGGAAAACACATATATACAATCACTTATGGAAAACAACTATTAACAAGTACGTACAAAAGCAAAAAACGTGTTTATACATGTAAATATACAATATAGACAATTATGTACGAAGCTTAAAAACATAGAAACTATGCGATGCAACTCAATATCGACACACCAATCCCCGGCAACTGCGCCAATTTGTTGAAGCTAGAATAGCAGCAAGCAAAAATATAAGTAACCCAGTTTTGTCGTTCTCCACAGGGATCAGTGCGAGGGAAAGAATGCCATTCAACGGTTTCTATATTTCTAAGCTCATGAATCAAAAGTTCTGGTTTAAAGCGAACCAAAAGCAAATGCGGAAAATTAAAGGAACAAAAAGCAAGTAAATAACAATAACACATTCTTCGGAGGAAAGAAACTCAATAGAGATCACTCAATAACAGATGCATTCTTCTGACCATTTCATACACAAATCACTCATTCGTCTAATATCCTCACGTATCACTCACAACAGAGGTTATGTCTAACGCAACGTCGAGAGAACAACGGTATTGTCTCATTGGTGATGTCTCACGCAACTCAACAACACAGAGAAGTAAGAACTGATACTCACGCAAGTGTTAAGTCTAAATCTATTTCTAGAGTTCAGACAAAACATATATTACTATAACATCCATGTCAAACTCATGAGTAATTCATATACAAAACCCTGATCAGAATACAAACATATGATTAACCCTGCATTCAACTAATTTACCAACTGTATACGAACGCCGTTCTTCATCGCTATTGTCACGCATCCTCGCAATACCGTATCGATCCTACTCATGCTACCCATGCTACTTAATCAACACAATACAACAAAAGATACAATGAATATCAATTCACAAACCCCTGTCAAAAGCTTGCTCATTGACAGATGAAAATCTAAGATTAACGATTCGATATAGGTTTTGTCACGACCCACAAATAATCAATCAAAGACAAACAATCAATAGATAATTAAAACATATTCATAAACATAGATTAGATGAAATACAATAGGTATCAAGAGATTTACATACCAAACATCAACAAAAGAGAACACAAAGAGAAGAAAGGAGAAAAACAAACTTCTCACGGCGTGTCAAAGTCGATCGAAGCAAATTCGACTCCGAATCATCAAGATGCATCATCCAATGTTGTTTCTAAGCTAATCTACTCCTAAAACATGTTTGATGAAGTTGGGAGAAAGTTCCCCCAAAAACATAACATAAAAAATGATGAAAAATGGCTAAAATAGGTAAATTTGTGTTCCCAGGTTCGCCTAGCGAGCCCCCGTTCGCTAGGCGAACGTAAACCGCCTTAAAGTTGAGTTTTTTCACGATTCTGGAACTTTTTGTTCGCCCCGGTTCGCTTAGCGAACAAGCTAGCGAGTGCTCGCTACGGGGGTTCGCCCAGCGAACATGACAGAAAACCATAATTTGTTTTGATCATAACTCTTGAACCGTAACTCCGATTGACGCACGGTTTGAAGCGTTGGAAAGCTTATTCAATGCTCTTTATGAATATGGAAAAATCCCATTGCTGGAACACCTACAAAAATAAATGAAAATAGATTAAACTCAATGATATTTACACGATAACGCACTATACACCGAAAACGTAAAGTAAACGTATTTACACACAAAGTGGGGTTTATTCAACCAATTTTAACACAAAGTAAGGATAAGTGCAACAAAACTTATATACAAAAATAGGTACAATTTGCACTTATCACACCTTAAACAATTTTTCATTCGGGAACTCCTCTTTGACCTCACATTCCTTCTTGGTCACGTCAACGTTTACCAGGCGGGATAAGTGATCCGCCACCAAATTCTCGGATCCTTTTTTGTCACAAATTTCAAGATTAAATTCCTGTAACAAAAGGATCCACCGAATAAGCCTCTGCTTAGAATCAGGTTTGGTGAGCAGATACCTTATAGCTGTGTGGTCCGTGTAAACGATGACTCGTGAACCAATCAAATAGGAACGAAATTTCTCCAACGCATACACTATGGCAAGCAACTCTTTCTCAGTTGTTGCATAGTTAATTTGAGCCTCGTTTAAAACTTTGCTCGCATAATGTATAGCGTGGAAAACTTTTTAGTTTTCCTTTGACCCAAAACGGCCCCAACCGCATAATCGCTTGCATCGCACATTAATTCAAAATCCAATTTCCAGTTAGGTGCAACGATTATCGGTGAGGTAGTTAAACTCTTTTTCAAAAAATTAAACGCAAAAAGGCAAGACTCGTCAAAGTCAAAAATCTTACCTTGGACGAGCAAGTTGCTCAATGGCTTTGCGAACTTTACGAAGTCCTTAATAAACCTTCGGTAAAACCCGGCGTGTCCAAGAAAACTCCTTATACCCTTGACATTCATCGGTGGTGGCAATTTCTCAATAACGTCCACCTTGGCTTTATCAACTTCAAGGCCCTTTGAAGAAACTTTGTGACCGAGCACAATTCCCTCGTTCACCATAAAGTTGCATTTTTCCCAATTAAGCACCAAATTGGTTTCCACACACCGTTCCAACACCGTATCCAAATTTTTCAAGCAAATATCAAACGATTGTCCAAAAACCGAGAAATCGTCCATAAAGACCTCAATTGTCTTTTCGATCAAATCTGAGAATATAGCTTGCATACATCGTTGAAAAGTCGCCGGTGCATTACATAATCCAGACGACATCTTCCTATAAGCGAAGATTCCAAAAGGACATGTAAAAGCGATTTTTTCATGATCCTCCGGGTTCACAATAATTTGGTTGTAACCCGAATAACCATCCAAAAAACAGTAGAATTGTTGACCGGAAAGCCTTTCGAGCATTTGATCCATAAAAGGTAGAGGGAAATGATCTTTTCTCGTAGCTTTGTTCAACCTACGGTAGTCGATACACATTCTCCACCCGGTAACGGTTTTTGTTGGAATGAGCTCATTTTTCTCATTTCGGACCACCGTTAATCCGCCTTTTTTCGGTACCACATGCACCGGACTAACCCACGGGCTGTCAGAAATGGGATAAATCATTCCGGCTTCTAACATTTTTACCACTTATTTTCTAACCACTTCTTTCATGATTGGATTTAACCGGCATTGAAGTTGAGCAACCGGTTTAAAATCTTCCTCCATAAATATACGGTGCATGCAATAAGATGGGCTTATGCCTTTGAGATCGGACAACGTCCATCCCATTGCATCCTGATTTTTTCTCAACACTTGAATTAAGCGGCTCTCCTCGTTTTCAGACAAAATACTACTTATGATCACCGGTTTATTACCACCGTCATCGAGAAAAGCATACTTCAAGGTTGAAGGTAACACTTTCAGTTCAAGTTTGGATGGTTCATCATTAACCACTTTTTTTAGAATTTCCTCTTCATACTCCCAAGGTTGCAATTCTTCCAAAGCTTCAAGCTCTAACAAACACTCTTCAAGAGCTTGCTCTTCTTCAACCGAGAATACTTCCAAGGAATCATCCAAAGCTCTTTGTAAAGGATCAATGACATGAATTTGCTTTGTAACTTCAAAACTCGCTTCCTCTGTTGCATCGATTCAGAAACAATCACCTTTATCTTTCTTGTGCTTCATGGCATCATAAAGATTGAAACACACCTCTTCATCTTGGACTCTCACTTTCATGAGACCATCGTCCATGTCAATTGCCATTCGGGCAGTTTTCATGAAAGGCCTTCCAAGAATCAAAGGTGCATCCTCATCCTCCTCCATTTCAATGACAACAAAGTCTATCGGAAACAAAAATTTGTCCACTTTGACCAACACATCCTCCGCTACACCGTGAGGACGGGTAGTGGATTTATCGGCGAGTTGCAACGTCATTTAAGTGGACCTCAATTCCATGTGTCCTAACCGTTTCACAATCGACAATGGTATCAAGTTGATACTAGAGCCCAAATCAATCAATCTGTTGCCCACATAAATGTTTCCTATCGTAACCAGCAATGTAACTCGTCCCGGATCACATTCTTTCCTCGGGAGAGTATGTTAAATGATGGCACTACAGCGCATCTACCATAATCATCTCTTGCTCCGTATACCTCTTCTTTTTCGTGAGGATATCCTTCATAAATTTCGCATATTTAGGCATTTGCTCCAAAGCCTCGGAAAATGGAATATTTATTTGTAATTGTTTGAAAATATCCATAAACCGAGAATAATGCCGCGCACTATCTTTCTTTGTAGGAGCATGAGGATATGGTAGATGTTGAATCAGAATATTGTTCATCGGCTTTTTTCCCTTCCTAGTTCTCTTCACTTGGTCTTCACTCTCTATTTTTTTCTCATTCTCACTTTTTTCCTTCTCATTTTCAACTAAAACACCCTCAACATTTTTTTCTACTTCAATCTCCTCACTATCTTTTTCTTTTTCATTTTCAACTACAACTTCCTCCTCCACTACTCTTTTACCTACACCCATATCAATCTCTCTTCTACTTCTTGTTATAATTGCTTTGCAATCTTTAGGATTCGGAAGCGTATTTGCCGTAAAGTGCCCTTTTTGTTGGTCGGCCAATTGTTTTGATAATTGCCCGACTTGTGTTTCAAGATTCCTTATGGCCGCATCAGTGTTCTTTTGGTTGGAAATTGCCATTTGCATAAATTGTGTGAGAGTGTCCTCCATCTTCGTATTTCCAACGGGAGCTTGCGGAGGTTGAGTGTAATTTTGGTATTATTGACGGTTTGATGGCCCGGCTTCTTGCGGTCTCCATTGTTGTTGATAACCTTGGTTAGCCCTTTGTTGGTAACCTTGGTTGCCTTGTTGATACGGAGGCCGTGGTTGGTAACCTTGATTTCCCGCGTAGTTTACTTCCTCCATAACAGGAGGACAATAACCGGTCGGATGGTCACCTCGACATAATTCACAAACTAACACTTGCACATTTTTACTTGAAGAATCATGAATCTCTTTGAATTGTTGCGGCAATTTAGACATTTGCTTAGTTAACAACTCAACCTGTTGTGATAATAATTTGTTCTGCGCAAGGATAACATCGTTTGTTCCCAATTCTAACACTCGCGGAGTTCGTTGAGAAGGTCCACAGTTGTGACTACCTTGATGATCGTTCAAGGCCATCTTATCAATGATAGCCATGGCTTCTGCTGCGGTTTTGCTTAACAAGGATCCACCAGCGGTGGCATCCAACAAGGTTTTGTGTACAAGTTGCATCCCATTTCTAAATATATGAATTTGTGATAATTCATCAAAACCATGGCCCTTGCACTTTCTTAACATTGATTTGAACCTCTCCCAAGCTTCGTTGAGAGATTCATTTGCTCCTTGTGTAAATACCGCGATGGCGGTCTTTGCTTCCATAAACCGAGTGTGAGGGAAAAATCTCTCCAAAAATTTCTCTTCCAATGCATTCCAATCCGTCATTATGGGCGTTGACTGATCAAGGTACCATTCCTTAGCCTTCCCAATGAGGGAATGCGGGAATAGTCTCTTAAACAGAGACTCCTTTTCTGCCTCAGGTGCACCAGTCGCTCCAGCTATTTCATAGAATTTTGTCAAATGGGTGAAAGGATCTTCATGATCCATACCCGTAAATGGACTTTGATATAACAGTTAGAGAATGTCGGTCTTCATTTCAGAATGACGACCATTTTGTGCATGGCGAGCGAACTGAGCAGTGTGTCTCAGACTATTTGTGCCTGGCCTAGAAGCAGGTGGTGGTGGTGGTGGATCTGCCTCCATAACTGAAATTATCTGTGGAACTGGTGGTTGTGTAGAAGTACTTTCCTCTTGTTCTCGCTTCTGTCTCACTAGTTGTCTCCTTCGTCTAGTTCTGCTGTTGATTCTACGAGCGGTTCTCTCAATCTCAGGATCGAAAAGAAGTTGGTCCGCCAGTAGTTTCCCTCGCATAAACTAAGTCTGCACACTAAACAAAACAAATTAACAAGTTCAAGATAAAATGGTAACAAGCTTAAAATAGCTCAACTATCGCAATGCTTGCAATATCACTTAACAATCCCCGGCAACGGCTCCATTTTGTTAGTAGAGTAATAGTGGGGGTTGTTTTTAATCGTATCCACAGGGATTGTTCGATATTTGATGCGTGCCGTTCAATAGTTGTGATACTTTAAGTTCAATGGTTTCAAAAGTTTCTCAGTTGTTGTTAACATTCATTTGTAGCAAAGATTAATTAGTGACAAAGATTTTGTAAAAGTTTTGATAAAAGCATGTCAAGGTTAGGTTTCGCTAATCCTTTTTACGTATAAACGATTAATCAAGCATATGAACTCGGTTTCTGACCAATATAACCGCGTATCCTCCCGACTAAGTTTATGTCTAAAGCGAAGTCGTGAGTATCGTTGTTTAGACCGTTAGATGATGTCTCACGCTAACAATCTAAACAACAATCATGAAGATCAACACAATGTGAATAGCAAATCCCAAATCTATGTCTAGAGTTTGGTTTTTAAGAAATAAAATTGTTAGGTCATGATTTGTATAATCTATGTCTAGAGCAATACAAATCACACATGGATCATTAAGAGAAAACAACATCATCTATATTAATCAAAGACTTTGTTCATATACAATAGATCAAAAGCAATACATAAAATTAGGATCAACTACCTCTAACCTCAACATTGAGTGTTTAGTTACCACTTCTCATGGTAGTTTGGATAACAAGTAAATAGAGGAGACGAATGAGCATCCACGACGAATAATCGAGAATGGATGCGACTTCAGCTTCTCCAAGTGAAAATACACTCTTTGATGATCAAAATACTGAAAACTATGAATTCTAGTGAAAAATGAACAAGAGATCCCATCCAAATAAAGTGAAAATCTATTTATACACTTCTGAAATCTGCAGGATTCGCACTGCGAGTGCATCATTCGCACTGCGAATGAGAGAAAATGGCACCTTAAGTGCCTCTGAGACTTAAACCGCCCCAAGCAGAAATTGTGTGTTCGCAGTGCGAACCATTCCTTCGCACAGCGAATCATTCGCACTGCGAATAAACTAGCGAGCCAGGACAATCAAATTCCAAAACTTACTGCCACCCTTCGCTAGCATCTTCGCACTGCGAAACAACCAGCGAGCCTTCGCTGGACCCTCGCCAGGAGTTCGCAGTGCGAACTCTTTGTCATTTCAAAAGTGGAACTCTCTGCCACCATTCGCTGGCGCCTTCGCTGACGTTCGCAGTGCAAACATTCGCCGGCCCTTCGCCAGATCCTTCGCACTGCGAATGCTCTGTTGCAGCAACAATTCAGTGGAAACTTGCATCCACTCCATGTGTCTCACACTTTTGCTCCTTTCATGCCTATACCTGCACATTAACACACACATTACAAGCTTCACACATATATTCCAATGTAAGCATTACAACACAGTTTACCGCTTAAATTCATAATTTACCGTTGGAAATAAATGAAAAATGCCAAGTATTTCATACAAATATATAACATGTTTGACATCTAACACTCTCCAGTATGATGCCCGCGCCACTTCCTGCAGAGCTTGAGGCACCGTCGACGAAGATGGTCCATTTGTGTGCTTCGCTCGCGGCGGAGTCTGCAAACGTCATCTCCGCGACGAAGTCGGCCAGAGCTTGGGCCTTGAGGGCTTTTCTTCCTTCGTATTGGATGTCAAATTCAGACAGTTCCAGCGACCATTTAAGCATTCGGTCGGCCATATCTGGTCGTCGGAGCAGCTGCTTTATGGGTTGATCTGTTCGAACCACGATCGTGTGAGCCAGGAAGTAGTGTCTCAACCTCCTGGCCGCGTTGATGAGGGCCAGCGCCACCTTCTCTATCTGTTGGTATCTTAACTTTGGTCCTTGCAGCGCTTTGATCATGAAATAGATGGGCTTCTGCCCGTCAGGTGTCTCGTGGATGAGAGCGGCACTCACTGCTTCTGTTGCTACGGCCAGGTATAGGTACAACGTTTCGCCGTTGTCCGGGCGAGAGAGGACCGACGGCTCCGAGAGTGCCCGTTTCAGATGGAGAAGGGCATTGTCGCACTCCTCAGTCCATTTGAATGCTGCCTCTTTGCGGAGGAGTTTGAAGAATGGTAGGGCGTGCTGGGCGGACTTGGCCACGAAACGAGATAGTGACGCGAGCATCCCGTTGAGGGACTGGATGGATTTTTTGGACTTAGGCGTAGGAAACTCAGAGAATGCCCGACATTTGTCGGGGTTGGCTTCGATTCCTCGTTCTGTCAAGTAGAAGCCGAGGAATTTGCCTGCCCGGACACCGAACGTGCACTTCTCCGGATTAAAACGCATTTTGTATTTCCTGGCCTGATCGAAGACCTTTCTCAAATGGGCGGTATGATCGGTTTCCTCGTGGGATTTTACGATCATGTCGTCCATGTAGACTTCGAGCATGTCACCTATTTCTCCCCGAAACACTTTGTTCATCATTCGTTGGTACGTTGCTCCGGCGTTCTTCAGGCCGAAGGGCATTACGTTGTAGTAATAGTTGCCCGATTCGGTCATGAAGGCCGTATATTTTTTGTCGGACATTGCCATTGGGATTTGATTGTAGCCCGAGTAGGCGTCCATGAACGATAAAAGTTTAAAACCAATAGAATTATCAACAAGTTTATCAATATTGGGGAGGGGTAGGCATCCTTCGGGCATGCCTTATTGAGATTGGTATAATAAATGCACATGCGCCATTTTCCATTAGATTTTTTAACTAATACAACGTTGGACAGCCAAGTTGTGTACTTGGCTTCCGAAATAAATTTGGCCTCGAGGAGGTCCTTTACAGCTTTTTCAGTAGCCTCCATTTTCTCCGGAGACTGCTTCCTCCTACGTTGTGCTACGGCCTTGACGACCGGGTCGATGGTCAGCTGATGATAAGCGACAGATGGATCCAAGTCGGGCATTTCCGTGGCGCTCCATGCGAAGAGGTCGGCATTCTCTTGGAGGCATGCTTTGAGCTGCTTCCTCGCGATGTCAGGCAGGTATGCTCTGATCTTCACTCCTCGTTGGGGGTCTTCGCCGAACAGAACTATCTTGAAGTTGCCATCCGGGATTGGGCGCATCGGATGGGAGCTACAGCTGGACGATGTGGACGGGCTTTCCGAAGCTGCTCCTTCCTCCTGTTGGTCCTCGGGGAAGCGATTGTCGAGGTCGATAGAGTCGAACTGGGGCAGGGGCTTGGGCTCCTCGGAGCTGCTTGGCAATGCTGGCTTGCTCGACACTTTTGGCTTGGGTGCAATGGTGTTGAGTCCCTTTGTAGCTGCTTCAAAACACCGTCGGGCAGCTTCTATATCGCCGTGGAGGGTGGCGACCATCCCTTTCGAAGTGTAATACTTCGTCTTCAGGTGGACGGTTGAGGGAACTGCTACCAACTCGGCTAGAGTTGGCCTTCTGAAAATGCATTGGTAGAGCGACGGGCAGTCGATTACCAGAAATTGTACCTTGATGGATCTGGACGTTTCAGCTGAACTGAAGGTCATAATTAGCTCGACGTATCCCCACGGCTTGGTTACAAACCCGTTGAATCCCTGTAAATCGGACCCTACGTAGGGGGTAAGGTGCGATTCGTCCAGCTGAAGTGTTGAAAACAGCTGGGAGTACATGATGTCGACCGAGCTGCCCTGGTCGACGAGTATCCTGCGAACGTCGAAGTTCGCCATCCGGGCTTTGACGAGCAATGGCATGCTTGAGTTCGGGGAGCCTCCGAGGAGTTCCTCCCGGTAGAAGGAGATGGGGACGAAGCCCTTCTGTGCCCGATCAAGCGTGGTCACTTTGCTGGAGCTTGTGTTGATCAGGTGTTCGAACTTCCATTTCACAGAGCCCACAGTGACTTTGTTGAAACCCCTGCCAGAGATGACCATGGCGGAGGGAAATGTCTCCCACAGGCTGTGGGCCGCGAAATATACAGGGGCGTTGAGCCCGTCCGAGACGTTGAAGTCCTCGGGTCGCGATATGGACATTGTGACCTGTATGTTGGCGTCTTCCGAGGAGGGTACCTCCTCCTCGACCTTCTTAGACTCCTGGGCGTCTTGCCGAGGAGCGTCCTTCTTCTTCGCGAACTGCTTCAGGTGACCGTCCCTGATCAGTATTTCAATGGTATCCTTCAGATGGATGCAGTCCTCCGTAGTATGGCCGTGACTTTTGTGGAAACGGCAATATTTTGATTTGTCCACGTTTGGTCTGTTCGGAAGCTGTTTGGGGAAGCAGACCCCAGCCTGTTTGAACTCCGAATTGGCACATTCAGACAAGATCTTTTCCCTGGAAACGGTCAGGGGAGTGTAGTCATGGAACCGCCCAGATGGGCCCTTGCTGTCACGGGAATCACAAGGACGGTCCTCGCACCTCCGTTCACCTCGACGAGATGTCGAAGCTTCTTCTCCTTTGGATGCCCGAGCGTTCTCCTGATGGCGTGATGCTCGAACGTTGCTGGTCGCAACCTTCTCTTCATATTGAATGTGTGATTAGCCTTTGAGGAGGAGGGCGTCTAAGTTCCTCGGTGGCGCGAGGCCAATGGCTTTAGAAAACTTGGAGCCTGGACGGAGCCTCTGCTCGAGCAAAAACTTATTTATTTCGTCCGTCGTCGGGATCTGCACTGCTTCTTTGTTGAACCTCTCGATATATGCGTGAAGAGGTTCATCTTTACCCTGGATTATGGCTCCAAGAGAGGCCTCGGTTTTGGGGTGGCGGCGAGATGCTGTAAAGTGCCGCGAGAACATCCTGCCCAGCTGTCTCCACGAGGTAATGGACTCCTCGAGCAGTTGCTTATACCATGTCATTGCTCCCTTCCGAAGCATAGTCGAGAACAGTCTGCATTTGATGGCGCCCCGTACGCCGCGGTAGTCTAACAGTGCATCGATGTTCTCGATGTGCTCATCGGGGTCGGTGGTCCCGTCGTACGTGCCAAGTGACGGGGGTTTCTCCAAGCCTTTTGGGAGACGGTTAGCCAAGATCTCCTGGGACAACAGGCCGCGAGGCTCGTCGTTGTCACTAGAACTCGTGTATGATGGGGACCGAACGGGATGCTCGCGACGTCGGTTCCTTCGCGGAGAAGGTGAGCGGTTCCTTCGAGGAGAATGTGAGCGGTTCCTTCGCGGGGAAGGTGAGCGGTCTCATCCTTTAGACTTGATCGGGGGAGATTGTTCGTTCCTCCGAGTCCTCTTGTGGTCATGGGCGTACTGGTCACGCGGGGAGATCTGGTCGCGCTTTCGGGCTACGCGAGGATCAGGTTCTTGGCGCAGCCTTCGGTCGATTTCTCTCCGGGGCTGCGGGCTTCTTGATCGTCGTTGGTTCCTCCGCGTATGAGGGGATCTCGGACGGTGGGACTCTTCTAGCGCCCCGATCCTCTCGTTCTGCTACAGGATCAGGGTGTTGGTTTTGTTGATCGCCTCCAAGAGGGCTGCCACGGCCGGGTCGACATTGGGCGGAACAGGGACGGGCTGGAGGTTAAGTGATGGTTGATCATTGTTGCAATCAACAGGGGTAGGGGAAGGAGAAGTAGTGGCTCCATCCCTGAGGAAATGGGCATCTCGGAGGAGAGATGATTGGCCGTCAACGTCAGATTTGTTGACGGGGAGGATGGTGGTTTGGAGAGCATCCTTGGAGCGATCTTGGGAGGCCATGATCGTGATGATGTTTGAGAATTATTTTGATCTTCGATTTCTGAGGAAAGAAAGATGGGGAGAACAAAGGTTCCCACAGACGGCGCCACTGATCGTGAATGCTGGATCAGATCCTGTAGAATCAGGCCGCCAAGTGCGTCAGGGATGCTGGTCGTATGGAGATGAGGGGGGTGTACCTGCAAGGTACTCCGACGCTAAAAGGAGCAAGTACAAAGTATGAATTCTTAGGGTGAATATTGGATACCTGACCCTCTCAAGCGAGAGGGTTTATATAGAGCCCCCAGCGCGTGGCCAACGGTCCTATTTTCGGGGCGAAATAACCGTTTTCTCGAAAGAATAGGTAACTACCCAAACTAGCTGTTATGTCGGGCAGAGTGTCCAAAACTAGCTGTTATGTCGGGCATAAGCGTGGTTTCGGGCACCTACCCTTAGCTGTTCGGGGAGCGATGAGGCCGTGCGTAACGGACAGTAATTACGGGGATGAACGTTGCATTCCTTGCCCCGTTGGAGGGACAGAAAGGTAACTTTTGTCCCTCTGTGGATTGGACTTAGGCAATTTGGGCCGCTCTGGAGTAGAAGCGGATTGGGCCAATTCTAGCCATTGGTCCAGTCCAGAACAACATTGTTACTAATTCTAGATTGATAGTTATTCTAACATCAACCCTACTTCTATTTTTTAAAATTTATTCTACATAAATAATAATTAATAATAATAATAATAATAATCATATATTATTCAACTAACATTATTAAAATAATAATACTAATAATATAAACAACTAATATAATATTCAATTACCCCTATTATATCTTATTACTCTAATTCTCATTTTTTTTATATAGAAAATCTATAATCATATATTATTCAACTAACACTATTAAAATAATAATACTAATAATATAATCAACTAATAAAAAAAATGATGATAAATTTTAAATTTAAACTTTTAAAATGTTATTATTATTATTATTATTATTATTATTATTATCTCTGTTACAATAAATAAAATTAATAAAAATTATTACTATATTACTATATTACTATATAATTATACAAATAAAAATAAAAATGATGATAAAATTTAAATTTAAACTTTTAAAATGTTATTATTATTATTATTATTATATAGAAACAACTATTATTATTTTTTCTTAGAATTATTAAATCTTTTTAAAAAAATGAGTAAACACATTGAATTCTAAAATTACCCAGTAAAATAATTCGTCCAATCAAAGAATATTTTTTAATGAACACAAATTGTTTTTTAATTAAAGACGTTAAAAACTTCAAAACTCAAAAAATTACTTTTCAATTTTGAAATAAATTAATAAAAATATATAATCATACAAATAAAAATTTTTACTGTTCAATTTCTATAAATTGGCATTTGAGTTTTTATTACAAATTTAAAATTTATTAACTTTAAAAATCATAATAATAATAATAATTATGTCAGTTACTATTATAATTGTTATTCTTAAGTCAGTTACTAAACATAAATTTAGTAACAATTATTATATTATTTCATAAGTGATCGTACCTGGATCAGACAATTACTGGTGGCCAACGACGTCCGTTGAGCTCCGGCTCCGGTGAGGTTGAAGGACGGCGGGGGGGGGGGGGGGGGGGGGTGTACCTGCAAGGTACTCTGACGCTCAAGTTAGGGAGTGCACAGAGTAACAGCAAATCCAAGAAGAGTGAGAAAAAAATGACTTAACCTGACCCTCTAAAGTGATAGGGTATTTATAGAGAACCCCCAGCGCGGGGCCAACGGTTACTTGCATTGGGCTGGATTGTCAGGCCCAATCCAAGTAACTGCCAGGGCTTACGTGGCGTAGTGAAGACCAGCGCGTGGTCTTCGCCCTGGGGTAACCGCTCCTAGATTTCCGGGACTAGGGCAGACCGAATCCTTCGGGAGTGGAGTGGTTACTAGGAACGTGTCTACGTGGTACGGACCGTTAGACACTCCTCGCTGGGGAGGAGCCTTCTGTGTCGAGGACCCGTCAAACCGTACGACGGACATGGCCTCGCGGGGAGGAGCCATGTCTGTCGAGGAGTGATGTGCGGTATCCTCACGGGGGAGAAGCTGGTATGTCGGGGATGTACCTATCCGCCGGGGTGCGAGGTCCTCCTGCCCTATTGGCCCAAGTGCCCGACACTGAAGTGCTCGGGGGAAACGTTGGTATGCTTGCAGCAGTCAAGTGCCCCGCAGAGGGGTCTTATTGGGCCTCCCCATGCTATATGGGTTGGGCCTGCTCGACTGTTGGGCAGCCTCGGCCCAGTCCAGAACAGGAGCCCCCCAAGTCGTTGCTCTGAGGTGGCAGAGCAATGACTTAAGGGTTATTGGCATGTCGAGGATACGCTAAGAGAGGAACCGAGGAGGTCGTTCTCCTATGCGAAATTCCTTCGGCCGGATGAGCGTCGGGCGTCGGACAGATGTGTCTGGTCGTATGGTCGGGGAGATGGAGGGTTTCAGATTCGAAGCGTTGGGGAAAACCGAAACGACACGCGTGGGGAGAGGGGCGGCTGCATGCGTGCCACGTGTCGCCTGCCATTATTACCTAGGGAGGCTAGGGCGGCTGGCTAGGGTAGCGCACTCGAGTGCCCTACGCCCCTCGGGTCTCGCGAGAACCGCCTATAAAAGCCGCTCCCCTCGCTCATTTTTCACTTTTCCGCTTCTCTCTCAAGAATCCTTCTCCTTCTCTCTCTAACCTCTTCCGTCGTAGCTCGCCGCCGTCAATCGCCGGGCACTCTCTGTCGGAAGCCTTTCCTCCGCTACGACAGCCGTTCGCCGCCGTACCATAGCCGGAACCCTACACCGCCGCTTACCAGGTATTTGCTTCAAACCGGACCTTTATTTTGCGTTTTTCTTCAATTTTAACTAGTGTAGGACGTTTCCTTGGTGAATTGATGATATTCCCATGAGAAACGAAGGGATTCCTGGCGAATACGGCGGGAATCTTTTGTTGTGGAGGGAGAGAGTGCGAAGAGCTTTGCTCGCTTTTGATGAATATCTCGGGGATCAGGGACGAACACGTCGGGGACCCGTTGAATGTCTCGGGTTCCTTAATAATCAGTATATTTGTTAGTGCCGCGGGGACATGGGGCAGAACCTTCCGGGGAGAGGATGAGTTCCCCGGTGGGCAAGTTGATCCTCGGCCGATCGCGTCGGGGAGTTGAGAAAGCCTTGCCCCTTCCTCGCCCGTTCGCTTGAACAACGGTGGAGGGGTGAATTTGATACGACCAATCGAATTCACCGTTTCCTTCTGCTTTTCAGGTAAATGGACGATTTGGCTGCGGAGGTGGCCGTAGGATATTTCGAGGAAAACGACGACGACCAGCCCGACTCCCCCATGGCTCACATGGCCTTTGCGCAAGAGAGGCCGCTCGAGGATTGGGTCTGTAGCGAAGCCTTGGAGATGTCGTCCATCTTCGTGTACCCAGATGTGGGCGATGCTTTTTGTACCGTCGAGCACCGACTAATCGGAAGTGGCCAATCCTGGAAGGTTTTTCGTCCCGAGGAGCATCACCGGATATGCTCCCCTTACCGGGGAATGCGAGTCCCCTTATACGAGTTTATGTTCGAGAAGGCGGGGTGGAGGCTGCCTTTCACGGATTTTTAGGAGGGGATCTTTGACTGGTTGAAGTTGGCCCCTTCGCAGATTCATCCGAACTCGCTGGCCTTCATCCGGGCCTTCGAGCTCGTATGCAAATATTTGGAGATCGTGCCGACCGTTCGCCTTTTCTTCCGCATATTCCACCTCCAACGGTCGTCGACCGGAGGTCGACACGGCTGGGTGTCCTTCAAGCAGAGCAAGGCGCTGTTCCACACTTACTTGGATTCCATCCGGGATTTCAAATTCCGCTATTTCTACGTGAAGTCGGTCACCCTCGAGGTGATATATGCATTGTACCGGAAAGTCACCCGCGAGGTCGACTGCCGTTCCGAGGAGGTGCTGGAGCCAAAGTTTCCTTTGTACTGGACGGAGGAACATTTTAAGAAGGGAGTTGACAAATATAAAACGAAGCCTGTTCAGATGGAGGCCTACGAGCGGGAAGCCTACGATAAAATCGTAGCTTTCGTTGACAGTTTTACCGAAGCTCGACACGAGACGCTGGACGGCCAGCCTATAATTGGTGCAGATGGGCAGGTGAAGAAAGAACGTCGCCTGATAAACACCCGCGTTCTGCTCGAGACCTTCTCCGACGAGGAAGCCATCGAATTGTTAGGTGGTGAAAATGTCCTCGCTTTAGGTCTTCCTCGTATCTGTGTTTCTCGCTTTACTAACGTTTTCTTTCCTTTTGCAGGAACAATGGCCGGAGCCGAGGAGAGGTTGAAGAAGCTGAAAGCGAAGAGGGCCCGGGAAGCGCAGGCCCGGGAAGAGGCGTCGCGCTCCAAAGATCAAGAAGTTGTCCCTTCTGGGGCCCCGCACGAGGGTGTTTCCACGACCGCTGCCCCCGAAGGATCCACTCAGTCTCAGCCTGCTCCCGCTGTGTCGGGAACCGCGGGTGATCGCACAACTCCTGCGGCAAGCCAATCCCCGACTGCCCAAGGGACTCCGAAGAGGCAACGCGTTGCGGAGGTCGTCGACCTGGGGGGTGAAGACAGTCCCCCGGTTCCTTCCAGCTTTGACCTTCCCCCCTGCCTTCAAAAACCTCACTTCTTCTCCGAGGTCACTTATCCTCGCACCCTTCCCTCAGAGATCCAAACTGTGCTGGGGACTGCTACTGAAGTGAGGAGGAAGATGATTTTTTAGGACCTGTCGGCCGTCATGCATATCTGCTCGACTGCTATCATTCTAAATGACGAGACCCGCCCTGCTGCTGAACTGGCCCGCCTGCAGGAGAAGCTGGATACCTTGGGCGCTGAGATGCTCGGTATGCGCAAGGAACTAAAAGAGTGCCGAGATTTGAACAAAGAGCAAAGCAAGCAGCAGCAGCTGGTCGAGGCCAAGCTTAAGGAAGCCGAGGAGACAGAGAAAGGCCATCTTGCCCGAATCGCTGAACTGGAGTTGGAGGAGAAACGGCTTAAGGAAAGGATTTCCGAGTTGGAGGATGCTGTGCGGCCGACCGAGGGGGAAACTGAGGGAGACAGGCTCCTAACCACTCGTGCAGCGTTAGTGGCCCATCTCCGAAAGCTCGAGCAGGATCTCCGGTTGTCTGAGGATGATGCTATTGAAACCGCGGGTATAGGGTTCCGCAGTGCCGTGGCTCAGCTTCAGGTTCTCAACCCAGATCTCGTCACCGAAGGGATTGACCCCGACGCTGAGGTGGTGGATGGCCAGATCGTGCATCCTCTGCGGGAGAACGACATTCAAGTGCACGAGGAGCCTGACGGGGCCGCAGCTGAGTAGGCTTTTCTCTTTAGCTTTGTTTTGGTCGGCCTGCGAGCCGTTTTGTTTTCGCCCGGCTTGTGGGCTTAGTTGATGTACTATTTGCACGATGTTTATTTTTGCCCGGCTTGTGGGCTTATATTTGTAACTTTTTTGTACTAAGGGTTTTGCCCAATATTCGTACTTCGTAATACCTCTTTATTGATTTTGATCGTGTGTGATGTGTTATTTGTTATACTTTATTTTTGCCCAAGTAATAAGGCTTTGGGATTTGCTCGACTTCGACAGTCCCTGACCGCGTGGAGAGCTGGTCGGGCGGCCGGAGGAGTACTCCGACCTTCAATGAGGCTAAGAGCTCGGTCGAGGTCCTAGTCTCGTGGCATGAACTTCCCATCGCGAGCTGGGTGTTATGCCCGGTTGGCACGACGACGGTGGACCTCGTCGAGGTATCCCCGCTGGATCAAATGTCCTCGAGCACACACAACGCGGTCTCTGATCGTCGTGTTCTTATAGGGGTGTCGCGCTTGTACCCTAGCGCGTCCCCGTAATCGCGGTGCTAGTGAGCCGCGGGCAGTGTTTAACTGTAATATTGTTTTAGCTTTTCAGCGTTCCATGGCCGAGCAAGTTCTTCCCCGTGCAGATTTTCGAGGAAATAGGCTCCTGTCCCCATTTTCGCGCGGACGCGGTACGGGCCCTCCCAGTTTGCGGCGAGTTTGCCTTCTCGCGAGTCTTTCTGGTTCCTTCGTAGGACGAGGGTGCCCACCTGAAAATCACGTTTAATGACTCTGTCGTTATAACGTAGTGTTATTTTTTGTTTAAGTGACGCCTCTCGGAGAGAAGCGCCCGAGCGTGTTTCCTCGACGAAGTCGAGTTCTTCCCTCAAGGCTTCGTCGTTCGCGTTCCCATCGAGGGGGGCTTCCGTCCTCCTCGAGGGTTCTCTGATCTCCACGGGGATCACTGCCTCCGTTCCATAGGTCAAACGGAAAGGGGTCTCCCCGGTCGTGGAGTGTGGGGTTGTTCGGTAGGCCTAGAGAACGCTGTGTAGCTCTTCGACCCACCGTTGTTTGGCGTCGCCCATTCGCCGTCTTAATCCTCGAAGGATCACTCTGTTCGCGGCCTCAGCCTGTCCATTCGTTTAAGGGTGCTCGACCGACGTGAAGTGCTGTTTCGTGCCTAGTTTTGTGACGAAGTCTTGGAAGTTCCTGTCGGTGAACTGGGTTCCGTTGTCTGTGACGATGGCTTGAGGCACTCCGAACTGGGCGAGGATATTTCTTTTTTAGAAACGTAGTATGTTGAAGGTAGTGATTTTGGCCAATGCTTCTGCTTCAATCCACTTCGTGAAGTAATCTACCCCGACGATGAGGTATTTGTTTTGATACGACCCCTGGACGAAAGTTCCGAGGATATCCATCCCCCACCATACGAACGACCATGGGGAGGATAGCGTCGTGAGCTCGCTGGGGGGAGCGAGGTGCATGTCCCCGTGCCGTTGGCATTTATCGCACTTCTTGACGTGCTCCTTGGCGTCTTGTTGCATGGTGGGCCAGTAATATCCTGCCCGGAGTGCTTTACGAGCTAGCGATCGTCCGCCGAGGTGCTGCGCATTGATTCCCTTATGGATCTCCTGGAGTATGCCGGGGACCTTGGTATCCTCGACACATCTGAGGAGGGGAATAGAGAATCCTCGCCGGTATAGCTTATCCTCGACTATAGTGTACGAGCACGCCCGTCTCCTGACCATTCTTGCTTCTTTGGGATCTTCGGGCAGTTTGCCTGTCGTGAGGTATTCGTATACCGGGGTCATCCAGCAATCGCTGTCCCCGATGGCGTTGATGTCCGATATCATGCCTGGTTTGTCAATGCTTGGGCGGGAAAGGACCTCTTGTATGACGGATTTGTTCCCGCCTTTCTTTTTCGTGCTCGCCAATTTTGACAGGACGTCCGCTCGGGCATTATGCTCCCGGGGGATGTGAGTTACTTCCGCCGAGGTGAACTTTTTCATCTTCTCTTTTACCAAGGCCAAGTATTCTATGAGACTGTCGTTCTTGGCTTGGTACTCTCCTCGGACTTGCGAGGCTACGAGCTGAGAATCGGTGAAAAGCTTGACCTCCTTGGCGCCAAGGTCCTCGGCCAGCCTGAGTCCCGCGAGGAAGACCTCGTATTCGGCTTGGTTGTTCGAAGTCGGGAAGGACAGTTCGAGGGATACCTCGATGAAGATGCCTTCCTCGTTTTCGAGGATAATTCCCACTCCGCTTCCTTTCAGGCTAGATGCTCCGTCGACATAGATTGTCCATTTCTGCGACCCGTTGGTTGAGGGTTCTGGGACGGTTATCTCTGCTACAAAGTCGGCCAGTACCTGTGCCTTCAAGGCTTTCCTCCCTTCATATCGGATGTCGAATTCGGCCAGCTCGAGTGACCACCTGAGCATCCTCCCTGCCATATCCGGTCGTCTGAGGAGTTGCCTAATCGGCTGGTCGGTCCTCACGATGACGGTATGGGCGAGGAAGTAGTGGCGTAGTCTTCTGGCCGCGGTGACGAGGCCCAGTGTGACTTTCTCGATCTGCTGATACCTGAGCTCGGGGCCTTGGAGAGCTTTGCTCATGAAGTAAACTGGCTTCTGTCTGTCTGGTGTTTCCCGAATGAGGACGGCGCTGACCGCTTCGCTCGTGATCGCAAGATATAAGAAGAGTGTTTCCCCGTTCTCGGGTCGCGAGAGGACCGGGGGTTGCGATAGGACCTGTTTCAAATGTGCGAGTGCTTGTTCGCATTCCTCGCTCCACTCAAACTCCGTTTTTTGCCGGAGGAGTTTGAAAAAGGGGAGTGCGTACTGTGCGGATTTGGCGACAAACTGGGAAAGGGCGGTGAGCATTCCGTTTAATGATTGTATTGACTTCTTCGAGCCCGGAGTAGGGAGCTCGGAAAAGGCTCTACACTTGTCGGGGTTTGCCTCGATTCCTCGTTCCATGAGGTAAAATCCGAGGAACTTTCCCGCCCGGACACCGAAGGTGCATTTGTCGGGATTAAACCTGATGCGGCATCTTCTCGCCGTGTCGAACACCTTCTTGAGGTGCACGGCGTGGTTGACTTCTTCTGCAGACTTGACGATCATGTCGTCCATGTAAACTTCGAGCATGTCGCCGATTTCAGTCCGGAAGACCTCGTTCATCATCTGTTGGTAGGTCGCACCGGCATTCTTCAGACCGAAGGGCATTACGTTATAATAGTAGTTGCCCGACGCGGTCATGAAGGCCGTGTGTTGCTTGACGACCTTGTCCATGGGAATTTGGTTGTATCCTGAATAGGCGTCCATGAAAGATATTAGTTTGTAACCTACAAAATTGTCGACCAGTTGGTCGATGTTAGGCAAGGGATAACAGTCTTTCGGGCAAGCCCGGTTAAGATCAGTATAATCAACGCACATTCTCCATTTTCCATTATTTTTCTTAACAAGTACAACGTTGGACAGCCATGTCGTGTATTTGGCTTCCGAAATAAAATTTGCCTCTAGGAGGTCTTTTACAGCTTTCTCAGCAGCTTCCGCTTTCTCGGGAGACTGCTTACGCCTACGTTGTGCTATGGCCCTAGCCGCCGAATCTACTGCGAGCTGATGGCAAGCCACCTCGGGGTCGAGGCCAGGCATCTCGGATGCGCTCCACGCGAAGAGGTCAGCGTTCTCCCTCAGACACGCTTTCAGCTGCTCTTTGGCTAGGTCGGGGATCCCGGTGCCGATCTTCACGTTGCGATCTGGGCCTTCTCCGAGGGCCACGAGCTCGAAATCTCCATCTGGGATGGGGCGTGCTGGGTAGAGAGGCTGCCCGTTGTTTTCTGCCTGGTGGTCGTGGTCTTCGACTCTGTCTTCATCGGGCTCGTCGGAGAACCTGCTGTCGAGGTCGACCGCATTGACGCCCGGGAGAGGTACCTGTCAGACGTCTTGGGGTGGTTTGGCCACGGCCTTAGGTTTGGGACCAATGGAACTTAGGCCCTTGACGGCGGCGTCGAAGCATCTCCTGGCTGCGTCGATGTCCCCGTGCATCGTCACTACTCGTCCCCTCCTCGTGTAGTACTTCATTTTGAGGTGGACCGTTGACGGGACCGCCGTGAGTTCAGCAAGGGTGGTCCTTCCGAGGATGCAGTTGTAAAGGGATGGACATTCAACCACCAGGAAACAGATCTTCACCTGTCGGGACGTGTCTTCGGCCCCGAACGTAACCATTAGCTCCACGTAACCCCATGGTCTGGTGGTGGTTCCATTGAACTCCTGTAGGTCTGACCCGACGTACGGGGTCAAATGCCTCTCGTCCAGCTGAAGGGTCCCAAACAAATGAGAATACATGATGTCGACCGAGCTCCCCTGGTCGACTAGGATTCTTCGGACGTCAAAGTTCGCCATTTGGGCCCTGACCAGGAGGGGAATAGTGGCGTTTGGTGCTCCCCCGGGGAGTTCCTCGAGGTAGAAGGTGATGGGATTGGAGTTTCCCCGTACTTTCTCGAGGGTGGTCGCCTTCGACGATGTCGCAGATTCCAGCTCGTCAAACTTCCGTTTGATCGACCCAACCGATATTTTCCCGGGGTCGCCTCCGGAGATAACCATTGCTTTGGGGAAGCCTTCCCAGGTACTACGGGCCGTGACGGGGCCCTCGTCGGGGAAAGTCTCCCACATGTTGCGGATTGCCTCTTCGCCCTCGATGATTGTGGGGACGAAGAAGTCCTCGGGTCGAGTGACGCTGAGGGCGACCTGAAGCTGGCTGTCGCCGGGAGGAGGTGTTGCCTCCTCGACGTTCTGTGATTCCTTTGAGCTGGGACGAGGAGGGTCATTCTGTTGGGCATACTTCTTCAAGTGCCCTTCTTTGATGAGAATCTCAATGGCATCCTTGAGGTGGATGCAATCTTCGGTCACGTGCCCGTGGCTTCGGTGGAACCTGCAGTACTTAGATTTGTCAACGTTTGGTTTGGGAGCCGCGGGCTTCGGGAAGCGAACTCCTCCTTTCACAAACTCAGAATTCTGGCAGTCTGAGAGGATCCGAGACCGGGAAGTGTTGAGCGGCGTGTACTCCGTGAATCGGCCAGCTGGCCCGCGCTGTTCCCGGGGATCTCGATTGCGGTTTTCTTTCTTCTTTTCTCCTCCCCGTTGGGGAGAAGCGTCATCGTCTTTGTGGCCGCGGGGGCCTTCCCTACGTCTCGTCTCAAGAGCGATCTGGGCTGCTTCCGTCTCTTCGAGTTCGATGTACTTCTGGGCTCAAGCGAGAAGGTCCTCGAGACGCCGGGGTCTTCGGAGGCCAATTGATTTGGCAAAGTCCGACCCGGCGCGTAGTCCGTGAATAATTAAGTATTTCTTCATGTCGTCGGTCGTATGGACCTCGACGGCTTCCTTGTTAAACCTCTCAATGTAATTTCGAAGGGATTCGTTCCTCCCTTGGAAGATCTTTTCTAGGGCAGCCTCTGTCTTCGGGTGTCGACGTGACGCAGTGAAGTGCTTGGTGAAGCGTTGCTTTAGTTGTTTCCATGACATGGTCGAACCAGGTTCCAGACCCTTGTACCATGTCATGGCTCTCTTCCGCAAGGTGGTAGGGAATAGCCTGCACCTGATGGCTCCCCTGACGTTTCGGAAGTCGAGCATCGCTTCGAAACTCTCCACGTGATCGTCGGGGTCGGTCAGTCCGTCGTAGGTCCCCAATGGTGGTGGTTTCTCCATGCCCGGAGGGATTGGGGCGTCCATGATTTCCCACGACAAGGGGGTCCTTTGGTCCTCGTCGTCGCTACCAGCCGGGGATCTCGAAGGTGATACATGGTGCCGTGGATGGGAGTTCCTCGAACGGTTCTTTGGTCTCTCTTCAGCCTGCTTGGACTTCTTGGAGATGGTGGAGGCCCTGGGTTCCTTTCGAGGCGGGGAACGAGGGCGCTTCTGGGTGATCTCCGGCTGGGGGCGCTCGAGGCGCGGTCGTCGACCATGGCGTACGGGAGACGGGGTCCAGGAATCTTCGGAATGGGTCCTCCGCGGGGAAGGAGAGCGGCGAGGTGACGGGGGACGACGATGTCTTTGTGGGGAAGATCGTCGTGCCCGTCCTTGCTCCAGGGCTTTGATTCTGGTGTTCTGCTGCGCGATAAGCTGATTGGTCTGGTTGATCAATGCAAACAGGGCCACGGTGCTTGGGTCCGCGTTGGGCGGCTGAGCCACTGGCTGGAGAGGGGTTTGCTAGTCGTCCGTGCGGACGACGTTGATGGTCGCATCCTGGGAGTCCGGGGAGGCGGTCTGTCCGTCCCTTATGTCGCCTTCGTCGCCATGGAGGATGATGGCGTCCTCACGGTGGCTCCCGTTCTCCAGTTGCGCGAGCACGGTGTCTAGAGCCTGGTTGACGGTCGGATTGGCCATGGTGATGAATAGAGGAAGCTTTAGTTTATCGAGGAGAAAACGGGGAAGCTTATAGAGTTCCCACAGAAGGCGCCACTGATCGTACCTGGATCAGACAGTTACTGGTGGCCAACGACGTCCGTTGAGCTCCGGCTCCGGTGAGGTTGAAGGACGGCGGGGGGGGGGGGGGGGGGGGGGGTGTACCTGCAAGGTACTCCGACGCTCAAGTTAGGGAGTGCACAGAGTAACAGCAAATACAAGAAGAGTGAGAAAAAAAATGACTTAACCTGACCCTCTCAAGTGAGAGGGTATTTATAGAGAACCCCCAGCGCGGGGCCAACGGTTACTTGCATTGGGCTGGATTGTCAGGCCCAATCCAAGTAACTGCCAGGGCTTACGTGGCGTAGTGAAGACCAGCGCGTGGTCTTCGCCCTGGGGTAACCGCTCCTAGATTTTCGGGACTAGGGCAGACCGAATCCTTCGGGAGTGGAGTGGTTACTTGGAACGTGTCTACGTGGTACGAACCGTTAGACACTCCTCGCTGGGGAGGAGCCGGTATGTCGGGGATGTACCTATCCGCCAGGGTGCGAGGTCCTCCTGCCCTATTGGCCCAAGTGCCCGACACTGAAGTGCTCGGGGGAAACGTTGGTATGCTTGCAGCAGTCAAGTGCCCCGCAGAGGGGTCTTATTGGGCCTCCCCATGCTATATGGGTTGGGCCTGCTCGACTGTTGGGCAGCCTCAGCCCAGTCCAGAACAATAAGTATTTTGTAACTCCCATATATATATTAATTCATTATTAAATCTTTTTTAAAAAATGAGTAAACACATTCAATTCTAAAACTATCCAGTAAAATAATTTGTCCAATCAAAGAATATTTTTTAATGAACACAAATTGTTTTTTAATTAAAGACATTAAAATCTTCAAAACTCAAAAAATTACTTTTCAATTTTAAAATAAATTAATAAAAATATATAATTATACAAATAAAAATAAAAATAATGATAAATTTTAAATTTAAACTTTTAAAATGTTATTATTATTATTATTATATAGTAACAATTATTTTTATTTTTCCTTAGAATTATTAAATCTTTTTTAAAAAACTGTTTGATTTCTAAATAAATAAAATATTAATAATAATTACATAGTGATATTTTCTCAAATTTATAAAATATAAATATTTTGTATTATTTTTTTTGTTAGTTGTTTTGAAAATATTACTATTTACATAAAATATATTGTTTAAAAATATTAAACTACACTTATATTGATATTGATGTGTAATCTGTCAATTTTTTTTTATAATTTATATAAATCAATAATTCAAATGATATTTAATTTAAAGCATTATAACTAATTATTTTAATGTGTAACGTTTTTATATTACTAGAGCTAATTATAACTAATTTATTTTAAAGCATTATAACTAATTCATTTTAAATCATTATAACTAATAATTTTATGAGTAATGTTTTTAAAATTTTAAATATAATTTATCTTATTTACTATTATATTTATAACAGACTAATAATTTACAACTATTGATTATAACTTCTATAGTTAATTATATCGAAAATAAAACGGTCCCCCATTAAATATTTTTATTGTGTAAAATATAATTTGTGTTGTTATTCGTAATGACAATTTTTTTAACTTTTTCAATTTCTTCCATTAATGAAACCTTTTATTCAATATAAATAGATTACATCTGCCACCCAATTCATATAGAATTGAGATCTTCTTTTTCTTTTGTATTGATATTTTGATTACTTTTCCTGAACTCTCACTTATGTTTTAACTATTTTTTAATTTATGTTGCAGGCTAATGACTTTGATTTATGTTGCAGGCTAATGACTCAACTTAATCTATCCTATCAATTATTTAAATATTTTATCTATGGTGTTTTGTAATAATTTGTTTTGAGCATTAATATAATATTTCGTTATCTACTTTTATACTTTTCTTTTGTGTTTATTGTTTATTTGAATATAATTATTTTTATTATGTGAACGAAAAAGAAGAGGTAAAGAAAACTCCTATTATTTCTACTTTTGCATCCTTATTACTTGAAAACCCCTGTTACTTAAAAAATTTTAAATAAAATTTATACTATTTATATAAATAATATAATAATTAAAAAATGTAATTGATGAAGTAGATATTAATATACCAAATAATTGTTTAAACTACATTTTTTTTTTCTGTTTTGTAACTCCCATTATATGATAATAATGAGTAGAATAGCAATGAATTAAAATTAATAAATGACTTGAAACACCTTTAAAATATGAAAAAATGAATAATAAAGATAGAGAAAGCTTAAAGAATTAAATTTAAAATAATATCATAATAATAATAATTTAAAAATATCATTGATGAAATAATATATAAATATGATACATAAATCTTTACACTATATTTTGTTTTACTATTCCGTAATTTTAATATTTAGTTACGACTATTTACTCACTTAATATATTGATATAAATTTTGATTAATATTTTAATTAGTCATTTCTACGACATTACTATTGTTACAATTATATTCATTTGTACTAAAATTAATTTAAATTATAAGTTAAATGTTAAACTTAATATAGTTCAAGTAGTCATATTTTTATACTCATAATGTTTAAAAATAACTTACTTATTTTAATATATAAATGTAACCATAATAGATCTTCTGATAACCTAAAAAACAATAATATAAAACACTTTTTGTATTATTGTTTCTCATTAAAAAATTAATAGTATAATTGCAAACATAATCTAAACGGTCTACAAAGTAATATAAAAAATTAAATATCACCTATTATAAAATATTGTAATTTTATTTCTAATATACCCGTGCGGAGCACGGGTGGACAATCTAGTTGTCTACTCTATTATACATAAGTTTAAAATGATTTTTTGAAAACTTTTATAATTTTGTTTATAATAATCTCATTAAATTATTTCATATAAATTAATTGGTTATATAAATTATATCTGAGAAGGTATCATAAATTTTTTTGTTGACAAACCGATGTTTATATAAATTAATTGGATGAATTTATTGATGCTTTAATAACACAAATAATGGGTATAAGAGGTTTATATAAATTAATAATATAAAATAATATAGTTAATAGAAAGGAGATTTATATAAAGGGCAATGCTAACCAGTGCCCCTGGGGCACTGGTTAATGATCATTAATTACATATTAATATGTATTATATATGAGAGAAATAAGTGTATTATATTTATTATACGAGAGTAAAATGGAATATATTATATGAATTTTATGAGAGAGAAAATGAATGTATTAAATTTATCTAAGATAATTAATAATTAAATATATTTAATTATACTTTTTCTAAAAGAATTAAATGTGATCAAGGACAACTTAATACTTCTTATCCAGTGCCCTAGGGCCACTGGTTAGCAAGACCCTTATATAAATGAGAAATAACTCAACAGAGTGATGCAACACTAAAGAGACAATATATTTAAACTTATTTATTGTTGCTTTATTGAAAGCAGCTAAAATGGTAAAGCTAGTAATAATAATTATTCCCTCCGTCTCAAAATAAAAGTCTTTTAAGGTTGTTACACATAGATTAAGAAAAGTAATGATTGAGTAATTAAATGTAACAATTTTACAAAATTACCCTTAATTACTATTGGTTGTTTGAAAGGTGTAATGTGATGAAAGATCTTGAAAGTTGTGTAAACAATCTTTATTAGGGGTAAAGTTGGTAAAAATTAATTATTGTTGTCTTGAAAACGTAAAAAAACTCTTATTTTGAGACAATTTTTTTTGGGTAGAAAGACTCTTATTTTGGGACAGAGGAAGTAAATGCTATTGAAGCATCTTTTTACTCTAATTGCTAGGAGTATTGAATATAAAGGCTAAAAGAAATTTGAAATTTAGAGGCCTAGTTTGCTTGCCCCTAAAGCCGGGCCTGCAACTCAAAGTAGTTAATAGTATTCTAATGAAAAGACTCTTTTGCATAGAGCATCAGTCAGAAAACTCAGTCCTCAATCTATTATGTGTAGAGCAAGCATCCCTCAACATGATGAAATTTCTTGACATGACATTAAATGTTGTTCTTATATTTCAATCTTATTTCAAAGCATCAATCAGAAAACTCAGTTGTCAAGCATCCCTCAGCATGCTGAAATTTTATGACATGACATTAAATGTTGTTCTTATCTTTCAATCTTATTTTTGAAAAATCCATGGCATATTTTTATGTTTTATTCTATATATTTTCAAAAGGCCTTTAGTTGTATAAAATATATTTTATAACTCTTCTAGTTATACATTACTTAGATGATACCTGGTATAGATTTTCACATGTCATGAATATAGATTTTATAACTCTTCTAGTTATATATTACTTAGATGTTACCTGGTATATCATCATGCAATACCCAATGCAATATCATCTGTAGCAGACATGACATCTTTGGATTATCCTGTGCTCAAGTAGCAACGCTTTTAGTACAAACTATAAGCATATAGCAAGAAGATTAAATTTACTAAAACTAATTAGTCTATGTAATGGAATAGTCTTAAAAGTCAGAAGTAGTTGCTTCAGTCATTTGCATCAGCAATGCCCCCTGGTGTTATCTGTAATACGTAACTCTTGTCAAGAGAAAACACGCAGACAATAGTAATAACTATTTCCTCAATCACAAATGCACTATAATTGGTTTCAATGACAATGATGATAATGTTGGGCATCTGGAATTATCTGAAGGTAATTTCAAGTTGTTTTCTTGTAAAAGCAATATGCAATAATGACATTATTATATAAGAGTCTTTCCGATTCCATGAGGACCATAAAGCAGCATGCCCTTCACAAGCTTGATCCCTAATCTAAAACCTCAAAAGCTACTAAGTGAGAACGTGATAATATCATAAAACAGTAGATAAAATGAACCACAATATCATATCTATTACATTAAACAGTGAAAGGTTGAATTAATCTCCAAAATAGATCAACTTAGTAGCTATCTTTCAATAATCAATTTGAACATTTACTTAACCAGAGAGCCATTTACTCTGAACGATATTATATCTATCAATACACGCAACATACGGTGGTATTGACATAGTTGTTTTGTGTAGTTTATAAGTGGTTCAATCTAGTCATGTTTGTTGTAGTTCTTTTTGTTTGTTTTCAAATTTTTACGTGTGGTTTTCTAATTAAATCAACTATAAGGGGGTTTGCTACTATGTATTAATTTAGCTACCTTATAAAAACTAATTAAAAAATACTAGTATGAAAATGTGAAATCCTAAATCACCAAAACGCGGCTACATTTTCAAGTGGGAGGAGCACTTTCATTCAAAATAAAATTGTAGGCGGGTTCATTTTACACAAAAATAAATGTACACCTCATCAATCCGCCCTGCAATCTTTCCACCAATCAAAATCAAGCACTTTAAATCCAACGCTCCACCTTTTAAGTTCCCCTCTCACACAGATTGTGACCAATCCAACGGTCGACATCACGTACTCATACCCTTTATAATATTCCGAATTTTTGTTTCGCCTACAGCATCTCATTCACCTTCACCTTCACCTTCACCTTCAGCTCAATCACAAAGAAAGAGAAAAGCTCAAGAGATTTCAGTCATGTCTGGAAGAGGCAAGGGAGGAAAGGGTCTTGGAAAGGGAGGAGCCAAACGTCACCGTAAGGTTCTCAGAGACAACATTCAGGGAATAACAAAGCCTGCCATTCGTCGTCTCGCAAGACGTGGTGGTGTTAAACGTATCAGCGGTTTAATTTATGAAGAAACTCGTGGTGTTCTCAAGATCTTTCTTGAGAACGTGATTCGTGATGCTGTTACCTATACCGAGCACGCTCGCCGTAAGACTGTTACTGCGATGGATGTTGTTTATGCTCTCAAGAGACAGGGAAGGACTCTTTACGGCTTCGGCGGTTAGAATATTAGGGTTTGCTATGTCAATTAGGGTCTTTTCTAGGTTGAATCTCAATGTTGATATGTATTGTGAAAAATTTCACCGAGTTATAAATAGATGATTTGAATTTTCATGATTTCTAAATTGTTATTCTCCGTTGTGACTTTTTGTTAATTGCGTGGCGTTGTATTTAAGTGTGTTTAGAGATTCAGATTATGAAAAGTCAAGGTCAATTTATCATTTCCATTCTCTTGAGCTGGTGTGGATGGCTCCCATTCTTTTGTTTTAGACTTTTGAAGAACACATTTTGTAATAGAGTGTAATGGACTAAATTCTCTTAATTTTGCGTATAATAAGCACCGTTTGTGATAATGATAATCAATTTTCTAGTTCTGTAGTGGTTGAATTCTGCCACCGTTTAGCATTAAAAACCCAATTAATTTAGGAGGATCACCCACAAGCTAATGACCAAGATGAATCTTCCAACAGAGTGATCTTGTCCGGAATAAAAAGAAGTTTGATTAAGCAAGGGGATTATGGTCTTAACAATTACATGAGGTGTTTTTATTGTTTGTAAATTTGTCGCCAGTGTTTTATTTCTGTTGGGCACCTTGCCCTCATTTATTATACTATTGTTGAGGATTATCTGTGAGTGCCATAAATATGATGATCATACCAGACAATGCCATTCTTCCAGCAAAGATACTAGTTTCAAAATTTGTATATGGTTCGGATGTCATGCTACATGTAGAAATATGACATACCCATTTGGTAATGCGAGCAATCTAATGACGAGGAAAACGCGATATGGCTTAAGTATGTTGCTGACCAGCTTGATGAACTAAGCAATAGTTCAAACTCAAGAGTTTGTAGCGAAGCATAAAGTCGGCGGGAGATATACTACATCTAGGTGTGGAAATAGGCTGCGCTAAGTTAGGCTTTGTCAAGATTAAACCTGACTTGCTAAAAAAACTAAAGCCTAAATCTGGTCTGTAGCTTGTTAAAGGCTACATTTTTTAAGGTCTATTTAGCCTGTTAGTTAGGGGTGGCAAAACGAGCTGCCAGCCCCGCCCCGCTTTAAGTCCGCCAAAAAAAGGCGGGGCGGACAAGCCTATCTAATGGAGATGGACTTAAAAATTTAGCTCGTCCCGCTAAGGTGGTGGGTTGGCGGGCGGCGGGCTTGTTCGCCAACTTTTTTATTTATTTATTTTTTCATTTTTAAATAGATTAATAGGCTTGTTTTTAAATTTTAAATAGATTTTTCACTTATTTTTTAGAACAATTTTTACAAAGTATCTTTTTAACAAATTTTACTTCAAAAAATATTACATATATTTTCAAATAAATGTACAAATTAAAACCATCAAGAATTGGAATTACTATAATTAACTAAAAAATGACGGATTTAAGGTGGGACAAGCTAAACGAATAGGTGCGGCGGGCTTTGGCAAGTGGCGGGTTTTGGCGGGGCGGACTTTGGCGGGTTTTGGCGGGGCGGGCTTTGGTGGGCGGCGGACCCAAAATCCCAACCCAACCCGCCATTTTTTGACGGGTGTTCCCGGCGGGCCACGACCCGTTTTGCCACCCCTATTGTTATTTTAGACACATGTAAATAAGCAATTTGTGCGATATTGGATCGAACTCTAGTTAAGCATGTCGTCGAAGTTTGCTCACATGCGGTTGTCGAAGACCTAAGTTAGCTTGTAATGGGTAATTGTTAAAAAACTCATTAGTTTAGTATGTTAGGTTTTATTATAAATAACATACTAGTCTCTCATCATAAGTGTGGTGTGCCAAATTCTAATTAGGGTGATAAAGTTATTTGTTATTCTTGAGAACTTCTAATCTGTTTTATAAAGAAAGTAATGAATACCAGTTATAGTCAATCCTTGTTGTTCTCCTTGTTTGTTTTTCCTTGTTAACCCTAACTCTTGTGTGTTTCTTATCTATAAAGAAATCAGGTATATTTTGTTTTAAGACATCCTAATTCACAACAAACTGATACGGTGAGTGTGGAGAAGATGAAGGTGTGAGAAAAACACAAGAAAATGGGGGTTTGAATTGAATTTTCAAAATGAAAGCTTTTTGTGAAACCCAAATAAAGATCACAAATAGACTAACAATAGAGAAAGACACACGATATATCCTGGTTCACTTGAAAATTATCAAGTTAATCCAGTCCATCTGCCAAGGTGATTTCGCCTTATACATAAGGACTTAATCCACTATAACAAAACTGATTACAAATGCACTAGCAACTGCTGGTGACTAACAATACACATATTAACTATCTCTTAAGGATTCTGACCCAATTGGTCCCTTAAGGAATTCAAACAACTGTTTGATCAAATAAAATATTTACAATGAAATGCTTCTTACATAAGTTGATATAAACACAATTTCTAGCTCAATCTAACTTAGAGCGAATCTATACAGTAAGAACAATCTTCTTCTTTGTATTGTGGTGCTTTACTGTTCACTTATGAATTTATCTATTTCTTGAGTTCTTTCTCGTATGAATTAGTGTTTTTAATATTTCTCTTTTTCACACTTGGTGTCACACATGATTCGTTGAATGATCAAGTCTTTATATAGGCAGAAAAAGATCCGTTGAAGGGCAGATCAGTAATATCAATAAAATACAGGTGACTTGAAATAATGTCGTTATGCTGGGATGAAAATCGTACACTGAAATTGTGCTTTGTACCACCAAATCAGGGTAGTAGAATGGTAGTGGAAAATAACGTGTTTGATCTGTACTATGTAATATTTTTCCTCGCAAACGTTTCATTTTCTTCTATCCATCATAGGCTTCTGAGTTGATATGATTGAAGCATGATCAGAAGAATGAGTCATTAGGTCTTCAAAGTCTTGAGTCTTCAGAACTTGTTTAGTAGAACCTTGTCGTCAGAGTCTTCAGCACTCCTTCTTCAGAACTCTTGGTTATCAGAAACATAAGTCTTCAGAGTCTTCAGAACTTGTTCAGCAAAACTTTGTCTTTAGAGTCTTCAGAACTTGGTCTTCAGAGTCTTTAGAACGCTGTTCATCAGAACCTTATCTTCAGAGTCTTCAGAACTTAGTCTTTAGAAGATAAGTATCAGAGTTAAATTCAAAGCCAGAATCCAAGAGAACATTACAGCAGCAACATAGTGCCTTCTTAGAGTCTTTCTGAAGCACAGTAGATCAGAATCAGTTTTGCTTCTTTGACGCAGAAGCGACCATTGAGAATTTTACTGTGACGTTTCACATGATCTCTATCAGAGTCAGAACTATCTTTATCAGAGTCAGCATTTGTTTGTCAATACTTAAGAAAATAAACGTTAGAGTACCAAAATTGTTCTCACACAATACAACTTTATTATTATCAAAACAAAGAGACATCTTGCAGAACCAAATCTTGTTCTAACAGAAGATGCCTTCAACAAAGTATGAGATTGAAAAGTTCACCGGAGTGAACGACTTTGGTCTGTGGCGATTGAAGATGAAAGCCCTACTGGTTCAGCAGGGTTGTTTGGAAGCATTGAAGGGAGAGGCAGCCATGGACGCTGCATTAACAGAAAAAGAAAAGACGGTCATGATAGAGAAAACCCACAACGCAATATTGTCGAGCCTTGGTGATAAGGTTCTTCGACGTGTATTAAAGAAGACTACAACATCGGGGTTATGATTGAAACTTGAAAGTTTGTACATGACCAAGTCTCTGGTGAATCGACTTTACCTGAAGTAAGCTTTGTATTCATTCAAGATGAGTGAAGGCAAAGTGTTGCCTGAGCAGTTGGATATATTCAACAAGCTGATTCTTGATCTTGAAAATATTGATGTGAAGATCGACGATGAAGATCAAGCACCGTTGTTGTTGTGCGCTTTGCCCAAAACACAGGCCCACTTCAAATAAACTCTCTTGTATGGAAGGGAGTCCCTAAGCTTTGAAGAAGTTCAATCAGCCTTGTATTCTAAGGACTTGAACGAACGAAAGGAGCATAAACCTTCAACAGTTGGTGAAGGTTTGGCCATTAAGGGAAAATTCTTAAGAAAGGATGGTAAGTTCGACAAGAAGAAAGGTAAAAGTCAGCAGAAGTCTTATAGTGGCGAAGCATCTAGTATTCGATGCTATCACTGTAAGAAGGAGGGTCACACAAGAAAGGTGTGCCCTGAACACCTGAAAGATCATGGAGGTAAAGTTAATGGCAACGCAGCCATTATTCAAGATGACTTTGAATCATCCGATGTTCTTGTGGTTTCAAGCGGCGACTCAAGAAAAGAGTGGATTATGGATTCAGGTTGCACTTGGCACATTACTCCAAACAGAGAATTGTTTGAGGATCTATGTGATCAAGATGATGGATCAGTGCTGCTAGGAAACAACAAAGCTTGCAAAATTATAGGTATTGGATCTGTGAGATTCAAGCTCCACGATGAGTCAATAAGGTTATTGACTGAAGTTAGGTATGTACCTGATTTGAAGAGAAATTTGATTTCTCTTGGTGAATTCGACAAGAAGGGATATGTTTTTCAAGGAGAGAAAAGTATCCTAAGATTCATGAAGGGGTCGGAGGAAGTCTTGAGAGGCGTGAAGAAACTAGGCTTGTATACCCTTGAGGCTGAAGTTGTAAGTGGTTCGACAAATGTTGCATCCACGAAACCGTCGTCAAAAACAGAAATTTGGCACATGAGATTGGGCCATGTCAGTGAAAGGGGTCTAGTCGAATTGGGGAAACAAAATCTGCTTGGAGGAGACAAAGTCGAAAAGCTGAAATTTTGTGAACCCTATGTACTTGGAAAATCTCGCAGAGTAAAGTTCAACAAAGGCAAACAAAGAACTCATGGATCCCTTGATTACATCCATGGTGATCTTTGGGGGTCTGCAAGGTGTCCATCACATTCAGGAGCAAGGTATTTTCTATCCATAGTCGATGATTATTCCAGAAAGTTATGGGTATTCATACAGAAGACTAAGGATGAAACTTTTGAGAATTTCAAAGGTTGGAAGACTCTGGTCGAAAATCAGACTGGCAAAAAGGTCAAGAGGTTGAGAACCGACAATGACCTTGAATTTCGCAATGAGGCGTTTGATAGATTTTGTGCTGCCTCAGGTATTGCAAGGCACAAAACTACTGCAGGTACTCCGCAACAAAAATGGTTTGGCAGAAAGGTTTAATCGAACTATTTTGGAAAGAGTTAGATGCATGTTGACTAGTGCTGGATTAAAAAAGGTGTTTTGGGCTGAGGCTGTTTCGACAGTAACATATCTGATAAACAAATGTCATTCGACTGCGTTAGATATGAAGACACCTGAAGAAGTTTGGTCGGGACATCCACCTACTCTCGACAGACTGGGAGTATTTAGCTGCGTGGCCTATGCTCACATTAGGCAAGACAAGGTCGAACCTAGAGCTATGAAATGCATGTTCATGGGATACGCTGAAGAAGTCAAAGCTTATAGGCTATGGTGCCTAGAGCCAAGCCACGGGAGGTGTATCACCAATTGAGATGTAGTTTTTAATAAAGCTGAGATGGCTTTCAAGAAAATTGATGATACTGACGAAGAGCTGGAACAAGGAGAGATTCCTATTGAGGTGGAACATGTTGATACTGAATTACGTATCCCAGATGAAGTCGAAGAAGAAGCAAAAGTTGTTGTCGAAGAAGAGGAGACTGATAATGACTACGTGCTAGCAAGAGACAAATCGAGGAAAGTCATAAAGACACCTCAGAGACTTGGGTATGCAGATCTTACAACTTATGCCTTAATCTCTACAAGTGAGGTTTTAGACGAATAACCCAGAGACTATAAGGAAGTTATGAGAAGTCGAAATAAGAATGAATAGTTGAAGGCCATGAATGATGAGATGAAATCTCTCATGATAACAACACTTGGGAACTGATCAAGAAACCTGATAAAGCCAGGTTAGTCAGCTGTAAATGGATTTTCAAAGTTAAGGAAGGAATCAAAGGAGTGGCGTCGAAAAGATACAAGGCAAGATCGGTCGCTAGGGGGTTCACTAAAAAAGAAGGTGTCGACTTCAATGATGTGTTCTCTTTTGTTGTGAAGCACAGATCCATTCGAATGTTGCTTGCCACTGTGGCACAGTTCGACCTTTAACTAGAATAGATGGATGTGAAGACTGTGTTTTGTATGGTGATCTAGATGAAACAATCCTGATGAGGCAACCTGAAGGGTATGTCGAAAAGGGGAAGAAAGATTATGTGTGCAAGCTGAAGAGATCTTTATATGGACTGAAACAATCTCCTCGACAGTGGAATAGGAGATTTGACAAGTTTATGGCACGCATAAGTTTTATTAGAAGTCAGTTCGACCAATGTGTTTACTTCATATTTCGACCTAGTAATTCATTTGTTATTTTGTTGCTTTATGTGGATGATATTCTAATAGCAAGCAACAATGTTGAAGATGTAATAAGGGTGAAGTCCAAACTCAATAAGAAGTTCGAAATGAAGGATCTAGGAGCTGCATCCAGGATTCTTGGGATTGACATCCGAGAGATAGAAAGCAGACAAAATTATGCTTATCTCAAGAGGCATACCTACGGAAGATTCTCGAAAAGTATGGTGTGTCGAATTTAAAGCCTATTGTGACTTCGACAAACCCTAAATTCAAGCTGAGCATAGATCAGTGCCTCAGTACTGATGTCGAAAGAGCTTATATGAATAGCATTCCATATGCTAATATAATGGGTTCTTTGATGTATGTTATGGTCTATACTATACCCGACATAGCATATGCAGTAAGTCTTGTAAGCAAGCACATGGCAAATCCTGGAAAGGCTCCCTAGCAAGCATTGAAGTGGATTCTAAGGTACATAAATGGGTCTCTGAATAGAGTCCTAATTTATGGTGGAGCCTTGGGTGAAGATAGTAAAGCAGCAATCAAAGGATATGTCGACTCTGATTTTGCAGGTTGTATGGATTCCAGAAAATCTATTTCTGGATATGTGTTCACTATATTTGGCACAACAATCAGTTGGAAAGCAACTCTTCAAAAGGTTGTTACCTTATCAGCCCCTGAAGCGGAATAAATTTCCCTAACTGAAGCTGTGAAGGAAGCATTGTGGCTTGAAGGTTTTGCAAAGGAGCTGAATCTTCAAGGTCAAGTTATCACTGTTAAATGTGATAGTCAAAGTACAATACACCTATCGAAGAATTCAGCCTATCATGAGCGAACCAAGCACATTGATGTGAGGTTGCATTTTGTCAGAGGGTTAATAGAGTGTGGAGAAGTCCAAGTGCTGAAGGTTTCGACAAATCATAATGCTGCTGATATGATCACCAAGACGTTGCCCAGTTGCAAATTTTTCCACTGTATGTAGTTGATAAAGCTGCATGAAGAAAGCTAGTTTGTTTCTTAATGGTAGAGTTAGATCCAAGGTGGAGATTTGTGAGATATTGGATCGAACTCTAGTTAAGCATGCCGTCGAAGTTTGCTCACATGCTGTTGTCGAAGACCTACATGCTGTAGTCGAATTGTGTTCTAGTATGTAGTTGTCGAATTGGGCCTTGTGTTAAGGATCTAATTATTTAAGTTAGCTTGTACCCTAAGTTAGCTTGTAATGGGTAATCGTTAAAAAGCCAATTAGTTTAGTATGTTATGTTTTATTATAAATAACATACTAGTCTCTCATCATAAGTGTGGTGTGGCAAATCCTAATTAGGGTGAGAGGGTTATTTGTTATTTTTAAGTACTTGTAATTTGTTTTATAGAGAAAGTAAAGAATAACAGTTATAACCAATTCTTGTTCTTCTTGTTTATTTTTCCTTTTTAACCCTAACCCTTGTGTGTTTCTTGCTTATAAAGAAACCGAGTATATTTTGTTTTAAGGCATCCTAATTCACAACACAAATAAAATAAGTTTAAATAAACTAACAAACTAAAAAACCAATGAGACTAAAATTTTGTTTGCATTGACTTATTTTAACTTACCTATTAGCATAAGTTTTGTGAAACTATTTGTTTAAGATATCTTATGAAAATAACTTATAATATTGTTCATAATGTGTTTTCATCTTATTTTCATAAGTTATCCAAGATAACCAGTTTTTATTTATGTATTTTAATTAAAAGTACAAAACATAACATAAAAAAATATTCATATTTATTTAAATAGGCAGACTTGTTAGGCTTAAAAGGTTATTTTCATGGTCTGAGGCTTATAAAAAAGCCTAGGTCTTTTCTATTTAAAAAAGTTTTTGGCCTGGCCTGAGCCTATGTAGGCTAGGCCGTAGGCCCCTGTTATCGGCCTGACCTATTTCCACCCCTAACTACACGAGCAATATCAAGAGAAATGAAAGAGGGAAATGTTGTACTAAAACAGTTGATAACATGTATCAGGATAGAAAAGTTATTCAAAAACTAGGAAGGCCCTTATAGGATTTAGGAAAAACTATCACATGACATATACAAGCTAAAAAAACTGAACAACAATGCCTTCCCTAGATCTTGGAATGCAGTAAATCAGAGACATTACCACAATTGATAAGTAAGAACCGAAGTTAATAAGGTGATATCAAAATTCGTCATCATGATGCATTTAATATGTTATTCTTGACTCGTAAATATTAATAAAATGATAAGATGTCACTCTTTTCCCCCACAAAGGTATGATTTTTAATGAGGCATCCTATTTGTTGAAATTGTCTCCTTTTAATTTGAAAGCATCCAAGTTGCACATTCCCGATATCATTGCACCATTTGAGATATTATTGCATCCTCTAAAGTATCATTGCATCCTATAGGGTATCATTATACCCTTTGAGGTATCATTGCATCCTTTGGGATATCATTATGTCTTAAATGGAGTCTTAGCATACTCAATGTCACCTTTATATGGAGATTCCGCTTAATACAATCTATATGCAAACATGAATTTCTAAAGGTAGAGACATACAATTTCATATTTTATCTTAATATAACGATACAATAAAAAAACCATTAAAAACCCTAAGAAGGGTACGATTACAAGAATCATAAAATTATGTATTGGTAAAGAAATACAGGTGTGTGTGTTTTCCCTACAAAAGCATATAGACTCAGAGACCTTAGTAGGTATGTAACATGTTTTGGTGGTGAGGGCTTGTTCGTGTCGGCGAGAAGCCCTACACGGTGTTATTTGAGGATAGTTAAGGGACCAACTCACGTGAGATGAGAGGTTTTGTTGGTGGCCGACACTACTAGGATTGTAGGCGGGCAGTTAGATTGACCGTGTTTGTTAAGGTAGTAACGAGCGTGGTGTTATTTGAGTTATGAAGAGTGTGTGGGACTTATAGTATCTCCCCTCTCTCCCCTTGAGGAGAGGTATTTATAGAGGTCTCTTGGGCCTGGGATAGAGATCCAATTAGTGGTTTACTCTAGCTTCGTGACCAAGGAATGTGGTCATGGAAGGACTTGGTCTCCTTGGATCGTGGGGAGAGAGGTTTCTCTCATTGACTGACCCTTCATCAGTTAGTCATTATGGGTCCACATCATCGCACACATTTACTGGGAAAATGGTCAGTACGAACCCTTCATAGGCGGCCTCAAAAGGGGCTTCATGGCACATTTTGGGCGGCTGGGGGCTTCGTCGAAGGACTCGCCCCTCGCCCCTCTATTTCCGTCCCTCGCCTTTACGTAGTTTATCCCATCTTAGAGTCCAATAAAAATATTGAAATTCAAAATACTAGTAAAATTAAAGCATTCAGATAATCAATTTTCTGACATACGAAGAATAATATCGCCATCTAACAAGAACTTAGATTCAATTTTTGGAGAAAGTAATGTTTCTTAGTTGGGGTTATTCACTTCATCCATTAGAACAAACTACTTTTTAGCCCATTCGTCAACTTCCTCTGCTAACTTCCCATCCTATATAGTCTTGAAAAGCCCAATCTCATGAAGGTTGAGAACTGGATACAAGAAAATTACTTGCTCATTTTCCTTCTTAAGGGGTTGGTCGGAAAAAAGAAGAAACTCAATGCATAACTCCACCAATTCAACTTGCATTGTTTCCATAGTAGAGGCATGGCTTTTGGCCACACGTTACCTTATTTATTACAAGCTTTCAACAAAAAAAATGGGCATCTTTGTATTTCTTTTCAAGAGAGGACAAATTTTTATTCTTCGAACTCATTAGGGTTTGGTTCAACTCATAACCTCTTTCATTTTTCCAAGGTGAAACTTCAAGCATTCCTCACTCTTCTTTACAATTTCAAACTCTTCAAACATTTCCATACCTAACACAAAACTTCTTATCACATAGGGTCCTAGCATTTGATATATATGTTTTGACCCATCTTCCTCGCCCTTTCCACATCACTGGGTGCATCTAACGTGTCATAAACAAAACTCACACCATCAAAGTTTTTACCCTAGAAATAGAACTCATGTTGATCTTTTGAAGGTAGTGCAAAAGAAGAACCATTGGACAATCCTGCCATATCTCCTTTAGGAAAAGATCCCCTTTCTAAATTTATTGAGGTAGTCGCCTCCAAGTTAATTGGAACCTTCCCCAAATAAACCTTATGTTTTTTGGCCTTAGGCGAGGGTGACTGGTTTCACAAGAGAGATTGATGTGGTGAGGATGACACAAATCTCATATGTTGTTTTCATTTTCTTTAAATCATTGGTTAGCAAACTCGAGAGGTTGATATTCTTGTTGGGAGCCCCCATTTCAACCCACATGACTTTCTGCTTTTCTAATATTGTCTTCCGTTGAGACACTGAAAACAAAGCCATATTTTCTACAAAATGTAATATCAAAAGAGTTCAAAGAACACACATAAATAACGAGAAAACAAGTAAATAAAACACATTTTTGACAATAACTATCAAGCACTGGTTTATGTGCTTCATAATCAATTAATTCCATAATACTCAAGACATAGAATTCCTCAAGAAATTGGACACCATATATCTATACATCCCTAAATTTTTCAAAATCATAGCCTGTAATTGACATAGGGCTCGCTCGTCCAATAAAGCGAGAATCAATGTTTCCCATCCTCCTCAAAATTGACGTCGCGGTAGTCAGTATTACCAAGAACTCGAACAAATTTATCCTTCCATATTTTGTAATTAGAATAGTATGGAGTTAAAAGCCCCTACCTTATTGGGCACTTACCAAACCCAGATATCAAGTGAAGGTACGTAAAGCGATCGTAATTCCTCAAGCCCCGCAAAGGACCTTTAATTTCTTCACTAAAGCCTAGGCGTTTGGCTGTAGCTAAAAGAAAGCAACGTTGATAGCTTTTAAAACCTCTATATTTAACACGGTAAAGGGAATACCTACCCTAAAATCAACTATGACACCTATGTAAAAATAAAAGAACTCATTCTCTGCTTCTTGAGGCCACATCATATATGCTTTCTCACCTTCTATGGAAGGATTCAACATGACACCATCTCCATCTCCAATATTATATATATATATATATATATATATATATAAACTTCCAAACATCTCGATTTTAATGAATTTTTAATTCACTTTGCCATCTGCTAGCCGCAAACTCAACACAACAACATCATACCTCTCATCTCTCTTAGTGAGTATCTGACTCGATTACATTACAACTAATTTCGCAATACCTAATGAATACCATCTTATAAATATGAAATGAAAAAATAAAAAAATGGAAGAAGGATGTATCTATAGTTAGGATTCATGAGTAGATGAAGGAAATTAAGTTTGCAATGAGGACATAACAACAAGAGGTAGTGGTTGTTAAGTAAAGTTGTTATTAGACAAATAGTGATGAAAATAGAAGGAAAATGTTCTGGTATTTATAAATCACAAACACACTCCTCAAGCATAATAACCATCATTATTATAAGAAATCATCAATGAGTCTACTCACATACATGCAAATCAATAGATGACCCGAATTAAATGGTCATTCCCAAGATAAATTTAATCATGATAACTTTCAAAATGAAGTTCAAAGAGTTTTTTTCCAAATATTTCCACTTTTTTCTGTGTATGCCAAATATCCAATAAGATAAGGTCCACTTACTCCGTTTGCTTCATTGAACCCAAGGTATAAATGCCTTCACAAAGGGTTTTCAGGTACACAATCTCTAATTTCCACTTTCACTATATTTATCTTGAACCCTAATTGACTTGAATGTTAAAGTGCTAACCATGTAAGTACCCCTAGATCCACCGTACTGAAGATAAATAATGACAGTTCAAGATAACCTCACGGATTCCATAAGCATCAAGATCGCAACCTTCGATACAAAATGCCACATCACCGAATCGCCTATGAAGCTTCACGCCGTCATAGTTTCCACCATCTCATACATTTCTAGTTCCGTAACAAAATAGTTGCGCCGTTATGGGAAATGACTTCCAATTCCTACGATTTCCACGAGTTCAAGTCCATTTTGTAAATTCGAAATCCAAAAGCGTCTCAGGTGAAAGGATCTAGGTTCCATGGAGTGAAAATCTCAGATCTGCAGTGTTTGAATCCTTTGAATTCTAATTCAACTCTGATCGATCAAAAGTAGATAAAATAATAGCTAGGTTTGTACATTGGAATGCAAAGCTCTTGAGCTATGCTTGGAAGATCCAACTTATAAAGATTGTTGCTTTTGTTATCACTAACTACTGAATGAATTGCTTTCCTATGCCCAAGCAAGTAATTGCTAGAATTACTGCCATTTGTAGAATCTTCTTGTGGACAAGTGGTGAAGAGGTGAAGATGAAGTCCTATATATCCTGGAAAAATGCTTGCAGCCCCAAAGCTCAAGGTGGCATGAATATCATCCATATGGAGAGTTGGAACCTGTTGGTAGTTGGTTAGTTGATAGTTGATAAAAGATAGGTTTAGAAAATTGTTTAGAAGAAGGCTATGTCATTGATTTCTTGGATGATCAATTACAAGATACCAATGGCCTATTTATAGGCTCAAGTCACCACCCTCTACATTACATTAGTTCTTTCTAGAGTTTTCATGATAGATGAGTATCATGATAGTTCTAGGTTCTTATATTATTTTAATATACTTATAGTTATAGATTGTTCTACCATATTCATAACTATTATAATTCTAGGATCTTCTACCATTTTCATACATATTATATTTAAGAATATTCTAGAAATTTGTAGCAATTTCAACACTCCTCCTTGATGCAAATTTCTGTGACTCCAAGTATAGCTCGTAGCTCTTCAAATCTTGGTCTCGGCAACGCCTTCGTGAATATGTCTACAATTTGTTCTTCTGTTCTGCAGTAGTCGAGTTTGATCTCTTTAGTTATTTCAGCTTCTCTGATAAAGTGATACTTGATTGTTATGTGTTTTGTTCTGTTGTGATGTACTGGATTTTTCGCTATTGCAATTGCTGATTTGTTGTCGCAATTTATTTTAGTAGGCCCGTCCAGTTTTTCTCCCATGTCTTCAAGTATCCTTCGAAGCCATATAGCTTGACTCGCTGCTTCAGCAGCTGCCACATACTCTGCTTCTGCTGTAGATTGTGCAACCGTAGCTTGCTTCTTCGACGCCCAAGAGAAAATTCTTGATCCTAGTGAGAAAGCATAGCCAGAGGTGCTTTTCATGTCATCTACCGAACCTGCCCAATCACTGTCGGTGTAGCCAAGTAATCCTGAGTTGGTTTCGGTCGTGTACCATATACCTAATTCTTTTGTTCCTTGTAGATACCTCAAAATTCTTTTTCCTGCTCCAAATTGTATTTGACTTGGGCTTTGCATGAATCTTGATAAAAGACTTGTAGCATACATTATGTCTGGCCGTGTAGCTGTCAAATATAGAAGGCTTCCAACTAGACTTCTGTATATGGAAGCATCAGCTTCTGGTGCTCCATCATTCTTCTGTAGTTTCTCATTTGTTATGAGTGGAGTAGCGACTGGTTTGCAACCATACATCTTGAATTTCTTAAGTAAGCCTTCTGTGTATTTCTTTTGCTAGATGAATATTCCTTCTTTTCTCTGACTTACCTCTATACCGAGGAAGTAACTCATCAAACCAAGGTCGGTCATCTCAAAGGTCTTCATCATGTCTTCTTTAAACTCCATCATCATCTTAGTATTACTTCCCGTGTAGATAAGATCGTCCACATATAGAGAGAGTAAGAGAGTGTGCTGACCTTGAGACTTGATGTAAAGTGTAGGCTCACTTTTGCTCCTCCTGAATCCTCGACCCATGAAATACTGATCGATTATGCTATACCATGCTCGAGGTGCCTGCTTCAAACCGTAGAGTGCCTTTCTTAGTCTTAACACTTTGCTTTCTTCTCCTTCAGACATGAATCCTTGTGGCTGCTCCACATAGATCTCTTCTTCAAGTACGCCGTTGAGGAAGGCAGATTTGACATCTAGTTGATGTATACTCCATCCTTTTTGTGCCGCAAGAGCTATTAGAGCTCTAATGGTATCAAGACGAGCTACTGGTGCAAATGTCTCATTGTAGTCAATCCCAGGTTGTTGTGAGTAACCCTTAGCTACTAGTCTCGCCTTGTGTTTCTGTATGGTGCCATCAGGGTTGAGCTTTGTCTTATAGACCCACTTAACTCCAATGATATCATTTTCAAGGGGACGATTTACTAACTCCCATGTGTTGTTTTTTTCGATCATCTTTATCTCTTCTTCCATTGCCTTGACCCATACTTCCTGCTTTGACGCTTCTTCAAAGCTTCCAGGTTCAAGAATGGCCAAGTTACAGGTTTCATATATGTCCACCAAAGATCTTACTCGTCTTGGATTAGACTCTGGTGATGATAGTTCTTGATCTTGTTGTTGTGGTGGAGGTGAAGCAGATTCAAATGAGTCTTCTTCCTCAGCTTCTTCTTGAGGTAGTTGAACTGGTATAAGGATGTTCTTCTCCACTTTTTCTTCATCCCAATTCCAAGAAGCATTCTCATCAACTTCAACATCTCGACTGATGATGAGTTTTTTTGTTTGCAAGTTGTAGACACGGTAGCCTTTAGAGATAGTCTATACCCCAGGAAGATACCTCGTATAGTCTTGTCTTCAAGCTTGTGCCTCTTCACGTCTGGAATGTGAATATAGCATATAGATCCAAAGACCCTTAGGTACTTTGCTGATGGCTTTTTTCCGTTCCAATCTTCAATTGGAGTCTTATCTTGTATTGCCTTAGTTGGACATCTGTTAAGTATGTAAACAGCAGTGTATACTGCTTCAGCCCAGAATGTGTTAGGAAGTCCCTTCTCCTTGAGCATCGATCTAGCCATTTCCATAACTGTGCGATTCTTTCTCTCTGACACACCATTTTGTTGAGGAGAATATGCGACTGTAAGTTGTCGCTCAATGCCTTCATCCTCACAAAATTTGTCAAACTCGCGGGAGGTGTATTCTTTGCCTCGATCACTTCTTAGTACTTTTATCCGTTTTCCACTTTGATTTTCAGCAAGGGCCTTGAACTTTTTGAATACTCCAAAAACTTCTGATTTTTCTTTTAGGAAATAGACCCATGTCATTCTAGAGAAATCATCAATGAATAGTATGAAGTACCTGTTGTTCTCGTGTGATGGCATTCTCATTGGTCCACATACGTCAGTATGTATCAGCTCCAATAGATCTTTCGCTCTCCATGCTCCGCTTGTTGAGAACGGAAATCGGTGTTGCTTACCAAGGAGACATCCTTCACACACTTCATTATTCTCCTTTATGCTTGGAAGATCTCTCATCATATTCTTCTCATGTAACAACTTCAAGGCATGTGTGTTGAAGTGGCCAAATCTTCGATGCCAAAGCCATGAATCATCAACTTGCACCTTCATGGCAATGTTAGTTGCATATTTTAAATTTAGCGGGAAGCTTCTATTGCTCTTATTCATCTTCACTTGGGCTATCTCAGACCTTTTATTTTTGTTGTCTAAGATTTTGCATACACCTCCTTCAAAATGAAGTGTGTAGCCTCTCTCCATCATTTGGCCAATGCTTAGAAGATTTTCTTTTAGGCTGGGAACTAGTAAAACATCATGGATGAGTCGTGTACCTTTATTTGTCTCCACCATGACAGTGCCTTTGCCTTTTGATTTAACCACACTTCCATTTCCCAGTCGAACTTTGACTTTGACAGACTCGTCAATGCTTTTGGAAATAGTCTCATCCTTAGCCATGTGGTTGCTACATCCACTATCCAAATACCAACTTCTACCTTTTTCTTTGATTGAGTATTGAGTGGCATAGAACATACATTGTTCTTAATCATGCTCCTCTGCGATATTAGCTTGATGCCTATTTTTGTTGCGACAATTTTTCTCTACGTGCCCGAACTTCTTGCAATGGTTGCATTGTGGCATATTACGGTACCAACAATTTTTCTCTGCGTGGCCTAGTCTTTTGCATATATTGCATGGAGAATTTTTATCTAGCTTGTTCTTAAGGAAATTTCTAGAAACTTCTCTTCTTCTGGAAGTTTCTCCATAATTTTTCTTTCCTCCACTTTCTTTATTTTGGGGCTGAAATTTTAGCTTTGACTGGAAGGCATTTTCTAGTGTATCTTCTTTATGCCTATACAGTCTTTGCTCATATGCTTCAAGAGAGCCCACAAGTTCTGTCACTGATAGAGTGGACAAATCTTTGGTTTCTTCAATCGTTGTCACGATTGGGTCAAACTTTGGGGGCATAGTAATTAGAATTTTTTCAACGATTTTCTTGTCAAGAATTTCTTCCCCAAAATCTCTCATTTGATTAACTATTTCTTTAACTTTAGAATAGTAATCTTTAACTGTCTCAGACTCCTTCATCTTCAATAGTTCAAAATCTCTTCTTAGAGATTGAAGTTTAACGGCACGTACCTTATCGCTTCCTTGAAACTCCTCCTGCAACGTGTTCCATGCTTCTTTGGCAGTCTTAGCTCCCATAATTCTTGGAAAAATTGCATCAGTCACCGCTTGTTGCAAGGTGAACAACGCCTTTGAATTTTTCTGTTTGTTTTGCTTCAACTCTTTTTCTTGAGTTGCATTAAGAGCCGAAGTATCCGCGGGAACGGTGAAGCCTTTTTCTACTATGTCCCATAAATCTTGAGATGAAAAAAATGTTTCCATTTTAACATGCCAGAAATCATAATTTTCACCATTGAAAATAGGGACAGAAATAGATGATGATTGAGTGGTGTTATCCATAGTTTAGAAAAATTTTTTGGAGTGGGTTTATAGTACAAAAGAATTTTTTTTTAGTAGTTTGGAGGATTTTAGAATGTTAGGTAGGTAATATAACTACGCCCAATATATGACCGAACGTAGCTCTGATGCCACTGTTGGTAGTTGGTTAGTTGATAGTTGATAAATGATAGGTTTAGAAAATTGTTTAGAAGAAGGCTATGTCATTGATTTCTTGGATGATCAATTACAAGATACCAATGGCCTATTTATAGGCTCAAGTCACCACCCTCTACATTACATTAGTTCTTTCTAGAGTTTTCATGATAGATGAGTATCATGATAGTTCTAGGTTCTTCTATCATTTTAATATACTTATAGTTCTAGATTGTTCTACCATATTCATAACTATTATAATTCTAGGATCTTCTACCATTTTCATACATATTATATTTAAGAATATTCTAGAAATTTGTAGCAATTTCAACAGAACCAAACGAGTTTGGCGAAGTTGTTATGGAACCTGAGCAGGAAAATGAACAGCCAGTGGATCAAATGGATCCACACATACTATGTTAAAAAGGACCATATTATGACTGTCAACATCAAGTCTAATTGTTCTTGGATGCTAAAGGCCATTCTCAAGCAACTTGAGAATATTCAGCATAGGCATGTGTGGAATCAAATGTTGCAGAATGATAAATTTGATATGAGAAAAATGTATATGATAATGAAAGAAGAGTTCCCTGTGAAGCAGTGGCGAATATTTTTTACAACAACTTGGTCAGGCCCAGGGCTGAGTTTATTACATGACTTGCATGCCATGGGAGACTTGCAACCAAAGATAAAATGGTCCGGTTTAGTATGATGGATGATGACAAGTGTTACTTCTGTCAGCATAGAGTAACTATCCAGCATTTGTTTTTTGGCTGTGAAGAACTGAACAAAATCTGGTGTAATGTGCTGCAATGGATTCAGGTCAATCACAAACTGAGAGAATGGAACGAAGAGCTAGTGTGGATCATGGAACAGGGCAGAGGAAAGGAATGAGGGCGAGCATTCTTAAGCTTGCCGCAGTGGAGACTATATATGCAATTTGGAAGTATAGGAATGATAATTGTTTTGGTAATATTATAAGTAATACAGAGATAGAAGGAAAAATCATAGATTACATTGTTTATAGGGGTTGAGATAATAGAAAGCTTAGAGCTCACATTGTGAAACTAATGATGAACTAGGTTGGTCTCGTGTTTGTTGGCTTGTCTTTAGGGTTGGATCCTAGCAATTGCCTTGTATATAGTTTATTTTTTAATTAATTAAAGTTTCTTTTATTAAAAAAAACACCTATTTACATTCAAAAAATAATCCTATTATTTTTAAAATCAAACAATAATTCAATCATATACAATTATATATATATTTATATATATATATATATATATATATATATATATATATATATATATATATATATATATATATATATATATATATATATACACACACACACACGCGCCTAAAAAAATGGTTACTTTCATTTCAAAATTATTACATCAACTACCTACCCAATATCAGAACATACCTCCATTCTTCCTAAAATACCTTTTTCAATTAAAATTATTTATACTAAGTCATGCCCATTATTGTAATTGACTAAATGCAATTTTATTGTCCAATCAAACTCATGCCTTTTGCCAATTGGCCTCCCCAATCTTTTTCCCGTACGTTTGAGATTTAGGGTTTGAGAAACCTTTTTCTCTCTCAAACGTTTTCATCTCTAATTTCTTTACCCCTCTTCTCTCTCTTTTTTCATACTCAAAGTCTCTCATCTCTCTCATCAGTGTTTCAAAGAATACCATTTCCTTCATCCAGATCCATCTCATTTCCATTTCATATGAGGTAAAGTTGTCTATTAACGATTACCATTTCCTTTATTTAGTGTTCATGTTCATTTCTCATAGCTTTGAAATCATGTTTAGATATGAAAATGGATGAACACATATTATGTGCAAAACTTGTGTTTTATAATATCTCTTTTGTTGTACTTTCTTTGTGTATCACTCATGTTCATTTTTCTTGGATGTTCTTTACATTTTTACAAACCCTTTGGTCGTGGATGTTCTTTACATTTTTGTGGATGTTCTTTACATCTTTACATTTTTATAATATGTCACAGTTGCTTGATGCCATTGTAACACATGTTCCTCCATCAAACGCAAACATTGATGACCCTTTCCAAATGCTGATTGGTTATTTAAAATATTGATAAATTTATTAGTGTCACTTTTATCTGATAAACTTTCTTTAGTGGAAGTTGTCTTCTTGGTGCAGTGTTTCTTTTCTTTCGTTGTCAATGCACTTTTTCCCTTTTTATCAAGTGTAGTTTATATAGAGTTAGATGGTAATTTGCATTGACAGTAAGGAATGCTGAAAAAGTGTTGAATAATTATTGCATGTGTTTGAATTCAGAGTCAGATACTTAAACATGCCTGTGAAGAAATATGTTACATTATCGCCATTGCCATCAAATTCTCCGTCATCTGTAGAATAAATCTTTTGAGGTCTTCAGTTCAAAAAGGTAAAAAATTTATTCTATCATCTATTTTTATTTCATTAATATGAGTATATGATTCATTTTCTTTGTGTTGTTGTTCTTCGTAATCTTCAAGTTGTTGTTCATGACGTTGTTATTCTTCGTCATCTTTAAGTTGTTGATTCAAATGACACATGTCATAATAAATTATAGGCTAAATTACAGTTTTGGTACCCCTGTTTTGCCAAACTCATGAAAATAGTCCCCCTGTTTATTTTTTAAATAGTTTTGGTCCTTCTTTCCTAGTTATCACCAAAAACACGTTGATGTGTCATTTTTTTAATACGTGGTTGAAATGTGCTTACGTGGCAATAAACATATGTAATGTTTTATTTAATGAATATTTTTATAAAATGAAACTTAAATTTAATTAAATTTTAGTATTTTTTAAATGTAATAAAATGCAATAGAACAACTCTGAGCTGCAAACGAAGAAATGCGAAGAACACTGAGCTGCGATCGAAGAACAACTTTGCGAACGGAGAACACTGTGAACCCATAACACTGCGAACGAAACACATCAAGAAGGGCGAAGAATCACTAGGTATTCTTTGATTTGTTTTGTTTATCGATTGTTGTTGTTGTTGATAAAAATAAATTCTACACCCTAACTTCATTTTTATTCTAAAACAGCTTTGGAATGTCAATCCCCAACTTCAAATCTAAACCCTCATTTTGGACAAAGAAAGATCCAAAATTTTGTTCAAGGTGTGTATATTCAAAACTAGAATGAAAATCATATGTTCTGCTATGGTATATGTAATACCCCGCATTTTATATAATGCTCTGGATAATATTAGTTGAGACCAGTTGAGATCCAATGTGCTCTGAGTATTTATCTAATAAGATAATTAGAGCAGCTGATGAACTCAGAGCTGATCAGATTAATATTATCTAACTCTAAGATTTTATTAATTGGTGCATTTGAGCTAATTTAGACATTTAGTAGTGTTACTAATTAATGACTTTCTCTATATCATTTATTTTTCCTCATTTCCAAAGTTAGAAACATTTAGAGAAAGAGAAAGTAGAGAGAGGGAAGAGGAAAGGAAAGTAAAGAAAAGAAGAGAAAATCCAAGAGCTCAAGATCAAGAATCATCCATCACTCTTCATCAATTCATCTCATCTTCATCATCATCATCTTCTAATCCAGGTGGGTTCTAGATAGAAGCTTTAGTTGTAGAATTCTTGAGTTTCTAGAGTTAGGTTAGATTTTGAGAAAAATGAACAATTTTGAAAATCAATGAAATCTAACGGTTGAAATGTGATATTAATTGTGTAGTATAGTCGAACCATGTATATGATCAATTGTTGATACTTGTTTTGAGGTTTGGAACTGGTTTGGTTTGGTAAAGGTGAGATTTGGGACCCTTGTAACCATGGAAAACGCAGGAAAGGAATTCTGGTTCTGATACGATTCGCCTGGCGAAACGGGATTCGCCAGGCGAATCAGGTCTCGCCACTAGTTCGCCAGGTGAAGTACTGGCGAAGAGGGATTCGCCAGGCGAAATCCTAAATCGCGGGGCGAAAAGTATGAGACAGAACATGTTTTGGCTACTGGAACTTCTGGGTTTTTCTAAATGAGGATTCGCCGCTGTTTCGCCGGGCAAAGTACTAGCGAAGAGGGATTCGCCAGGCGAAATTCTTAACCGCCAGGTGAATCTGGCAGTTTTTTAATAAATTTATTTTCTTCAAAAATCCGTAACTTTTGACTCGTTTATTCGTTTTAAGCGTTCTTTATATCGTTGTGAAGCTATGAAAGTGTTCTATGGTATGGAGAGTAAAAATATTGTTTATGATATGGAATTCATTCAATTTTGGTAATCAATCGGAATTATGTAATTTATGTAAAACGAAACTTTTGGAAAATTAAAAGCTTCAAGAGGTGAGTTAGTGAAGAATCCTTAGTACAATAGACCGACTTAGCGAATTGTGCGGAAATGCTTACATTGATACTTGAAGAGTGTCTTTGTTAAGTAGTTGTTAGTGGGGGATCGTATTTCCTCTGGTTTGTAGTCTATCCCTTAATAAATACCGTGACCCGTGTTGAAGAACCCCTTGTGCAGGATGGCCAGGGAGAAGTATTTATTAAGTAAGTAACCGTGACCTGTGTCGAGGGCCCCTTGTGCGGGATGACCGGGGAGAAGTTACTTTGTAGTTGGTACCGTGACCCGTGTCGAGATCCTTTGGTGTAGGATGGCCGGGGAGAAGTACCCTTTGTAGATAACCGTGACCCGGGTTTAATCCTTTGGTGTAGGATGGTCGGGGAGAAGTTATCTATGTTAAGGATCCGTGGCCCGTGTTTGATCTCCTTGTGCGGGATGGCCGGGGAGAAGATTCCTTAACTGGTTGGTCATTTTGTGTTTTTGTACGTTTGTTTCTCTAGTCCAAAATGTGTGAACCCAAGGTCTAGTCCTTTCCCCCGACTTGAGTTAGGCAAAGATAGAACCTTGTAAAGCCGAGAGAATCTATAAGATAGGGATCTCACTGAGATTTGATGTATCTCACCCCACTATTGTTGATTATTTCAGGTACTTCAGGTTCCACGAAGGGTAAGGATAAAGCTGTGTGATTATCCTTACTTGTTTGATGGCTTAGCTTTCGTTGTGGAGTTTTTTTGAGATCATGGTCGATCTAGTTCTTAGTTTTTATCTTTTGGAACATCTTGTATATATATATTATGTCGTAGTTTTTTTTGTAGTGTTTTGGGCATGTATATGTATATAATGTGTTGACTAGGAACTTGTATATTTCAGTACCAAATACTTGGATTCATGTATAGTATTTATGCTTTGATGTATGATATTATATATGGGTGTTACAGTATATGTTATGCTATGGTATGATGTTAACTGTAATTTCTGATATGGTATATGTTTTGTATATATTCTGCTATGTAATTTCTTACATGGTTGTATGTTAGTTGCACTAATATGTACTTATATTATATGGTTATTATTTTTTGGCCTTTTTTTGGTGTAGGCCAGCTAAGATAAATGCAATTAAACTTAGAATTAATCATGGAAGGAGTTTACTTCATTATCTTTGCAAGTTATATGTAGATGGTAAGGTAGATGAACTGAATTGGAAATAGGATGTCAATTTGATGTCATATATGGAGATTTTCAAAGTAATTAAGTCACTGGGTTATGTAAGAGTCAAATGTATGTGGTACCACGATCCGAAGTTTTCACTTTGAGCATGGACTTAGGCCTATGAACAATGATAAAGATGTACTAAAATTTGGGGAAGATATGAAAGTTTATGATTATTTCGATATCTATGTTGAGCATACAGTAGATGAACCTGAAGTTGTAACAGAAGATGAAGTAAGGGAGTGTGTTGAAGCTCAACAAGAAACAATAAATGTTGACTCAGAGATGAAGTCCATCTTGAGGATAAGGACAAAGATAATGTTGAAGAGACGGAGGAAGTCCAGCCTGAGCAGAGAAAAGAAGTCCAGGGTGAGCAAAGTGAGGAAGATAAAGACTTTGTCCCAGATGATAATGATGATTTAGATGATAGTGAATTCAATAAGCTAGGTGAAGATGATTGGGATTGGACACATTAAGTGCCTAGTCATGCATTCATGCAAGAAGGCAATGATGCAAATAATGTCTCTCAAACACAAGAACCAACAAAAGTATCTGATTTTGATGAAGGCAATGATGTTGACTCAGAAGAATGTGATAAACATAAGTATCCCGAATTTAAAATGCCTAATTGTGGTGAGGTGTTGAGGCTTGAGCTTGGAATGACATTTGCGACAAAGTAGTTTGTTAGAGATGTTGTCAAGACATATTCAATGGAGAGGGAAAAAAATTACACTTCAAGAAAAATGATAGCAAAAGAATAGTTATCAAGTGTGGGAATGAATGCCTTTTTCACATGAAATTTAGTAAAAGGATAGCCAATCAATTCTGGAAGTTGGTGAGCCTGACCGATGATCGTATTTGTCATAGGACCGCCAAGAATAGATAAGCTAAAATTGAGCGGCTAGCTAAGAAGTTTATACCGGTTCTTAGACATACACCTAAAATGAGACCATAAGGATTGATTGCAGAGTCACTTGAGAAGTGGGGTGTGAAACTCTCATCAGCTCAAGCATATAGGGCCAAAACAAGAGCATTGGAGATAATTTATGGTGCTGAGACTGAGAAGTATTCTAACTTAAGGAATTATACTGAGGAATTAAGGAGATCTAATCCCAATAATACATCGATGATTAAGTGTGGTCTGTCATATATTAGACCTATTTTTGAGAGGATATATGTATGTTTTGAGGCGTACAAAGCTACATTCGCATATACTTTCAGGCCTTTAATTGGTTTGAACGAATGTTTCTTGAAGGGTGAGTATGGTGGTCAGTTAATGGCAGCAGTTGGGAAGGATGGAAATAATCAAATTTATCTGATTGCTTATGTTGTGGTTGAAGCGGAGACAAGAGACTCGTGGCAATGGTTTTTGGATATATTACTATATGATCTGAATAATTTGTTGGAAAGGTCATATGATTTCATTTCAAACCAACATAAGGTATAAAACTCTTACATATTTTATGTTTATTAATTTTGCGTGTCCGCTGTTATTAAATCTATTATATTTGTATATGGTTTGGTTCCTGCTATTGTTAACCTTGGACCAAATGTAGAACACTGACTGTATGTTAAACATTTGTATGGGAATTAGAAGAAAAAGTATCCAGGTGTACACATGAAAGAGCTACATTGGCAGACAGCTAGGGCAACAGTTGTTCAGGATTGGGAAAGAGCTATGCAAAAAATAAAAGATATAAATGAAGATACGTGGAGAGACATGATGGAGATTCCACCTTCCATGTGGGCTAGGTCTTCATTCTGCACAGATAGTCATTGTGATTTGCAGGTGAACAACATGTGCGAAGCTTTCAACATGACTATTTTAGAGTATAGAGACAAGCCCATCATGACTTTGCTTGAACGTCTGAAGCATTACATAACGGTTAGGATAGTCAAACAAAAAAATATCCTGAGTCGGTTCAGAATCACTTTGTGTGAAGATTGGACAAACTATAAAGAGGTTAAAGTGGGCGCCTGAAGGTTGGGCACCAACTTGGCATGGAGATGACGATTTCAACCTCTTTAGTGTTATAAATGGTATGGACACTTATGAGATGAACTTACAACGACATCACTGTGCATGTCGTAAATGGGCTTTGAGTGGCATTCCTTGTGTCCATGCCATCGTTTGTATATTGCACAACAAAGATGATGTTAACCCGTATGTTTCAACATATTATAGGTATTATGTTATGTTGCCATTTATGTTGTATACAATTGTATATTGCCATTTATGTTGTGAACTATATAGGTATTTTGCAGAATTGATAAGTTATGAAATAAAGCTATGTTCTGAACTGATATATTGCCATTATGAACTGATAGGTATTCTGCATAATTGATATGTTATGAACTATCTAGCCATGTTCTGCATAATTGAATTGAGTTCAATTGTATATTAAATTGAGTTCAATTGTTAAGAACTTGCACAATTGAGTTCGATTGTTGTGTACTTGCAGAATTGTGTAAATGTAATTGTATATTGTATATTGAAACTGAACTGACATATGTTTGTCTACCATATTTGTGTACTTGTTATGTACAATTGCAGAATTGATTTCAATTGCATAATTATGTACTTGTTATGTACAATTGCAGAATTGAGTTCAATTGTTGTGTACTTGCTTATCATATTTAAACTGAACTGGCATATCAATTATTTACCATATTTTTGTGTACTCATATGTTCAATTGCAGAATTGTGTACTTGTTATGTACAATTGCAGAATTGAGTTCAATTGTTGTGTACTTGCTGATCATATTTTTGTGACATATCAATTGTGTACTCATATGTTTGTCTACCATATCTGTGTACTTGTTATGTACATTTGTGCTGATCTGTTTGAACTGAATTATATGCTACCTTATTTCAAATGTATGCTATGATATTTGAACTGAATTATTTGTATTATTGCTGAACTGATATTGTTATGTTGATCTGATATAAATGTGTATTATTCCACAGAAAAACAAGCTTTATGGCAACGTCTTCATACATTGTTCTCCCGTCTAATGGTCCAAGACTTTGGCCAAAAGCTCAAGGGGAACCAATTAATCAACCGGTGATGAGACGAATTCCGAGTAGACCGAAGAATAAGCTAAATAAAGCTAATGAAGAATCGAATTCAAGCAATGTATTAACAAGGCATTTGACAACTCAAAGTGTAAGAGTTGTGGGAATTTTGGGCACAATTCAAGAACTTGCAAAGGAAAAACAGCGGCGGACTGGAAATTACCCAAAGGAAGTAACAAGGCAAAGAAGCAAAAGAAAGGTCCGACAAAAGAACCACCAACCGTGTTGACACAGAGATCACAAGCGCCACAAACACAAGACTAATGTAGTAGTTTAGTTCATCTACTGTGTAATATTGTAATGTAAAATGCTATCACTTTTTGAAGAGGTTTACAACTTTAATGTGTAACCTTTAATGTAAGATGTTATAACCTTGTAAGGTACATCACTTTTTTAAGGAAAATTACAACTTTAATGTGTAACCTTTTAAGGACGAAGACCTTTAATGTGTAACCCTTTTAAGGATGAAAACCTTTTAACACTAAAGAAATCTTATAAGTGAATTATAGATTGTATTATGTTATTAGTGAATTGTTAACTATGTCAACATTGTCAAAACATTGTATCTCAACAGAACTTAGTAACAAAACATGGTATCACAACATTGAAGACGTGTGGAATGCATTATGTTAGCAATGTATTATCAGAACATTGTATCAAAACAGAAGAATTATGGAATGCATTATGTTAAAGTGACAGAACCAAAGTAACAAAATATTGTATCACAACATTGAAGACTTATGGAATACATTATGTTAGCAATGTATTATCAGAACATTGTATCAAAACAGAAGAATTATGGAATGCATCATGTTAAAGTGATAAAATCAAAGTAACAAAATATGATATCGCAGTGCCAGAAGAATTGTACAACAATAATCTCAAAACATTGTTACATTAACAACATAGGTAACACCTTACAACAGAACATCAAAGTAACACCAATTGAACTCAAACCTTAGTATAATAATCTTACAATAACCTTACAATATTAACCTCAACCTTACAATATGACATCTAAACCTAGACAAAACCTTTTGTGATCAACATGATGATAAAAAAACCAAGATAAAATCAACAACATAATCAACAACTTGTTCTTCTTATTCTTCATGTCATCATCACTCTTTGTTAAATTATATTTCTTCTTCAACTCATTAACCTTCTTTAAAAGCGAGCTAATCACTTCCTTTGAGCGTTCTGAAATCTTGTCATCATACCAATCAAAGAAAGAACAACCTTTCCGCCCTTGTAACTGAATGAAACTGATAAGAAGGTGGAATTAAGCAAGCAATTACCCATAAACGTTTGAATTTATAAGATGAATAAAACTAAAAAATAAGGTTTTTAGATGCATCTTGAATAACCCACAACCATAGAACCTCCTACATGGATTCTCAGATGTCCACGTAATTGCAAGTGATGAATCCAACCCACAATAGCATTGGATCCTTCTCCTCCTATAATGAGATGAAGAACTTGTAATTTCCACATACTCAGAACCCCAGACACCAGACACAAATTAGGGCAACGACGAGATGAAGAGGGCGATGGTGAATCTTGACGATAATGAAACACGGTTATGAACATGAACACGATGATGAAACATGAAGCTAAACATGATGATGATATAGTAAGTTGAACACAATGACCTAGATACACTTTTGTTAAATAGACATTTAAAAAATAATAACCTTTTTTTTTAATTTGTTTTTTTAATTTAATAATGACATGACACCAAATTAAATCCACGTGTAAGCACATTTCAGCCACGTATTAAAAAAATGACACATCAGCGTGTTTTTTGTGATAACTGGGCAAAGGGGACCAAAACTGTTTAAAAAATAAACAGAGAGACTATTTTCATGAGTTTGGAAAAACAGGGGGACCAAAACTGTAATTTATCCTAAATTATATTATAACAAAAACTCTTTGATTCATTTTGAAATCAGTTTTTGATTTTTCTAATGATAATTTTCCCTCAGCACTGTCGGTTTTCAATCAACAATTTCTAACAGTGATTTAAGTTATTTCCATCATCAAAAGGTTGTTTTTTTTCACATTTACCTGTTTAACCTTATATTATATTTCAATGTACAATTTCAGTAACAAACTTTGTTGATTACGTTTGCTGATTATGGCTGTTTCGATTCTACATGTGGTTAGTGTTCCTGTGACTTCAAATGGAGATCTTAAAAATCAATCTGTTGGAATGTCTAACAAATTCCCTTAGATATGGACTACATGCCTCTAATCCAGGCTAATTTTCATAGTCAATGTGCATTTAAAACTATATAACACATTTCTGAAGACATATGTTTAAAGTTTCAATGATTTACAAAAATATTTTCTTAAACTTGATCCATATATTATGCATTTTATCTGTTTCACTCAATTGCAAACTATCTTTTGCATAATACATGTAAACTTTGTTAATTTACAAAATATATGGGGACTTATCTATATATTTGATTGACTCATATGTAGGTTAATTTGCTAAGTCAAATCATAATGGATAAAGACAAAGTTAATTTTGCTCAACATATGTAAGTACTACTCACACTTTGATATTTGAGCACAAGGCTCCACAAATATGTTGACTGTGAGTTAAAAGTGTAGAATTTGTTATAAGAATTTTTACTTTGTATTTATCTTTCGATGAACCAATTTTGATCTTAGTTGACTATCACATATTGAGATTTCAATATTAAAGAAACTATGATTTTCGAATCGCAGTTGTGTCGATCATGCGGGTTTTGGCTCTACTGCGTGGCATCCTATTTCAGATTTGTTGGAAGCTTAGCAGTGCAGGTATGGTGCAATAGGAACAATTCAAAAGCTATCTATAGTGTATACCATTAAGGGAGTTCGTGGGTTGAGTTGGGTCAAATTTGATGAAATCCAATACCCGACCCTATCAATAGTCGTTGGGTTGGGTTGAGTGTCCAACCCGTACTTCTAAGACTAAACCCAAACCGAACCAACCCGCTCATCAATGAGTTGGGTTGGGTTGGGTTCGTGGGTCATCCACTATTTTTTTTTAATTATTATAAATAAAAAATAAATTCAATTAACACATTTACTTTATGTTAGGGGAGTTTTTCAACTAGGGAACATTGAACATTGTGGGACTTTCTTTTTAGAGCAATACATTTGTGAGAGACACACCACATATTCACCAAAAATCTTAAGGTGATAGGTGTATGGGTTCTCCCACTTATAAATGCCCAAGTTTCGACATTTCTAGCCAATGTGAGACTATTACCCATACTACTCACACTTGCTATACTCAACACTCCCTCTCAAGTGTGAGTTTATCCACAATGCTCCCCCTTAAGCGAAAGCTCTTTTCATTCACACACACTTGTACCGCCGTTGACACTCTTCAAAGGGACACCTCCTAACCACCACTTGTGAGGAGTACTTTCGATACAAGTGAGCCAGTTCTTTACTCGAACCAAAGGCTCATGATACCATTGTTGGGGGAGATTTTTCACTAGGGAGCATTGAACATTGTGGAACTTCCATTATTAAGCAACACATTAAAGTGATAGGTCTATGGGTTCTTCCACTTATAAATGCTCAAGTTTCCACACTTTACATAAACATTAAAACATCATAAAAATTTAATATTTAATTTGAATAAAATATATTATTTAATACCTAAAAGTTCTTTCACAATCTAAATCAAGCACAAAAAGAAATACAAAATGTGTAGAATATAATTTAAATACTAAGATATATCACTCTTTCAATAAAGAAATTCAATTTGTCAAACTTAATTTAGGCTTAGGTTTTTACAACTAATAAAAACTACAATTATATTAAAAAATGATGTATAATAGTAAGGATTTTGCTAGATCATTTATAAAAGAAATAAAATAAAAATAACATGACATATTAATGTGTTGGGTTCACGGATTCAAAATTCCAAACCCGTTACCCGAACCAAATATCAATGGGTTGGTTCTGGTTGGACCCGTACATAATTGGGTTGAGTTAAAATAATGGTTAGATTGGTTTGGGTGAGTAGGGTTGCGGGTTGATTCGTACCCATGAACACCCCTATGTACCATTTGTTTGTGAGATATTTTCATTATTTACATTAATGTCATTCCAATAACATTTAACTTTTAGTTTTAAATATACTCATATGCTTCCATTTAGAGATGAATAAAAAACATTTAACTTTAGTATAATGGGTTTTAGTTTTGGAATTAAAGGACAAGATTGAGTTGAGTTTCATCAAAGATGGTTTTATCTCACCACTTAGAGATATGAATCAACTTGCAGTCGATGCAGGTTATTTTCTGTGATGTTGGAATGTGATTTATGTTTCCACTTTGTCTAAAATCACTCTTCTACCATATACAATGGTGATTTTACTATATACAACGGGGTTTTATGACCTAAATCTATCTGCTATAATGATACAACTTAATAACTATTTTTTTATGTTTGATTATGGTTACATATACTTGATGACACATCACATCCATGTAGTGGGTCCTCTTTGTTTTTTTTTTGACAGAAAATCATATTAATAACTAAACACCAACAACAGAGTTTTGACCCTCCAGGTATACAATTGGGAAACCACCGATCCAAGTCCTGGATCCAAAAGACTTACCCAGCCAAACAACACTATGGGCATCCTGTTGCGGTGAAAATCGGATAACAAGCTATTAATTAACTTGCATCATATTTCTTTTACAACCGACTTTGATTTATCCAAAGGAAAGGTTCAAGATCGTTAGAAAAACCTAAAGGGAAAGATCTAAGGTTCGGGGGTTGGTTACGCCTAGGGAAGGTATTAGCACCCTAAACGTCCGTAGTATTCTACGGGAACCTCTTGTTAAATGTTATCTAATGTTTGCTAAAGTTCTATGCTAAAGGCTGAAAACCCTAGGGGTTAGTATCTAAGTATACTCGATAAAGCATCGCACGTTACGCCTACGTATCCTCGGGAATAGAATTAGCGTATGTGTAGTTCTACTTCTACTGAATGATTGACTGTGGTCAATATTCAGAGGGGAAATGAGTACAAGCTCATTGCAGAGTTTAAGAACTCTCTAAATTTAGTTGTAATGGACCTATGTTGAAGTTTAGTCAGTAGGGGAAGTGATAAATTCATTATGACGAATATCACTAAGAGTTGAGGAACTCTTCCTAAAGCTAGTTATGATTTCTATGGCTCTGATGAAGCCAAGAAACAAGTTTTCTTCCTAAGAGGTTACTTAGGTTAAGATGGGGGTCAATGACTTTAAGAGTCAACACTATTAACCTTTCTTTGGAATGTGGGGAAGAAAAGTTACATGATAAAGCATGATAAGCAATGATATAAGATAAAGGATTGATATAAAAGAGGATACAAGCATAATAATGGCTTTATGCTTGAGTGATAAAAAGTGAGTGAAGGTGAAATAATAGAGTGTAAGTGTTACAAACAATACAAGCATAATAATGGCTTTATGCTTCACATATAAGATAAATGAATATAATGAAAATAAGCATAAGATTTGCATTATGCTTAAATAAATAAAGGTAAGGTGAAGTAAAGTTAAGCATAAGATTTGCATTATGCTTCAAAATAAATAGTAAAAAGTCAAAGATAAATCAATGACATGTGAATTTTGAGAAATAGAGCATACATGCATAGAGATCAAGATAGAGTAGGTAATCATTGTATAAAGCCCAAGAGGAGGCTAAAGGGAGGTCGGTTGCGATCGCGAGAACGATCGACTTATCAAGTATAAAAATGGTTGACATGAAGTCCAAGTATTAGTTTGAAAACATTTTGAATAAACACACAATGGATAATATGAATGAGAAAAATAGTCAGGATGGTATATGACATAAAATGAAACCAAGATGAAATTGGTCATACATGCAATTATTGGCCAAAGCATTGTAAGACATAATAAGAATAAATATTCAAAATTAAATAAACATGGATTAAATGTAAAATCCACCTTTTTAAAAGAAAGTTAAAATGAAATATGAAGTTTAATAAAATGTTTACTAAATAAATTATTTAGGAAAATAGATCACTAAATAAAATAAATGTGTTGGAGTTTTGAAAATAAATGGAATTTCTAAAAGATAAAATGAATTGTTTTATATAAACTTTAAATAAAAGAAATGGTATTGATTAAAAAGGAAAGGAAATGCTCCAAACATGGTTTGAACCCATGACCCTTTACCTGCAGACCCCAAAACTCCACCAACTGTGTTGCGCGCGCGATTTGAACATAAAAACAAACACGCATATATATTTAAGAAACAAGCGAAATGGAAAATTAAAATAAAAGGACTGGGGCGAGGGGGATTCGAACCCCAGTCCCAGAGGTTGCAAGGCGCTTGAGTGCAAGTGTGTGACCGTTGGGACGGCGTGTTTCATCCAACATATACATGCTTCCAAAAATATATAAGTCATTCGTGCGCGCATTTTTTAAATGAACAACAAACCAACCAAATACACACCATATGCTCACGACAGAAATACCATGCCAAAAACACTGTCAAATGAACTGAAACGAAAGCGCATAGTTACCATTTCTAAATCGCGAATTGCTACATGTATACCAAATGAGTGCTTTAATCATACAAATTGGTAAAGTGGAAAAGCCCTTGAATGCATAAAGTGTCAATTTTAACACAGTCATGGTAGCAGGCAAGCAAATATCAGACAGATGTGGTTCAAAATAAACATGGCAAAACACTCAACGACATACATAAACCAGCAGCATAGCAAAAAAACAAATTGTACACAAAGATTTTTCGATCTAAAAAAATGGCATGCTTAGAAGAAACAATCTTGAATTTGTCACAGCAGCAAATCACAACATCAGGCACAGTCAACTATATACTTAGCAATTCAAACACCAACATAAACATATGAATCAGTTTGGTCAAAATAATGTCGGGGCATCAGCTTAACATGAACAGCAAGGTTAATGACAGCAAGGTGATTTAATCAGCCAATGAAACAGAGACTTAAAGAAATGGCGATAGTTGGTACATACATCTTCAACAAGGCATGTCACAGTTAAGAAAATCAACAACAATAGCCTAAACATAGTCACATCATCTGAATCAAGAAGCAAGTTATGCATGAATAAATACAACAGCAGCAAGCATAAACAGACACATTTGATGTCATGTTAAAAATACAACATGTAAAATGTAGAATTTAAAAGCAGCATAGCATGGATATTGGGCACACAAGACAGTTACGTATCATGCTGATAAGGGAAGAAAAACAGTCATGTTTGCATAGGGAGCACACACACATCATGATGAATAAGGGCCTTCAAGAATCACACTTACATATCCAAGATAGGATAGAGTGCATTGCAAGACAACATAGCAATCAAATCCAAACAAAGATATCATTTAAAGCAAGTAGTAGCACATGACATGGCAAGTAATCAGTTTGAGCAATAGTCATAGAAACACACATGTAAGACATACACGGTTTAGATTCAAAATAAGCCAGCGCATATATCAGGTTTAACATGGAAAATACGAGCACTTTTAACAAGGCAAATGCAAATTCATACATCAGACATAGAGTAAGCATCATGACATAGACACACACATATAATTTAAAGCAAGGAGGCATATGGTCTTCACACATCAGTTTGTAACAGGGTGAGTTAAACAAGCTTTCATTACCAACATCAATCACTTAAAACATATCAGAGATCAAAGAATATTTCTAACATGCTGACAGTTATGAAACTTAGCCAGAGCATAACATACATCCTCAAAGTAACAGCACACAAAACCAAACTCAGTTCATGATATCAAACCCCAAAGGGTAAACAATATAGCAGACTCAAACACATATTGGCAAGTTATAAAAACAACACAATGCATATGACATGGTGACATCTCCAACATAATGATTTTAAAGCAAAAGGGCTGCATATATGTATATCAGTAAAACAGACCAAATCATTCTACAAGTGATATCAGAACACGAGCAAACAGTCCAACAAAACTTAAATACACATTAGCAAGTTATGAAAATAACATGGAACACATAATAAAGCTATGATTGAGACATGATATAATGATATCCAATGAATACGAATATTGAAAGGAAAAGGATAGTTACCAAGTGGAGTAATGTCCACTGCACCTTCAACCTTGCTAAACTTTACTTCTGAATCTGAAGCTCCAAGAACCCACTTTATCCTTTCTTGCTCGTGTCACTTGAAAGCTCAGAAACTTTGTGTATTTTTGTGAGAAAAGTGTTGATGGTTGTCCCCCTCGTTGTGTAGAAGAGAGTCCATTTTATAAGCTTGGCTAGTGGCCCTGTATCAAACAGCTGGTGTGCAAGGTGAGAGCTAAGGTTTGTAACGGCCCTTTTGAAATTCAAATGTTTGTTCAACCTTGGGAGACAGACGCTCCCAGCACTCAGACGTTCAGAAATTCGCTGAGTCAAAATGATCAAAATAGGCATGGCTTCTTGGACAAACTCCTGTGGTCAAACAGATGGTATTGAAAGAGGAAGCGAAAGGGACATTGCTCTGATCATTTGCAGAAATCGCAGGTCATGAGCTGGATATGGAAGAGCTTCACAGTTGCTTTTGATGAACCAAATCCTTGGAAGCTTAATGAGGAAACACTTGGGTGAATCCAAATTTGAAGAAGGACGCGCCAAGATGAGATGAGAATTTGTTGAGTTTTGAATTTGATTGTATTTGAATTTGATTGAATTCAACTTCTCATTCTGCAAATTACACACGACAAGGAGATGGAAGAGGCTGAACTAATTTTTCCTTTATTCAATTGCCACGCGTCGCCCTCTTATTGGTCAACAAGTAAGAGTTGAAAAGTCAAAGGACAATATAGCTTTCTGATTAGCTAATGGCTTTGGTCATCTTCCAATCAGAATTTTCAATAAATCCAACAAGGCCAAATGAAAATATGCCACACGTGTTTATCTTAAACAAAAGGTTAATCATAATTTGATACACTATTTAAATTAATTGCACTAAAAATTAAAAAGATTATTTAATAATAAAAAACTAATGATGATTAGATTAATTACTAATACAATTGACTTAATTTCAATTAATGAACTTTAAAGTTAAAATCAAGGCACTAATGAATAAATTTTAACCAAAATAATAAAAGGATAATTAAATCAAAATCAAACAAATTAAACTAAAATTAAATCAACAACTAAATTAATTAAGCTAATAAACATAAAAAAAATCAAAGAAAATAAATCACATAGCATTTAGCAACAAAAATGAGGGTAAAATTTGGGGTGCAACAGTTGCCCCTATTTAAATATCTTCACCTGATGACATGAGAAATGAAGATCCTCATGTAATCAAGAGTGTGAGATATTTAAATACAGATAACCAAAAATTTTACCCTAGATGCACACATATGCAATGCAGCAAACATGATGCCAAGAATATGCAAAAATGCAAACACGACAAGACACCAAGGGGTAAACAGGAAGCAAAAAGACCAGAGAGCTCCACTGGGGAAGGACACAAATCAGCATCCATGAGAAACAAACTCAATGGGATACAAGCCAACCAACGAAAGGGACTCACTGGGGAGACTTGAAAGACAATCTCCACTGGGGAATGATCAGGGGAAGATAAACTGTTGGGGAAACAAAACCCACACTCTTCCTGGGTATGAGACTATAAAGAAGATCTGATTACTGGTTGAATAAAACGGTCATTCGATAATGGCTTTGAATGAAAGGCTTGAATGAAGAGTACAAATTAATAATATCGGAAAGTGGATTTAGATAACCTGATAAAGAGATTCGATCTGAGAATCATCAGAAAGAGAGACCCATCTGGATGGGCATCAAATGGTAAAAGAATCAGATACCCTAGACTTGCTTTGGATAGAAGGTACAAATTACAATGTCTAATAATGGCTTTAGATAGATGTGAACAAGGCTACATTCAATAATGACTTTGAATGCAGAGAAAATAATCATTCAATAATGGCTTTGAATGAAGGTGAGTGAATCATAATATCTAATAATAGCTTTAGATAAAAGCAGCTAAAAACTTCATTCAATAATGGCCTTGAATGCGAGGGAAACACTCATCCAATAATAGCTTTGGATGCTAAGTGAAAATATCACAATACTTAATAATAGCTTTAGGTAAGAGTGAATAATAGACTTGATCTGAAAATCATCAGGCAGAGGCACACATCTGGGAAGGCATCAGATGGAAAGAACCAATCGTCCAATAATAGCTTTGGAGTGAAAAAGTGAGGAAACCAGCCATCCAAAAATGGCTTTGGATAGGGGATACAAATCACTATATCTAATAATGGCTTTAGATAAAGCGAACAAAGAAGAGAAGAAGCGTTACCAGTCATTCAATAATGGCTTTGAATGAAAAGCAAAATCACAATATGGCTTTATATGAATGTGAGCAAGACTACACTCAATAATGGCTTTGAATGAAGAGAAAATGATCATTCAATAATGGCTTTGAATGAAAGTGAGACCACAACATCTAATAATGGCTTTAGATAGATGTGAACAAGGCTACATTCAATAATGGTTTTGAATGCAAAGAAAATAATCATTCAATAATGGCTTTGAATGAAGGTGAATATATCACCATACCTAATAATAGCTTTAGGTAAGAGTGGATAAAGATTACATTCAATAATGGCTTTGAATGCGGGGGAACCGATCATCCAATAATAGCTTTGGATGAAAGTGAATGAAATCCTCATATCTAATAATGGCTTTAGATAAAAGCGAACAAAGACTCGATCTGAAAAATATCAGAAAGAGAGATACATATGGAACGGCATCAGATGGAAAGAACCAATTACCCAATAATAGCTTTGAACAAAAGGTACGAATCACGATATCTAATAATAGCTTTAGATAAGGTGAACAAAGAAGAGAAGAAGTCAGTCATCCAATAATGGCTTTGGATGGAGGTGGTCACAATGTCTAATAATGGCTTTAGACAAGGATGTAACTCATAATATCATTAGAAGAGAATGAGATAAGAGAGTAATCCAAGAAAGCATTTGACATAAAACGTGAACTTTCAGGAATGGCACTGAAAGCAGAGCAAGTCACTATGTTCAGAATTAGCACTGAATGATAACGTGGAATACATCCAGGAATGGCACTGAATAGATATGATATGTAACATTTTGTAAGACGTGGACAACGACACGACCTCACGAGAAGTGCAAAATAAGGATGAATCACTCATGATAGGTACATACAAATGACACAGCTTGATTCTTTAAAGGACAAGACTGGAAAGCTGATTCCTCAACACAGAAATTAGTGTCATTCTGCCTGGGGATTAGAGATGTCACTGTCGTACACAATCTATGCTACACTTGGTAAGCTATATTAGGTTGAAGGTCCTTGTAGGAAGGATGAAGAGCTGTCTGTAAATGAACTGATAATTGCTTCAGCTTTGATTGATTATGTAAACGATTGTTCTATGGTGCTCTTAGAAAGCTTGCCCCAGTCTGAGTCTTGAAAGATGATTGATTTACCGCATACTGGGAAGGCTTGCCCCAGTATGAATCTTTGAAAAGTTGTCTGGATAAACCGAATCTGAGAAGTCGTCATTAGACCATAAGTCTTGAACTGATCCTCGACAGGATATGATAGGAACTTGCCCCTGGTTAAATCACTGACCAAGTTTCTTTAGTGTTTGAAAAATTCCTTGAGAGGAAAGCCAGTTTGCAAACAAAAATTCTCGTACAAACACGGTAAATGAAAAGCTCGTGCAACTTTTGAAATCAAAGATTATTTTGAAAAAGACGCACAGTAAAGTGAATCATAGTCAGAACACGGCGGTTCAAGACATTAAAGTGAAAGGTTTTAATGCAAAGACTTTTAAGAGTCAGGTTACACAACCTTGCCGTAATATGCTTTCAAAGTAACCTTATCTCAATCAGGTCTTTTGAAGGGTTGTAATGAGATTCGATTTCTGGTTTATGAAGCAGAAAAAGTATAGGCTCAAAGTTTTATTGGTGCCCACCCCAGAATTTATGATGAATTGCAATCATAGTCTTAGTTGAAATTGAGAAATACCCTGCCCCAGCATTGAGATTTTGAGGGTATTTTATGTGATGAAAGAAAGGTTCCTACTTCTAGGTTCGAAGTGTTTGGGAATTGAAGCAATGCCTTATATCATTGGCAAGGTTTAGTTGAAAGCATATCACGACAATTATGTATATGAGGTAATCATCATCCTCCAATCTTTGCAGAATAAAGCGGCAAAGAAAATGTATATTTTGAAAGTATTTAGAGTAAATAGCAATTGAATTGAATCAAAAAGTTGCAAAAATTCTCACTTCATTGAATTTGAAAGTACAGACATATTTGAAAGCAAAATAGCCATTGGAGAAAAATGTAAACAACAAGAAACAAAAGGCCTAGTGACTGATCAGAAACAAAGATGAGCTGTCCTGTCTGAAACACTGGCTTTTAGGAGCATAATCTGTTGAGTCGACTGAAGCTTCACTTGGCGTGTCCAGGCATAGGGTTATTCTGAACATTAGGGTTATCTTTAAAGGAGAGGATCTTGCTTCTCACCAACTCTTGTACTCTAGCCTTCAATGCATAACAATTTTCCAAGTCGTGACCTGCACCACCTTGATGGTATTCACAATGGAGATCAGCCCTATAGCCGGCTGGAAGAGGATTTGGAGGAGGAGGCAAAGGTCTTGTGGTAATTAACCCCTTCTTCACCATGCCAGGATAAAGTTCGGTGTATGTCATGGGAATGGGATCAAATTGACCCCTATTACGGTATTGGTTATGTCCTGCAGGTGGACGTTGGGTAGCTTGAGCTTGTCGTGGAGCAGTAACCACAGGGGTGACGGTAGCAACAGTAGGGTGAATATTATATCGAGGTCAGGGACGAGGCCTTTTCACTTCAAACATCACAGCGTTGGCTTGATCCTCTTTCCTCTTATGGAAGTTCCCAAAGGGTTTTTTCACAGCATTTGAGGGTTCAGCGACTCTGGATACTTTTCCTTTCTTGAGGCCTTCCTCAAGTCTTTGGCCAATAGTAACTAGATCAGTGAAGTTGGATAAAACACTTCCAATCATCTTCTCCCAATAAAATGGAGTCAATGTATCCATAAATAAACCAGTTAATTCTTTTTCGCCTAAAGGAGGTTCAACTTGAGAAGCGAGCTCTCTCCAGCGCTGAGCATATTCTTTGAAAGATTCCTTATCCTTCTGAGACATGTTCTAAAGTTGACGGCGATCAGGAGCCATGTCCAAGTTATACTTGTATTGCTTCATGAAAGCATTAATAAGATCTTGAAAGCAGCGGATAGAATTCTGTTCAAGATTCATGTACCATTTGAGTGAAGCTCCACTCAAACTATCTTGAAAGCAATGGATAAGCAGCTTTTGATTATCAGCATAAGCGGTCATTCTTCGAAGATACATGACCAAGTGAGCCCTTTGACAAGAATGCCCCTGGTACTTCACAAATTCTGGTAATTTGAACTTTGCGGGCATAACAAGGTCAGACACCAAGCATAAATTGTCAGCATCCAAGTTGAAGAAATCATTACCCTCAATGGCCTTGAGTCTTTTGTCCAAGGTCTGGAAACGCTCATGGACGACTTCAGGTTCAACCAAATATTCAGGCTCAACCAAATATTCAGGCTCTTCACCCTAAGCACTGGTAGCATTGTACTCATAGCGGGGATTCTCAAAAGAAGCTCGAACGGGTTATGGAGTGGCATGGACCACAGGTCTGGTCTCGGCGAAAACAGGAGCTTGAAAAACAGGCATAGCAGTTTGACCGACCATAGCAGTAGATGCAAGAGGCGGAGAATAGTTAGGAGGTAAACCAAACTCGGGCCAAGTTGATGGTGGTAGCTGAACAGGTGGAGGATCAGCACTTGAAACTTCCTGGATGACAGTCCTTTGGGGAGGCTCTCCCCTAGCAATCAAAACTTGGAGCATCTCAGTGAGTTTGGTCATGCTCGACTTAAGTTCATCGATCTCCATTCGGACCTCAACATTGTGTATCTCTTGCTCTGACATCCTTCGTCTGTAGTTAGCTCTAGTCCGGTATCAGTGTCGAGGAATCAGCTTGACGACTCACAGGTAATCTCTGGAAGATAGAGATAACGGGAAATGAAGAACTGGGCAAACAGACACATGCAATGAAACATGCAAACATGCACATGATATGCAAGATGCAAACAGGATGTAAAACACATGTAGCAGGATCAAGGGTTCGAGATCACAGCATGGAGTCTAGTCTACCCATCCCAAAAGGTGTGTACTATGGGTTTTCACCTGCCGAACAAGGTTCTAAAAGTTCCCAGGGTCTACAATCCATCTTTCGGATTTTATCGACTTCCCAGATGACTTGGTAATCAATAAAATTCTCAAGAGGATCTCGTCTGAGTGTAGTATCGTGTGACAACCAATTCAGAAATAGACTCCATCATGGTCTCCGCACTACATCTAAAAGGCTTAAGTTGAGTTTGGTAACTACGGTTCTCAGTATCCCGGGCACCCAGGTCGAGAGTAGCAAGCTTTCACGAACGAATTCGTTCAACATAGCTAGACTCGAGAGGGCCTCAACTGAGTGATGGTGTTTATCAATTCGACCTTTCAGGATTCGACTCCCTCAAAGCTTCCTTGAATACCATCGATCTATAATAAGTGTACACTTAAATCCGGGTATAGGATTTATCTCACTCAAAGATATCAACCCAAATCAAACAGGATAAGCAAAACATAAAACAGATATGACAGGTAAGCATACAAGCAATCATACAAGTAGATAAGCAAACATGAATACATAAAGCAAAATAGGCTTAACCCTCTTAGGAAAGGACCAGCAATAGGTCTTACTTTCCTTTAAGCAATCCCCAGTGAAGTCGCCATTTCTGTTACGGTGAAAATCGGATAACAAGCTATTAATTAACTTGCATCATATTTCTTTTACAACCGACTTTGATTTATCCAAAGGAAAGGTTCAAGATCGTTAGAAAAACCTAAAGGGAAAGATCTAAGGTTCGGGGGTTGGTTACTCCTAGGGAAGGTATTAGCACCCTAAACGTCCGTAGTATTCTACGGGAACCTCTTGTTAAATGTTATCTAATGTTTGCTAAAGTTCTATGTTAAAGGCTGAAAACCCTAGGGGTTAGTATCTAAGTATACTCGATAAAGCATCGCACTTTACGCCTACGTATCCTCGGGAATAGAATTAGAGTATGTGTAGTTCTACTTCTACTGAATGATTGATTGTGGTCAATATTCAGAGGGGAAATGAGTACAAGCTCATTGCAGAGTTTAAGAACTCTCTAAATCTAGTTGTAATGGACCTATGTTGAAGTTTAGTCAGTAGGGGAAGTGATAAATTCATTATGACGAATATCACTAAGAGTTGAGGAACTCTTCCTAAAGATAGTTATGATTTCTATGGCTCTGATGAAGCCAAGAAACAAGTTTTCTTCCTAAGAGGTTACTTAGGTTAAGATGGGGGTCAATGACTTTAAGAGTCAACACTATTAACCTTCCTTTGGAATGTGGGGAAGAAAAGTTACATGATAAAGCATGATAAGCAATGATATAAGATAAAGCATTGATATAAAAGAGGATACAAGCATAATAATGGCTTTATGCTTGAGTGATAAAAAGTGAGTGAAGGTGAAATAATAGAGTGTAAGTGTTACAAACAATACAAGCATAATAATGGCTTTATGCTTCACATATAAGATAAATGAATATAATGAAAATAAGCATAAGATTTGCATTATGCTTAAATAAATAAAGGTAAGGTGAAGTAAAGTTAAGCATAAGATTTGCATTATGCTTCAAAATAAATAGTAAAAAGTCAAAGATAAATCAATGACATGTGAATTTTGAGAAATAGGGCATACATGCATAGAGATCAAGATAGAGTAGGTAATCATTGTATAAAGCCCAAGAGGAGGCTAAAGGGAGGTCGGTTGCGATCGCGAGAACGATCGACTTATCAAGTATAAAAATGGTTGACATGAAGTCCAAGTATTAGTTTGAAAACATTTTGAATAAACACACAATGGATAATATGAATGAGAAAAATAGTCAGGATGGTATATGACATAAAATGAAACCAAGATGAAATTGGTCATACATGCAATTATTGGCCAAAGCATTGTAAGACATAATAAGAATAAATATTCAAAATTAAGTAAACATGGATTAAATGTAAAATCCACCTTTTTAAAAGAAAGTTAAAATGAAATATGAAGTTTAATAAAATGTTTACTAAATAAATTATTTAGGAAAATAGATCACTAAATAAAATAAATGTGTTGGAGTTTTGAAAATAAATGGAATTTCTAAAAGATAAAATGAATTGTTTTATATAAACTTTAAATAAAAGAAATGGTATTGATTAAAAAGGAAAGGAAATGCTCCAAACATGGTTTGAACCCATGACCCTTTACCTGCAGACCCCAAAACTCCACCAACTGTGTTGCGCGCGCGATTTGAACATAAAAACAAACACGCATATATATTTAAGAAACAAGCAAAATGGAAAATTAAAATAAAAGGACTGGGGCGAGGGGGATTCGAACCCCAGTCCCAGAGGTTGCAAGGCGCTTGAGTGCAAGTGTGTGACCGTTAGGACGGCGTGTTTCATCCAACATATACATGCTTCAAAAAATATATAAGTCATTTGTGCGCGCGTTTTTTAAATGAACAACAAACCAACCAAATACACACCATATGCTCACGACAGAAATACCATGCCAAAAACACTGTCAAATGAACTGAAACGGAAGCGCATAGTTACCATTTCTAAATCGCGAATTGCTACATGTATACCAAATGAGTGCTTTAATCATACAAATTGGTAAAGTGGAAAAGCCCTTGAATGCATAAAGTGTCAATTCTAACACAGTCATGGTAAAAGGCGAGCAAATATCAGACAGATGTGGTTCAAAATAAACATGGCAAAAGACTCAACGACATACATAAACCAGCAGCATAGCAAAAAAACAAATTGTACACAAAGATTTTTCGATCTAAAAAAATGGTATGCTTAGAAGAAACAATCTTGAATTTGTCATAGCAGCAAATCACAACATCAGGCACAGTCAACTATATACTTAGCAATTCAAACACCAACATAAACATATGAATCAGTTTGGTCAAAATAATGTCGGGGCATCAGCTTAACATGAACAGCAAGGTTAATGACAGCAAGGTAATTTAATCAGCCAATGAAACAGAGACTTAAAGAAATGACGACAGTTGGTACATACATCTTCAACAAGGCATGTCACAGTTAAGAAAATCAACAACAATAGCCTAAACATAGTCACATCATCTGAATCAAGAAGCAAGTTATGCATGAATAAATACAACAGCAGCAAGCATAAACAGACACATTTGATGTCATGTTAAAAATACAACATGTAAAATGTAGAATTTAAAAGCAGCATGGCATGGATATTGGGAACACAATACAGTTACGTATCATGCTGATAAGGGAAGAAAAACAATCATGTTTGCATAGGGAGCACACACACATCATGATGAATAAGGGCCTTCAAGAATCACACTTACATATCCAAGATAAGATAGAGTGCATTGCAAGACAACATAGCAATCAAATCCAAACAAAGATATCATTTAAAGCAAGTAATAGCACATGACATGGCAAGTAATCAGTTTGAGCAATAGTCATAGAAACACACATGTAAGACATACACGGTTTAGATTCAAAATAAGCCAGCGCATATATCAGGTTTAACATGGAAAATAAGAGCACTTTTAACAAGGCAAATGCAAATTCATACATCAGACATAGAGTAAGCATCATGACATAGACACACACATATAATTTAAAGCAAGGAGGCATATGGTCTTCACACATCAGTTTGTAACAGGGTGAGTCAAACAAGCTTTCATTACCAACATCAATCACTTAAAACATATCAGAGATCAAAGAATATTTCTAACATGCTGACAGTTATGAAACTTAGCCAGAGCATAACATACATCCTCAAAGTAACAGTACACAAAACCAAACTCAGTTCATGATATCAAACCCCAAAGGGTAAACAATATAGCAGACTCAAACACATATTGGCAAGTTATAAAAACAACACAATGCATATGACATGGTGACATCTCCAACATAATGATTTTAAAGCAAAAGGGCAGCATATATGTATATCAGTAAAACAGACCAAATCATTCTACAAGTGATATCAGAACACGAGCAAACAGTCCAACAAAACTTAAATACACATTAGCAAGTTATGAAAATAACATGGAACACATAATAAAGCTATGATTGAGACATGATATAATGATATCCAATGAATACGAATATTGAAAGGAAAAGGATAGTTACCAAGTGGAGTAATGTCCACTGCACCTTCAACCTTGCTAAACTTTACTTCTGAATCTGAAGCTCCAAGAACCCACTTTATCCTTTCTTGCTCGTGTCACTTGAAAGCTCAGAAACTTTGTGTATTTTTGTGAGAAAAGTGTTGATGGTTGTCCCCCTCGTTGTGTAGAAGAGAGTCCCTTTTATAAGCTTGGCTAGTGGCCCTGTATCAAACAGCTGGTGTGCAAGGTGAGAGCTAAGGTTTGTAACGACCCTTTTGAAATTCAAATGTTTGTTCAACCTTGGGAGACAGACGCTCCCAGCACTCAGACGTTCAGAAATTCGCTGAGTCAAAATGATCAAAATAGGCATGGCTTCTTGGACAAACTCCTGTGGTCAAACAGATGGTATTGAAAGAGGAAGCGAAAGGGACATTGCTCTGATCATTTGCAGAAATCGCAGGTCATGAGCTGGATATGGAAGAGCTTCACAGTTGCTTTTGATGAACCAAATCCTTGGAAGCTTAATGAGGAAACACTTGGGTGAATCCAAATTTGAAGAAGGACGTGCCAAGATGAGATGAGAATTTGTTGAGTTTTGAATTTGATTGTATTTGAATTTGATTGAATTCAACTTCTCATTCTGCAAATTACACACGACAAGGAGATGGAAGAGGCTGAACTAATTTTTCCTTTCTTCAATTGCCACGCGTCGCCCTCTTATTGGTCAACAAGTAAGAGTTGAAAAGTCAAAGGACAATATAGCTTTCTGATTGGCTAATGGCTTTGGTCATCTTCCAATCAAAATTTTCAATAAATCCAACAAGGCCAAATGAAAATATGCCACACGTGTTTATCTTAAACAAAAGGTTAATCATAATTTGATACACTATTTAAATTAATTGCACTAAAAATTAAAAAGATTATTTAATAATAAAAAACTAATGATGATTAGATTAATTACTAATACAATTGACTTAATTTCAATTAATGAACTTTAAAGTTAAAATCAAGGCACTAATGAATAAATTTTAACCAAAATAATAAAAGGATAATTAAATCAAAATCAAACAAATTAAACTAAAATTAAATCAACAACTAAATTAATTAAGCTAATAAACATAAAAAAAATCAAAGAAAATAAATCACATAGCATTTAGCAACAAAAATGAGGGTAAAATTTGGGGTGCAACACATTCCTATTACAATCCCTACTAATAAACAAAACACTGCAGAAAATAAAAGACTTAATTAACTGTCTACAATCACCAGCAATAAGTTCAATATCAGCATAGCCTAAATAACCATTGATGCAGTCCACAACAAGCTTAGAATCTGATTGGACAATGACTTTGTTCACTTTCAAGCCCGTTACCAAGCGGAGAGCCCATCTGATAGCGAGAGTTTCAGCCTCAATAGGGGAGATCTCAGTCACCTCCTTCCTACTTGCCGCAAAGATCACCTCGGAGGAGTGGTTCCTCAACACACAGCCGAAACAAGTATTGTTGTTCACATCAAAGCCCGCATCCACCTGTAAAATATAAGTATCAAAACCCAGCTCCTGCGAACCCGAGGTATCATCCCCCTGCCTTCTACTGTCTCTAACCAGATTGGCCATAGTGAATTCCTCAACAAAATTCCAAGCCTCCCACGCCACCCTAGCAGGATCCATCCGCTTTTGCTCATGAACCAAAACGTTTCGCGCTCTCCAAACATTCTGTAACATTGTAAAGAGCGGGTTCACGCACCAGAATCACCACATTTAAGTACCTGAAGTAGCCATTCCTGTAAACCCAAACCTGTTTGAACTTTGTACCCCAGCACCGACGAAAAGAACACCTGCTTCACAAAGAAACAATCCATGAAGAGATGCTTGCAACTTTCCACCTCAGCGTAGCAGAAGGGGCAAGAAGGGTCTAAAGCAATCCCTTTACGCAACAAATTATCCTTGGTTGGAAGGATATTCTTTGCCAACCTCCATAAGAAATTCCTCATTCTGACCTGGATCTTCGCCCTCCAAATCTCCCTCCAAAGGTCCTGATAAGCTATATAGGAGGGCCCCGGCTGTGAGACATCATTCATAGCTCTACACATATGGTATGCAGACTTTACTGAGTACTCACCATCTTTCTCCCCTTGCCAAACAATCTTGTCCTCACAATTTCTGGACGATAGGGGAATGCTACAGATGTTTCTTGCGTCCCTCGGATCAAACGTACTCTCAATCAGATCTTTCTTCCAGACATTAAGGTCGTGGTCAATGAAATCCTCGACTTTAACATCCACCTGCCCATCACTCATAGGTCTTAAGAGTTTAAAACCAGGATTTAGGGGAATCCAGCGATCCTTATCAACCAAAACCTTTCTCCCATTCCCTATCCTCCACCTTGCCCCTTTTCTAACAAGATCCCTTGTGCCAATTATACTCCTCCACGCGAAACTTGGATTGTAACTGACAGTACTATCCTCAATGGAGGATCTTGGAAAGTACCTACCTTTTAACATTCTCCCCAGCAGGGAGTTTTCATTTGTGAGGAGACGCCAGAAGTGCTTACCCAATAAACTCTGGTTAAAATCACTAAAGCTTCTGAACCCCATGCCTCCTTCCCCTTTGCTTTTAGCCAGCCTTTTCCAACTAAGCTAGTGTATTTTCTTCTTATCACTTTGAGCACCCCACCAGAATTTTGCCACAATTGCCTCAATTTCATTGCAAATCGCATCCGGAAGTCTGTAGCAGCTCATTATATAGGACAGAATAGCTTGCGCGACAGCTTTAATCAGAACCTCTTTACCCGCCTTAGAAAGGTACTTCTCTTTCCACCCTTTTACTTGTTTCCACACTCTATCAACCACCAATTTGAAATTTTGCTTTTTCGATCTACCCAGCATCAACGGAAGGCCCAGGTATCGCGTGTGACTTGAAACCAAAGAAACACCTAACTTCCTTGTTAATTCCTCTTGGTTCTCACTGCTGACATTCTTGCTAAACGACACCTCAGACTTGTCGAGGTTAACCAGCTGACCCGAGTGGAGTTGATACCTCTCTATCACAGACATAATACTTGAAGCTTCCTGAAGGTTAGCTCTAACAAACAGCAGGCTGTCATCGACAAAGAAAAGGTGCATGATTTTCGGTGCTTTGCGGGCAACTTAAATTCTGTGGATCTGGTTCACCTCCATCTCTTTTTTGATTAGACCTGAAAACACATTAGCACACAAAATAAACAAGTAAGGAGAAAGCGGGTCTCCTTGGCGGAGACCCATTTCCGGAATGAAACTGATCCCTGGCTGGCCATTGATAAGAACTCTGTAAGAAACAGTTGAGATGCACCTGATGATCACCTTTACCAACTCCTGAGGAAAACCCATGGCCTCCAACACCTTGATAATGAAGTACCATTCAAGTCTATCGTACGCTTTTGACCTATCCAACTTCAACGCCATCACTCCCTTATTTCCCTTTGTCTTCTTCTTCATCCAGTGAAAACATTCCATTGCCACAAGCGAATTTTTCGTTATAAGACGTCCTTTGACGAATGCGCTCTGTTCCTCATCAATTATATCTGGGAGAATGGGTTTGACTCTATTAGCTATGGTTTTGGTGATAATTTTCATTACAACATTACAAAGACTTATTGGGCGAAAGTCCTTAGCCTTTTCTGGATGCTTGCATTTGGGGATTAGGGAAATAAAAGTACTGTTAATCTCACTAGGATCAGCCTCATCATTCAGGATCTTGAGAGCCAGGCAGCAGACATCCTTACCCACTGTGTGCCAATATTTTTGATAGAACAAAGCTGGTAAACCATCAGGGTCAGGAGCCTTTAAGGGGTGCATTTGATAAAGGGCAGCCTTCACCTCCGATTCAGAAAACTTATTTTCACACCAAGTTACATGCTCAGGTTTCAGCCTATTCCTCACAGCCTCGCATATGTCCTCACTAACATTTGGCAAGGAGGAAGAAATTTTTTTAGCAAAATAATGAGATAGGACACGTTCACATTGCTCCTCCCCCCTCCACCAATTCCCATTGTCGTCCTTTATCTTCTTAATGGTATTCGTTTGCCTGCGCATATTTGCTTTACCATGGAAGAACTTGTTGTTCCTATCTCCGTGCTTCAGCCACAACGCCCTGCTTCTTTGACGCCACACAATTTCCTCCGAATAAAGAAGCTTGTCCTTTTGAACCTCCAAAGCTTTGAACTTGTTTACGCTTTCAAAAGATGCATCCCACCTGCTATCATCCTTGAGACATTCTTCAATCCTGTCTATCTCCTTGCTGATAGCGTTTCTCCTGTATTCCTTAAACGTGTCGTCCAGCCCCTTCATAGCAGAGATTTTAGACGTAACCCCCCCCCCCTTGAAGAGCTACACCACAACCTGTTAACAGTCCCTTCACATTTAGGATCCCTGCTCCAAACTTCCTCAAACCGAAACAAATACTTTCTTCTCCTTCTTGCTATGTTTGAATCAGCCTCCAGTTCGATTTTTATCGCCACATGGTCAGACCCATATCTAGGAAGATGAGTGACCCTGATAGGAGTATAACGATTCATGAAATTCTCCGTAACTAAGCACCGATCCAATCTACATTGAATGTTGTTTTCCCCGATACGACCATTTGTCCAAGTATACTTGTAACCATGGAAACCTGGATCCAGCAATTGACATTCCTCAAGCACTTTCCTCCCCTCCGCAAAATGCTTGAAAGACCTACTGATGCCTCCAACTTTTTCATGATCGAACAACGTGTCGTTTAAGTCCCCAAAGCAAATGCATCTATCACCACCACTATTTACCAGGTCTCTAATTAATCTCCATGTTTCCCTCTTCTTATTTTCCTCAGGGAAACCATAAATCTCGCTAAAGAACCACTTACTACCATCAGTAGCATCAGAGATAAAACCTCCAATGTGATTCAAAGAGAAAGATTCCACCGTAACGTTTACATCCCCTTTCCAGAACAGAATGAGCCCACCAGCTCTCTCCCTCCCGATACCTAGACAATTAACCACAAAACAACCTTCAAAGCCACATCTACATTTTATGGCATGGACCTCCTTTTCCTTTAATCTAGATTCCATAATAAACAGTAAATCTGAGTTTTCAATGCGGGTGAGCATTGACAAGGCTCGAACTGCACGGGGACTCCCCAACCCCCTGCAGTTCCAGCTGATGATTTTCATTGTTCTAGGCGGTGTTGGTTCACCAACACCACCTCTGGTAAGCTATGACTTTGTTCTTCCCCGGTTTGACCCTTCCTCTTCTTCTGCAATATTCTTGAGACATTTTAGCTTTTATGCAAAGGCTACAATTATCATGTCGACATATGGCAATATATTTCCAACTTTGAAGCGTATAATATACAACCGTATGTGATAATGATACTCAGTTTTCTAGTTTGTTGAATTCTGCCACCATTTAGGATTAAAAACCAAATTAATTTTGACATGAGTTGTTTTTATTTTGTTTTTAAAATTTTCGCGCGTGTTTTATTTCTTTGGTGCACCTTATCCCTTACCCTCATTTATTATACAATTCTCGAAGATTATTCGTGCGTGCCATATATTACACTTGCAGCTGAGCTGCGAGGAAGATGATGAATAGTTACGTTGCAGGAAAATGAAATATAAAAATATGAAAAATTAAAATGATTCTATTCACTATGCACTGAAAGTGAGTTAACCACATACACCATCTCAACATTATTATAAGTAAATTTGATTTTTTTTTTGTACATTTGACTGTTAATGTATTTAATATATATATGAACTAGATACATTAACAATCAAATGTACCAAAAATGTAAAAGTTGTTTATAATAGTGATCGGAGAGTGTATATACAATGTAATGGACCATGGCTCCTAATAAGTCCAATAACTATTACTAAGCTCAAAAGAAACAAATGAACCTATATATCCAATATCCCCATAAGCTTGGGGGTAGATGGTGTGAAGCTCAAGTTTAGTTATGCTAGACAAAAAAGGTGTGGTATCCAATGGCTTAGTGAAAACATCGGCAAGTTGTTGTTGTAAAGTAACAGGAAGGAGGTGAAACAATTGTTGTAGCTTTTCGCGAACTAAGTGACAATCCAAATCGTTGTGTTTTGTGTTCATGGAAGGAAGAATGGTTGGCAATGTGTCGTGCAGAGGCATTATCACAATATAAGATGGTTGGTTTCTTGAGTAGGATGAGAATATCATGGAGTAAGTTGGTGATCCATTGAATTTCACAGACAATTGAAGCCATAGTCATATACTCTGCTTTAGTGGAACTTCTTGAGATAGTTAGCTGCTTTTTGGACTTTCAAGAGAACAAACAATCGCCCAAATAAATGCAGAAACATGTGATGAATTTACGAGTATCCAGACATGTTGCCCAATCAGAATTTGAGAAAACTTTGATCTGCAAGGTGGAGCTGTTAGGGAAGAATAATCCTTGGCCGGGAGAAGATTTCAAATAACACAAAACACAAATAACAGCATTATAGTTAGAGTTAGTGGGACAAATCATGTGTTGGCTTAATTGTTGAACAAAGTAAGTTATGTTTGGGCGTGTGTTGAGTAAATATATGAGTTAACCAACAAGCTTTATATACTTATTGGAATCCTGCAAAAGAGTTCCATCAGTTGTTGTCAGTCTTGTATCACGAGGCATATGGGTTTTGGCAGGTTTACAACCTAGTAAACCAGTGGCAGCAAGAAGGTCAGACATGTATTTCCTTTGAATGATAATGAATCCTGAATTGTTGCGAGCTACTTCAAGTCCTAAAAATTACTTCAAGGTGCCAATGTCCTTAATGTGAAAGTGATGATGTGGGATTTGTTTTGTGTGATTGATAAGATTCATGTTATTTCCTACAATCAAAAGGTTATCAACATAGATCAGAATGAAAGTGAAATGCTCTTGGGATTTATGTATGAAAAGAGAATGATCACAAAAGTGTTGTCTGAAGTTGTTTTTGAGTAAAATAGTGGATAGCTTCTCAAACCATTGTCTACTGGACTACTTTAAGCCATAGATGAATTTGAGAAGCTTGCACACTTGGTTTGGAAAGGAGGCTGCAATGCCCTTTGGTAAGTCCATGTATACTTCCTCATCTAAATCTTCATGCAAAAATGCATTATGCATATCTAGTTGATGAATAAAGAAATTCAAAGAGGAAGCAAGAGCAAGTAATATTCTTACAGTGGTGAGCTTTACAACAGGGGAAAAGGTGTTAAAGAAGTCAATACCTTGAATTTGTTTGAAACCTTGATCCACTAACCTTGCTTTGTGCCTTTTTGTGGTGCCATATGAATTGAATTTTGTCTTAAAGACCCATTTACAACATATAGTCCTCTTGGGCTTCATACAAGGACCCACAGGCTTATAAGAAGAATCCTCAGTCTCCTCTTGGGCTTCATACAAGGACCCTCAGGCTTCCTAAAAGCATAGGATAGATCCTAGTCATCTTTATCAATACACCAATCCCTAAGAGAGTCACAACCTCTAATACATTCAAACTCATCCTTTAAGTCTCTTCTGATCCTCAACAAGGTTTGGTTTTCATTTTAAAATCCCCAGCCAGGGTCAGGTTACAATCAACAAATCCCCAAAAGAATCAAAGCCTTTATGGCATTTAATAATTCAACTCCCTTAAGCAAGAGTTAGTTTCCTTTTTGATTCCTCAGAGCAGTTTGAACCTTCTCTTGGATTTAAATTTCCTCAATAAGAGTCAATCTCTACTTAAATTCCCTCAGCCACCTCTTAGGATTTATATAATGATTTCTCCAGCCAGCCTCAATCTTGGGCTTTGTACAAGACAGGTATAATACTCCCCCGTTTGAGTCAGTTTTCAATTTTTTCCAGCTTCAACCTTGGGTTTTGATCAAGGCACAAAATTTAACATCCCCACAGATGAGACTGTGAGTCCTCTCTGTAGGAGGATATTTCCTCTATACATCACATTTCAAAACAAATAATAAAAACTTTTTCCAGATAATTGATGTAAGTGACACACTTGTTGATTCAAAATCCAAGTTGGAGTCCCTCCCATATCATGGCTAAAGTTCTCTTTCATCTAAGTGATGTAAGTGGCAAACCTCTGGATTCTACACATCCAAGTCAATGTCCCTCTCTTAGCATGAAAAGTTTCATAAAAGAAAAAGTGGCATTGCTCTACACTGAGTTAAAGTTTCTTCCTTCATGACATTTCAATTCTCCTATAAAGAAAGATGTGGCATTGTTGGATTCCACACATCCTAGTTAAAGCAACTTCCCTTATAAATCAATTCTTCAATGTTTGTGACGAATAGGTGAGATATCTCCATTTAGAGATGACAAATTATCTCTTAGTCACTCTTTTAGATTCAATCTTGCGCTTTAAACAAGACACAAATACACTTTTAGCTTCAATCTTGGCCTTTAAACAAGACACAAATAATCTTTTAGCTTCAATCTTAGGCTTTAAACAAGACATAAATACACCTTTAGCTTCAATCTTGGGCTTTAAATAAGACACAAATACTCTTTTAGCTTCAATCTTGGGCTTTGAACAAGACACCAAACAATTTCCTCCCATAGAATAAGAGGAACTACGAACGCTCTGATTTTCCGAAGTCTCTCTATGGGAATACGTAAGCATAAGATTGCGAAATCTTAGCGAGCGCACTAATAAAAAATCTTAGGTCAAATTTCTTCCCAAAAACAATATAAAACCCAAAAACATCTCCTCAACCTTCACAAAGGAGAAACTTTCCCCATTTAACAACAAATGAACTTGAGCAACTGAATGATTCAACAGTAGAAATATATGCAAATAAAGGCTCCTATAGATTACTATAGATACTTAGGGTGTTAACAACTTCCCTTTGTATAACCAACCCCCGATTCCAGATCTCTTCGCATTTGTAAAGGAAAACACTTGCACGCAGGGTTAGTTTAAGATATATTCCCCTTCCTTTTAAGCTTCATAAGATAAATATAGATATCAGAAAGTAGCACTAAAAACGGTAGTGGTCGCGTCACAAAAAACCGGAGCTACACCACAAGGTCAATTTCGTTTCGCATATTCAAAATCCAAAAGCGTCTCAGGTGAAAAAATCGAGGTTCTATGGAGTCAAGGTCTTAGATCTACGGCTTTTGAATCCTTCGAATTTTGATTAAACTTTAATTAATCAAGAGTAGATAAAATAATAGCTATGGTTAGACATTGAAGTGCAAAGCTCTTGAGTTATGATGAGAGGATTCAACTTATCAAGAGTGTATATGATGATGAAAGAGAAGTTCCTTGTGGTGTAGTGGCAGATTTATTTTACAACAACTTGGTCAGGCCCAAGGCTCAGTTTATTACATGGCTTGCGTGCCATGGGAGACTTGCAACCAAAGATAGAACGATCCGGTTTGGTATGATGAATGATGACAAGTGTAACTTCTGTCAGCATAGAGAAATTATCTAGAATCTGTTTTTTTGGCTATGAAGAACTGAACAGGATCTGGTGTAATGTGCTGCGGTAGATTCAGGTTAAGCACAAACCGAGAGAATGAAACAAAGAGCTGACGTGTATCATGGAACGCTGCAAAGGAAATGGAAGTAGGGTGAGCATTCTTAAGGTTGCTGTAACGGAGACTATATATGCAATTTAGAAGTATATGATTGATAATTGTTTTGGTAACATTGTAATTAATACAAAGATAAAAGAAAACATCATAGATAACATTGTTTACAGGGGTTGGGATAATAGAAAGCTTATAACTCACATTGCGAAATTAATGATAAACTAGGCTGGACTCGTGTTTGTTAGCTTGCCCTTTGGGTTGGATCTTAATGATTGGCTTGTATATAATTATTTTTGAATTAATTAAAATTTCTTTGATTAAAAAAGGCACCTATTTACATTAAAAAAATTATCATATTATTAATAAAATCAAACAATAATTAAATTATATATATATATATATATATATATATATATACACACACAAAAAAATGGTTACTTTCATTTCAAAATTATTACATATACTATATATCAAACCCGGATAATGTAGCTATCTTATAAAAACTAATTAAAAACTAGTATGAATATATACATAAGATAAAAACTAATTAAAAATTAAAATCCTAAATCTCCAAAACACTTAAACGCGGCTACATACATTTTCAAGTGGGAGGAACGCTTTCTTCAAAATCAAATCGTTGGGTTCATTTCACACAAAAATAAATTTACACCTCATCAATCCGCCCTTCAATCTTTCCACCAATCAAAATCAATCTTTCAAGTTGTCCTCTCACACGGATCGTGACGAATCCAACGGTTAAAATAACGTACTCATACCCTATATAATATTCCGAATTTTCATTTCTCTTACAGATTACCACTCACCTTCACTGTCAGTTCAATCGGAAAGAAAGCGAGAAACTTAAGGAATTTGCAGCCATGTCAGGAAGAGGCAAGGGAGGAAAGGGTCTTGGAAAGGGAGGAGCCAAACGTCACCGTAAGGTTCTCAGAGATAACATTCAGGGAATAACAAAGCCTGCCATTCGTCGTCTCGCAAGACGTGGTGGTGTTAAACGTATCAGCGGTTTAATTTATGAAGAAACTCGCGGTGTTCTCAAGATCTTTCTTGAGAACGTGATTCGTGATGCTGTTACCTATACCGAGCACGCTCGCCGTAAAACTGTTACTGCGATGGATGTTGTTTACGCGCTCAAGAGACAGGGAAGGACTCTTTATGGGTTCGGCGGTTAGAAAATTAGGGATTGGTGTATCAGTTAGGGTTTCTTGTATTTTGAATCTGAATGTTGATATGTATTGGTATTCCCTAGTTGTTAATCAATGAATTGTGTTTTCAATCTTTTTCGTTTCTTGTTCTCTGTTGTTACAATTTGTTATTTGCGTGGTGCTTAATTTTGAATTTGTAGAAATAATTTAGTAAAGACGTGGGATAAGATTCTGGTAAATCTAGATCAAGTTATCATTTCCATTCTTTTGAGCTGGTGTGGGGTAGGACGGTCCATTCTTTTTATCTGGCACAGCGATTCTTGTTTTGATTTTGAGGAACACACCTTTAATAGGATATGATGGAGGATATCCTTTCACCATTAGTTTTATTCGCCAAAACAGCTCTACGAAATTGTTTACTAATTTATGCTGGATAATTCTTTTAAGCTTAGCATGGTCTGTTTTTATTGAAAAAAACACATAATCGATTATATACTTTATCTGAAGTCAAATTTAATCTATATGTATTTTGTTTTGTCACTTGAAACCTACCTTCATGATCCCGTAGTAGCATCCAACTATCACTTCAAAATTTTAGCCTGTCTAACCTGATCGTTAATTATGACTAAGTTTATTGATGCAAATATTTTCAAATCATGTATATTAAATAAATAAATAGTTAATGGTGAATGACATTATATGATTTATTTCCTTCTCTCAGCTTAGTCATTTATGTATATATGATACATTAGTCTGTCTATAACAATCATCTGATGTATTTCATATATGATTTCAGCGACAGTATTTTACTCTTTCAAGTACTCATGTAAGTTGCAAGAGGTTTTGTTTGTGTGATTTATCTGGAATTAGTGAATGTCGTTTCTGTTTTTTTTGGCAAGAAAATATAGGTAGCTTATTGGGAGGTTCGTGGAAGTATTGGAAGACTAATTCTTTCTTCATTTTAGGAGGATGATTTCCTCCCGGTAATTAATACTTTTAGTAGACTGTTTACTCCTTGGACATCTCACTAGCCACATACGTTATATAAAATTGGCCATGGATACTAGTTTGGGTGACCAAATTCAATTTGGATGGTCATGTCCAATTGAGACGACCTCATTGATATTGTTGCCTTTGAGTCATATCGATTTATCATGGGTCGCCTTTTTTGAGCATGATAAAATTATCTCTGCCCATAATTTCTTAAGCGCAAGAAGACATATTAAGGGTGAAATGATTAACTTAAATGAGCAGTAGTCTTAGGGTCATCTTTGGTCATGAATCCTCCAAGAATTGCTCAGGACGAGTTTCTCAAGTGAGACTTAGATGGTCGAGTTTCTAAAATGAGAGTTAAATAGTTGAGTCCTTCAAGCGAGGCTTCATTAGTCAAATCCTTTAGGCGAGACTTTGATTAGGAGTGTTCGCGGTTCGATTTGGAGGTTTTGTAGCAAAATATTATCCGATCCAAAGATATATTTACTTGCGGTTTGGTTTGGTTTGGTTTTTGATGATTGGTTAAAAAAATCAAATCACATCCGATCCAATTTTTTGCGATTTGATATAGATCGGTTTTTTGGATATCTAAATTACAAATTATAAATTTATTAATATCGTAAACACACTAATAAATAATAAATTTGATATAATATATAACATATACTTTATTAAAAGTTAATATTACAAAATGATAATGATTGTTATGATTGAAACAAATGAAATAATAAAAATTAATAGATTAAATAAAACTAATAAATAGTATTTTATAAAAAAAGTATCAACTAATAATAAATTAACACAAGGTATTATAGTAATAAAAAATCAATAAGTATAAAAAAATATATACATGCGGTTCGGTTTGGTTTGGATCGGTTTTGAAAAATCAATCTGAAATCCGATCTGAACCGATCGGTTTTTATAAAATGACATCCAAACACATCCAGTAATTTTTGGGTTTTTGCGGTTTTCGATTTTTTTGGATTGATTTGCGGTTTCTATTTGGATTGGTTTGGATTTGAACACCCCTAACTTTGATAGTCGAGTCTTATGTAATACTTAAATGAATTTGAAAATGAGTTAAAAGGTTGTGAAGGTGAGTAAGATTTGAAATCAGTGATTTGTTGCACCATGACGGGAGTGAGAAGGTGATGAGATTGAATGCCTTAAAGAGTTGTTGATAGATGAATTGAAAAAAGGGTTAAATATGTTTTCGGTCTCTATGAAATTACCAAATTTAATTTTTGGTCCCTATTAAAAAAATAGCAACCCTACAAAATAATTATGCACGTAGTTTTAGTCCCTATTGTTAAACCAATATGTATTTTTGAATGATTATTTTGCAGATATGTTTAGAACGTTATAAAAAGTTCCTCAGAAAAAAAGAACTTAAAATTTGATTTATAAACCAAAAATTTCATTACTTTTATCATTATGTTTTGAAATTTAAAAAGTTCATATTTAATTCTACTCATTTTAAAAAATTATAAAATTTGATAAAGAAAAATTTTATAGTAATCTAAACACTTATGAAAAAAATTATTCAAAAATTTAAAAGTTTATGGGAAATTAAATAGTTTTCAAAATTTTAGAAAATAACAAGAATTAAAACTGCATGCATAAAAATTTTGTAGGGATGAAAATATGTCATTTTTTATAGGGACTAAAAATGAAAATTGAGATATTTACAGGGACCAAAAACATATTTAACCCTTGAAAAAATTAGGGACTAAAAAATAATCATTGTCACCAAATTAGATTGAACTTGAGGTCCGAGTCAATTTTACCAGACTCCATTGTGGACAATAACTGTACTCGTTACAATATAATTGGCAGTAAGAGTCTGCTCACCAGGGCCGGCCCGAAAAATATGGAGGCCCTGTTCTATTTTAAAATTAGGTTCTTAATAGATGAAAATAATAAATTCTAAAAAACTGTATATTTCATTTAAATTGTTAATAAAATTAAATATAGAGAGAAAAATAAAATAGAAATATTTGGTAGAAATTTAACTCGTCGAATTGTAGTTTTTCCCGTTTTTCTACTCTTACAATCTTCAATTTAAATGTTGATACCATTTAATGAAAAGAAATAATTTTTTGAACAATTTTGACAATATTAATAACAAGTGTTTTAATTAATAAACAACCAATGAAATAAAAAAAAAATTATAGATCTCACGAATACTATGCCAAATTTATTAATGTGTCGATTAACGATATAAAAAAAATATAAATATTTTTAAATTTACATTTTAAAATTTTTAATACATCTATAAGACCCTTAAAATTTCAAAGCTTGTAAAATAGTTAGGCTAAAATAAGTTAAAAAATATTTTAAATTTAATAATTTAATTTACAATCTATTTAATAATAATTAAAATAAAAAATAATATAAAATTTATAAAAAAATTTAAAATATTAATTCAATAAAAAAATGCAACTTTAGGTGGATAGAATAGAAGAGATTTAGTTTAATAGTCTATATTCATACTATATAATAATAAAGTTAAAAAATTTGTTAAGTTAATTGAAACAATAAATAAAAGGCTGTAAAAACATAAGAGTGGAACCCACATATAGTTACTACCAATCAACATGCTATCACCACCGTTCAAGCTCACTATATGATAATATTTGGAAGTGTTATATATTATTTAATGTTGTATTTATATTAAGCTTCTCAATTCAATCTGAGGCCCATTAAATTTAGAGGCCCTGTGCGGTGGCACTTCTTGCACACCCACAGGGCCGGCCCTGCTGCTCACGTAGGATGCAAGTGGCTCAATTTGTGTGATTTATGTGGAATAAGTGATTGTCCCATTTTTCCAAACCCTGGGTAGGAACATATAAGAAGTTTCATGAACTGGATAGTGGGGGTAGTGGAAGACCGATTCTTCCTCCATTATGGGGAACAATTTCCTAGACACCTCATCTACCACGTATGTTACATAAAACAAGTCATGAATACTTTCTGGAAACCATGCTCAATTTGGAGAACCATGTCCAATTTGAGCGACCTTACCCATATTGTTGCATTTGAGTCATATTGATTTATCATGTATCATCCATTTTTGGGCCCAATGAAATTATCATAGTCTAGGTTTCGATCCAAAACGTCTCCTAGCCATTGCCGATGACACTTCATTGACCACCACTCAATCTCTAATGATAACACCCTCTAAATTCCATTTTGCTTCACCATTAACAATGTCAAATCGATTACATTGGCGATGTTAAACTGTAATTTTAATATCTATCACTCATGGTCAACCCTCTTTAAGGTTCAAGCACATGTCATATTATGCTTGATTACATCATTTTTCCTATCAATGAGCAAACTTCTAAATGATAACCAGTAACCACTATTTAATGCCCACTGTGAGACCTCATAAAAACTGAATTGGGTCACACTCACTTAAATTTATGTTAATACAACCACATTCTCATAATGGTAATAGTTATAACTAGTAGTAACAACAATGATTAAAACACAATATAAAAAATGTTAGATGTTATGGAAAAACTACTTCGTCAAACTGAAACTCTACAAGATAACGTTCAAAATCTTCAATAACAATAATAACTCGATAACAATGAGTAAGAAGGGATAGAGACCTTTGATCCTCAACCTTTCTTCTCCGAGATATGCGACACACTTGTTCTAGATAACTTAAAGACACCCTCCTTTGTGACTTTCAATGAAAAGAGCGGTCCATAAAAACCTATTACCATCATTAATACTCAAATGGTGATAATTGGTGCAATATAATCATTCAAATGGAAAATTGTTTTAGGAATATTGAAGGAGACAACTCTATGTTGGTATATGAAAATTCCTAGGTTCTCCATCACCAATTATCAAGACCTCTCAAGAAAACTAATTCACCAATTTTTTATAAGAAAACACTACAAAGTGTCTACCCTAAGCTTATTCAACGTTTGGCAGAGACATGCAAAGTCCTCATGAGAATATACGGGGAGGTTCAACGAGGCTACCATAACGGTGAAAAATCTCATTCACAAAATGTTTGTACTAACTTTCCAAAATGGACTTAAAGTTTGACACTTCGATGAATGTATCACCTAGAAGCCAACATACTAGATGGAATAAATCATGGAAAGGAAGGAATGTTACGTGAAGGTAAAGGAAAAATGTTTAAAAAGAGGGCCATAGACGTAAATGAGCGAATCAATGAGAAACTCGAGTCTTCCAACCATCATAGATATTGATTCAAAAAGTCAACCTGAATTAGAGACACTTTTAGATCATGTAAAAGGCTCGTGGAGAATTATGCGCCATTGAGCACCAAAAAAGTGTAGATATTACAATAAGTTTACCATACTAAATCCATCCCAGACCTTCCAACCCCAAAATGGGAAGTTACGGGGCGTGATCCCAAGAAATGGTGCAAATAACATAAAGTCAATGGCCATGATACAAATAAATGTCACTAATTGAAGAAAGAGATAACACATCATTCAAGAGGGCCACTTGAAAAGGTATGTCCAAGGGAGCTCATATAACTTAGAAGGAAGATCAAACCAACTTGGACGGGATCATCCCAGGAGTCCACAATCAAGAAAGGATTTGTAGCTTCTATAACTCAGAATGCTTTCAAGAAATTGAAGTTAGATCCAATGCATTTTCAACCCTTAAAAGTGTCTATGATATATCTCTTAGTAAAAAATGTACAAACTTTTAGATATATTTTAATCAAAACATATTTTGGAGTTGTCAAAATCCCTAAGCAATAAAAGTTATATATCTTGTGGTGAACACTCCCTTCTCCCACAACATTATCATTTGTAGACTCGTGCTCAACGCTCTAGAGTAGTGTTGTCCACACTCTATCGGGCCATAAAGATCCCCTAGATAATGAACATATATCAGTAGTAAAGTGAGACCAATAGGTCAATATAAAGTGTTATCAAGATAATTTGAGAATAAAGAAACTGATAAGGAGGGTTCATTGAAATCCTACGCTTATAACATTAACTTTGTAGACCTAGATCGAAGGGAAGAATATAAAAGACAAAATAATATCGATAAAGGATAAAAAAGATATATAAATTTCTCCAAGTTTCCAAACCACAAAGATAAACACCTCTCTGGTACAATACGAAGGTGGCAAAATTGTATGGTTGCTTCATGATAATGTGGATTTATTCATTTGGGTATCATCACATGTGTTTGTTATAGATGCCAACATAATTTGTTAGTGTCTCTCCCTTAACCCCAACTTTAAACCTGTTATTCAAATCTTTAGGTCCTCTATGCGAGTGTTTATTTCATTCTCCACCTTCATTATAGGATCTAAACTTATAACATCCATTTCATGTGTGCTTGAATATGGAATGGTTGTTGCGGCCATCTCCTTCTTATTTCGACTTGCGTGATCTCTTATTCCCCTTGGACAACTCTAACTCTCCTGTTGGGTATTGGATACTTCACACGTAAATAAAGAGTGGATAAGACGACCCCAGTAGGTTGAGGGTGGGCCACCATACGATGACGTTGTATGAAGGCAAGACGTCTACTATGAGGTGTTTGATCTTAATTGTCTTTGCGGTCATGTCCAACCTAAACATAGTTTTAGTGGAACCTTATTTTGCAAGCGATATGATTTTAACAAGGACATCTACTTTTGATGATGACAACGATGATGACAACTATGATGACATATACGATGACAACTAAAGTATTACGATAAGTCAAACATAAACAATTAAAAGGATAAAAATGAAAACCTTATCTTTAAGGTTTGATAAACTTGACTATCCAATGATGGAAAACAATGAATGAAACTAAAGCCTCATCTCAAGCCACTCAAGCACATGTCAAAGAATATTATTCGACAAAGTCTTGAAGCAGTGTGGTAATCTCCTAATTTAGTAATGAGTGAAAAAATTATAAGGCAAAATGACTCTATCGTAAAAAACATATGGCTGGAGCACACACACAAAACTATTTTAAAAATTGATTTACTAAAGGAAACTAATTTGAAAAACCTCTGGAAGTTATGTCAGATGAACTAGAAGTAGTCAGATGAACTAGGTAAATTTTTTACTTTTCTAATCGATTAGAACATTTGTCTAATTATTTAAATGACTCTATCGTAAAAAGCATATGGCTGAAGCACATACACAAAACTATTTTAAAAATTGATTTACCAAAGGAAACTAATTTGAAAAACATCTGGAATTTGTGTCAGATGAACTAGGACTAGTCAAATAGTTATAGGCAAATTTTTTACTTTCTTAATCGATTAAAACATTGGTCTAATTATTTAGAAATGTGCAAACTTAAGGGCCAACCTATTTTAAAGGCACCTTGATTATGTGCAATGACTAGATATCTTAAACTTCCTTTTTAAGAACTTACAAACGATTATTTCTATCTTCTAATCGATTATGAATAAGTGTTAATCGATTAGATTGTTACAAAAGGATTTTATTGAAATTTCCTTTTCGAGCCAACCTCGGGCTTATAAATAGAGGTTCAATTTCTCATTTCAAATTATCCAAAATCATTATTTGACACTTTCATCCCTCTCTCTTTCTCTAAACATTTCTTTAACTTTCCCCCACTATGTTTTTAGCCTAAGTGCTTTTGTGAGAAAAGTACTTTTGTGAGTGAAATTTTTTTATAATTCTAGAAAAGGTAGAATTGTAAAATTCATCAAGAGAATCTTTTGTATACACCTTGGTTGAATACTATTCATTTAGAAATTTGTTTGAGTTCGAAGTTAAACTCGTAAAAAGATTTGTGTTTGGGATTGCGTGATTCAGTCCTAGTTTAGGTTGAAGATCAGCTCGTGTTAAAATCTCCAAGGTTTTTGGTAAGCCCGGTATTAAAACCAAGATAGGTTAAGACTTAGTCTAGTATTAAAAGATTCATAGGTTCGAGATAAGACCGGCGTTAAAATCTCACAGGTTTTTTGTTATCCCATGTAAAACCAAGGTTTTGAGCTCAAAGATTTTTGGAACTTGAAAACCAACCGCTCCAAGGTCCGTGTTTGTGGATAGAAAGACTAACCACTTCAATCCACCATTTGGGAAGGAAGATTGGCCGCTTCACTCTCAAGCTTACTCTGAAGAAAAGACATAAACGCCCATATTTGTCTTCTTGTATTATTGATGTTCTTCTTCTTCCCTAAATTCCTTGTATTTTCGCAATTTATTTTCTACACTTTTTTTCTACTGATAAGTTTTCAAAATGTTTTTAAACTCTAATTTTTTTAAAAAGTTTTTCAAAACCACGTTTTTCCAAACCATATAATTCACCCCCTTCTATTGTGTGTGAAGTCTCAAGTCCAACAAGTGGTATCAGAGTCTAACTTCTGTTTAAGGGTCAATCATCTCAAGAGGAAGATGACTTTTGACACAAGATATTTTCGAAATACACCACCACTTTTTGAAAATAGCAGTTTTAATATTTGACAAGCTAAATTCAAAAAATTTCTTCAAAGTAAAAATCATGATTTGTGGAAAACAATAGTGAATGGTCCGATTTACACTAATTATCAAGTAAATGATGAAGTAGAGGAAAAACCATATTCTTTTTGGACCAAAGAGGAAAAGAGGAAGATAAATATGTATATCTTAAAACCAAGAAATTTATAATAATGTCTCTAGATGACAGTCTACTTCTCGATGTTCACCATTGTAAAACCGCCAAGGAAATGTGAGATGCTCTTGAAAAGATATATGGAGTTTCTTCAAGTATCGAGCAAGAAAAGATGAACACAGGAGGCAAAGATGATGTAGACACCAGTTATAAATGTTTTTCTAAATTTAGAAATATAGGAAATTTTCTTGGAAACTATATTACTAACAAATATCTAAGAATTACAAATTGGAAATTTAATATAACTCTAAAATCAATAAATGGGAGACTTCATGAATTTCAGGAAAAATCGTAAATTAAGGAAATTATAAAGAAGATGAACGAGGAAGATATTACCCCGGGGATCAAACCACCTTATGCTCAACTATGTCAAATGTATGATCACATAAAGAAAGAAAATACTAAACTAAAAAAAGCAAACTCTAGGAAGATTTACCCAAGGGAATATTGCCCCAATGTTATATAGTCAAAGCTCTCAAATAAGAAAATCAGATCTAGAACTTGAAAAAGAAAGAAAGACTAGAAAAGATAAAGACCAAAAAGGGAAGAAATGTCTTGTATATAAATGCAGACACTTTAAGAGAATACGACACTTAGAATATTTTTGTTTTAATAAATTGAAAGAATCTAAAGGTAATCACCTTAGATCTTTTGTGACTATTGCACTGGGGCCTAAGAGGACGTGGGTACCAAAGGTGAACCCCTGATATTTTTGTAGGTATGCTTTGTAGCTTGGAAACTTTTGACGATTATTAAAGTTGCGCAAAGCAATAATACACTTTTAAAGTATATATTTTGTATAAAGTCGTTGATTCGAAGATGGACGATGATGGCAAATGTCAACTGTTGTGATCAAAGCTAATTATTTGTGATTATCTCAATGTTTATGATCCAAAGTGATCAATTGAATGAATATATCTATAATATACTCATTCCTTTTGTGATTTTACTGACTCTTCCATCCAATGATGTGTAAAGAAGGATACACCATTTGGTGCCTTTCCTTTTTAGAAAATATTTATCATGAATTCTTGATAAAAAGGTAAAAAATACTTTAAGGTTGAAATAATAAAGAAAATATCATTAACGCCTTAAAATAATAATTTTAATTTTTTGCTCAGGAGATTAAACTATTTTCTAACCCATAAAATGAGCACTTTAGTATTTTATAGCAATAGGTGTAAATAAAGTCCATCATGAGTGCGTGACACAAGGCCCAAAACAAATATATGTTGAATTGGGCTAATATAACCGTTTAACACTTTGGCCTAATTGATTAAATATGTTGAAAGCTCAAATATTCAAACATTAGAGCTCACTACAACTACTAGTTGGGTGAGTAATTGCGGTAACATATACTTGCAACAAATAACTCTCATTTTTTAGTTTTTATAATCGATTAGGGCACATGTCTAATCGATTAGATAGAGGCTATAAAAGGAGGTAATTTCTCATTTTTCTCATCTCATCATTCTCTTGCTTGATCACTGCATTAGAAACTCATTAGTTCAATCATCATCGTCAATACAAAATGGCCAAAAAGAGAACTCGTTCTTCCCAACCTTCTTCTTCATACTTTTTCAAAAATTTCATCTCTTAAGCCCAAGAAACCATCTACAACCTCCACTATTCCGATAGATATTTTTTCAACTCTCATTATCTAGATGAAGACCTCTTCATGATTTCCGCCATCATGGAAGCATTCATTGCTGGAAAATTGAAGAACTTTTTGAGAAACCCTAAGAGAGGTACCCAAAGTTGGTAAAAATGTTTACGCAAATCTCTCCTACATTGATGTAATTATCAACTCTGAAGTCAATAAATACCCCATCACATTATCTCTTGAAGACTTCACTCATATCTACAACCTATCATACATATAGCAAGGCTATGATCAAATGAATCTTGAAGGCAACAAATTTAACTTTGACACTCTTGCTCACTCACTCCTTATTGATCCTAGTTCCTCCATTCCATACCCCTTCAATGTTGTTAATTTTCACTATTAACATTTGTAAGGTGTGTTCTCACCCCTTTTCTATTTTGTGTGTGGCTTTGTGCTTATATTGCAGATTCAGTTAGTACTTGGTGTTTTTGATGTTCAGGAATAACGGTCGCTGCCTTCTTCTTTATTTCTATTTTATTTTAGTACCTTTTGTGTCGCTCTAGTATTGTAGCATATGGGATTGGATGCTTTTCCATGTTTGGATGTTCTCTGAGTTGTTGGTCACAAACTTATGTTATTTTGAATAGTTTCAATTTATGAGACTGTGTGTTGATGTTACAAAAAGTTTTGTTTCTGCTGCGAACCATTTAATTCCATAACAGGTGTATTCTTGAGAATGTGTGACACCCTTGGGTGAATATTTTTTAAATTAATTAAATTATTTGTCGGGTCAGAAATATGGTGTTACAATTAAAAGTATTTTTATCCCAATCCCAAAGACCTTGGAGAGTAACCTCAATCCTATTAGAAATGTTACCCTTAGAACCTGTCCAGAAAATACGAACATATTCCTTAATTTTGGGATTTTCCACCCAAATGTTATCAAATCTGATATTTTTTTCTTTTTATATCTACCAGTGCTACAAATCATAACCTAATTAGAATAAGTCTAATAGAATTATGGTTAGATATATGGGATATGAGGTGGGAGTTAGTGTAGTTAGGGAACTGATTATCCCAAGAACGGGTAACAAGAAATCTATCAAGTATGGCCTCAATGAAATTATTCCCTTCCTGATTATTGTTTTGGGTGAATCTGTTACCTTTGTATCAGGTCACATAAACAACAGTTAAAATAATGTCATTAAAAGAATCAGTAATGTTTAGATCAATAGGGTTGCCCCTAGATTTTTATTTTTAAGTGGACACCATGTTGAAATCACCAAAAATAAGATAATTATGAAAATCATGTCTTTGAGCTAAATTAATGATAAGATTACTGTTAGATGTCAAACATGCTATATATTTATACTTGAAACTTGGCATTTTTCATTACTTTCATGTCTTAATTGTGGATTTTTGTATTGAATTGTTGTTGTTCTTAATGCTTTACATTTTTACCGTTGGTGCTTGTAATTTATGTGCTATTGTGCAGAAAAGTGCACTAAAAACATCAAAGATAGAAGACACAAAGAATGGATGCAAGCTGCCAAAGAAAGTGGAAAACAACAGCAGGTTCGCTTTGCGAACCCTGGCGAAGTCCCCAGCGAATGTTCGCTTTGCGAACATTGGTGAAGCTCTCAGCGAACAAAACAGGGGGAAAAGGACCCAAAATTCGTTTTACGAAGGTTTTGGCGAGTGGTTCGCTTTGCGAATGAAGTATTCGCTTTGCGAACCTACGAAAACAGCCAGGGGCGGTTTAACTTTCAGAGGCACTTAAGGTGCCATTTTCTTTCATTCACTAGGCGAATGATTCATTCGCAGTGCGAATGTTGCTAATCTCAAGTGTATTATAAATAGATTTTTATGTTTTCTTGGGATCATAACTTGATATTTTCACACCAAAACATACTTTTCGAAGTTTTGATCATTCAAGAGTGAATTTCCACATAGAGAAGCTGAAGTCACATCCGATCTCGATTGTTCGACGCGGATGTTCGTTCATCTCCTCTTGAAACTTGTGATACCAGCTACCATGGAAATGTATAGCTAAACACCTCTTGTGTTAAGATTAGAGGTAGTTAATCTTGCTTATATGTATTTCTTTTTATCTTTTGTATATGAACAAGATTGATGATCAATATATGATGAAGTTGTTTGTTCTTAATGATTTATATGTGGTTTGAATCACTCTAGACATAGATTTTCCAAATCATGACTTAATATCTCCATCTCTTAAAAACTAAACTCTAGACATAGATTTGGGGTTCATTATTCGCCTTGTATTGATCATAACAGTTGTTGTTTCAATTGTTAGCGTGAGACATCATCTAACGGTCTAAACAATGATACTCACGAATTTGCTTTAGACATAAACTTATTCGAGAGGACACGCGATTGTATTGGTCGGAACTAAGTTCATATACTTGATTAATCGGATATGTATGAAAAGGATTAGCAAAATTTAATCTTGACATGCTTTTATAAAACTTACAACATCTTTGTTATAGTTTACTTCTTTGCTACAAAACCAAGAACAATTTGAAACCCCTTACTTCAAACGTTTCGACTATTGAACGACAAGCATCAAAATATCGCACAATCCCTGCAGATACGATAAAAACACCCCCCGAATTACTGTTTCAACAAAATGGCGCCGTTGCCGAGGATTGTTGTTTGATATTGCAAGCATTGCAACAGTTGATTTATTTTAATCTTGTTAACTTTTTCTTGTGCTTGTTGATTTGTTTGGTTTAATGTGCAGACTTCGTTTTATGCGAGGAAAGTTACCTGCAGACGAACTTCTTTTTGATCCTGAAATCAAAAGAACTGCGTGTAGGTTAAGTAGCAGAACAAGAAGGAGGAGGCAACTTGCCAAAGAAAGACGAGAGCGAGACGAAAGTTTAACTTCGACGCAAATACCACAGTTACCATATACTATGGCTGCACCACCACCACCACTATCTACTTCAAGACCTTGTACAAATAGTCCGAGACACACTTCACAATTATCGCGCAATTCTCAGAATGGTCGGCATTCAGAAATGAAAACTGGTATCCTCTCGCTTCTATATCAGAGTCCTTTCACTAGTATGGATCATGAGGATCCTTTTACACACTTGACTAAGTTCTATGAGATTGCCGGAGCAACTGGTGCACCCGAGGCTGAAGAAGAATCACTGTTTAAGAGACTATTCCCGCATTCCCTCATTGGGAAGGCCAAGGAATGGTATCTTGATCAATCTATGACAATCATGACGGACTGGAATGTACTTGAGGAAAAGATTTTAGAACAATTTTTTCCACACAATCGTTTCATGGAGGCTAAAACAGCAATAGCAGTTTTCACTCAAGGTGGAAATAAATCTCTCAACAAAGCTTGGGAGAGATTCAAATCCATGTTGAGAAAGTGTAAAGGGCATGTTTCGATGAGCTTTCTCAAATTCACATTTTCCGAAATGGCCTTCAGTTAGTGCATAAAACATTGTTGGATGCCACCGCGGGTGGATCCTTAATGAGCAAAAGTGCCGAAGAAGCCATTGCCATCATTGACAAAATGGCTTTAAATGACCATCAGGGGAACCATAACCGTGGCCCTTCGCAAAAGAAAGGAGGAGTGCTCGAGTTGGGAACTAATAACGCAATCCTTGCACAAAACAAACTGTTATCACAATAAGTGGAGTTATTGACGCAAAAAATGGCAAAACTTCCACAACAAATGAAAGAGTTGCAAGAAGTTCCCAACAAAAACTAAATAATAACGAGTTGTAAGCTTTGAAGAGGAGATCACTCTAGGGGGTATTGTCCTCCGGTAGTTGAAGAGGTAAATTATGATGGAAACCAAAATCATGGATACCAACCTCGACCTCCTTACAAACAAGGCAACCAAGGTTACCAACCTAGAGGTAATCAAGGTTATCAACAACCGTGGAGACCGCAAGAAGTCGGACCTTCAAATCGTCAACAATACCAAAATTACAATCAACCTCCACAAGTTCCAATTGGAAATACAAAAATGGAAGACACTCTCACGCAATTTATGCAAATGTCAATGTCAAATCAGAAGAATACCGATGCGGCCATAAAGAATCTTGAGACGCAAGTCAGACAATTATCAAAACAATTGGCCGACCAACACAAAGGGACTTTTACGGCGAATACTCTACCAAATCCAAAAGAGCATTGTAAGGCTATTCTAACAAGAAGTGGAAGAGAAATTGACATGGGCATAGGTGAAGTTGTAGTGGAGGAGGAGGAAGTAGTTGAAAAAGAAAAAGATAGTGATGAGATTGAAGTAGAAAAAAATTTTGAGGGTGATTTAGTTGAAAATGAAATGAAAAAAAGTGAGGAAGAAGAAAAAAGAAAGAAAGAAGAAAAATTGAAAAAAACTAGGAAGGGGAAGGAACCGTTGAATACTATTCTGATCCAACATTTGCCATATCCTCATGCTCCGTCAAAGAAAGATAGTGCGAGGCACTATGCTCGGTTTATGGATATTTTCAAATAATTGCAAATAAACATTCAATTTTCCGAGGCTTTGGAGCAAATGCCGAAATATGCAAAATTTATGAAGGATATTCTCACAAAAAAGAAGAGGTATACAGATCAAGAGACTATCATGGTAGATGCTAGTTGTAGCGCTATCATTCAACATACTCTCCCGAGGAAAGAAAGTGACCCGGGACGAGTCATGTTGCGGCCACAATAGGAAACATCTATGTTGGCAACGGGTTGATTGATTTGGGCTCTAGTATCAATTTGATACCTTTGTATATTGTGAAACGGTTGAGACAGATGGAATTGAGAACCACTCAAATGACGTTGCAACTTGCCGATAAATCCACTACCCATCCTCACGGTGTAGCGGAAGATGTATTGGTTAAAGTGGACAAATTCTTATTTCCTATCGACTTTGTGGTGATTGAAATGGAGGAAGATAAAGACGCTTCATTGATTCTTGGAAGACCGTTTATGAAAACTGCTAGAATGGCAATTGATATGGACGATGGTTTTATGAAGGTTAGAGTCCAAGATGAGGAGGTTTGTTTCAATCTATTTGAGGCCATGAAGCACAAAAAGGACAAAGGCGGTTGTTTTAGAATAGACGCAACGGAGAAGGTGATTGAAGAAGTAAATAAGCAATTACAAGTTCCAACCCCTTTGCAAAAAGTTCTCATGAATGCTCTTCAAAGTATCAATGAAGCCGAAGAAAAAGAGATCGAAAAATGTTTACGAGAACTAGAAGAATTGGATGAAATTCCTCCTTTGAAAGAAAGGGTGGAAAGTTTAAAAAAAAGAAAACAATGAGGAAATTAAGCTTGAATTGAAGTTGTTGCCGTCTCATCTTAAGTATGTTTTTCTTGATGATGAGGGGCATAAACCGGTGATAATAAGCACGAAGTTAACCACAATGGAGGAGAAGAAGTTAATGGGTGTTTTGAAGAAGAATCAAGAGGCATTGGGATGGACTCTTTTTTATCTAAAAGGAATAAGTCCCTCTTATTGTATGCATCGAATGTTCATGGAAGAAGATTTCAAACTGGTCGCTCAACCGCAACACCGCTTAAATCCTACCATGAAAGAGGTGGTTAGGAAGGAAGTGGTAAAAATGTTAGATGCCAGAATGATTTATCCCATTTCTGATAGCCCATGGGTTAGTCCGGTATAAGTGGTGACGAAAAAAGGCAGATTGACGGTTATCTGAAATGAGAAAAATGAATTAATCCCAACGAGAACTGTAACCGGGTGGAGAATGTGCATAGATTACCGTAGGCTTAACCAAGCTATGAGGAAAGATCATTTCCATCTCCCGTTTATGGATCAAATGCTTGAACGAATTTCTGGTAAACAATTCTACTGTTTTTTGGATGGTTATTCGGGTTACAACCAAATTATCGTGAACCCGGAGAACCATGAAAAAACCGCTTTTACATGCCCTTTTGAAATCTTCACTTATAAGAGGATGTCGTTTGGGTTGTGTAATGCACCAGCGACTTTTCAAAGGTGTATGCAAGCGATATTCTCAGATTTGTTCGAAAAGACAATTAAGGTTTTTATGGATGATTTCTCGGTTTTTGGGCAATCGTTTGATATTTGTTTGAAAAATTTGGATGCGGTTTTGGAACAGTGCGTGGAAACCAATTTGGTACTCAATTGAGAAAAATGTAACTTCATGGTGATCGAAGGAATTGTGCTTGGCCACAAAGTTTCTTCAAAGGGCCTTGAGGTCGATCAAGCCAAAGTTGATGTTATTGAGAAATTTCCACCACCGTTGAATGTAAAAGGTATAAGGAGCTTTCTCGGACATGCGGGATTTTATCGGAGGTTCATCAAGGATTTCGCGAAGATAGCAAAGCCTTTGAGCAATTTGCTTAACAAAGATAAGACCTTTGATTTTGATGAATCTTGCATGTTCGCTTTTAATTCTATAAAGAAAAGTTTGACTACCTCACCCATAATCATTGCGCCCAATTGGAAAATGGATTTTGAACTCATGTGTGACGCGAGCGATTATGCGGTGGGTGCGGTTTTGGGTCAACGAAAAAACAATTTTTTTTATGCTATACACTATGCGAGCAAAGTTTTAAATGAAGCTCAAATAAACTATGCAACAACTGAAAAAAGAGTTGCTTGCGATAGTGTATGCATTGGAAAAATTTTGTTCTTATTTAATTGGGTCTCGAGTAGTCGTTTACACGGATTACACGGCGATCAAGTATTTGCTCACCAAGCCCGACTCAAAACAAAGGCTAATTCGTTGGATCCTCTTGTTACAAGAATTTGATTTGGAAATTCGTGACAAGAAAGGATCTGAGAATTTGGTGGCAGATCACTTATCCCGTCTTGTAAATGTTGAAGTGACCAAAAAGGAATTAGAGGTCAAGGAGGAATTTCCGGATGAAAAGTTATATATGGTGCAAGTTAGACAATGGTTCGCTGACATGGCTAATCACAAAGCCGCCGGATTAATACCGGATGGTCTAACTCACCATCAGAAGAAAAAAAATTTATCGGACGCCAAGTCTTTTGTTTGGGATGAACCACATTTGTTTAAGCTTGGTGTCGATAACCTTTTGAGAAGATGTGCGTCAACAGATGAAGCCACTAGCATACTTTGGCATTGTCACAACTCTCCTTATGGAGGACATTTTAACGGAATAAGAACGACAACGAAAGTCCTTCAATCGGGCTTTTATTGGCCTTCTTTATTCAAAGACGCATATTCTCATGCGCAAAGTTGTGACAAGTGTCAAAGGAGTGGTGGAATTTCAAAGCGGCATGAAATGCCTTTACAAAACATGTTTGAAATTGAAGTGTTTGATTGTTGGGGAATTGACTTTGTTGGACCTTTTCCATCATCGTTTTCCAATGAGTATATTTTGGTCGCAGTTGATTACGTATCCAAATGGGTAGAGGCAATAACATGTGCTAAGGCAGACGGAAAAACTTTGATAAAATTTTTGAAAAGAAACATTTTTTCTAGATTTGGTACTCCGCGTGTGTTGATAAGTGACGGAGGATCCCACTTTTGCAACACTCAGCTTGAAAAAGCCTTGGAGCAATATGATGTAAATCACAAAGTTGCAGCACCATATCATCCACAGGGCAATGGGCAAGCAGAGGTATCAAACAGGAAAATTAAAAGAATTTTGGAAAAAACTGTGTCATCCTTAAGAAAGGATTGGTCAAATAAGCTAGACGATGCTTTGTGGGCTTATCGAACAGCTTTTAAAGCTCTGATTGGTCTCACACCTTTTAAATTGGTCTATGGTAAGAATTGTCATTTACCGGTGGAGTTGGAACATAAGGCATTTTGGGCCTTGAAATTTCTGAATTTTGATCCAACTTTAAGCGGAGACAGAAGAAAGATGCAATTGCATGACTTGGAGGAATTGTGCCTCCAAGCGTGTAATTCCAACAAGCTGTATAAAGATCGAGTCAAAACTTACCATGATAAAAAGATAATGGCCAAACAGTTTGAAGTAGGGAAGCTGGTTCTACTTTTCAATACTCGATTAAAATTGTTCCCAGGTAAATTGAAATCTAAGTGGTCTGGTCCATTATGGATTCGTGAAATCAAGCAACATGGGGCAATAGTCATTGAGGACACAAAGTCAAATGAGAATTGGACTGTAAATGGTCAGAGGTTGAAAATGTATCTAGGTGGTGATTTTGAGCGGAATCCCTCCGTTGTGCCGTTTTGTGATCCTTGAGGTTGCATTGGACCGTCGAGCTTAGCCAACGTCAAACAAGCGCTTGTTGGGAGGCACCCCAACATTGTAAGTATTTATTGCTTTATTTGCTATTTTAAGTGATGTTTTATGTTTAGAGTGGTTTAGGAAGTGGCAGTAGCGTAGATTTTTTTTGTAAAACTTGTCATGTTCGCTAGCGTTCGCTTTGTGAACCTGGGGCGAGCATTTGCCAGCCAGTTTGCTTTGTGAACCCAGCGAGGCAGGCCATGTGTACTATTGCCACCTCAGTTTAAAAAGGGTTTTAATGTTATGGGTGGGCCAACACTTGGGCTCAACACCCATATCATTTTTTGAAAGTGAGAGGGAGAACCCTACTCCCACTCTTGCCTCCTTCTCATTCAAACAAAACACTTTCAAGAACTCAAGCTCTCAATTGCTCTATTTTCTCAAATTTTACCCAAGTTTTTCCCCCTATTTCAATCACAAGTTCAGGTTTGCATCTCTTTTTCTTGCTAATTTCTGTTAGATATTGTTAGGGTTGTGGTTTACATTAGAGACATTTAGGAATTTAGGGTTTAATTTCTGTTGTAAGGTTTGGATGCTAATGCATGCTAAATATTGATTAAGCCTTACAATAGAAATGATTTAGTGAATGGATCTCTAATGATGAACTGTTTAGCTGCTGTATTTTTCTGAATTTTCGTGGGTTCGCTACTTTGTTCGCCTTGCGAACCTTCGCCAGACTTTCGCTTTGCGAACCTTCGCCAGACTTTCGCTTTGCGAATCTGAGGCGAATGTTCGCCATCCTTCGCTTTGCAAACTCTGAACCGAACATAACAGAATGCTGAAATTTTTTTTATATTGGTTCAGTTGTGATTTGCTTTTGGCTGCCAATTCTAATGATTGTGTTCCTATTTTTTGTTGTTTACTTGTTGATGTGTGCAGATGGGTCCAAAGATTAACCCCGCCAAGAAAAGAAAGTCTTCCACATCACGACAAGTACCAATCCAATTTGATGACACTCGATTTAGGGGTGCCAAACAAGCAGCGAGATATCTCACCTTAGAAAAAAGAAGCATTTTAGTGGAGAAGAGATTCAACCTAAGTGACCGAGGGAGTTATCGGTCTGTGGCTGCGCTGTTGGAAGAGAAAAAATGGGTACGGATGATAACTCCGGTTGATAGCTATAATGTAGAGCTTGTCCGAGAATTTTATGCAAACGCCCTTCCTGATGATGGCGAGCAGTTTAGTTGGACAACATTAGTTGGGGGAAAAGTCATGAGATTTGACCGTAGAGCCATTAGTATTCTTCTTGGAAGTCCTCTACCTTTAAGGGCTAGCGAGATCGATAATTACCATAGAGACCTCCACCTTCGCCGAGATATCCCAAAAATGACCAGAGATCTCCTTAGGCCGGGTAAAACTGTTGGACTCAACCCATCTGGGGTTGCTATTAGGTACCGGCGGGAGGACATGCAACCTTTGGCCCAACTCATATTGCTTTTGGTTATAACCAATATCAAGCCAAAGTCGCATTCATATACCATCCCGATTCCTCTTGCACACCTTGTCCATAGTATCTTGACAAACGTGCAAATTGATGTGGCCTGAATTATTGTCGATGAGATAAGGGCAATTGTGGAGAGTGGCCTTGGTGGTACCGCTTCTCGGGCGAATGCCCCTCTCGCATTTCCTTGTCTTATCATGTCTTTGTGTGCGGATGTTGGGGTTGATATTCCCATATACCGCCAGGTCACTATCCCGTCGGCTATTGATGATCGATATGTCGATAAATTCTACAAACCAAAGGGGACAAGGGGTGAGACGTCGGGTGCTGGTGTTGAGGCTAGCACAAGAGGTGGGGGTGTTTCTGGTTCTGGATCTTAGAATTTTTACCCTTATCAGCAGGAGATATACCAGTACAATTGGGATTGGATGGCGGCTTCTCAGCATGCCATGACTGATTTACACGACTCCATGCAGGTACTACAGCTGCAGATTTGCGATCCCGCCACTGAGAGTACGATGATGTCAAGGGAGCAGTTCCTTGCACATGCTGGTTGGCCTGAGGCCAGGCTAGTATTTGGAAGGGGAGAGGATGGAGCTGGTGCTGATGATGATGCTGATGAGGAAGGTGATGGTGCTGAGGTAGAGGTATCTAGTTCAGGTTCTAGTTCAGAGGAGGAGGAGGTTGAGGTGTATGCTTCAGAGTCCGAGGAGGACTGTTTTTATTTTGTACTGATGATTTTGTACTTCCTTTGGGCATCAAAGTGAAGTTTTCTTGTATTTTGTTTTTTATTTCAGTTTTTATTGATGTACTCTATCCACTTTGTGGATTATTTTGGATATTTGGATGTACTTGTACCCTTTGGTGGTACTTTTGACTTTGTAGGTGTGTTCACACCAGTACATTTTTATTTGTATTATTAGTAATATTTGTTATTTTTCAGTAAAATTTTTCTGTTTTTAATTTTACTAATATTTCGGTTTTAATTATTGTTATTAAGTGTTGAGTTCTTCAGTTTACGAATGCTCAACACTTAAATTGTTGGTATGCTTTTGTGTTAATTGTTGTTATTAAGAGTAGAATTCTTCAGTTTACGAATGTTCAACTCTTAAGCTGTTGATATGCTTTTTATTGTTTTATGTTGGTATGCTTGTGGAAGTTAATATTTCCAACTTTTGGATGTTTTGTGGAAGAAACTTAGGTTGGTGTTGATTGTGCATCAAAGAAGATTCCTCCAAGATTGGATGGCTATGATAATACTTTAAGCATGATGTTGTGGCAAGGTACATAGTTACCTAGTTCTAGAATTTAGAATGTTTGGGCACTTTGTTGTCTTTGTACAAATGAAAATTTTGTTTCTTGTTACAGCTCTATTTGAGTGCTTGTGTCATTTAGGTCCAAAAATCACAAAAGTGAGAAACCTCCATGTTATACTAAATACATTGGATTGATGATGAATGTTGTTTTATACTTATAATTCATGCTTTATCTTGCTTGTTGTTTTGAAATTGTGGAAGCATAGAAATGATCAATGATGACTTGATTTCGTATCGTCTAATTCGATTCAATTCGTGCATGTTTTATTGTATTTTTATCGAGTCATTGTCATTTCGTGTATTGTTTGCTTATGTTTTCGTTTCTTTTCCATTTACAGGTCCTATATCAGCTCCAAAGAAGAAAAAACCAAGATATGAGCTCAAAGAGAAGAAAAGTGGAGAAAATTGCATGGTTCTGCCTCTTCCAAATGAAAGGTGTTCGCCATTCCCCCCAGTTCAACTGAATGGCGCTCGCCATGTCAGAAAGGAGGGAGATTCAAACATTTAAAGAAACGGCGACCGCCGTTTGCCATAAGGCGACCGCCATTGTGCGCGGGAGCAGTTTCCTTTATGCAGTTCTGGCAGTTTGCAAAGGATAATTCAAAATTCGAACTTAACTGTCTTGGAGACTATTTTGCCTATAAATAGAGTACCAGAGGTCTGTATTTGGAATCCAAGAACCTTGCGGAAGCGCTGCCGAAATTCCTAGCCACTTAGATCATTAGCCAAAGTATCAATCGATCACATCAAGAGATTGATGCACCCGTTGTAATTTTCATTTCTTTTGCTGATGATGTATGCTTGGATCGATTAGTTAATACAAAGTCTATTTCCCGTTTTAATTACTCGCACTTCAGGTTATTTACGATTCATTTACTTTACTGCATTTTGTTTTCTTTTGATTGATTAATTGCATAATTCTGATTTCGCATATAAACCTAATTCTGAACTTAATTAAGAACAAGCCATTATGTATGTTTTAAAATCCAGAAATGTTAATGTATTAGTGTTTAAGTTAATCATGTCTGAGTAGTTTGTTTCGAGTCCGTAGATTGAGGACCGTCGTTTCGACGGGACTCTGTAGAATCCTTCGGTGTTTAGCTTTTGTTTTAAAATTCTGGTTTTGGTGTCTAAACTAAATTTAGACAACCTTGTCGTGAGAGCGAGAGGCTGTTTAACAGTGTCTCGTCACGAGAGTGAGAAGCACACCAAGGCGTGTCCAATAGAGCAAGAGTTTGAGGTAATCGCCAGATAGTAGACATCGGACATTGATCCTAAATGCAGCGAGAGCGCTTTAGGGCCTCATTTAGTTTATGTTAGTTTTTAAACAGCACCTCTTAACTACCGAGCGAGTGAGAGAAAAATCTTGGGGTCATTAGGCGTGGCTTGGTTAAGACCGCGAGAGCGTGAGGTCGAGCCTTTAAACTGGCATATCCTTCAGACCAATCTCAAGACCTTTGTTAACACCTGGATCTTACAGAGTCCCAAAGAGCACGGAAATCATTCTCCGGTCTCGTCTTTATTGTTGTTTTTCAAATCCCGTTAATAACCAAATTTCTTTTACCGCCAAATCTAAGCCTTAGCTTTACACCGCAATAATCGATCACTCTAGGTTGATTATTGGTCCCTGTGGGTTCGACAACCTTTTTAAGACTACGCGATAAGCTGTATACTTGCAGCAGTAATCCGACCATTACACAAAGTCGCGACCAAGTTTTTGGCGCCGTTGCCGGGGACTCAATTAGTCATTATTGTGATACTTTCTTTGCACAGTATAGACTAAGGCAACTTTTTATTTCTTTTCCTTTTTAATTCGTTAACGAAATCGAACGTTACATACTTCTGAGACGCCGAATTAACGAATTCCTTCTTAGATATAACATCCCAGATCCTCTTATTCCCTACTCAGATTCGGAAGCCGAATCAGAACCAGAACAAAACATAGCAGATGGCCCACGAAACCGCCCTCTAAAGTACTTTGTTATTCCGTCGCAGGATGAACCACATAATAACATCGCAGCTCTAACCATTAACCGTAATGATTTCGAGCTGAAACCTTCGTTGATATCCGCAGTTCAACAAAACCAATTCTCAGGTAATGCTACGGATGACCTAAACCTTCATTTATCAATATTCATGCAATATGCAGACACCGTGAAAGCCAATGGGGTTAGTCAAGAAGCAATCTGACTGAGACTTTTTTCGTTCTCATTGAGAGATAGAGCAAGGGCTTGGCTCCAGTCTCTACCATCTCATTTAGTGACGACATGGGACGAGTTGAAGAAAGTCTTCTTAGCCAAATATTTCCCACCAAGCAAGACCGCTATGCTGAGAGCCCAAATTAACGGATTCAAGCAAAAGGATAACGAATCTTTATTCGATGCTTGGGAGAGATACAAAGACATGTTGAGGTTATGCCCACACCATGGACTTGAAGAATGGATGATAATACACATCTTTTACGGCGGGCTGCTGTACAATACCAAAATGAATCTGTGCGTTGCTGCAGGCGGTGCTCTAATGGATAAACCGTATGCAGAAGCCTATGAACTCATAGAGACTATGGCTCAAAACCATTTCCAATGGGGAGGTGAACGCGCTGGTACAGAGAAACCAACTCCGAAAGGAGGAATGCACGAAGTCAACGATATAGACCGAATCAATGCTAAAGTGGACGCGCTTGCTCAAAAGATCGAAAATTTAGCAATAACACCTCCAGCAGCTACCATAGCTGCACTTACACCAAATTGTGAAATATGCGGAAACCCTGGGCATACAAATGCTGAATGTCAAGTGTTGGCTAGTACTCCTACTGACCAAGTGAACTACACTCAAGGGAACCCGTATTCAAACACTTACAACCCTGGCTGGAGAAATCACCCGAATTTTTCGTATAAGAATAACAATGCTTTGAATCCACCTAACCCAGCACCTGCTATTCCACCTGGATTTCAGAAAGGAGTGCAATCCGCTCTGCCTCTACCAAAAAAAATCAAATATGAAAATCATGATGGAAAACTTTATGAATGCTCAGGCTCAGCAAAACAGGGATTTCGCAAATCAAAACGCTCACACTAGCGAATTGATGAAACAATTGTCAAGCAAGATTGATGCTATGGCTACCCATAACAAAATGTTAGAAACTCAAATTTCTCAGGTAGCCCAACAACAATCAACTAACGCAGCCCCAGCTGGAACATTTCCTGGCCAACCACAACCAAACCCAAAAGGTCATGATAACGCTATAACTTTGCGAAGCGGAACAGAGTACGATGGACCTGTTGACCCGAGATTCCAAAATTCAGTCATGCACCAAAATTCGCCAAAGGGAATTGAGAAAATAAAAGAACCTAACACGGAGAAGGAAGATGAAAGCGGAAAGGCCGCAGTGAAAGAAACACCTTATGTGCCTCCGCCACCATATAAACCACCTGTGCCTTATCCCCAAAGACTAGCTAAATCCAAAAACGAAGGACAGTTTAAGAAATTCGTAGAGCTTCTAAAGCAACTGAATATAACGATACCTTTCACAGAAGCTATTACGCAAATGCCCTCATATGCCAAGTTCCTTAAAGAGATCATGTCAAACAAGAAAACGTTAGAAGATAACGAAACAGTTATGCTCACTGCTGAGTGTAGTGCCATACTTCAAAACAACAGCCCTCCAAAACTAAAAGATCCAGGTAGCTTTTCCATACCTTGTGTAATCGGAAAAACTGTCATAGACAAAGCGTTATGTGACTTAGGAGCCAGTGTTAGTGCAACACCCCAATTCCCATCGCGAATAAATAATACATAATTAAATCAGAGTAAATAAAAATTTATTTTTCCGACAGAAACAAGGATGCCACAATTAAGGAAAGAAAATACAATCCCTGCTCATATATCTGATACATAACACAAAATGGAATAAACGTAAAAGGGAAACTTTTTCCATATAAAAGGAAAGTTCAATTATGGAATAAACGGAAAGATCCATAACTGACTTGTTTTACAAAATAAATTGTTTTATAACATCAAAATATACATACAAAGGTAAAACAAAATAAATCTAACAAAGGTATGCATATATAACATAATCGTTCCCCGACTCCCGTGCTACGTATCAGAGCAGACACCAAGACCGACAAAACACAAAAGCCTCCAAGACACAAATCTGCAATTGTCTCATAGAGCAATAAACCACAGCAGAAGGGTGAGAAATAACAACTAAATCAAGATTGCATAATAATATGTAAACACATAAAAATTCACCTGCATAGTTATTTTCACCACAAGCATCACATACTAATACACATAGCATATATCAATTACACCAACATAATCAAATATTCACACATAAGGCACACCAAAGTCATAACATATGTAAACACACCACCACATCACATAACACATGTCATCCATAACCAATGCATTTATCACATATGCACATCAATTCACCAATCCAATCATAAATCTCAACACATACTCAATCAATTCACAATTTCCACACATAATCAATCCATTCATGATTTTCCACACATAATCAGTCCATTCATGATTTTTCCACACATAATCAATCCATTCATGATTTATGCAAATGCATAGAGACTGACACAACGACTCTATGCAATGCATATGCGGTACCATCCATCCATCATCTCATCACTAGTTCACTCAGGAACTATTGGAACCATCGCTTGTTACTTAGTGTAACTCCCCGTCGGGCAAACGATGTTCCCCTTCACTTTCGGTCCTCTTTGTATAAGGCGCACAACGTTTATGGATCGCTTTCAGTCCTCTTTGTATAAGGCGCACGATCCGATCGCTTTCAGTCCTCTTTGTATAAGGCGTACGATCGTCTATAATCATCGCTTTCAGTCCTCTTTGTATAAGGCGCACGATGTTATATCGGATTCCCTCTGGAATCGTTTCGTCGCTCACACCCACTAGGGCACACGACATCACAAGAATGCATATCATGATGCTTGGCGTACAATGACACGTGACATTCAAATGCACACATAATGCAACCATAATCATTCATACATTTCAACTCATCAATTCCATATTTTCACAATTCAACCATATGAATTATCTCATCATCATTATTCATGCATTGGAAATCAATTCAAACAATGCATTTACTTGCCATAAGGCCACCCAATAACACACATTGAATTTCACATACACAATGCATTTCATCATAAACCACAAACCACAACAATTAGCATTTTATCATATACATTCATATCAATCCACATCAAGAATTACTCACCATCAACCACAACAATCATACAATGTATTTCACCACACAACAACATCATTATCATACATTGAAATCAAACCCAAAACAACACATTTATTTCTCCATAAGACCACAAACCATCATCACCAACACTCATCATATATATTCACATCATATAACAACACACAAGCTATACGATACATATTAAAAGCATGTCACATGATAACACGTCAATCACATACAATTACGACAGTAAAAGCTGACAAAACGACACTATTCCAATTCCTGACACAATTAAATCAGCCACTACTCCCAAAACCATTATTATAAGGAAGAACATTTCATTAGCTCTCCAACGCATCAAACCGCGCCTCAAACCGACTTACGACCCAACAGTTATAAAGAAAACAATTTAGAAAAGTTGTCATGTTCGCAATGCGAAGCTCCTAGCGAGTCCTTCGCTTTCCTCATTCGCAGTGCGAATGCCCCAGCGAACCATGGCAGAAAGAAAATAGCCTACAGTTTCGTAGTGCGAACTCCCAGCGAACCTTCGCTGTCCCCTTCGCAGTGCGAATCCCCCAGCGAACCGTGGCAGAAAGAAAAACAACACAACGTTCACAGTGCGAACCTCACGCGAACGTTCGCTTTCCCTTCGCTGGCCATTCGCAGTGCGAACCTGCGAAACCAGAAAAACCCAACAGCGCTATAGATCACTCCCAACCAACATTTCAACCCCCAAAACACTTCCGAACCAAAACATAACAATCAGAACATAACCCAATCATGGTAACAAGTATTCTACAACATTTATATCGAATTTCATCCTTGAAAACCTCGATTTCTATCAATCGCTCCTAATTTTAATTGATAAGAAAAGTCGCGAAACAACCGAAACAGTTACAACAAACAACACATATACATACACAAGCAAGATATAATTGAAACTTCTCACTCTTACCCGATTATTCGCGCTCGAAACGGAGTTCCCGCGATTTTTCCTCTTTCTCCTCTTCTCTCTTTCTTTCTTCCCCTTTTCTTTCTCTTCCTTTTCTTTTCTCTCTATTTCTCTCTAATCTCTATTTATATAAAAATATCTAAACCCCAAAAAGACTATTTTACCCCTCAACTCAAATATCTCGCAAACGCTCTCAAAACGCGATAAAACATAAACAGCGATGAAAAATAATATATTGTCAAATAAAAGTCAAGAATAAAATAATATAAAACAAAAATAATTAAATCGACTCGATTAAATAAATAAGACAAAACCGGGGCGTTACAGTTAGCCTAATGCCCCTATCCACATGTAAGAAACTTGAATTAGGAGACTTGAGGCCAATGAAGATGTCGCTACAACTAGCAGACCGCTCTTTGAAATATCCAGTAGGTATGCTAGAAAACGTGTCAGTCTGCATAGGTCAGTTTTATATTCCAACAGATTTCGTGATAATGGACATTAAGGAAGATTCTAATATACCAATTATTTTAGGCAGACCGTTCTTAGCAACAGCTGGAGCTATAATAGATGTGAAGAAAGGGAAGTTAACTTTCGAAGTAGGGGAAGAAAAAGTCAAATTTATTTTAGCCCAATTCCTAAAAGCCCCTGCTTTGGACGATTCATGTTGTTTTCTAGACGTTATCGACGAATGCGTCAGAGAAATGGAGAAGGAACCGACGAGGTACACGGAAGTACTAAAGATTCCAGCCCCTCCAATATTCGAAGACGATAATTGGCGTGAGCCTTATGAAGATGATAGTCTAAGAGAATGCCTAGCACTCACACCCGATCCAATGCCTTGCCCAAAGAAACCATATGTAGAACTCAAAACATTACCCAAAGATCTAAGATATGAATTCCTAGATACTGAACTTGAAAGACCAGTGATAGTTAATGCCGATTTAGGACAAATAAAAACCGAGAAATTATTGGAAGTCTTGAGGAAATATCCCACAACTATTGGGTATAACATCTCCGATCTAAAAGGGATAAGTCCCTCTATATGTATGTATCACATCATGATGGAGGAAGTCTGTAAGACGTCCAGAGAGCATCAAAGACGGTTGAACCCTGTCCTAAGCGATGTAGTGAAGAGAGAAGTGCAAAAACTATTGGAAGCAGGAATCATATATCCAATATCTGACAGCAAATGGGTCAGCCCAGTGCATGTCGTACCAAAGAAGGGTGGTGTTACGGTTGTAACTAACGAAAAAGGCGAGTTCGTAGCCAAACGAACTCAAACTGGATGGAGGATGTGCATAGACTATAGAAATCTGAATAACGCTACTAGAAAAGACCATTTTCCTTTACCCTTCATAGACCAAATGCTTGAACGGCTAGCCAAACATTGATATTTTTGTTACTTAGACGGATACTCAGGATTTTTCCAAATACCTATTCACCCTGATGACCAAGAGAAGACAACATTCACCTGCCCCTATGGTAGATTTGCCTATCGTCGAATGCCGTTTGGACTGTGTAATGCACCTGCAACATTTCAAAGATGCATGATGTCGATCTTTGCAAACTTCATAGACGACATAATGGAAGTCTTTATGGACGATTTCTCTATATGTGGGGGAAGTTTCGAACACTGTCTGTCGAACCTTGAGTCGGTACTCGAACGATGCGTCAAAGTGAACCTTGTGCTAAATTGGGAGAAGTGCTATTTCATGGTGCGACAAGGTATAGTTCTTGGACATGTAGTATCCGATAGAGGTATTGAAGTGGACAAAGCAAAGATAAAAGTCATAAAAAACCTTCAACCACCAAAAACAGTTAGAGAAGTACGAAGCTTTTTAGGTCATGCCGGTTTTTACCGACGGTTCATTAAAGACTTCTCTAAGATTACAAAACCATTGACTGGACTACTAATGAAAAAAGCTGAATTTATATTCGATGAAGAATGCTTGAAAGCATTTGAACATCTGAAGAATGCTCTTATTACCGCACCAATTATACAACCACCTGATTGGAGTTTACCATTTGAAATATGTGCGACGCTAGCGACTACGCTGTAGGCGCTGTCTTAGGACAAAGAAAGGATAAAAGGCTTCATGCTATTTACTACGCAAGTAGAACCTTAGACAACGCGCAGATGAACTATGCAACCACAGAAAAGGAACTCCTAGCTGTTGTGTTCGCCTTAGACAAATTTCGTTCCTATCTGGTAGGAGCAAAAATTATTATCTATACTGATCATGTCGCTATTAGGTACCTGTTGGCTAAAAAGGATGCCAAACCAAGACTCTTGAGATGGATTCAGCTTTTGCAAGAATTCGATTTGGAAATAAAGGATAAGAATGGTACAAAGAACGTGGTAGAAGATCATCTCTCTAGGATTGAGGATCTAAAGCCCGAAGGAGTGCCTATAAACGATGATTTTCCTTACGACAGATTAGTAGCCCAGTTGGAAAGAGAAAGCAAAACCGTATAATGTTCCTTGCTATTTAACGACGTAGAGACAAATGAAGTAGTAGACGCAATCTATACCAAAACCACATTGCCATGGTATGCTGACTTTGTCAACTACCTAGCAGCCAAAGTGCTTCCACCAGACCAAACATACCAACAGAAAAAGAAAATTTTCCATGATCTTAAACAATATTACTGGGATGAACCCCTATTATTCAAGAGAGGCGCCGATGGAATATTTCGTCGATGTGTCCCTGAATCGGAAGTAGAGGATGTCATATCCCAATGCCATGCTGCACCGTATGGTGGACATGCCAGTACATCAAAAACATGCGCAAAGATATTACAATCTGGCCTCTTTTGGCCAAACCTTTGGAAGGACGTTCAGATTGCCATTATGAACTGCGACCGGTGCCAACACACTGGAAATGTTTCTAGACGCGATGAGATGCCGCAAAGGGGAATTTTGGAAGTCGAAGTCTTTTATGCATGGGGCATTGATTTCATGGGACCTTTTCCGTCTTCTTTTGGAAACAAATACATACTCGTCGCAGTAGATTACGTATCAAAATGGATTGAGGCAGTAGCTTCACCTACAAATGATGCACGAGTGGTGGTAAACCTTTTCAAGAACATAATCTTTCCCAGGTTCGGTGTACCAAGAATTGTCATTAGTGATGGCGGATCCCATTTCATTTCGAATGTCTTCGGGAGGCTATTGCTTAAATACGGAGTACGACACCGAGTAGCAACACCCTATCACCCTCAAACTAGTGGACAAGTAGAAGTATCTAATAGGGAGATTAAGCAAATCTTAGAAAAAAACCGTTGCAACCTCTAGAAAGGATTGGTCTACTAAACTTCATAAAGCTCTGTGGGCTTACAGAACAGCCTACAAAACTCCCATAGGAACCACACCGTATAAACTAGTTTATGGAAAGTCATGCCATCTGCCCGTGGAACTTGAGCATAAAGCTTATTGGGCCATTAAAACCCTGAATATTAATTACAAGGCAGCAAGCGAGAAAAGGATTCTCGATATCCATGAATTAGAAAAACTAAGACTAGATGCCTATGAAAATGCCCGAATATACAAACAAAGAACCAAGAAGTGGCAGGATAAAAGGATAACAAAGAAGGAGTTTAACGAAGGAGATATAGTTCTTCTCTTTAACTCTAGGCTTAAACTCTTTCCCGAAAAATTACGCTCTAGATGGTCTGGTCCTTTCGAAGTTACAAAAGTCCTACCAAGTGGAGCAGTTGAAATTAGAGGAAAGTCGAATGAGACGTTCTTTGTGAACGGCCAGAGACTCAAACACTACCACCTAGTAGAAAACAGGGAATTCATCAATTATTACAAGTTGGAAGAGCTTCTCGCTCTTCTCGACAAATGATGCCCTTTCCAATTCTAATGTCGAGCTTCTGACATTAAACAAAGCGCTCCTTGGGAGCTAAACCACCATCTTTAGTTTTTATTTTTATTATTTTGCCTTCTATTTTACTTTGTTAGTTTTAGGACATTGCATGCATGTTTAGTATAAAGTCTATGCAATATACATCACTATTTGTTGCATCTCACTATTTCTGTTATCATTATTATTATTACGATTATTATTACTATTTTTATCTTACTAACGCGTAGCTAATAGTATTTTCCCCCTAATATTGTAATGTTTTTCAATTTTTCAGGAGACCCTTCTCTAGGAAACCTTTAACCAGCAACCATGCAGACATTTGAAACCCGTGCCGTTGTTTTCAAGAACGATGTCCAGAGGTGTCGATTTGAGGCTTTGTCTCAAAGAGATTTTGGCCTGTCCATCTATCTTGACGACTCGGCCATGCAAACCCTTAGCATCCGAGACAGTGTTGTTTTCCTTCTGAGCTAGATATAATGGTCTCACTTTGCTTTAGAGAAGAGATTTAGCACTTACTGTAGCCTGACCTTGGAGTTCCTAAGCTCCCTCTATTATGATGCCACCCGTGGTTTCGGATTTGGCCGTGGATTGGCCACCTTCAGGTTATTTGGAAACAAGTACAGATTCACCCACCATGAATTCGCTTAATTATTGGCTTTTCCTAATGATCCCGATGTTGTGACCAAAACCCCTGTTGATGCCTTCACTAGCTATGATCTTGAACATTTCTGGGGTACCATAACAAGAAGCGGTAATGCCGACCCTAATGCTATGTTCTCCGAAAGTATTCACAATCCTGCATGGAGGTATTTCTATAAGGTTTTGGCCCACACCTTCTTTGGGAAAGAAGAGAACGTGACGTCTGTGTCGAGGGATGAGCTATATATCATGCTCTGCGCATCCCAGGGAAAGCCGGTCAATGCAGCCCCGTACCTACTTGCTAATCTCAGTCATATTGCCTGTGATTCCTTTGAACTGATTTTAATAGGTGGGCTGGTGACCATGATTACTGATGCAATTGGGATGAGGTACCATCTGAACCGATCCTTTGCATTCGGTGGTTTCCGCCCGATGGACATTAGCTTCTGTTTCAACAGAGGCATTATTGCCAACCTTGGCTCGGTAGAATTCGAGCTACATATCAATAATTCTGTGGTCCATGCCTTTACCTTGCCCAACCATGCTAAGACCAGTGTGCACAACAAAGACAATTGGCTCTATGATTTGGAGGTCGTCAACGAGTTTCTAACTCCGCCCGACTCTCCTCAGGCTTGTGAAAATAGAGATACCATTATGTCCGCTGAGGCCACTCAAGGTTTCGAGGTCGATCCTGATATTCCTCCTTTGAATGTTGCCGCTGCTATTAATGCTCTCCAGGCTGAAGTAGATTCCTTTTGAGATGAGATTTCCTCTCTCTGAGTCGACTTCATCGGCCTAATGGATGTTGTTCACGAAGAGTTGGACCATATGTTCCAAGTTGTCTACTCTCTTAGACGACACCATGGATGATCCGTAGCCGCACATTTCTTTTTCTTGTTTTTCTTAGATTAGTTTGTTTACACGTATAGTGTTTCCCCTTTATTGTATTGTTTGAATTGTAATTTCCATTCCACTGTGTACCGTCGGGATGCCGACGTGTAAATGTAGTACATTTCACTTTCGTTTATTGCAATATCCTTTTTCTTTAAGTTTCTATTTTAGTGTTTTAAATAACTACTTTACCTTCTATTAATGTTTAGCAAACCTAGGCTTGTCAAGAAAAACCAAAAACACAAAAATTTAATAACCTATTTGCATTCTGCAAGCCAGAAAACCAAAAGGCGTGCTGAAAGCAAATGGCGGTCGCCATGTGTCTAATGGCGGTCGCCGTGCATGCGAATTGGCAGAACACGCGTTTTTCTTTGTGAAACGCGCCCTTGCCTCCTCCACTTCCCATTCAATGCACTCTTGCATGTTCCTAGACCCCCTAAGTACCTATTAAACTCTTCATCATTTCCACATTAACTCCATCTATCCATATTCATCCACTAAATCCTTATATAAACACCTCTAACCACACATTACCATTCACCTTTCTCATACCCACTACCCATTTCTCTACCCACTTCAGAAAATTCCCACAACCACCATATTCCTAAGAAGCGACCATGGTTGCTAACCAAGAAGTTGATTACATGGGCATTGAGTTCCCCGACGGAGAACTTGGAGCCACCATGCGTTCCAACTTCCACCGAGTATCCAAAAGGCCAGTCTACGCCACGAGGTATCCAGAGCCTGAAACTCTTCGCACCTTGGGCCTCTATGGTAGTGTCTCGTGGATGCTCCGGAATTTAGGAATGACCCGATTCTGCTCTATGTTTAATCCTTCTTCAATTAGGCTTACCTATGAGTTCCTTAGTTTGGTCCGATACGTCCATGACCTTAGCCGCACTACCGGAACCATTCACTTCAGGATGTTTAACGTTGACTATTCGCTCACTCATGAGCAGATAGCTGAGTACTTTGGATTTCCTACCGGTGAGGGTCTTGCGACTCAAGCCCCCTTAGACAGTGATTGGGAGGAAGGAGCCTTCCAATTTTGGCACCAAATAACAAACGCAAGAGCCACAAGATAGGAGGGCTTAAAAGCCACAACCATCCACAACCCTGCTATTCGCTATTTTCACCACACCCTCGCCTCCACCATCTTCGGCCGTGAAAATCCGGGAAACGTAAACTCTAAGGATTTGTTCTTTATCCACTGTGCACTTTCCCATACCCGTGTAAATCCAACACCGTTCCTTCTTGCCCACTTCATCAGTGTAGCAAACAGAGTCGGCGGTTCCATCTGTATAGGCGGTATCATTACTGTCATTGCCCTATGTTTAGACTTAGAGGCCGATTTAGAAAACGAAGAAAACATACCTTGTCTCTATGCCGACATTGACTTTTGCCGTAATGCGCGGCTTATCAAGAGTTTGCATAATAACAGGTATCACTTTATGGTCCGGACACACGAGTTTCGAGGTTTTTCTTTGCCTAATGCTGAGCGTATTAACGTGTGCCGAAGCACCAATTGGTTGTTTGATTTAGAAGCCCGTGATGTAGAGGCAGAGAACGACGAAAGGCACTACCGTGAGATTATGGGCCAGCATCCTGAGCAGCCCCGTGCTCATACCCATGCCACTGACATTCCTGGGTCTAGTACCCAAGCACACACGACACCTTTTGCTGATTTTGCAGGTATTCACTCGTTATTGGACGAAGTTCTTTTGGAGCTCAGGCAGTAGAGAGAAAGAGATGTCGCGCGTGATGTGCAGATGCAGGAGTTAGAGAGGAGACAATACAAGTTTATGCCCAGGGCTGAGACGGATTTGAGAGACGTTGTTTCGGAGATGGCAGGAATGTGTAGGGAGGTAAACCGAATTGCAGATTGTGTCCAGCATGTCCCCCAGGACAACCCAGCCATCAGGCAGGACAGATACCATCGTGGAGGGCGTGCTCGCTATCACTGATTGTATCCAGGTTCTATCGCTCTTTCTTTCACCTTAGATTAAGACATTGAGGACATTGTCTAATTTAAGTGTGGGGGAGGAGTCATTTATTGCTTTTATTTATCTCTTGCTTTTTAGTTTAGTTTGTTTTTCATTTTCGAGTCATATGCACGTTTGAGTCGTTTTTACTTTACGTTTTCCCTATGTCTATCAACCCCCTTATTTGACCCCAAATTTCAAAAAAATTTGTTTAGACTCAAAAGCATGACGCGTATAGTATATGTTGTTTCATTTTTTTTATTTAGGCTAAGTAGGCGGACTTGGGAAAGTTTTGAAAATATCGGTTTCGTTCCTACACCTTAGATTCCCCAAATATGTGATATTGATTTAAATAGACATTATGCCATGACCTTATGCCTAGTTTCTTAGAAGTAACCCCTTGATTAGTTTATTCTAGCAGTCAGCACCATCCTTATGTACGAACTAAGTGACGAGCCGATGCAAATATGTGTGATCTCAAAATGTGATTTATATGATTTTTATAGACATATTTGGCCTAAAGGTTCGGACTCTTGAAATTCGTAAGCAAAAGAATGCACAAATGCGAAAAAGAAAAAAAAATTGTTGAATAAGAGATCATAAACACTAACAGGTTCGCTTACCATGTAAGTACAAAGGATAACGAGCTTAATGTGATTGTGCTGGAATGAAAAAGAGGTGAAATAAGATGAAGGATATAGGTCTAGGTATAATTTCATGGTTTGAATTGGTATTGCATAGGAAGGGAGTTTTCGTCCGATTTTATGGAGTCGTGTCATTACGGTATCCTTGTTTTCACTATTCAGTACCTATCCATTTCACTGTAGCCTAGCAACCTTGTGCTTAGATTTTTTTATCGTGCCTAAGAGTCGAAGCATAATGCTTACTGTTTTATTGCATTGGGAGTTTGCTTGAGGACAAGCAAAAGCCTTAGTGTGGGGGAGTTTGATGACTCGATTTTGTATCGTCTAATTCGATTCAATTCGTGCATGTTTTATTATATTTTTATCGATTCATTGTCATTTCGTGTATTGTTTGCTTATGTTTTCGTTTCTTTTCCATTTACAGGTCCTATATCAGCTCCAAAGAAGAAAAGACCAAGATATGAGCTCAAAGAGAAGAAAAGTGGAGAAAATTGCATGGTTCTGCCTCTTCCAGATGAAAGGCGTTCGCCATTCCTCCCCAGTTCAACCGAATGGCGCTCGCCATGTCAGAAACGAGGGAGATTCAAACATTTAAAGAAACGGCGACCGCCATTTGCCATAAGGCGACTGCCATTGTGCGCGGGAGCAGTTTCCTTTATGCAGTTCTAGCAGTTTGCAAAGGATAATTCAAAATTCGAACTTAACTGTCTTGGAGCCTATTTTGCCTATAAATAGAGTACCAGAGGTCTGCATTTGGAATCCAAGAACCTTGCGGAAGCGCTGCCGAAATTCCTAGCCACTTAGATCATTAGCCAAAGTATCAATCGATCACATCGAGAGATTGATACATCCGTTGTAATTTTCATTTCTTTTGTTGCTGATGTACGCTTGGATCGATTAGTTAATACAAATTCTATTTCCCGCTTTAATTACTCGCACTTTAGGTTATTTACGATTCATTTACTTTACTGCATTTTGTTTTCTTTTGATTAATTAATTGCATAATTCTGATTTCGCATATAAACCTAATTTTGAACTTAATTAAGAACAAGCCATTATGTATGTTTTAAAATCTAGAAATGTTAATGTATTAGTGTTTAAGTTAATCATGTCTGAGTTGTTTGTTTCGAGTCCGTAGATTGAGGACCGTCGTTTCGACGGGACTCTGTAGAATCCTTCGGTGTTTAGCTTTTGTTTTAAAATTCTGGTTTTGGTGTCTAAACTAAATTTAGACAACCTTGTCGTGAGAGCGAGAGGCTGTTTAACAGCGTTTCGTCACGAGAGTGAGAAGCACACCAAGGCGTGTCCAATAGAGCGAGAGTTTGAGGTAATCGCCGGATAGTAGACATCGGACATTGAGCCTAAATGCAGCGAGAGCGCTTTAGGGCCTCATTTAGTTTATGTTAGTTTTCAAACAACACCTCTTAACTACCGAGCGAGCGAGAGCAAAATCTTGGGGTCATTAGGCGTGGCTTGGTTAAGACCGCGAGAGCGTGAGGTCGAGCCTTTAAACTGGCATATCCTTCAGACCAATCTCAAGACCTTTGTTAACACCTGGATCTTACGGAGTCCCAAAGAGCACGGAAATCATTCTTCGGTCTCGTCTTTATTATTGTTTTTCAAATCCCGTTAATAACCAAATTTCTTTTACCGCCAAATCTAAGCCTTAGCTTTACACCGCAATAATCGATCACTCTAGGTTGATTATTGGTCCCTGTGGGTTCGACAACCTTTTTAAGACTACGCGATAAACTGTATACTTGCAGCGGTAATTCGACCATTACACAAAGTCGCGACCAATCAAGGCAATGTTTGTGCACTTTGAGTATAACCACCATTCCAAAAACACTTCAAGTCACCTTGTGAGTGTGCGCGTATTTGAAACCTCTTTTGAGCTGAAATTAAATTGTTGTTTGAATCATGAATCCGATTTTAACCCGTCTGAAGTGCATTTAAGCTAAGATTATGGCAATGTTGAAGTTGGGGAGAATGGTTTATTGTGAAATGAGAAAAAGGAGTTGGTGATACAATGCATTCTGAGACAAAGAAAAAAAAAAGAGAAGAAAGAAAAAGAACAAAAAGAAAAGAAAAAGAAAAGAAGAGAATGTGAAAAAAAAAAGAATTAAGGATTGAACAAGATCAAAAATTTTGAAAAAGAAATGCTCTTCAAAATCTTTACCCTTTCTTGTTTCAATGGTCGTGTACATATGCCCTTTGTTTTTAACCCCGGCCAAGTTACAACCAATAAAAGCCCTTAGTGATCTTTTGCTTCTATAATTTCTTGCGATCGATTAGATATTATATGAATTGCTTAGCATTTGCTTCATTTGTCATTTGAGTGAAATTGCCCCGCGGTTGCAAACGCGTTAATTTCCTTCAATCCTGTTTCGAAGAGGAGCGTAGAGTGACATAAATATGATTTTTTAGTTGTTTCTGGAAACATTGTCTGAGATTTATTTTAAGAATCAAGTTCTTTTCCATTGTCGATTCTAGGATTGTGTAAGTGTGCTTTGTTACAATTGTTGTTTGATTTGAGCCGTTTATCCGTTCTTGGGTTGAATCAAATGCTCGAGCAAATCCTCTTGTTTTCAATGAGAGACATACTTTGCTTGAGGACAAACAAAGACTTAGTTGGGGAGAGTTGTTAGATGTCAAACATGCTATATATTTATACTTGAAACTTGGCAGTTTTCATTACTTTCATGTCTTAATTGTGGATTTTTGTATTGAATTGTTGTTGTTCTTCATTCATTACATTTTTACCGTTGGTACTTGTAATTTGTGTGCTATTGTGCAGGAAAGTGCACTAAAAACATCAAAGATAGAAGGCACAAAGAATGGATGCAAGTTGCCAAAGAAAGTGGAAAATAACAGCAGGTTCGCTTTGCGAACCCTAGCGAAGTCCCCAGCGAATGTTCGCTTTGCGAACATTGGCGAAGCTCTCAGCGAACAAAACAGAGGTGAAAAGGACCCAAAATTCGCTTTGCGAAGGTTTTGGCGAGTGGTTCGCTTTGCGAATGAAGTGTTCGCTTTGCGAACCCACGAAAATAGTCAGGGGCGGTTTAACTTTCAGAGGTACTTAAGGTGCCATTTTCTTTCATTTGCTAGGCGAATGATTCATTCGCAGTGCGAATGTTGCTAATCTCAAGTGTATAAATAGACTTTTATGTTTTCTTGAGATCATAACTTGATATTTTAACACCAAAATATACTTTTCTGAGTTTTGATCATTCAAGAGTGAATTTCCACATAGAGAAGCTGAAGTCACATCCGATATCGATTATTCGACGCGGATGTTCGTTCATCTCCTCTTGAAACTTGTGATACCAGCTACCATGGATATGTGTAGCTAAATGTAACACCCCTAATCTATACCCCCAATAAACGAAGCGATAAATAAAATTCAAAATTTCATCAGAGTATATTTAAAACATTCACGGCATAGACCGAGGGGTCACATCAATTAAAACAAATACACATACACCTGCTCATAATGATATGCAACAATTCAGGTAGCACATAACAAAGGAACTGAGTTCCTAACACCCACAATTCAGATACAGAATAAAAGCGGAAAATCTGTAATTGAAACTCATATATATATATATATATATACATCATAAAAAGTTTGTCTGTCATATACAACATCATACATGTACAAACCAAAAGATACATATACATAATACAAAATAATCACACTCAATCTCTCTGACTACCCGGTGCTACATATCAGAGCCGACTGACAAAAGAATGAAGACCTAAGATTCACAAAAAGACCTCCAGCATCTAATCTGCAATGCCTCATAGAGCATTTAAAAACAACAGAAGGGTGAGAAACACAATCATAATACAATTGCATACAATTATATAATAACATGAAAGTACACATATAAATATTCTCACCACCACTTATACCAGAATTCAAACACAAACAACACAAGGTAAATTTCATATATCCATCACCAAGGTATAACATCCATGCACAGTACAAATATTACCAAATTATATACACATATTAACTCATCGACTTCATCCACAATTCCACACACAATCAATCCATTCATGATTTATGCAAATGCAAAGAGACCGACACAACGACTCTATGCAATGCACATGCGGTACCATCCCTCCATCATTCTCAACACTAGTTCACTCAGGAACTATTAGAATCATCGCTTGTTACTTAGTGTAACTCCCCGTCGGGCAAACGATATTCCCCGTCGCTTTAGGTCCTCTTTGTATAAGGCTCACGATGTTTATGGATTGCAATAGGTCCTCTTTGTATAAGGCTTACAATCTGATCGCTTTAGGTCCTCTTTGTATAAGGCTCACGATCGTCTATAATCATCGCTTTAGGTCCTCTTATTTTTTTAAGGCTCACGATGTTATAGCGGATTCCCTCTGGAACCGATTCGTCGCTCACACCCACTAGGGCACACGACATCACCAACATGCATATCATGATGCTTGGCATACAATGACTCATGACATTCAAATGCACACATATACACATTCCATAATCATGCATATATCACCAAATACCACACATCGCATTTTCTTGCCCTTAGGCCACAAATCATCATCACAACATTTATCTCATGCATTTCCATCACACAACAGCACACAAGTCATACAACATTCATATCACAGCATATTGCATAATACACATCAACTACACACACTTACAATAGTACAAGTTAACAAAACGACACCACTCCAATTCCCGACATAATTAAATCGGCCACTAGCCTCAAAACTAATAATATAAGAAGGAACATATCAAAAGCTTTCCAACGCACCAAACCACGCCTCAAACCGACTCACGGATCAAAAGTTATAAAGAAAACAAATTGGGAAAAGTTGTCACATTCGCATTGCGAAGCTCCTAGCGAGTCCTTCGCTTCTTCATTCGTAGTGCGAATGTCCCAGCGAACCAAGTCAGAAAGGAAAATAGCCTAAAAATTTCCTAACGTTCGCAGTGCGAACTCCCAGCGAATGCTCGCTTCCCCTTTTTCTTCCTCTTTTTCTTCGCTTCTTTTTCTTTCTTTTCTATTTTCTCTCTTTCTATTTCTATTATATGAAAAATATAATATCTACCCAAACAAAAGACCAAAATACCCATACACGCAAATATCTCGCAAACGCTCCCAAAACGCGATAAAATATAATCTCGATGAAAAATAACATATTTTCAAATAAAATTCAGAAATAAAATAATATAATAATAAATTAATCAAAACGACTCAATTAAATAAAAATAACTAAAACTGGGGTGTTACAACTCTCCCCCACTTAGAAATTTTCGTCCTCAAAAATATTACCTGAGACGAACAACTCTGGATACGACTCCCGCATCCGACTCTCCAACTCCCAAGTCAAATTGCCCTCAGCAGCGCCTCCCCACGCTACTTTCACAAGTGCAATATCCTTGCCTCTTAACCGCTTCAACTCGCGATCCAAAATCCTCACTGGTAATGCCTCAACCGTAAGGTTCTCCCTTACCTCTACCTCGTCCATCGGAATCACATGCGACGGATCCGGAACATACTTCCGAAGCTGTGAAACATGAAACACATCGTGCAAATTCGACAGACTCGGCGGCAAGCCACCCTATAAGCCACAACACCAACTCTCGTGAATATCTGGTAAGGACCAATAAACCGAGAAGTAAGCTTCTTCGACTTCAATGCACGACCAACACCCGTTACCGGCGTAACTCTCAAAAATACATGACCGCCCTCTTGAAACTCAAGATCTTTCCTTCTTCGATCATGATAACTCTTTTGCCTACTCTGAGAAGCCTTCATTTTCTCACGAATAAGTTTCACCTTGTCTGTAGTCTGTTGAATCAATTCCGGTCCAACCACTGAACTCTCACCAGATTCATGCCAACACAACGGTGTTCGACATCTTCGTCCATACAACGCTTCAAACGGTGCCATTCCAATACTCGAATGGAAACTGTTGTTATACGTGAATTCAATCAACGTAAGATAACTATCCCATGCACCACCTTGTTCAAGAACACAAGCTCGTAACAAATCTTCCAACGACTGAATCGTTCTCTCCGTCTGTCCATCCGTCTGCGGATGATAAGCCGAACTCAATCTCAATTTAGAACCCAACACCTTTTGTAAACTTTCCCAAAATCTCGAGGTAAACCTCAGATCTCGATCTGAAACAATACTCAACGGAACCCCATGCAGTTTCACAATCACACTGATATAAATCTCTGCCAACCTCTCCAAAGAAAAACTGATGTCAATCGGAATGAAATGCGCCAATTTAGTCAGCCTATCCACAACCACCCAAATCGCATTATGTCCCCTCAGTGTATTCGGCAACCCTGTTACAAAATCCATAGAAATGCTATCCCATTTCCACTCAGGAATATCCAACGGCTGCAACAAACCACTAGGCTTCAGATGTTTTACTTTCGACTTCTGACACGTCAAACATGAATACACAAACTGAGCCACATCTCTCTTCAATCCAGACCACCAGAAAATCTTCTTCAAATCTTGGTACATCTTATTAGCTCCCGGATGTATACTCAAATTACTCTGGTGTCCTTCCTCCAAAATCATCCTGTTCAACTCCGAATCATCAGGAATACAAATTCTGCCTCGGAACCTCAAAACACCTTTATCATCCACTTTAAAGTCCTCATTGTCACTTTTATCCCCAACCGTCATTAAATCCACAAATTTCACATCCAATTTCTGTTTCTCGCTAACGGTCAACAGAAAATCATTAGTAACTTTCAACATACCAAGCCTCACGCTATCCGACGTCAATTCACACACCAAACTCAAATCTCTAAACGATTCCAAAAGCTCCCACTCCTTAACCATCAAATGAGACATATGCAACGATCTCTGACTCAACGCATCGGCTACCATATTAGCTTTACCAGGATGGTAATTCAAGCTAAAATCGTAGTCCTTCAAAAATTCCAACCATCTACGTGGCCTCATATTCAACTCTTTATGATCAAACAAGTATTTCAAACTCTTATGATCACTAAAGACTTCGAATCTTGCACCATAGAGATAATGCCTCCAAATCTTCAACACAAAAACCACAGCCGCTAACTCAAGATCATGAGTAGGATAATTTTTCTCATGCACCCTCAATTGCCTCGAAGCATAAGCCACCACCTTACCTTCTTGCATCAACACTCCACCTAACCCAATTAAAGACGCATCACAATACACCACAAATGATTAAGTAGGATTCGACAAAATCAAAATCGGAGCTGTCGTCAATCTTCTCTTCAGCTCACTAAAACTTTCGTCACACCGAATATCCCAAATGAAAGCTTGACCTTTACAAGTCAACTGGGTCAATGGAAGTGCTAACTTAGAAAAACCTTCAATGAACCTTCGATAATAACCGGCTAATCCCAAAAAGCTTCTAATTTCAATAACAGATCTCGGAGCCTCCCATTGTAGAACTGCTTCTACTTTAGATGGATCCACAGCAATATCGTTACCTGAAATTACATGACCAAGAAAACTCACTTCCGACAACCAGAATTCACACTTTGACAACTTGGGTAAAAGTTTCCTTTCCTTCAAAACCTGCAACACAACACGCAAATGCTCCGCATGCCCCTCCCGGGACTTAGAATAAACCAAGATATCATCAATAAACACAACAACAAAACGATCCAAATGCTCGTGGAAAATACGATTCATGTACTCCATAAACACACCTGACGCATTAGAAACCCCGAACGACATCACAGAATATTCATAATGACCATACCGTGTCCTAAAAGTCGTCTTCTGAGTATCTTCCTCTTTCACCCTTATCTGATGATACCCCGACCTCAAGTCAATCTTACTAAACACACACGCACCTACCAACTGATCCATCAGGTCGTCAATTCTCAGAAGAGGATACTTATTCTTAATCGTCACTTTATTCAACTGGCAATAATCAATACACAATCGCATACTTCCATCTTTCTTTTTCACCAATAAAACTGGAGCACCCCAAGGCGACATAGTTGGTCTCACAAACCTCTTTTCTAACAATTCATTCAATTGCTTCTTTAACTCAACCAACTCAGATGCCGACATTCGATATGGGGCCATCGATACAGGTCTAGTACCAGGAACTAGATCTATAGAAAATTCCACCTCTCTCTCTGGCGGCACATCTGAAATATCATCAGGAAACACTTCCGGAAAATCATACACAACAGGAAACACATCAAGTGAAACTTGATTATCCACAGTCAACGATGCGAACAACCCAAACAACTGAGCTTCATCCGCCAAAATTTTCTTCAACTCTTTGGTAGATAAGAAACTCGAATCTTCGTCTTCCTCAAGAGAAGGAAATCTTACCAGCTTATGATAACAATTAATATGAACCTGATTGAATTGCAACCAATTCATTCCTAGAACCACATCTAAACCCTCCAACGGCAAACACACCAAATCCATCTCAAAATCTTTACCATAAATGGCCAAAGGACAACTTAAACAAACCAAAGAAGTAGTTACTGACCCCATTGCCGGAGTATCAATAACCATCTCTCCATCCATCGAAGACAACACAAGATTCAAACGCTTCGCGCATTCAGACGAAATAAACGAATGAGTCGCTCCAGTATCAATAATAACAACTAAAGGCGTACTATTAATAAAACAAGTACCTCTGATCAGACGGTATGCACTTGTAGTCTGAGTTCCTGCCAATGCAAAAACTTTCCCACCAGTTGGAGCTTTCTTCGGTTTCGGACACTTTGTACTAATATGACCAGGTTCACCACAGTTGAAACACGTCACCACATTCTTCCTTGCACAGTCAGCTGCGACATGCCTTAAACCTCCACAATTAGAACACTTTCTCATATCCTTCCTACATTCGAACTGCCGATGTCCTAGATCACCACACCTAAAACATCTCGGAGGATTAGACATACCTCCCCCACTTGGTCTTTTCTCAAAATTACCCCTTTGTTTACCCTTATCAGCTGGTGTTACATACGGACCACTACGAAATTGTTGTTTTCCTCTCCTCTCGCTCACACTCATATAGTGAGTAGAACGAGCCTTACTATCCTCCTCATAAATCCTATAACAATCCACCAAATCAGAAAACCTCCTTATCCTCTAATAACTAATTGCCTGGTTTATCTCAGGACGCAATCCATTCTCAAACTTCACACACTTAGAGAACTCCGCAGTCGCTTCAGCATAATGTAGATAAAACTGCACAAGCTCCACAAACTTAGCAGTATAGTCCACAACAGACATACTACCTTATTTCAATTCCAAGAACTCAATTTCCTTCTTTCCTCTTACATCTTCAGGAAAATACTTCCTCAGAAACTCGATGTTAAACACAGCCCAAGTGATCTCTTCCTCTGCAGCTTCCAACACATGACGTGTACCAACCCACCAATCACCAGCTTCTTTCAGCAACATGTGAGTTCCCAGTCTCACCTTCTGATCCTCAGCACAATTCATCACTCGAAAGATCCTTTCAATCTCCTTAAGCCAAATCTGTGCACCATCAGGATCATATCTTCCTTTGAAGACAGGCGGTTTGTTCTTCCTGAACTCATCATTACCTGCAGCATTAGGTGCACCCTGCACAGCCCGAGCCATAGCTTGCATAGCAGCAGCCAAAGCAGCATCATTCCTACCAGCCATATTCTGTTCATTTCCAATAACAGCAACTATGGTTAAACAAACAGCTCACCGAACCACAAAGACCAACAAGGACTGACACAAACTGACACGGACTGGCTCTGATACCACTTAATGTAACACCCCTAATCTATACCCCCAATAAATGAAGCGATAAATAAAATTCAAAATTTCATCAGAGTATATTTAAAACATTCACGGCATAGACCAAGGGGTCACATCAATTGAAACAAATACACATACACCTGCTCATAAAGATATGCAACAATTCAGGTAGCACATAACAAAGGAACTGAGTTCCTAACACCCACAATTCAGATACAGAATAAAAGCGGAAAATCTGTAACTGAAACTCATATATATATACATTATAAAAAGTTTGTCTGTCATATACAACATCATACATGTACAAACCAAAAGATACATATACATAATACAAAATAATCACACTCGATCTCCCCGACTACCCGGTGCTACATATCAGAGCCGACCGACAAAAGAATGAAGACCTAAGCTTCACAAAAAGACCTCCAGCATCTAATCTGCAATGCCTCATAGAGCATTTAAAAACAGCAGAAGGGTGAGAAACACAATCATAATACAATTGCATACAATTATATAATAACACGAAAGTACACATATAAATATTCTCACCACCACTTATACCAGAATTCAAACACAAACAACACAAAGTAAATTTCATATATCCATCACCAAGGTATAACATCCATGCACAGTACAAATATCACCAAATTATATACACATATTAACTCATCGACTTCATCCATAATTCCACACACAATCAATTCATTCATGATTTATGCAAATGCACAGAGACCGACACAACGACTCTATGCAATGCACATGCGGTACCATCCATCCATCATTCTCAACACTAGTTCACTCAGGAACTATTGGAATCATCGTTTGTTACTTAGTGTAACTCCCCGTCGGGCAAACGATGTTCCCCGTCACTTTAGGTCCTCTTTGTATAAGGCTCACGATGTTTATGGATTGCTTTAGGTCCACTTTGTATAAGGCTCACAATCCGATCGCTTTAGGTCCTCTTTGTATAAGGCTCACGATCGTCTATAATCATCGCTTTAGGTCCTCTTATTTTTTTAAGGTTCACAATGTTATAGCGGATTCCCTCTGGAATCGATTCTTCGCTCACACCCACTAGGGCACACGACATCACCAACATGCATATCATGATGTTTGGCATACAATGACTCATGACATTCAAATGCACACATATACACATTCCATAATCATGCATATATCACCAAATACCACACATCGCATTTTCTTGCCCTTAGGCCACAAATCATCATCACAACATTTATCTCATGCATTTCCATCACACAACAGCACACAAGTCATACAACATTCATATCACAGCATATTGCATAATACACATCAACTACACACACTTACAATAGTACAAGTTAACAAAACGACACCACTCTAATTCCCGACATAATTAAATCGGCCACTAGCCTCAAAACTAATAATATAAGAAGGAACATGTCAAAAGCTTTCCAACGCACCAAACCACTCCTCAAACCAACTCATTGATCAAAAGTTTAAAGAAAACAAATTGGGAAAAGCTGTCACATTCGCATTGCGAAGCTCCTAGCGAGTCATTCACTTCTTCATTCGCAGTGCGAATGTCCCAGCGAACCGAGTCAGAAAGTAAAATAGCCTAAAAATTTCCTAACGTTCGCAGTGCGAACTCCCAGCGAATGCTCGCTTCCTCATTCGCAGTGCGAGTTCCCCAGCGAACGGTGGCAAAAAGAAAACAACACCAAATAACACAAAGTTTGCAGTGCGAACCTCTGGCGAATGCTCGCCCTCACCTTCGCAGTGCAAATAGCCAGCGAATGCTCGTTTTCCCCTTCGCTAGGGGATTCGCAGTGCGAACCTGCGAAAACCAGAAAACCCAGCAGCGCCGTTACATAACCCAAAATCATATTTTCCCCACCAAAACACTTCCAAATCAACATATAGCAATCAGAACATAATCTAATCATGGTAACTAGTATTCTACAACATTTACATCGATTTCCAACCGCGAAAACATCGATTTCTATCGTTTATCTCATTTCGACCTATATCTAAAAACCAAAAAAACTTCCACACAAACATACATAATCATACACAAACATAGTATAATCGAGTTTCGCACCCTTACCCGATTAAATCGCGTTTGAAAAGTCGGTTGAATCGGTTCCTAAATTCTCCAAGTTTTCTCTCTTTCTCCTTTTCTTTCTCTTTTCTTTCTTCCTCTTTTTCTTCTCTTCTTTTTCTTTCTTTTCTATTTTCTCTCTTTCTATTTCTATTATATGAAAAATATAATATCTACCCAAACAAAAGACAAAATACCCCTACACTCAAATATCTCGCAAACGCTCCCAAAACGCGATAAAATATAATCTCAATGAAAAATAACATATTTTTAAATAAAAGTCAGAAATAAAATAATCAAAACGACTCAATTAAATAAAAATAACTAAAACTGGGGCGTTACACTAAACACCTCTTGTGTTAAGATTGAAGGTAGTTAATCTTGCTTATATGTATTTCTTTTGATCTTTTATATTTGAACAAGATTGATGATCAATATATGATGAAATTGTTTGTTCTTAATGATGTATTTGTGGTTTGAATCACTCTAGACATAGATTTTCCAAATCATGACCTAATATCTTCATCTCTTAAAAACCAAACTCTAGACATAGATTTGGTGTTCATTATTCGCCTTGTATTGATCTTAACGGTTGTTGTTTCGATTGTTAGCGTGAGACATCATCTAACGGTCTAAACAACGATACTCACGAATTTGCTTTAGACATAAACTTATTCAAGAGGATATGCGATTGTATTGGTCGGAACTAAGTTCATATGCTTGATTAATCGGATATCTATGAAAAGGATTAGCGAAATCTAATCTTGACATGCTTTTATAAAACTTACAACATCTTTGTTATAGTTTACTTCTTTGCTACAAAACTTGATGTTACAAAACCAAGAACAATTTGAAACCCCTTACTTAAAACGTTTCGACTATTGAACGACAAGCATCAAAATATCGCACAATCCCTGCGGATATGATAAAAACACCCCCCGAATTACTGTTTCAACAATTACATGTGTGAGTTTTTTATTATGATTAGGGTAACCATATATAATTGCAAGGTTTTCAAACTCATGAGTCTACTCAAACTTGTAAAGGGTCCATAGACTCGACTTGCAGACTCGACTCACAAACTCGTACGAGTCTACAAAAAATTAAAAATGACGTTCAGTGACTGTGTTACGCATATATGACGCACTCCTATGTTTTTAAACTTATAAATACCTCATATATGATACAAATATATAATAGAACACCAATTTATTGGAATTAACCCAATACTTTGAGTAATTCTGAACCAATCTTGATGTACAAGATTCAATCAATCGATCAAAATCCCTTGTTCTTCACTCTTCACTTGAGTGAATCAATCACACCTTGATTGCAAGAATGATTCTGCACAACAATTTTTAATGGAAGAAGAAAAAAAAATGAATAAGAAATAAGATTAGGGTTTGACGAAAAATTAGGAAGAAGGAGATGATTTCTGCAAACTGTGGAAATCTTATTAATTTTGTAACTGCAAGTAATTACAATATTATTCTACTTCCTACCCAAAATAGGGTATACTCCCTCTATTTATAATTGATCTAGCTTGCTCCCTAAGCTAAAGCCCAAAAATACAAAATCCCAAAGTACCTATTATGGTCTAAGTAGAAATCATGTGTCAAGCAGCCTGCTTCGACACTTCGATGTCTAATGTTACTCGATACACACTACAAGTTTTGACATATCCTTGTTTCTGTCGAGCACTAGCTTCTTTGACACAAGGAATTACAATCTCAACAATTAACCTTATTCATTGTGTCTAGGCTATCTATATTCATCATAGACCTTAGCTTCTTGAAGACTTCACCTTGCACTTCTTTCGTCATTATATCAGCAATCTGATTCTCAGTTCTACAGTATTCCAAGTTCATCTTCCCATCTGCTACCTGCTCTCGAAGATAGTGGAACCTCATTTCGATGTGCTTGCTTCTACCATGTACTATCAGATTCTTCGCTAGATTGATAGCTGACATGCTGTTGATCTTCATGGTAATTGCTCCATGACTATTCGTTGTAATCTCTTCGACCATATTCATCATCCACGTTGCGTGACATGCACGGAGAAGCAGCTATGTATTCTGCTTCGCATGATGACAATGCCACTACTGGATCCTTTCTCGAACTCCAAGCAACTAGTGCCCCATCTAGCATAAACACATAGCCATTTATGGATTTTCTATCTTCAACATCACTACACCAACTTGAGTCGGTGTATCCTATTAACTTGCATTCTTTTCTTTCATCAGCTGCAAGAAATCAAATGCCATAGTCGAGAGTTTCTTTCATATACCTTAGTATCCTATTCGTCGCTGCTAGGTGTGATACCTTCGGCTTCTACATGAATCTACTCACCATACCTACACTGCATGCTAGATCAGGCCTTGTGTGACAAAGGTATCTTAATGACCCAATCATCTGATATAATCACACATTTTTGAAACCTTGCAGGCATGTGTCTTGTTCGTTGAGGTCTGCTTGGGCTTAATTCACCTCTGACTTCTTATTGTCGAACACCTCTTTCGACTTCACTAGTTGTTTCTTCACATAAGATTCTCACTGAATCCTTCTTAACACTCTCAGTTCAATCCCATTCATTAAGCTCATATATGATCACATCCCTGTTAATCATAACTTTCTTGTTCACTGGGTCGAACAATTTGTATCCTTCATTCGAATCATATCCTATCAAGATCATTTGACTCGACTTATCATCAAGTTTTCTTCTCAACTAATCTGGCACATGTCTATGTGCTATATATCGAAACACCTTATGGTAATCCTGAAACCACATTTCTTCTCTTCAAATCTTTGATGTCTTTGAAATTGAGATGGCCAAGTCTATAATGCCATATCCATTCATCTATGTTGGCTATATTTACAAGGCATTTATGGTCTATCACATTAAGTTCAATCTTAAAGGTTTTATTCTGAGACATTGGTGCTTTCAATATTAACCTACCACCTGAGTCGAAAACTCTCATCATATTGTCTTCAGTCGACACTTTGTAATTCTTTTCGTCTAACTGTCATATACTGAGCAAATTGCTCTTCATGCCTGGTATGTACAACACATTGGAATTTACTGACCTTTTGCCATATTTCCTCATAATCAGAACATCACAAATATCTTCAGCTGCTAAAGCATTGTCATTTGCAAATTTCACAATGTTCTTCATTGAGGGCTTTATGTTGACAAACAAATCTTTCCTTCTAGACATGTGTGATGAACATCCTGAGTCCAAGTACCACTGGTCCTTGAATATCTCTTCATCTCTCATCGTAACCATCAGCCATATCTCTTCTTCTTCATGTTTCGATAGCTTTGCATCAGCTTCTTGATTCTTATACTTTTTAGGACAATCACTATATTAGTGACCATACTTCCGACAAATATAACACTGGATGTGACTTTTGTTAGGTTTTCGACTGTAGTGTGTCGGTTTTTTCCGGTGACGCGACCACCTTAACGCATGATTGGTGCTACTTTCTGATTTCTATATTTATCCTATGAAGCTTGAAAGGAAGGGGGAGATATATTAAACTAACCCTACACACAAATGTTTTCTTTAACAAATGCTAAGAGATCGGGGACCGGGGTCTTGTTATACAAAGGGAAGTTATTAACACCCAGAGTATCTATAGGAACCTTCTTTTGCATGTATTTCTGCTATTTTGAAATGGTTTCTGGTGTTTATCTGCTATTGATTGGGAAAGTTTCTCCTTTGGGAGTGTTGAGAGAGTGTTTTTATTGTTTTCGGGTTTTCTATTATTTTTGGGAAGGTACTGGACCTAAGATTTTTTATTTGTGTGCTCGCTAAGATTTCACAATCTTATGCCTACGTATTCCCGTAAAAAGATTTGGGAAATCAGAGCAATCGTTAGGAGGAAAGATATTTGGTGTCTTGTTCAAAGCCCAAGATTGAAGCTAGGTGAGTATTTGTGTCTTGTTTAATGCCTAAGATTGAAGCTAAAGTTGACTGAGAGAGAGAGAGAGAGAGAGAATTTGTCATCTCTAAAGGGAGATATCTCACTTATTCATCACAAATATTGAGAAACTGATTATAAGGAAAATTACTTTAACTGGGATATGTAGAATCCAGCAATGCCATAATTTCCTTTATAAGAGGGATGTCATGAAGGAAAAAGCTTTAAATTAGTGTAGAGCGATGTCACTTTTTCCTTTATGAATCTTTCATGCTAAGAGAGGGACATTGGGTTGGATGTATGGAATCCAGAGGCTTGCCACTTACAACATTTAGATGAAAGATAAATTTTAGCCAGGATAAGGGAAGGGCTCCAGCTTGAATTTTGAATCAACAAGTGTGCCACTTACAATAATTATCTGGAAAAAAGGTTTTGAATCATGGTCTCATCTGAGGGGATGTTGTTTTTTTTTGTCTGCCTTGTTCAAAGCCAAATGTTGAAGCTAAAAGAAAATGACTCCTATGGGGAGTGTTATATATGTCTTGTACAAAGCCCAAGATTGAGGATGATTGAGGAAATTCTTATATGAAGCCTAAGAGGAGGCTGACTCTTGCTGAAGATTCTTGAAATCCAGGAGAAGGTCTAAACTGTATTGGTGAATCCAAGGGAATTTACTCTTGATGGGAATCAGGGAAGAGTTGAAGTACCAGATGCCATGAGGTTCTGATTCTATTAGTGATTTGTTGATGGTAAATTGACCCTGACTGAGATGTTCAAGGTGAAAGTTAAGCCTTGTTGGGGGTCAGAGGAGTTCAAGGTTGAGTTTAAAAAACTCTAGAAGTTTTTAACTCTGCTGGAGACTGGTGTATTGGTAAAATGATCAGGATCTATCCCGTGCCTTTAGGAAACCAGTGGGTTTTTTGTGTTTAGTAAAAAAAAGACTATGAGGGTGAGACTTTCCAAGTCTACTTGAATGGAGCCCAAGAGGAGGTTGAGACTGTCTAAGTCTCATTAAGAAGAGATAGACTCTAGTTGGAAAGAGATCTTTGTATGATGCCCAAGAGGAGGCTGTTGTTTGAAGATAAACTTTTGAATGGTAAGATGTTCTAGGCTTTTGACTCTCCTGGGGATTGAACTAACAGAGATGACTAATTTCTATCCTATGCTTTTAAGAAGCCTTTGGGCCCTTGTACTAAGCCCAAGAGGAGGTTGGGGGATACTTTTAGAAAACCTGTGGGTCAAAGCCTAAGAAAAGTTCAAGAAAGGTTTCACCGATAATAATCCTTTCTTTGTAGAACAGTTCTAAGATTTAAAGAAATTCAAAAGAGGTTTCACCGAAAATTAATCCTCTCTGGGGAAATGAATATTTTGTATATGTTTCTAAGTTTTGACATTCTTGAGAAAAGTTTCACCGGGAATAATGTCTTTCTCTGTTCCATATTGAATAAGCCCAAGAGGAGGCAAACTGTTTTTGAGGGAAGTTTCCTATGAGGGAACTAGTTTTGATTAAGTTAGAAATAACCTCTGGTTTGACCTAAGTGTAGACCTAACTACTGGGGAAACTCTAGACATATATGCACAAGTATATACAGATAAGTGAATTAACAGGTATATAAAATAAGCTTGCATTGAAAAGATGTTGGGTCATACACTCTGAAAAGAGGCCCAAGTATATTGTGATTGATTGTATTTATTACAACTGTATGATTAGGGTTTTAAGAAATTGAAGAAAGTTTTGAGAAAACTTTGAATTTGAATTTAAAAAAAGTCAATGAATTGAATTAAAAAGAATGTTTAGGGCTTATAACTCAAAAAGAGGTCCAAGTGGTCTAAGAGCAGTTTCACCGGGAATAATGCTCCTCTTAGTACCAGTTTAAAATAGATAGGTGATTTTGAAAACTGAGGTATATGGCTTACAACTCAAGGAGAATCCCATAGAGGCTGTTTATTGTTTAAAACAAAGTGTTTATACAAAAGATTGTGGCTTATACTCAAGGAGAGACCCAAATGACTTATTTGAAAATAGTGATCGGACTACGATATCGAAAGACGTTGTGGGACTTATACTATAGCAGAGACCTAAAAATTTGTTTATGTACAAAAGGGTTTGGGTCTTACACTCTATTAGAGGCGCAAAAGTGTTTATAAAGAAGAAAAATAGGGCTTATACTCAAGGAGAGGCCCAAGTGTATTTGTTTAAAAGGCGACGATCGCGTCGCGCTTTTGAAAACCACAGTGGGACTTATACAATGACTGAGGCCCAAAAATATTTATGTATAAAAAAGAGTGGGTCTTACACTCTATTAGAGGCCCAAAAGTGTTTTGAATGAAGTTCAAAATTTTAAAATCAAGGGAAAACCCTAATTTTAATAAAAATACAATATTTCAAAGAAAATTAAATATAAAATGATATAAAATATCAAATATATTTAAAAACAAGTGTGAACTTTAAAAAATGTTTTGAAAAATCATGTTTTATTCATATGAAAGCTTGAAATTCATTTGAATTTGAAAAAAAAAAAACAAGAGAAAAATTTCATTAAAAATGTTTAAAACAAAAATAAAAATGAAATTCTTTACAAAAATTCAAAATATATTAAATAATTTAACATTTTTTATTTTTTTCGTAGAATAAAATATTTCAACATTTTTGTCAATTTTGAAAAAAGAATCAATAAAAAATAATTAAAAATCAAAGAGAAATTAATTTTTGAAATCAATTAAGAAAAATAACAAAAATTCAAATATTTAAAAATTCAAAAAATGGCGCCAAGGCCATCTTCTTCTTCCTCGCGCGAACCACCTTTGCCAGATTTGCAAAACCTCTCATATGTCCCTTAATACGTAATGGTTTTGACTTTTGTAAACATGAAAGTTGCTCGTTTTTATCTTAAGTGTGGAGTGAGAAATCAAGTGAAGAACATATGAACCCTAATTTTTGCAAGAACATTGTGAAACTCCATACACGATAGATACAAAATAATTACTTGAGGGGAAACACTCTATATAAGTGCATAAACATGTTGGTAACTTGAAAATACATTTATGATGCATGGATCATAGAGTTCAGTTTTGAGAAAGCTTACCTTACAAGACGAAATCGAATCCTCGGTTGGAGATGTTACAAAAGTGTTTTGATGATCTGTACAACTTCCTTGGACCTCAAGGATGGTGTTCCAATGATTAGAATGGATTGAAAACCTTTGGATCACTTGGCTCGACCCTATCTGCAACTTTGAAGAAAGTTTGAGCAAATGGATAGTGACTTGATGATTCTGGTGTTCCAGATGTGTTTTGAGGTTATGGATCACTCATATATGATGTATGTGAGGTGTTAGGATGGTTGGTTTGAGCTGAATTTCTCTCTATCTTAAAACACTATTCTCACTTCTTTGAAAATGAAACTTTGGTTCATAAGAGGGAGAGGGTGGAAAACATGTGTTGTGATGTTATGGTGTGTTGAATTCAGTCACAAATGACCTTTATTTATAGTAGAGTAAGTTTGTCTTGGATGAACAACTTCAGATTGGAAGATAAGATCTTGGTTCAATGGTTTTAGAATGGTATCATTACCCCTAATGCAAGGTACACCAATGTGTCCAAATAGCTCAGCTACCAATTGACCAATTCCATATTCCTTAGTCATTTTTATTGTTGTTTATGTGAGCATCTTGACTGAGGAATGTCCTTTTGTTGAATGTGCACTATTGCACATAAATGCCTTTGAATTCAAGACATAATGTGACAAAATCCATTACTCCAAGTTGAAATATTTCTTGACCCTTTGAGTCAATTTTGCAGGTTTGCCATGATTTCTTCTATTATATAATGAATGTGAGTGGCATTGATCATTGCTTTTGACAAGAAAATCGTCTATGGCAAGTAATGACCAAACTGATTTTGCAAAACAGTTTGCAGCAAGACATGTTGGTCACTCCATATCTCTTTGCTCAAATGGAGTTTGATGATGTTCTTGTACTCTTTGGAAAGCTTGCATATCATACTTCAAATTTGATGTTTAACTTTGGTCTTGGTTCATCTTGGATCATAATGAAAAGTGGCCTCAAAGTTGGTAAAAACACAAGACAGATTCTGTCCAAAATTTTCACTAAGTGTCTAAGTTCAAAAGTTTGAAACCCTAACTCCATGGCCCTATAACTCAAAATCCAAGCTTTTTTGGCTCATGGAGCACTGTGACACTTTTGTAGTATGTAATGAGAGCTTTCATTTGAGCTTTGGATGGAAGAAAATGGATGTGTGGTTTGGGAGTTACGACCTTGCAAAGTTGGGAAAAATCATCCCTTTTTCATAACTTAGAGAAATTTCAACTTTATTAAGATTACCCCTTTTGCAAGTAACCTCACTTTTATTGATTTTTCTTGATGGATGTTGATCCAAACCATGAGTTAACATTATTTTTTACTTAAAGAAGCCATGTTTGTCAAAAATTCTCAAAAGTCAAACTTGGTTTTTGGGCACAGTTGACTTTTTATCAGATGAATTTCAAACTTTGTGATCCTTTATGAAATCAAGTCCTTGGTGTAATTCAAACCTAATGGATGGATTCCATAGGTGTTTTAGAATATCTTGAATCATTTCCCAAGGTTTTAGATCATGTCTTGGTCAAAAGTCAAAGGTAAGGTTGACTTTTTCTCAGAAACCCTAGTTTGTGGTCTAGATGAATTTGCATCTTTATATTGCTCATGAACCAAGTTCTTTGTGTCCATTTGAATTTGTAAGAGGATCAATATAATATATTTGAGGTCTTCAAAACATTCCTTGCGGTTTTGGCTCATGCCTTGCTCCAAAAGTTAACTTAGGGGTGAATTAGGTCAAGAAACCCTAATTCTTGATTTTTGATGAATGCATCCCCTGAGGCTATTTTGAACTTATGATTCGATCAATGAGATCTCTTTGAGCTTATTGGATCATTTTTTGAAGTATTGGCTCATGCCCAGATGAAAATTTCCCTCTGAAGGCCTTGGTCGACCAAAACCCTAATTTGGTGACTCTGATGATCTTGAGGATTGATCCACTTGAAATGTTGCACTCTTTTGCTTGATTCTTGATGTGGGAAACTTCTTGATCCTTTATGGATGTTTGAGAGACTTGACAAGTTGAAGATCATGTTAATTTTTTATTGATCCTCTGTCTGAGAGGGTCCACAACCCTAATTCTTGGTTGAGGTGAATGCTTAACAATCTTGAGAAGATTGATGAGGCATGAAGGTACATCCATATTGTGATGATGCTTTGTACAATGATGGGAAATATTGTGGTTAAAATTTAGGGAATGACATCGACCACCACCTCTTCCTCTACCTGCAACACCACCTCTTTGGTTGCCTTGGTTCCAGGGTTTTCTCTGATTCAACTAGTTTCCTTCTTGCTGATTTCAACCAGTCGAATTTTTGTAGCCTCCGTTGCCTTTGTTGCTATTCCAACTTCTTTTGCCTTTTTTTTGTTGATTGCGTCTGCAAAGCCACACCACTCTTTGACTTTCATGCAGCTCTTTTATCCATTCTTTGTTCATGAGATTCAAGCGTCCCTTGAAGCTCTTCCTTTCTCAATGTTTACTAGTATTTTGACTCTTCTATGGCTACTACCACGTGGTCAAATTTTGGAGCCAATGACCTCAAGATCTTTGCAACAACTGATCTTGATGTCAATACTTCTCCACATACTTTGATTTGATTCACCAATTTAGTAACCCTAGTGAATAAGTTATTTATGCTTTCATTGTCCTCCATCTGAAGTAATTAATAGGTTCTTTTGTGAGTTTGTAACCTCATCTCTTTCACCTTTTATGCACCTCCAAACTATTTCTCCATAATTTCTCATGCTTTTTTTATTGTTTCTACATCACTAACCTTTTCAAAATTATCTGGATCAACACATTGATGAATTATAAAGAGAGCTTTATAATATTTCTTCTTCAATTATTTGTGTGCAGCCTTTTCTTCACCCGTCGTGTTTTCTGCAAGTGAAGTTACACCTTCCTTCACAAGATCCCAAAGACCTTGATAACAGAAAAACCAATTTCATTTGCGTGAACCAATTCTCATAATTAATTTTTTGAGAATCGGAAGACTCGCCGGAAAATGCCCGTTTGGATGATTCATCGCCATCGTGTTATGATTTCACGAATCACAACGGAGCTCTAAATACCAAATGTTGGAATTAACCCAAGATTTTGAGTAATTCCGAACCAATCTTGATGAACAAGATTCAATCAACCGATCAAAATTCTTCGTTCTTTACTCTTCACTTAAGTGAATAATCACACCTTGATTGTAAGAATGATTGTGCACATCAATTGTTAATGGAAGAAGAAAGAAAATTGTATAAGAAAGAAGATTAGGGTCTGACGAAAATTAGGGAAGGAGAAGATGATTTCTGCAGAGTTTCTCTTTGCCCGCAAAGTGTGGAAATCTTATTAATTTTGCAATTGTAAGTGATTACAAGATTATTCTACTTCCTACCTAAAATAGGGTTTACTTCATCTATTTATAATTGAGCTAGCTTGCTCCCTAAGCTAAAGCCCAAAAATACAAAAACCAAAAATACCTATTTTGGTCTAAGTCGAAATCATGTGTCAAGCAACCTGCTTCGACACTTCGACATCTAATGTTACTCGAAACACACTACAAGTTTTGACATATCCTTAATTCTTTCGAGCACTACCTTCTTCGACACAAGGAATTACAATCTCAACACAATTTTGTACTCAATAACAAATTTCTTAACAAAAAAACTCGATAATAAAACAAAGAAAATTGCAAAGTATGAAGTTAAAGACTTAAATTACTAATTTCTTAATTTGCTACTACATCATGCAAAAAAAAACATAAAACATATATGCTAATAGATTCAAACATCCAAAGCTCCAGTGAAATCGCCACCACCAATATAATTGCCATCATCTTTATCGGTATCTTGAGTATCATCATCAAACTCTGCCCCATATGAAACATCTTCTTCATCATTAATCAATGTTGGATTGCTTAAAGTTCCACTTCCACCTGTCATACCCCAAATTTGTCCTACCTGTGAATCTTTCATCTGTACATCCACCCACTAACTATCATTCAGAAAAATCCAAAAAAATACGTTGTCTTCAACTTCATCCCTCTTTTATTTTTATCCATTTTCAGTTTAAGTCATATCTATATTTTAACCTTTTTTATCCTTTATCCATTTCCAATTTTAAAATCCATTTTTATTAATTTTCATAATATCCATTTGTTAACCAATTCCAATATCCATTTCATTGGTCTCTGATATTCTGATCGTTTGCATATCCTTTTCATTGGTCTCTGTTTTCGCATTTTAGTAAACATATCAATAATCATGCATTTTTTTGTTAGAATTTAATTTGTTTTATTTCTTTTTTTTCACTAACTATTTTCAATTATCTTTTTTATTATTTTTAGTTTTATTATTATTATTTCTTTTTTATTATTATTATTTATTATTATTAGTTTTATTATCATTATTAGTTTTATTATTATTAGTTTTATTATTATTAGTTTTATTATTACTAAGCTTTATTATTATTATCATTATTACTTTTATTTTGTTTATCTTCATGGTAAGTGGGGACCACTCAATCATTCTAACACTTCACTTGGATTGCCAACTTGAATTTATCAATGACCAAAAATCATTCTCACACTTCACTCATCAATGGCCAAGAATCATTCTCATAAAGTAACATGGATTGCCACATCAACACTCCCACTTTATTCACACTATAAATAAGATCTCTCTTTCTCTCATTTGAGACACGAGATTCACCCCACACAAAGGCTGAATACTCTCTTAATTTTCTCCCTATATTATTCTTGCAAATTTTCTGGAGAAAAGGCTCGTCTTCATTTTTCCATAACTCGTGCCATTGAAGAGGCAGTGGATCGTCTCCACTAGGTAACATTCACCTCTTTTATTTCTCCGTTTTCAACGTATCATGATCATTTATCTATGCTATTATAAAGTCCATTAGCATGTTAATATTTTTCTAGAAAAAGTATTGTAATATCCTATAATTTTTGTTTGGTTTTATTATGAATGATGTTTAAAAGATAAGATAAAAATTCAAAAAGACAAAAAACATGCTTCATCACCCCCCTTTTATTATTTCATACTATTTTTATTTTATTTTCCATTTATTTCTTAATTTTGTTTCTCTAGTTTTTATTTTAGGAGCACTTTGAATTTTTAGTTTCAATTTATCATGTTATTTCTTGAATTCATAACTTTTTCTTTCGAATTTTGTTTTGATTTTTATTTTTCGCTTACGATCTTTATTTCGATTTTTAGGGCCAATGATATTACAAAATCATGACTTAGTTGATTTATGCAAAATGACTAAAAAGTCTTGATATGCATGAGGCTCATTTCTTTATTTTTTTGGTCAATGAAAACCAAATATCAAAGATTTATCGATTTTCGATTTTAAATCTTGATAAAGGTGAGACCTTTATTCTTTTTCTTTACATTTTCGATTTTATTCCTATTATTTTTATTTCATTTTTATTCATTTTTGGGTCAATGAAAATCAAATACTAAAGTTTATCGATTTTTCGATTTAAAACCTTAGTAAAGATTAGACCTTTCTTAGTTTTCCGATTTTTATTTTGATTTATATTCTTTTATTTTCACTTTTGGTCAATGAAAGTAAAAAATCGTTGATTATCGATTTCTCGATTAAATTCCGATTAAGACGAGACCAATTTTATTCTATGTCAATATTATCTTCATTTTTATTTGTTCATATTCTTATCATATTGTCCATACCATATTCATATTTATCTAACCACTTTCTTTGTTCACTTTTAATAAAAAAACACTAACAATTATCGAAACCTAAAAAACTAATTGATGGACTGTTGGTTACGATTATTTGCTTGGCGACTCTTGCTCAAGGTTTAGTTTAGGACACTTCACACACACACGGCTTTCTCTTGGGCTACCTTACAATGAGACCCTTTATTTCATGGTATCCCTTGTAATTTATATGTACCCCTCTCCCATTCCGATGTATGCATTTAGTTTTGATTGTGGTTTGTTTACTAGGAGCACCCCTAGGGACTAGCATAGGCAACCCATTTTCACACTAATTCTTGATTCGTCGTCGAACCATTTTCAAACAAGCCTCTTTTCAACCAAACCCTCGATTCGTCGTCGAGCCCATTTTCAAATCAACCTCTAACCAAATTCTTTTTCAAACCAAACTCTTTTCATACAATTAACCCTTGATCCAACGTCAAGCGAATTTTCATAATCAAACTTCAAAAACAACTAACAACTATCGCAACTCTTTTAAGGGAAAAAATAGGGGTTCAAGTCTTTGATCTCCCTTCGATTGTTTGGGTGTGAGTTCTCTTACTCGTGTGTAAGCAATTGACGCCTCTTCTTTTAACAAATCAAATCCTTTTCAAAATAACCAAGCGCATACAATAAACCCTTGATCCCACGTCAAGCGGATTTTCATAATCAAACCTCAAAACGACTAACAACTATCGAAACTCTTTCAAGGTGAAAAATGGGGGTTCAAGTCTTTGATCTTCCTTCGATTGTTTGGGTGCGAGTTCTCTTACTCGTGTGTGAGCAATTGACGCCTCTAAAACACATCCAACTTGACAATCATCCGTCCAACCATCCAAAACACTTTTCAAACCGTCAAACCTTTTCAAACTTAACCACCTTAGATGAAAAAAGAGAGAGAGCCAAATCTTTGACTCACTCTCCCAATTACTTGGGCCCGAGGAATCTTTCTTAAGTTCAAGTAATTGTCATCTAAACCAACCCAACTCCCCCTTGTTTCGTGGGCGTACCACGAACTACGACTGCTCTGATTCTTTATTCTCGTCCGAATAAAGATACGTAGGCACAAGATTGTGATGATCTTGGCGAGCACACTTTTTTCTTTTTCCCCGTTTGCGTCCACACTACCATCTTTTTCCGTCAAACCCCGTAGTCGAACTACGATTGCTCTGATTTCTCATTCTCGTCCGAATGAGCATACGTAGGCCCGAGGTCGCGATGATCTTGCCGAGCACCCTATCCTGAAACCACCCCATTCCCCTTAGCATCGTCCTTTTATCTTTACCTTTCCGCATTTTTTTAGAGAAGAAAATAGACAAACTTAGCTAACGAGTATCACAATTCAAATCAAGAGGTTCCCGTTGAGTACAACGGACGTGAGGGGGTGCGCGTACCTTCCTCTCACGTAACCGACTCCCGAACCCGAAATGTGGTTGCGACGACCATGTTCTTATCCACCCCTCCTTAAAGGTTTTCTCGATATTTTCCTTTCCCTCTTTTGGGATAAATAAAGTTCGGTGGCGACTCTGTCGAACCGTTTTCCGCGCCTTTCGCGCGAGGGTCGTGTCTTCGATTAAGCGATTTTTTTCGAGGTACGACAGATGGCGACTCTGCTGGGGAACATTTGCTCCATGCAAGGGAGAGTCAAGCCTATCTTGATTCGAATCGCGAGCTTGTTAGTTTTATTTATCTATTTTCTTCTCGTCTTATGTATTTATTTTCCTATTCCTTACTTGTGTTACCTTTTGTAACATTGTTGGGTGGTTCTGACATTAAGAACTTTGTGAGATGGCTCTATACCCGAGTCGAGAAAAACCCTAGGATTAGGATGGTGGTTGTGTAGTGTAGGCTTGCGTGGTCTCTTCCACGTGGGTTGAAGCGAAAACCACCGCTTGGAGTAGATTCCCTTGGAGATATTATTGTTTTGGTGAATCTTTACCATGGTGGTAATACTTTCGAGGTGGGTCGTTGATCCCAAGGACCATTGACCCAATTTACCCATGGTGGTTGGTAATGTTAATTCTATGTGAGTTAATGCGAACGCCCCAATCAGATGAGATCCCTCGAACGTATTACTTCCTGACAGTAATATTTTCGACCTCGATCTAGGATTCTAAGAACCCTATTTAGAACCCGTGTGTCGATGGTTGTGTAGTGGGCGCCTCCGAGGAATCTTTCTCATGGGGAAGAAACGAAGACCTCACCTAGACGAGATTGTTTAGAGGATATTATAGTCGGATGTCTCTTCGTCTTGGTTATAATGTTTTCGAAATATATCCATAACTCTAGGCACCTACCCGTCTTAGAAACCTACCTGTGGGTTTTCTTGATCCTAGTTGTGGTTCTTGACCCGTTCCTCCAGCCAACCTCAGAACTGTTTGAAGTTGTTTGATTCTGCGATCCTGGATCTTGCATCTTGCATTACATCTCATATCATTACATTGTATTGCATCTGTTGCGCATCTTGCATTGCATTTTCAACCTCAGAATCTCACTTCAACTTCCTTCCCTCTCCAGTAAATCAAGCTGATTCCTTGACACCAGTACGCAACTCGAGCCAATATTAGACATATGATGGAGCAGATTCAACAAGAACAAGCCGCCTTCAGAGAAGAATTGGATTCTATGAAGGGAAAGATTGATCAGATTCTTGAAGCCATCATGATGGCCAGAAGAGAAGAAGAACTGTGTGAAGTCGCTGCTGCCAACAACACTGTGCCTGTGCAAGGGTCACCCTCAAGGCTCTCAGTTCCTGTTCCCAACCCTATCAATTATGGGATACCAATGAACTTCACTCCTGCCGCTGAAGGAGCCACTACTCAATCACCTCCAACATCTGGAGTCGCTGTTGGTGCTATTCCGCAAGACCAACCTGTTGTCACTCAGGTTCCTATTCCTCATGCTGAAGAAAATCTAGTAGATCAGTATGATGAGGTACAAAACTATCATGCTGCTATCCCACTTGCCAATCCTACTGCTGCTCAGGATTCTGAAGCCATGAAGATGTGTCGTGATCTAGCTGAGAAACTCCGAGTCATGTAGGGATGCAACTCAACTTCTTTGAATGCTCTGGATATGTGCTTGGTGCCAAATGTTGTCATTCCTCCCAAGTTCAAAGTACAGGAATTCTTGAAGTACAAAGGCCTCAGTTGTCCCCACATGCATCTAAGGATGTACTGCCGCAAGATGGCTTCCCATGCCAAAGATGAAAAGCTGATGATCCATTGCTTCTAAGACAGCTTGTCTGGGGCATCACTCGAATGGTATATGCAGCTGGAGCGTAGCAATGTGCGCACTTGGGATGATCTAGCTGATGCATTTATCAAGCAATACAAGTACAACACTGACCTTGCTCCGAACCGTACTCAACTTCAGAGTATGGCTCAAAAGGACAACGAATCCTTTAAGGAGTACGCGCAATGCTGGAGAGAGCTAGCTGCAAGAGTGCATCCACCTCTGGTTGATCGTGAACTGATTGACATCTTCATGGGTACCTTGCAAGGCCAATACTATGAGAAGTTGATTGGTAATGTTTCTGTCGGATTCTCTGATTTGGTGATTGTCGGTGAGAGAATCGAAGAGGGTCTGAAGAGCGGAAAGATCCAAGGAGGTTCTAGCAGCCAGTCTCAAGCCAAGAAACCTTTCAACAATGGATTCAAAAAGAAAGAGGGTGAAACAAATGTTGTATCTGCTCAGAAAGGGCAAGCTCCACAAGCTCCCCCTCCAATGCCTTTTCAAATGCCATACTTCCAGTATCTGTATGTTGCTGCTGCGCAATATGCTCCGATGCCTTATCAGCCAGCTGTTCAAGTTGTTCAAGCTCCACTGCCTCAACAACAGGCTCCTCAGCAACAGTCTTATAATCAACAAGGGTATCAGTATCCTCCTCAACATCAACAACAGAGAACTGCTCAACAACGTCAGCCTAATCAACAAAGGACAAGGAGGCCAGATAGAGACTTTGATCGTCTGCCAACATCATATGCTCAGATCTTTGCTCAATTGATGGAGAAGAATGCAATCGCTCTGAGGGACCTAGCTCCTCCAACTGTCATTCCCCCAGATTATGATGCTAATGCTCATTGCGAGTTTCATAAGGGTGCTCCGGGGCATACGATCGAGGACTGCAGAGCTTTCAAATACAAGGTTCAAGATATGATCGACTCAAAGTTTCTCACATTCAATGGGAGGGCTCCAAACGTCATCAAAAACCCTTTGCCATCACCAAGCTAGCGTCAGCATCAAATCAAGTCAAGTCAAGTCAAGTTTATTCCCCGAAGAAGGCAGTCATGTTGCCATTTACATTCTTGTTATTTTGTCTTTATTTGTTTAAGTACTGTATGCTTTGAACATTGCCTTTCATATTTGGTTTATTAATGTAGTAATTATGCATGTTTTGAATCAGTTATGTCGTATTCACTCATTCTCTCCATTTACTGCAAATCACTGACACATTTATCCACTTCACTCTCTTTATCAACTGCCGTTTAGCAATGATTGGAGGGAGGATGATGAAAACGAAATACCCATAATTGTAAAATGTATGCTTCCGGATGAAATCCCGCCGATGATGTACAGGCATTGCTTCAATCCCCCTAAACACTGGAGATACAAGGTGTTAATCCCTAGTAAACCACTTCGAGCCTAGAAGTAGTAGTTTCCTTCGGATATTCAAACTCTTACACTCAACCTGGGGTTGTCATACCCTAAATTTTGACCACTAATATTTCCCATCATTGTGCAAATCATCATCACAATATGGGGGAACCATCATACTTCATCAGTCTCCCTAAAGATGGGTGAGCATTCACTGCAATCAAAATTAGGGTTTCAAGCCCTCTCAGAGCCTTAGACAAAGGATCAATCAAGGAATGACATGATCTTCAACTTGTCTAACCTCTCAAACATCCACAATGGATCAAAAGGACTCCCACTTCAAGGATTAAGCACAAGGCTGCTCCCTTCTAGGTGGATCAAGTCTCAAGATCGACAGTGTCACCAAATTAGGGTTTTGGTCGACCAGGGCCTCCAGATGGAAATTTTTCATCTGGGAACAAGGCAATGATCCAAAACCTAACCTAATATACTCCATGGAGCCTCATGGACCCAATCATCAAGTCAATTTTGCCTCAGGGGATGCATTCGTCAAAAATCAGGAATTAGGGTTTCTTGACCTAATTCACCCCTAAGTTGACTTTTAGGGCAAATCATGAGCCAAGACCTCAAGAGAGGGTTTGAGGGTCTCTAATGAACTATATTGATTCATTTGCAATAATTGATTAATCCAAGAAGCTTGAGCAACTAGTCTCAATCTCATCTGCACCACAGTTAGGGTTTTAAGGAAAAAGTCAACTGTAACTTTGACTTTTGACCAGGACATGCTCCCAAGCCCTATGACATGCATCAATATACTCTATGACACCCATGGAACATGTCCATCAAGTTTGATTTAGGTCAAGGACGTGATTTCCTGAAGAATTGCACAGTTTGGAATTCATCTGATAAAAAGTCAACTGTGCACAAAAGTCAACTTTGACTTTTTGAGATTTTTCACCAAAATGGATTTTTAACCCTAAAATGATGTTAATGTATGATTTGAGTCATCATTCATCAAGAAAAATCAAGAAAAGTTGGATAACTTGTAAAAGGGGTAACCATAAAAAACTTAGAAAATTTTCTAAGTTAAAAATAAAGTGGCTAGGGTACTAACTTTGGAGGGTCATAACTCCTAAACCACAAAGCCACTTTCTCCCATCCAAGGCTTGATTTGTAGATCTCATTGCCCTCTACAAAAACCTCAACTAGACCTAATTCCAACTCCTCATGGATTTTGAGTTATGGAGTGATCAAAATCAAGAAAAGTCACTTTGTTCCAACACTTAGTGAAAATTTCACTAAGTCAGATTTTACCCTACTTTTTGCCATTTGTAGGGGGATTTTTCACTTGGATTCAAAAGAGATCAAAACCAAATATGTTCAAACAGTTGTTGTGTCATGTAAGGACTTTCCAAAATGACCAAGAACATTACCAAATTCAATTTGAGACATGAGATATGACATTGGAAAATTGCCTTGCTGAAATCTGCCAAGGCAAGGCAGAATTTGCATTTTTGCTCGATTTGCCAAAATCAGCCAAATCCAAATGCTCCTATCCACTTGGACACCTCAGAGGATTGAATCTAAAGGGGACAATCACTGAGCCAAGCCTCCAAAGTCTTTGGAATAAGAAATAGCATGTTGAACCTAGAATGGCCAAAATAGGGACAAGACTCCAATTTTGGATTGGAGCATTCAATGGAAGCATCAAGGTGGCATGGACTGAGCCATTTGCAACTGAATTCAGTCAAGACTTATCCAAGACCAAGGGAACCATAGCCCTGTGCCCTAACCTCTAGTCAATGGCTAGAGGAGACTTGGATTTCCATTGGCCAACATTGAACAAACACCTGCTGCAGTTGCCATTCACTATTCCTTGCAAAACAAACTTGCTCTACTATAAATAGAGCTCAATTGTGGTCAGTTTAAGTACACCAAAGGCCTACAACACTTGCCTTTCTCAAAAACCACTTCTCACTCTCAAAAATGCCTTTCTTAGCAAGTCACTATCGGGTTTTTCATTTGAGAGCTTTTCCAATCAAACCAATCACACACACACACCTCATATACATCATATGTGAGCTGATCAAACACTTAAACAACAACTGGAACACTGATTTCTCAGAATCACCAGTCAATTGCTCAAGGTTTTAACCAAAGTGCAGTTGAGATGCCATTAAGTGATCCAGCCATTCTCAGTCAAGTCCAAGCATTCAAACACACTCCATAGGGTGTAGGGAAGCTGTTCAGATCATCACAATTCATCTGTAACACCTCCTAATCAGAAATCAATTTGCTCTTGCTGTCACGATCTAGAGGTAAGCTTAAACTTGGTCATCTCTCAATCTATGCATATTTCCTCGCACAATACTTTTGCCAAATGTTCATAATCATGCATGGAATGTTTCCCCTCAAGCAATTGCTTTGTTTGAATCATGTATCAAAAATCCTAGCCTTCATGCAAAAATTAGGGTTCTTGAGGATTTTTCATGATTTCTTGTTATATGTTTAATTTAAATGAAATTAAATACCATAGACATGATCGTGAGGTTGAAACGAGTTGATTGGTATGTGGATTACATGATATGATTAAGTATTCAGTGAGATTGGAGAGAAAATGTAAATCTGGGCCAAGCTGAAACACGCGCGTGTTCTTCAGCTGTTCTTGGCGCCATTTTTCATAAATTCAAATATTTGAATTTTGTGATTTTATTTAATTGATTCAAAAATTAATTTCTCTATGAGTTTTAACGATTTTGAGTTGATTCTGTTTTTAATAATTCACAAAAATGTTAAAATATTTTATTTTCCCAAAAAATCCCAAAAATATTATTTATTGTATGTAATTGATATTTTTGCAAAGAATTAATGTTTTAATTGTTTTTGACATTTGAAATATTTTTTCCACCTTGATTTTGCAACTTTTAATGCTTTCTAATTATTTTGTAGGTCAATACTTAATTTTTAAGGCATTAATCCAAGATCACAATTTGTTTTCCATATGTTAAACAATTTTAATCATTTTAATTGAATTTTTATTCAATTAAATACATTTTTGAAAATAAATTAGGGTTTTTGGATTAATTCAACCCTCATAAATCATTTTCAAAACACTTTGGGCCTCTAATAGAGTGTAAGACCCAATCCTTTTTTGACCAAATCATTTTTGGGCCTCAGTGTATTGTATAAGTCCCGATACCGTCAAAAACAAACGGCGCGATCGTCGCCTTTTGAAAAATCAAACCTTGGGCCTCTCCTCGAGCTATAAGACCCATTCAAAACTTTTGGGCCTCTAATAGAATGTAAGACCCAACCCCCTTTTAACCAAAATCATTTTTGGGCCTCACTTCTTGTAAAAGTCCCTCTGCGTTAAAAGAAAACCTCGGCGCGATCGCCATGTTTAACGAAAAATCAATTGGGCCTACCCTCGTGTTATAAGCCCCACTCTTTTTCTTTAAACCTTTTGGGCCTCTTGAGAGAGTGTAAGACCCATCCCTTTGTACAGAAAACAATTTTTGGGCCACAGTCACTTGTATAAGTCCCTCTGTACAAATTCAAACAGTGCGCTCACTGATAAAACCCTGGGCCTCTCCTTGAGTTGTAAGCCCCAAATCGTTCTTTTTCAAAACACTTTCTCCTTTGATTTTGAATATACTGTTGTTTTCAATCTTTCTTTGTTGAACAACTAACCAAACAGCATGGAAGCTCTACAACCGAGTAAGTGGTTATCGCTTTCATTTACCGCTTTCATATACATATAACTGTATTGTGGGGTTGTTTCGCTGTAAGTCTTCTTTCATAAACTCATATCAACTGTGTAATAATAGTATAGATATTTAGAGTTTCCCCGACAACTACGTCTAGCATTAAGCCCGTTGATCACTCTTAAATAGTCAAAACTAGATCCCCATAGGATTACCAGACACAGTCTTCCCTTCTCTTGGGGTTAAACAATATGGAAATATGAAAGACAACATTCTCGGTGAACCCTTTCATAGACTGTCACTCGTAGAAGTTGTCAAAGAAACTCTACTCCCCAGAGATGATCTCTTCTCCGTGAATTGCATCTCTTGAGTTTCTTCTAAATTCTCGGACTTTCCTGGCTTGATCTATTCCTCGTGAATAGCCTGTCTTGAATTTCTCGGGGTTTGGGGACCCACAGGCTTCTTAAAAGCACTTGTCAAGAAACTCTATTCCCCAGAGATGATCTTTTCTCCGTGAATGGCATCTTTGAGTTTCTTCCAAATTCTCGAACTTTCCTGACTTGATCTATTCCTTGTGAATAGCTTGCCTTGAATTTCTCGGGGTTTGGGGACCCATCAGCTTCTTAAAAGCATCGGCCTCCTCTTGGGCATCGTACAAGGACCCACAGGCTTCCTAAAAGCAACCGTGCCTCCTCTTGGGCTTAGTACAAGGACCCGTCGGCTTCATAGAAGTATTCACAACCTCCTCTTAGGCTTCGTATAATGATCTCTTCCTCCGGGAATGATAGCCTCCTCTTGGGCATCGTACAAGGACCGATCGGCTTCTTAAAAGTTTCCAGCCTCCTCTTGGGCTTCATACAAGTTGTCCCGACGACCTCCTAGAGGTATAGGAATAGAACTTGGTCATCTGCATAGAACAGTCCTTTCATAGAGTCTACTAATGTTTCTCAAAACACAGTACAAAAGATGACACTCTAGACTTGGACAGTCTAATCTCCTTGAGTCTCAAAGACATTCTCAAGTGACCCCTTCGTTAAATAGGAAGAAAACCCATAGACTCGGACAGTCTCAATACCCTTCGGACTTCCCAATTCCTTAAATAACAGGAATAGCCCGGATCCTCAAATCCAATCCTCGAGTACAGTGTTGCTCATATAAGAACTGATTTTCTCTTTAACAATCAGTCTACTGGACTTGTCACTTTACTGAATAGTCGCCACAACCTCCTCTTAGGCTTTGTATCATGATTCTTCTCCAGTGAAGTTAGCCTCTCTCTTGGGTTTTGTACAATGATTCTCCCCAGCGGGGTCAAACAACGTTTAGCCTCTCTCTCGGGCTTTGTACGAGACACATAAGGGACTCCTTCGTTGAGTCAATCACCCTTTCGCCTCCATCTCGGGCTTTATACGAGATACCAAAAGATTCCATCGCCGAGTCAAAACCTTTTAGCCTCTCTCTCGGGCTTTGTACGAGACACGTAATAGCCTCCTCTTAGGCTTTGTATAAGAAAACCACCGGTTGATCCAATTAACCTTTTAGCATCAAAGCTGTGCCTCGTTCACAGTACACAAACATCAACAACTCTTTCCCCTCCATCTAACTGCTGTAAGCGGCAAGCCTCTGGATCATCTACATCCATGCCAATGTCCCTCTTTTAGCATGAGAAATTCCTAAGGAAAGATGGCATTACTCTACACTGAGTTAAAGTCTTCTCCTTCAGGTTGAAATCCCCTATAAAGGAAATTATGGCATTGTCGGATTCACAAATCCCGGTTAAAGTAATTCTCCTTTATAAACAGTCGTAACAGACAAACCCCTCTTTAGAGATGACAAATTCTCTCTAAAGTCAAACCTTTTAGCTTCACATCTTGGGCTTCGAACAAGATACAAACAAACCACCTTTCGCTTCACGTCTTGGGCTTTGAACAAGACACCAAATACTATTTCCTCCCATAGAATAGGAGGAACTACGAACGCTCTGATTTCCCTGTTTCGGTAAACGGGAATACGTAGGCATAAGATTGAAAGAAAAATCTTAGCGAGCACACTAAACAAAAACCCAAAATCCCATACTTTCATATATATCCATCCTAACATCTCAACCAATAGCCTAAAGCACCCCTCGTCAACAAAATAAACCTACAAGAAACCCCGAATCTTTGTAGCATCTGTAACATAACAGATCGCTGTTTAATCTCAGTATGCAAGCAGGGTTAATTGGAGACATCTATTTCCCTTCCTTCACCAGCTTTAATAGGATAAAAAATGAATCGAGTTGTAGTACCAGAGCGATCGTGCTTCGCAACCACATCCAAAAATCACTCGCTACAGAAAAATGGCGACTCTGCTGGGGAATGCGCAGGTCTCTTTAGGGATCTTGTTCTTTTTTGTCCCCTAGGTGGAAATCTTGACGTCACTAGGATCTTAGGTCAAAACGCCGTTAATTTGGAATGAAACCACTGATTGGTGACTCCGCCGGGAAACCATTTTCTGTCAGGAACTTAAGATTCTTAGCTTTTAAAAGTCTAGGATGATTAGGACAAATATATATACTGCTTTTCCTAATTGTTATACGTGTTTATTTTTCTGCTAATGGGAATGCGTGTGATGCCACATGTGGAAAGATCGAGTACACACTTAAGATAAGTGATGGCGACGAGTTCGACCATCAACCTCAGTGGAGGCTGACCAATGCAACCCATTCTCTCACCTAGACAATGGGCCGATTGTGATGTCTGAGAAGCTGAGGAGCCAAACCCTTTTGTAGTGTGGAAACTATCGGGAATAGTTGTTACACGATACTACCCTCATTTGAGGCTGGTGATCTATTCTCGGTAAATGGCACTTACTCTAAGATTGCTCTACAACTCGCTGGCGATCCGCTTGTTGTTTTGCTTTCCTGGGAGGAGCTGATGATAATGAGTACAGGTACAAAAATCACCCTAGTATAAACCTTTGGGGATGGGTAGAGCCTTGACTTCATGACAACGACCATTTGACCCCATGTTTTTTCTATGTTTTTGTGTGCTGCATTCATGCATTCATTTAAAAAAAACATTAAAACAAAAAATTTCTCTTCTAGTATCTCAGTTTTTCAAATTAAACTGAGACTGTGATTGCAAATATCAGAGAAAAGGATTGCGCTAATGGATTTCGGTAGAAGGAGAACTCATAGTTACACCTTCAAGGTTCCAAAGCTAGAGAATTTAAGAAGGTTAGCGAGGATGATCACAAACTAAGAGGCTTTCAGAGCCAAGCACGGAGGTTTGCTACCACTGTTAAGAGTCCATGTGATTGAGGGAATCATGGATGCGCTCATTCAGTTTTATGATCCAGTTTATCACTGTTTCACATTCCCGGATTACCAGCTCGCACCAACGCTGGAGGAGTATTCTCATCTGATTGATTTACATATCACTGATCGAGCTCCATTTTCTGGACTGGAAGAAATTCCAAAGAATCAGACCATTGCAAGAGCAATTCATTTGGACGAGTCTGAGGTCAGGACTCACCTAACTACCAAGGGTGGCATCCAAGGTTTGCCAGCCCAGTTCTTGACAAAGAAAGCCCTGTATTTTGCCAGTATAGGAAACATGACTGCTTTTGAAAGCGTCTTTGTCTTGCTCGCCTACGGGTTATTTTTGTTTCCCAACATTAATAACTTCGTCGATATCAATTCCATTAAGGTTTTTCTCATTGGAAACTCTGTACCGACTTTGCTCGCAGATGCGTATCATTCTGTACACTTGGGAAATTTGTACAGCGGAGGGGAGATCACATGATGTGTACCTCTACTTTATAAATGGTTTATCTCCCACTTGCCCAAGTCTGCTGCTTTTTGGGATTGTAAGAGTGTTTTACGTTGGTCGCAGAAGATAATGTCTCTTACCAACTCTGATATAGATTGGTGTAATAGGATCTATGATGGAATCAGGATCATTGCCCATTGTGGAAACTTCCCCAACGTACCCCTTATAGGAACTAAGGGAGGAATCAATTATCATCCGGTGTTGGTTCGCCGACAATTTGGATACCCGATGAGACACGTCCCATGGGGTGTTCATCTGGAAGGTCTTTTCTTCAAGGAAGGAGAAAACGACAGAGCACTAAAGACGAAAATAGTGCAAGCTTGGAAGCATGTTCATAAGAAAGGACGAGAGTCTCTAGGAAAACCGGATTGTGTCTCGGTGGAGCCTTATCTCCATTGGGTACAAACTAGAGCTCTCAAGCTAAAAATGCCTTATCCTCGTTACGGAATTCTTCCGCCGAGGGAATCTGTCATGTACTTTATGACGGAAACTGAAAAGCTTCAGGTCACTCTTAACAAAGTTCAAAAGGAGAGAAGGTCTTGGAAGAACAAGTACCGCACCCTCGACGTAGAGTGCATCAAAATACAACAACTACTGAAGGAGAAAGATGCTCTGATTGAAATTTTAGAGCAACATGCTGTAGAGAATCAAGATGACCAAAGGAATTTGCTCACTCCTTTCACCTGGCAAAGGAATGACAACCCGACAACGGCCCAAGAGCCCCGGTCAAAGAAAAGGAAGATACCAGAATCAGCACCCGATTTCTCTTCAGAGAGGACTCGGGACCCATTAGTTTAGGTTTCTGTTTCTGCACCTTGTAATCTACTGTATTTCCATTTCTGTAATCCTTTGAATTCAATAAAAAAGGGTTTCCCCACCGTTTGATATTTGCAATCTAATTGTCAAAGTTTATTTTGATTAAACCTTAAACAATTAATATAATCATTGCATTCATCATTCTCACATCGCGTATTCTTCTTACCTACGAATCTCACGTTTGTGTCTCGGTTCTAGAGTCAAACTGTCTCATTTGTATAATACTCGGGCCAATCGTCAGAAAAAGATGGATGATCTTGAGGAAGAGAACAGAGAGTTGAAAAAAGAGATCGGCGCTCTGAGAGAGGATATGAGGAAGCTTCGTAACGACATGCAAGCCATGGCAGAAGCTCAGTTACAAAAAACTGTGATCTCAGAGATCACCTCAACGCCCATAGTGGAGAAGTATGATCCTAGGTATCAAATACCGAAAGATCGTCCTTGGGGCATGCCTGTTAACTATATCCCGGAAGGATATGTTCCGCCGATCACTGAAGATCAGGGAATCACAACAGAAACCGCTGGGCCTGAAGGTTACAAACTTCGGGAAAGTGAAGATGCCAGAGGCATACTAAAGACTCCTGAAGGTTATAAACTTCGGGAGACGCCAAGACTCACTACCGTAGTCATGGTACCACCCCCTGTGGTGCACACTGTCCCGGAAGGACAGATTCCACAGACACCTTCTGGTAAGAAGGAAACTATGTTTGACAGAATGGATGAATTCCAGGAGCAGTTTCTGGAAATGCAGAAGGAGCTGCAAGCCATTCGCGGTTAGGATTTATTTGGAAAGGACGTCGCAGACCGCTGCTTGGTTCCAAATGTGAAAGTCCCGCACAAGTTCCAGGTGCCCGACTTTGAAAAATACAAGGGTAACTCTTGCCCTCAAAGCCATCTGGTGATGTACGCCCGGCAGATGTCAGCTCAGACGGAAAATCAGGACCTACTGATTCATTACTTTCAGGATAGTTTAACCGGTGCCGCACTCAAATGGTACATGGGTTTAAACCGTGCTACGATCAGTACATTCAGAGATCTTGGCACTGCCTTCGTCCAACAATACAAATACAATTTAGACATGGCACCCGACAGAGATCAACTCAGATCGATGTCGCAAAAGGACAAGGAAACCTTTAAGGAGTACGCTCAAAGGTGGCGTGAAATTGCCGCTCAAATTTGTCCACCTCTGGAGGAAAAAGAGATGACGAAGATCTTTTTAAAGACCTTAAGCTCATTTTACTATGACCGAATGGTTGCCAGTGCGCCTAGTGATTTCACCGAAATGGTTGGCATGGGCGTACGTCTTGAGGAAGCCGTCCGAGAAGGACGTTTGGTAAAAGACACTGGATCGACGAGCGGTACTAAAAAATACGGTAGTGCTCTCCCTAAGAAAAAAGAGCAAGATATTGGGAATATCTCTCTCAGAAAGCAAAGACGACGTTATCAGCCTGTAGCAGCTGTAACTCCTGCTATCGGCCCTGCGTCTATTCCTACGTATCAACCTCAGGTTCCGCAGAGCCAACCTGATCAACAAAGGACACAACAGCCTCTTCAGCAGGCTCGTCCTCCATACAACAACAACCGTACAACACGGCCACCAGGATTTGATCCTATACCCGTGTCGTACGCAGAGCTATTTCCATTACTACTGGCTAAGGGGCACATTCAGACTAAATCTCCTCTTACAGTACCGGAAAATCCGCCTTTTTGGTTTAAGGTGGATCAAACTTGCCCTTATCATCAAGGAGGTCCAGGGCATAACATAGAGACTTGTCTCAATTTCAAGTCCGACGTCCAAAAACTTGTTAGGAGCGGGGTCTTATCCTTCAAGGATACAAATCCTAATGTTCTCACAAACCCGCTGCCTCAACACGAGAAGGCTGCAGTCAATTTGATAGAAGGAGAGACTAACAATGTCTATCAAATTCATGATGTACTCTTGTTGAAAACCAATTTGGTCAAGATGCATTGTAGACAGAGTGGATATGGCCATGTGCCACCTCATAATTATCACTGGTGTGATATCTGCTCTAAAGACAATCAGGGATGTTCTGTGGTTCAAGCAGCTCTACAGGAACAGATGGATCTCGGATGGGTCCAAGAGCACCGAGTTCGTGGAGTTAATATGGTCTATATGAATTCCAACGTCATTTAGAACCACGATATCCGTGCGATGAATGTCAACCTGGTGGCGATGCACTCAAGGCAAAGCCAGTATCATAATCTGCCGCGGCACGATTACAGTTTCTGTTTGATTTGCTCGGTAAACAAACAGGGATGCTCTTTCATACAGGAGGCCCTCCAGCGTCAGATGTATCTTGGATGGATCCAAGACTACCATGATAGGAACTCCTATCAAATCAACATGGTCCAGATCTTCGATATTCATGTGATGAATACCAACCTGGTAGAGTTACATGCTGAGCAGGTCTGACTCGGATTCTTAATATCACATGACTATCAAAGCTGTAAGGCAGGTTGCGAAAACGATCAAGGTTGTACCCTTGACCAGGAGGCACTTCAGCACTTGTTAAATCATTGGTGGATGCCAATTTATATGGATGAAGATACTCAGCAAATTAGTATCAGCAACAGAAACCCCACTCGGCATCAAAGTCAGGATGTCCGATCTGTGGAAGCTAACCTAGTGAGGTTACATTATATTCAAAGTGGGCGTGGCCAGGTGCCACCACACAACTATGAACGTTGCGGCGTCTGTTCGGAAAGTAACCAAGGGTGTTACCTTGTGAGAGCAGCTCTTCGGGGTCAGGTAGATCGTGGAGAAATTCGTCCATATCCGGGTTCTGGACCCATCAACTGGACGCCGAACTACCTTGCCGAGCAAGTTGAGGATGTTGTCACGATCTCTGGTCGTCACCAGACCAGGGATGTTTTTGCCATCATCCCTCTACTTGACGAGTCTAAAGTTCCCAACCGGGAACGGATCGAGATTACTTATGATGGTCAGAAAAATCAGAAGGCTCCTGTAGTTATCTATCTGCCGGGACCACTACCGTATGAATCAGCTAAGGCGATCTCTTACAAATATAGTGCAACGATAATTGAAAATGGAAAGGAAATTCCATTACCCTCCATTGTGAATATTGCAGACATCAGTCGTGTAACACAGAGCGGTAGAATCTTCAACCGAGGAGTTGGAGAACCTAACAAGGAAAAGGAACTTCAGACGGAAACTCCTGATCCACTAGTCGGTCAATCCAGTAATCCCGACCTTTCGAAAAATAATGATGAGATGCTGAAGCTCATCCAAAGGAGTGAATACAACATTATCGATCAACTGTTACAAACTCCTTCAAAGATCTCGGTATTATCGCTGTTACTCAGTTCAGAAGCCCACATGGAGGCTCTACAGAAAGTCTTGGAGCAAGCCTTTGTGGAACAGGATGTAACAATCAGACAGTTTGATAGCATTGTCTCTAACATCACTTCCTGCAATAATTTGGGATTTAGTGATGAGGAATTACCTGAAGAGGGTCGCCGTCATAACATGGCGCTCAACATTACAGTTAACTGCCAGGACGATGCTTTAGCCAGCGTACTGGTAGACACAGGGTCAGCCCTGAATGTTATGCCGAAGTCCATTTTGATGCAATTATCATTCAAAGGCCCTCCAATAAGAATCAGCGAGGTCGTCGTCAAAGCGTTCAACAGATCCAGAAAAATAGTTATCGGCGAAATTGATCTTCCCATAACTATTGGTCCTCACACTTTCCAAGTCACTTTCCAGGTCATGGATATCCGGGCAACGTACAGTTGTTTATTAGGAAGACCTTGGATGCATCAGGCTGGAGCGGTTACTTCGACCCTCCACCAAAAGCTAAAGTTCGTCAAGAACGATCAACTTGTCACAGTTTGTGGGGAACAAGCCTTGCTTATGAGTAACTTGTCACCATCTACTGGTATAGAACCCGAGGAGGTTATTGGAACTCAGTTCCAAGCACTGTTGGTAAGCAAGAACAATGAGTTCAAAGAAGGAACCTCGATTTCCTCATACAATGATGCTATTAAAGCGGTCGAGAGTACCGATACAACAGGATGGGGACGGCTTGTCATTCCTATTGACAATAAAACAAAGAAGGGTCTTGGTTTTTCTGCAACCTGTACCCGGACAGTTGTCAACGATGAAAGTCTTCATCCCCTTCAAAACTTCTTCCACAGTGGAGGTTTTCTTCACCCGGTGTCTTAAGCAGTACATGCTATCAATGAGAAAGATCCCTCCGACACAGATGAAGAATGGAAGTCCTATCTGAACGAGGACGGTTATATGTCTCAGGAAGAGGTGCCTATGCCATTTTGCTATCCCGCACAGAGTCCGAGATATATACCAAGGTCAGACGTCAAAATGATCTATGGAGATTGTGATCCGAAAGGATGCCGTGCTCCGCCAAATTCATTAGAGGAAGACACTCTGATGAAATACAACTTTGACCACAATTACTATGGCCCAATGGATGGTCTGCCAATGTGGCAACCTTACCCAGGAAACTTGGGGCAAGAGAGTCAGCCGAACAACGAAAATCAGTTGGCCATCATTGAACAGAATACCTGTGTCCCCACCATGTCATGGGATCAACACTCAGGTCATTCAGAAACTACTCAACATGAAGATGAATTCGCAACGTTTGCAGCACTTAAATTCATCAACTATGCTTTTCCCGAGGTCAACGTCATCGAGAGAGATGACTCCTCCAGTTCGAAAGAAGTGTGGGACACCCTGGGACAACCGAGTGGAAAATACGACTATATGGTCAGGTACACCGCTCCCGAAAGCTCTCGTATCAGGCTCGAAGATATCCAACCTACTGGATGGGGAGATACAGCTGAGAGCACAAATACTATGCAAAGTACAACTGAGGAATTCTCCTACGACAATTCTGCCTGGGGGACAAATTCTAATGATCCTGCTCCACCAGAAATCAACGTCATTTCTGAAGACAAATCAAGGAAGGTGCCAGACTTCGTGATTCATCGAGGAGTTCGCCGCCAATGGGTTGCCGTCGAGGTTCCGAAGATCGTTCATCAGTCAAAGTAATTTCCATCTTTAACCTTTCACCCTGCCCAGGTGAAACAGATGTTTTGATAGGGCTCGCTTTCTGTAAATTTTCCATCTTCGCTTCGCCCAAAGCGACAGAGTTTTGTTTTATAGGGTTGTAGTTTCAAGAATCGACTTGTTCATTAATAAAATAACGTCGTTCTGTAATTTCCGCATTAATTGTTGTTTTCTCTTTTTACTTTTTCAGAAAATGGTAATCCTAAAAAACAATTCAATAATAAAAACAAGCAGTAAAATAAAACACTGCACACACTTGAATTTTCTCTATCTCTTCTAAACACGAATCATCACGTCATACAGATTGCTTGTTTTAAACCCCGTTGAAACATACGATCTGATGCCTTCTCCCAACTTTGAGTTCCCGGTATTTGAGGCTGAAAAAGAAAATGACGACGAAATTCCAGAAGAGATCTCTCGACTACTCATACAAGAGGAAAGGTTCATTGAACCTCACAAAGAGCCGTTGGAAACGGTAAACATGGGTTCAGAAAAAGAGAGAAAAGAAATTAGGATTGGGGCACTGCTCAGTCCAACTGCCAAAGAGAGTTTGATAAAGCTTCTCAAAGAATTTCCCGATGTATTCGCTTGGTCCTATCAGGATATGCCAGGGTTGGATACCAGCATCGTGGAACATCACTCACCGTTAAAGTCGGAATGCCCGCCGGTAAAACAAAGGTTGAAACGCACTCACCCGGACATGGCCATCAAAATCAAAGAGGAGGTACAGAAACAGATTGATGCGGGTTTCCTCGCTACATTTGAATATCCTCAATGGTTAGCCAACATCATACCCGTTCCCAAAAAGGACGGAAAGGTCAGAATGTGTGTTGACTACAGGGATCTAAACAAGGCTAGTCCAAAGGACGACTTTCCTTTACCACACATTGACATGCTGGTAGACAGCACAGCAAAGTTCAAAATTTTCTCCTTCATGGATGGATTCTCGGGCTATAACCAGATCAAAATGGCGCCGAAAGACATGGAGAAAACTTCGTTCATTACCCCATGGGGCACCTTTTGTTACAAGGTAATGCCGTTCGGTTTGAAGAATATCGGGGCAACCTATCAAAGGGCCATGACTACTCTGTTTCATGACATGATACACAAAGAAATCGAGGTATATGTCGATGATATGATTGCAAAATCAAAAACAGAGAATGAGCACGTTGAACATCTGTCAAAATTGTTCAAACGTTTAAGAAAATTCAAGCTCCGCTTGAATCCCAACAAGTGCACCTTCGGTGTCCGTTCAGGGAAACTACTAGGGTTCATCGTCAGCCAGAAAGGAATTGAGGTTGATCCTGACAAGGTCAAGGCCATTCAAGAATTGCCTTCTCCGAAAACTGAAAAACAAGTCAGAGGATTCCTGGGTCCTTTGAACTACATCTCCGGGTTCATATTCCTTATGACCGCCACGTGTGCGCCGATTTTCAAATTACTCAAAAAGAACCAGGATTGCGTTTGGACAGAAGATTGCCAAACCGCCTTCGACAGTATCAAGGAATATCTGTTGAATCCTCCGATTGTATCACCTCCAGTGGAAGGAAGACCATTGATCATTTACCTCACAATCCTGGAGGACTCAATGGGATGTGTACTTGGCCAACAAGACGAAACCAAAAGGAAAGAGTCTGCCATTTACTATTTAAGTAAGAAATTCACCGACTGCGAAACTCGGTACACGATGCTTAAGAAAACTTGCTACGCTTTGGCTTGGGCAGCCAAATGTCTTCGCCAATACATGATTTGTCATACTACTTGGTTGATCTCAGAAATGGATCCAATCAAGTACGTTTTCAAAAAACCTGCTCTCACGGGAAGAATCGCCCGTTGGCAGATGCTGTTATCAGAATATGACATAGAGTACCACGCTCAGAAAGCCGTTAAAGAAAGCATTTTAGCCGATCATTTGGCTCATCAACCGATTGACGATCAAGAATTAACCGGGTTTAACTTCCCAGACGAAGATGTCATGTATCTAAAAATGAAAGATTGCAATGAACCGTTACCCAGTGAAGGGCCAGAACCAGGTTCCCAATGGGGACTAATCTTTAACGGAGCAATTAATCATTATGGAAACGGAATTGGGGCAATCATTGTTACCCCTCAGGGTACCCACATTCCTTTCACCGCCAGACTTACGTTCAAATGTACGAACAACGAGGCCGAATACGAAGCTTGTATCACGGGTCTCGAAGAAGCAATTGATTTAAGGATCAAAAACTTGGACGTATATGGCGACTCAGCTCTGGTTATCAATCAGATAAAAGGAGATTGGAACACATACCAATCAAGACTGATTCCTTACAAAGACTACGCAAGAAGGTTGCTACCTTTCTTCAACAGAGTCGAGTTTCATCACATCCCTCGTGATGAGAATCACATGGCTGATGCATTAACCACTATCTCTTCCATGATTAGTGTGGGTCAATGGACTGACCTACCTAAGATCGACATAATGCGCCTAGAACGGCCCGTTTACATCTTCACGATCGAAGCAGTCATAGACGACAAACCTTGGTATCACGATATCAAATACTTCCTTCAGAAACAAGAGTACCCACCTGGGGTATCCAGGAAAGACAGAAAGACCCTCAGAAGATTGGCTAGAAGCTTCTTCCTGAGCGGTGACACTCTTTATAAGAAAAATTTTGACATGGTCTTGCTCTGATGCGTAGACAAACCAGAAGCAGACATGCTTATGAAATAAATTCATGAAGGATCCTTTGGCACTCATGCCAACGGACACACAATGGCGAGAAAAATTCTAAGAGCAGGGTACTATTGGTTGACCATGGAATCTGACTGCTACAAGTACATGAGGAGGTGTCACAAGTGTCAGATATACTCCGACAAAATTCATGTACTGCCATCGTATCTCAAAGTTCTCTCTTCCCCGTGGCCTTTTTCCATATGGGGAATCGACATGATTGGCATGATTGAGCCTAAGGCTTCAAACGGACATCGGTTCATCCTGGTAGCCATTGACTATTTCACCAAGTGGGTCGAAGCAGCGTCATTCGCCAATGTAACCCGACAAGTGGTGGTCTGATTTATCAAAAATAATATCATCTGCCGTTATGGTGTTCCAAGCCAGATCATTACTGATAATGGATCTAACTTGAACAACAAGATGATGAAGGAATTGTGCGCTGAGTTCAAGATCAAACACCATAACTCATCTCCCTACCGACCCAAGATGAACGGAGCGGTAGAAGCGACTAATAAGAACATCAAGAGGATTGTTCAGAAGATGGTTATAACCTACAAAGACTGGCACGAGATGTTACCCTTTGCTCTTCATGGTTATCAAACATCTGTCCGCACTTCAACAGGGGCAATCCCTTTCTCTCTAGTATATGACATGGAGGCAGTTCTCCCCATAGAAGTAGAGATCCCATCAATCCGGGTATTGATGTAAGCTAAGCTTTCAGAAGCTGAATGGTGTCAAAGTCGACACGACGAATTAAACCTGATCGAAGAGAAGCGAATCACGGCACTATGCCACGGTCAGTTGTATCAACAGAGAATGAAGAGGGAGTTCGACAAAAAGGTTCGACCTCGCATCTTCAGGAAAGAAGACCTTGTGCTCAAGAAGATCCAGTCATTTCTCACTGATTCTCGGGGCAAGTGGACTCCGAATTATGATGGCCCCTATGTGGTCACGAAAGCTTTCTCAGGCGGCGCCTTGAGACTTGCAACCATGGATGGAGAGGAATTTGCCTACCCCACGAATGTTGATGTAGTCAAGAAATACTTCGCCTAAACTAAAAAAAAAACGTCTCGGTGGATTGAAAACCCGAAAGGGCGGTCCAGGCAAAAGTTAGAGACATGAAAAAAAATCATCCCGGTGGATTGGAAACATCAAAGTACAATCCAGGCAAAAATTAGGGGTAATGGCAAGTAACTATGTTCAACAAAGGCAAGTCCCTCAGCAGCAACAGCTACATCATCCGCCAGAAAACTCCAGTCAAGGTCATCTTCGATAGAAGCTCAGGATGTCCCGAATTCAAAGTTGGTAGAAGGATAGTGGTCGTTATGTTTCAACGTAGCCCTTTTCCCTGTAAATTACCATTTTCTAACTTTGTAAATACTCTTTGGAATCACGCGTTTGGCTGATCCCCATCTTATCAATAAAATTTGAGCCCTTGTGCTTTTGTTTGTAATTTTTATTTGTTTTAGCTTTACAGAATGACATTGTGAACATGGTTAACGATTCTTGAAATAAAACAAAAATGAATTTACTTGTTAAAACTTTTTCTGCTTTTTAATAAAGACGGCAATTTCTTTTGACTGTTGAACATCAGAAGAACATCGACCGCTTCTCCAGAAGTAAGCAAACTTCAAAGTGCAGAATCAAAGTACTCCTTCTAACCCAGTACGCCTGAATGAAGGGATCAACTGTGTCAGAGACTTTGTTTCGTCTGACACGCCTCGGCCGAGTTCTTATCTCCTAAGCCCGATCAACATAGCTCCCAACAGGGACTATCTCTCCTAAGCAAGGTGAAATTGCTATTCAAAACCAACGGTACTTCTTCCCCCCGCGATGGCCGAGTATCCAATCATGTTCATCTTTTAGTTTGTAAGTCGCGTCAGTTTTGTCAGCATAAACATACATACATCATGCATTATTAATTTGCATTTACATTTCATATTGCATCACTATCACTTTAGTCGGTCTTGTCCCCTAGTGACAGAAGTTCTCTCAATTGAGTTGTCAGCCCTTTCCTCGTCAGGAAGTGTTACGTCTGAACATTCTCTCCCCTCCAGTTTTATTGCTGGATTGAAGTTGGCCCTCGACCACTTTGATAACTTGAACCTCTGAAAGACCAGAGAGCCCTCAGTTAACATCACTCTTCGCCATTGAAGATGATATCCTTGTTTTCCCGGATTAAGGAAAATCCACAAAGAAAGCCTCGTAATCAGAGATTCGGCAGCATGCCAGTTTCGCTCCGAAAGGACCACTGATGAAAAGGTCATCGACACCTCAAAATTGGATCACATCATATGGCATTTCTCCGAGAAGATCTCTGAGAAAAGTATGATGTAAAGACCCCAAACGAACGCAGTCTCTCAAGGGGCTCGCATTCCCCAAGTAGAGTCAACAAATGGCACTCCAACAGAGAAGTTTGTACACCCCTACAACTCAGACGATTGGGTTCCCCAGCAAGTCTGACATCAAGACTTTTTCCATTCAAATGGCATCTCCCCAGGAAAATTCGGCGAGAAGTTTGAAGGAAAGCCGCTACGAATAGCGTCCCTTGTCAGTAAGGTTTATTGACGAAAGAAACTTAGACCAGTTCCTTGGTAGAAAACCAGGATCGAGGGGAAGTTTAAATCAGAAACTGAGACCAGTTCCTTGGTAGGAAACCAGGATCGAGGGGAAGTTTTAATCATAAACTAAGACCAGTTCCTTGGTAGGAAACCAGGATCGAGGGGAAGTTCATCTCAAAAGAAAACTGAGACTAGTTCCTTGGCTGAAGACCAGGATCGAGGGGAAGTTTACCTTTTCTAAGCATCATTGCTTAGCTAAAGAAGATGAATGCGTAAACTACCATTCATAACCACCATCAAAATTTCGGGTATTCCGATATTTAATCCTCTTGCACCCCGAATGCCCGAATACCTTCGTCATTCACACCTTCGTGTCCAAGAAGATTAAATAGGGGCATCTGTCATACCCCAAATTTTGACCACTAAGATTTCCCATCATTGTGCAAATCATCATCACAATATGGGGGAACCATCATACTTCATCAGTCTCCCCAAAGATGGGTGAACATTCACTACAATCAAAATTAGGGTTTCAAGCCCTCTCAGAGCCTTAGACAAAGGATCAATCAAGGAATGACATAATCTTCAACTTGTCTAACCTCTCAAACATCCACAATGGATCAAAAGGACTCCCACTTCAAGGATTAAGCACAAGGCTGCTCCCTTCTAGGTGGATCAAGTCTCAAGATTGACAGTGTCACCAAATTAGGGTTTTGGTCGACCAGGGCCTCCAGATGGAAAATTTTCATCTGGGCACAAGCCAATGATCCAAAACCTAACCTAATATACTCCATGGAGCCTCATGGTCCCAATCATCAAGTCAATTTTGCCTCAGGGGATGCATTCATCAAAAATCAGGAATTAGGGTTTCTTGACCTAATTCACCCCTAAGTTGACTTTTAGGACAAATCATGAGCCAAGACCTCAAGAGAGGGTTTGAGGGTCTCTAATGAACTATATTGATCCATTTGCAACAATGGATTAATCCAAGAAGCTTGAGCAACAAGTCTCAATCTCATCTGCACCACAGTTAGGGTTTTAAGGAAAAAGTCAACTGTAACTTTGACTTTTTACCAGGACATGCTCCCAAGCCCTATGACATGCATCAATATACTCTATGACACCCATGGAACATGTCCATCAAGTTTGATTTAGGTCAAGGACATGATTTCCTGAAGAATTGCACAATTTGGAATTCATCTGATAAAAAGTCAACTTTGACTTTTTGAGATTTTTCACCAAAATGGATTTTTAACCCTAAAAGGATGTTAATGTATGATTTGAATCATCATTCATCAAGAAAAATCAAGAAAAGTTGGATAACTTGTAAAAGGGGTAAACATAAAAACTTAGAAAATTTTCTAAGTTAAAAATAAAGTGGCTAGGGTACTAACTTTGGAGGGTCATAACTCCTAAACCACAAAGCCATTTTCTCCCATCCAAGGCTTGATTTGTAGATCTCATTGCCCTCTACAAAAGCTTCAACTAGACCTAATTCCAACTCCTCATGGATTTTGAGTTATGGAGTGATCAAAATCAAGAAAAGTCACTTTGTTCCAACACTTAGTGAAAATTTCACTAAGTCAGATTTTACCCTACTTTTTGCCAAATGTAGGGGGATTTTTCACTTGGATTCAAAAGAGATCAAAACCAAATATGTTCAAACAGTTGTTGTGTCATGTAAGGGCTTTCCAAAATGACCAAGAACATTACCAAATTCAATTTGAGCCATGAGATATGACATTGGAAAGTTGCCTTGTTGAAATCTGCCAAGGCAAGGCAGAATTTGCATTTTTGCTCGATTTGCCAAAATCAGCCAAATCCAAATGCTCCTATACACTTGGATACCTCAGAGGATTGAATTTAAAGGGGACAATCACTGAGTCAAGCCTCCAAAGTCTTTGGAACAAGAAATAGCATGTTGAACCTAGAATGGCCAAAATAGGGACAAGACTCCAATTTTGGATTAGAGCATTCAATGGAAGCATCAAGGTGGCATGGACTGAGCCATTTGCAACTGAATTTAGTCAAGACTTATCCAAGACTAAGGGAACCACAACCTTGTGCCCTAACCTCTAGTCAATGGCTAGAGGAGACTTGGATTTCCATTGGCCAACATAGAACAAACACCTGCTGTAGTTGCCATTCACTATTCCTTGCAAAACAAACTTGCTCTACTATAAATAGAGCTCAATTGTGGTCAGTTTAAGTACACCAAAGGCCTACAACACTTGCCTTTCTCAAAAACCACTTCTCACTCTAAAAAATGCCTTTCTTAGCAAGTCACTATCGGGTTTTTCATTTGAGAGCTTTTCCAATCAAACCAATCACACACACACACCTCATATATATCATATGTGAGCTGATCAAACACTTAAACAACAACTGGAACACTGATTTCTCAGAATCACCAGTCAATTGCTCAAGGTTTTAACCAAAGTGCAGTTGAGATGCCATGAAGTGATCCAGTCATTCTCAGTCAAGTCCAAGCATTCAAACACACTCCATAGGGTGTAGGGAAGCTGTTCAGATCATCACAATTCATCTGTAACACTTCCTACTCAGAAATCAATATGCTCTTGCTGTCACGACCTAGAGGTAAGCTTAAACTTGGTCATCTCTCAATCTATGCATATTTCCTCGCACAATACTTTTGCCAAATGTTCATAATCATGCATGGAATGTTTCCCCTCAAGCAATTGCTTTGTTTGAATCGTGTATCAAAAATCCTAGCCTTCATGCAGAAATTAGGGTTCTTGAGGATTTTTCATGATTTCTTGTTATATGTTTAATTTAAATGAAATTAAATACCATAGACATGATCGTGAGGTTGAAACGAGTTTATTGGTAAGTGGATTACATGATATGATTAAGTATTCAGTGAGATTGGAGAGAAAATGCAAATCTGGGCCAAGCTGAAACACGTGCGTGTTCTTCAGCTGTTCTTGGTGCCATTTTTCATAAATTCAAATATTTGAATTTTGTGATTTTATTTAATTGATTCAAAAATTAATTTCTCTCTGAGTTTTAATGATTTTGAGTTGATTCTTTTTTTAATAATTCACAAAAATGTTAAAATATTTTATTTTCCCAAAAAATCCCAAAAATATTATTTATTGTATATATTTGATTTTTTTGCAAAGAATTAATGTTTTAATTGTTTTTGACATTTGAAATATTTTTTCCACCTTGATTTTGCAACTTTTAATGCTTTCTAATTATTTTGTAGGTCAATACTTAATTTTTAAGGCATTAATCCAAGATCACAATTTGTTTTCCATATGTTAAACAATTTTAATCATTTTAATTGAACTTTTATTCAATTAAATACATTTTTGAAAATAAATTAGGGTTTTTGGATTAATTCAACCCTCATAAATCATTTTTAAAACACTTTGGGCCTCTAATAGAGTGTAAGACCCAATCTTTTTTTGACCAAATCATTTTTGGGCCTCAGTGTATTGTATAAGTCCCGATACCGTCAAAAACAAACGGCGCGATCGTCGCCTTTTGAAAAATCAAACCTTGGGCCTCTCCTCGAGCTATAAGACCCATTCAAAACTTTTGGGCCTCTAATAGAGTGTAAGACCCAACCCCCTTTTAACCAAAATCATTTTTGGGCCTCACTTATTGTATAAGTCCCTCTGCGTTAAAAGAAAACCTCGGCGCGATCGCCATTTTTAACGAAAAATCAATTGGGCCTACCCTCGTGTTATAAGCCCCACTCTTTTTCTTTAAACCTTTTGGGCCTCTTGAGAGAGTGTAAGACCCATCCCTTTGTACAGAAAACAATTTTTGGGCCACAGTCACTTGTATAAGTCCCTCTGAACAAATTCAAACAGTGCGCTCACTGATAAAACCCTGGGCCTCTCCTTGAGCTGTAAGCCCCAAATCGTTATTTTTCAAAACACTTTCTCCTTTGATTTTGAATATACTGTTGTTTTCAATCTTTCTTTGTTGAACAACTAACCAAACAGCATGGAAGCTCTACAACCGAGTAAGTGGTTATCGCTTTCATTTACCATTTTCATATACATATAACTGTATTGTGGGGCTGTTTCGCTGTAAGTCTTCTTTCATAAACTCATATCAACTGTGTAATAATAGTATAGATATTTAGAGTTTCCCCAGCAACTACGTCTAACATTAAGCCCATTGATCACTCTTAAATAGTCAAAACTAGATCCCCATAGGATTACCAGACACAGTCTTCCCTCCTCTTGGGGTTAAACAATATGGAAATATGAAAGGCAGCATTCTCGGTGAACCCTTTCATAGACTGTCACTCGTAGAAGTTGTCAAAGAAACTCTACTCCCCAGAGATGATCTCTTCTCCATGAATTGCATCTCTTGAGTTTCTTCCAAATTCTCGGACTTTCCTAGCTTGATCTATTCCTCGTGAATAGCCTGTCTTGAATTTCTCGGGGTTTGGGGACCCACAGGCTTCTTAAAAGCACTTGTCAAGAAACTTTATTCCCCAGAGATGATCTTTTCTCCGTGAATGGCATCTTTGAGTTTCTTCCAAATTCTCGAACTTTCCTGACTTGATCTATTCCTTGTGAATAGCTTGCCTTGAATTTCTCGGGGTTTGGGGACCCATCGGCTTCTTAAAAGCATCGGCCTCCTCTTGGGCATCGTACAAGGACCCACAGGCTTCCTAAAAGCAACTGTGCCTCCTCTTGGGCTTAGTACAAGGACCCGTCGGCTTCATATAAGTATTCACAGCCTCCTCTTAGGCTTCGTATAATGATCTCTTCCTCCGGGAATGATAGCCTCCTCTTGGGCATCGTACAAGGACCGATCGGCTTCTTAAAAGTTTCCAGCCTCCTCTTGGGCTTCATACAAATTGTCCCGACGACCTCCTAGAGGTATAGGAACAAAACTTAGTCATCTGCATAGAACAGTCCTTTCATAGAGTCTACTACTGTTTCTCAAAACACAGTACAAAAGATGACACTCTAGACTTGGACAGTCTAATCTCCTTGAGTCTCAAAGACATTCTCAAGTGACCCCTTCGTTAAATAGGAAGAAAACCCGTAGACTCGGACAGTTTCAATACCCTTCGGACTTCCCAATTCCTTAAAGAACAGGAATAGCCCGGATCCTCGAATCCAATCCTCGAGTACAGTGTTGCTCATATAAGAACTGATTTTCTCTTTAACAATCAGCCTACTTGACCTGTCACTTAACTGAACAGTCGCCACAACCTCCTCTTAGGCTTTGTATAATGATCCTTCTCTAGTGAAGTTAGCCTCTCTCTTGGGCTTTGTACAATGATTCTCCCCAGCGGGGTCAAACAACGTTTAGCCTCTCTCTCGGGCTTTGTATGAGACACATAAGGGACTCCTTCGTTGAGTCAATCACCCTTTCGCCTCCATCTCGGGCTTTATACGAGATACCAAAAGATTCCATCGTCGAGTCAAAACCTTTTAGCCTCTCTCTCGGGCTTTGTACGAGACATGTAATAGCCTCCTCTTAGGCTTTGTATAAGAAAACCACTGTTGATCCAATTAACCTTTTAGCATCAAAGTTGTGCCTCGTTCACAGTACACAAACATCAACAACTCCTTCCCCTCCATCTAACTGCTGTAAGCGGCAAGCCTCTGGATCATCTACATCCATGCCAATGTCCCTCTTTTAGCATGAGAAATTCCTAAGGAAAGATGGCATTACTCTACACTGAGTTAAAGTCTTCTCCTTCAGGTTGAAATCCCCTATAAAGGAAATTATGGCATTGCCGGATTCACAAATCCCGGTTAAAGTAATTCTCCTTTATAAACAGTCGTAACAGACAAACCCCTCTTTAGAGATGACAAATTCTCTCTAAAGTCAAACCTTTTAGCTTCACATCTTGGGCTTCGAACAAGATACAAACAAACCACCTTTCGCTTCACGTCTTGGGCTTTGAACAAGACACCAAATACCATTTCCTCCCATAGAATAGGAGGAACTACGAACGCTCTGATTTCCCTATTTCGGTAAACGGGAATACGTAGGCATAAGATTGAAAGAAAAATCTTAGCGAGCACACTAAACAAAAACCCAAAATCCCATACTTTCATATATATCCATCCTAACATCTCAACCAATAGCCTAAAGCACCCCTCGTCAACAAAATAAACCTAGAAGAAACCCCGAATCTTTGTAGCATCTGTAACCTAACAGACTGCTGTTTAATCTCAGTATGCAAGCAGGGTTAATTGGAGACATCTATTTCCCTTTCTTCACCAGCTTTAATAGGATAAAAAGTGAATCGAGCTGTAGTACCAGAGCGATCGTGCTTCGCAACCACATCCAAAAATCACTCGCTACAGCAGGGTAGTGTTCAGTTAATCCTAACTACACACCGAAATCACAAAGCAAAATTCCACAAGACATGACTGTTATCCTTCAAAATACCCATGACTTGGCAGTCACAATCCTCCAACGAAAAAACAAAAAAAAAACAAAAATCAAAAGCCTGCTAAGTCGAGCACCTCAAAAGAGACTTAGGTAAAAATCAAGGCAATCCCGATGGACTCGAAAATCCATGCAAAAGATAGGGATAAAAAAAACAAAAGAGGCCCTCGAATCCCCAACAAAAACAAAATAAAACTCAGCGACCACCATATCAAAATCAAAGGGTCACTAACATCCAGCACAAAATAAGATGACTGCCATTTCGAGCAAACCTTGAGCCATCACTCTTACACCGTCAACCCTTTTGGAATACAAACATGTGCAAAATTAACTGAACGTAGGACTGGAAGTGCATCACGAAGAAGGGGTGGGTACAAACTAACTTTGGGCCTAATATCCTTTGTTTCATAAATCGTAAACCAGACCACGTTACAACCCTCGAAAGACCTAAGTGAGGCAAGGTTTATTCTAAAAGCATACTATTGCAAGGTTGCGTAAACTGACTCCCCGTATTTGCTAATCTTCAGCATTGGTGTCATTCTCCTTGCTATATCTTTCACACCATCAAAATCAGCACACGTTTGGGCTAACGGTCCATTCGTCTCACTATCACGACACTCGAATAAACGACTCTTTTTCAAAACTTGCATGAGTATTGCATTAAGATTACCATTTGAGAATGTACAATTTTAACTGCAAATTAGTGTTAGACATCAAGGCAATCCCAACAAGGGGCAGTCAAAGAGGAACTTGAACTTTCAGTGGTGCCGACCCGAAGCAAGACTCCCTCAAAACCCTCAGGCTGGGGCAAACCCTTCAATGGCTCAATCAGGGGCAAGTCATCTCAAAGCCCATCAAGGCTCAACATCCAAAGATCAAATCGCTTCATAACTGGTTAATCAGGGGCAGACCATTACTATGCTCAGACTGGGGCAAGACCCATTGCAGCAAGCAACCCTGACCATCAAGCAGAGTTGTGGATCTCTCAGGAGTGAACCCACAATTCATCAACAAGTCATCAAACTCAGGGCTTCAAGAGCATCTTCGTCTGCATTAATCGTGGCGTCTTCAACGAACCGAGTGTCGAGGAAATCAAATCCCTCCCACCGCCCAAAAGTCCAATCCTCATTGGCAACTACCAAAAGTCCACCACGCTGGCACCTCTCCGAACATATCTAATCACCGATCATATGCATCATACGCATCATAAGCATCATTTGCATTATATGCATACAAAAACCAATCATACTTCCCCAACACTTGCATCTCCGCGCGTCAGCATTTGCATTCGCATGTCCATTCGACATGAAGCATCATCAAGCATTCATATATGCATAAGTCAAGATCCAGGATCAATCTCAAGATTTCAAGTCGAACTACGACTGCCCTGATTCTTTATTCTCGTCCGAGTAAAGATACGTAGGCACAAGATTGCGTAGATCTTGGCGGGTTACCTTCTCCTTTTTTTCACCGTCAGTAGGCGTTCTTCATTGAATTCTTTTCTTCAACCTTTTGTTGATGTCTCCAAATAAATCTCACTCATCATACCCCCAGCAAACTTGACCTTTTGTCAATTGCCTTACTATCATCCTTTTGGTGATAGCCAAACCCAATCAACTCAATTCAACCTGCATCCTTTTGGTGTTGGTAACACTCAAATAAAAACTTTTCTATCATCCTTTTGGTGATAGCCGAAACCATCTCAATTCAACCTTCATCCTTTTGATGTTGGTCCTCACAAATAAGAAGTTCCTATCATCCTTTTGGTGGTAGTAGCTTGTTTTGATCCGTCATCCTTTTGGTGTCGCCGATCTATAAACCCTTGGTCTGTGTGTCATCCTTTTGGTGAGTGACAGCCTTTGTGTGTGTGCCCTATTATCCTTTTGGTAATAGCAGGTTGTGTGTGTATGCCCTATTATCTCGTCGGTAATAGCAGGCTTTGACCTCATTTTCATCCTTTTGGTGAAAGGGTTTGTGTGTGTGTATGCCCTATTATCCTTTTGGTAATAGCAGGCTGTGTGTGTGCGCCTTATTATCTCGTCGATAATAGCAGGCTGTGTGTGTGTGCCCTATTATCTCATCGGTAATAGCAGGTTGTGACCTCATTTCCATCCTTTTGGTGGAAGGGTCTGTGTGTGTGGGTGTGCCCTATTATCTCGTCGGTAATAGCATGCTTTGACCTCATTTTCATCCTTTTGGTGGAAGGGTCTGTGTGTGTGTGCCCTATTATCCTTTTGGTAATAACAGGCTGTGTGTGTGAGTATGCCCTATTATCTCGTCGGTAATAGCAGGCTGTGACTTCATTTCCATCCTTTTGGTGGAAGGGTCTGTGTGTGCGAGTGTGCCCTATTATCTCATCGGTAATAGCAGGCTTTGACCTCATTTCCATCCTTTTGGTGGAAGGGTCTGTGTGTGTGTGTGCCCTATTATCTCGTCGGTAATAGCAGGATGTGACTTCATTTTCATCCTTTTGGTGGAAAGGTCTTTTGTGTGTGTGTTCACTATCATCCTTTTGGTGATAGGTCTGTCATCCTTTTGGTGTCAGATTTCTTGTATTTCAACTTCCCAATCCCTTTTCTTTCTTTTAGACAAATTTGTGGTCTTCTTTATATCTAATTGACTTATACCTCGATAGAACGAACACCGCAGCAGTTCATCTCACTCGGTTTAAGCCAATTAGATAGGGGCATCTGTCATACCCCAAATTTGTCCTACCTGTGTATCTTTCATCTGTACATCCACCCACTAACTATCATTCAGAAAAATCCAAAAAAATATGTTGTCTTCAACTTCATCCCTCTTTTATTTTTATCTATTTTCAGTTTAAGTCATATCTATATTTTAACCTTTTTAATCCTTTATACATTTCCAATTTTAAAATCCATTTTTATTAATTTTCATAATATCCATTTGTTAACCAATTCCAATATCCATTTCATTGGTCTCTGATATTCTAATCGTTTGCATATCCTTTTCATTGGTCTCTGATATTCTGATCGTTTGCATATCCTTTTCATTGGTCTCTGTTTTCGCATTTTAGTAAACATATCAATAATCATGCATTTTTTGTTAGAATTTGATTTGTTTTATTTCTTTTTTTTCACTAACTATTTTCAATTATCTTTTTTATTATTTTTAGTTTTATTATTATTATTTCTTTTTTATTATTATTATTTATTATTATTAGTTTTATTATTACTAAGCTTTATTATTATTATTATTATTATTACTTTTATTTTGTTTATCTTCATGGTAAGTGGGGACCACTCAATCATTCTAACACTTCACATGGATTGCCAACTTGGATTTATCAATGACAAAAAATCATTCTCAATCTTCACTCATCAATGGCCAAGAATCATTCTCATAAAGTCACATGGATTGCCGCATCAACACTCCCACTTTATTCACACTATAAATAAGATCTCTCTTTCTCTCATTTGAGACATGAGATTCACCCCACACAAAGGCTGAATACTCTCTTAATTTTCTCCCTCAATTATTCTTGCAAATTTTCTGGAGAGAAGGCTCGTCTTCATTTTTCCATAACTCGTGTCATTGAAGAGGCAGTGGACCGTCTCCACTAGGTAACATTCACCTCTTTTATTTCTCCGTTTTCAAAGTACCATGATCATTTATCTATGTTATTATCAAGTCCATTAGCATGTTAATATTTTTCTGGAAAAAGTATTGTAATATCCTATAATTTTTGTTTGGTTTTATTATGAATGATGTTTAAAAGATAAGATAAAAATTCAAAAAGACAAAAAACATGCTTCATCACCCCCCTTTTATTATTTCATACTATTTTTATTTTATTTTCCATTTATTTCTTAATTTTGTTTCTCTAGTTTTTATTTTAGGAGCACTTTGAATTTTTAGTTTCAATTTATCATGTTATTTCTTGAATTCATAACTTTTTCTTTCGAATTTTGTTTTGATTTTTATTTTTCGCTTACGATCTTTATTTCGATTTTTAGGGCCAATGATATTACAAAATCATGACTTAGTTGATTTATGTAAAATGACTAAAAAGTCTTGATATGTATGAGGCTCATTTCTTTATTTTTGTTGGTCAATGAAAACCAAATATCAAGGATTTATCGATTTTTGATTTTAAATCTTGATAAAGGTGAGGCCTTTATTCTTTTTCTTGACATTTTCGATTTTATTCCTATTATTTTTATTTCATTTTTATTCATTTTTGGGTCAATGAAAATCAAATACTAAAGTTTATCGATTTTTCGATTTAAAACCTTAGTAAAGATGAGACCTTTCTTAGTTTTCCGATTTTTATTTCGATTTATATTCTTTTATTTTCACTTTTGGTCAATGAAAGTCAAAAATCGTTGATTATCGATTTCTCGATTAAATTCCGATTAAGACGAGACCAATTTTATTCTATGTCAATATTATATCTTGTCAATATTATCTTCATTTTTATTTGTTCATATTCTTATCATATTGTCCATACCATACTCATATTTATCTAACCACTTTCTTTGTTCACTTTTAATAAAAAAACACTAACAATTATCGAAACCTAAAAAACTAATTGATGGACTGTTGGTTACGATTATTTGCTTGGCGACTCTTGCTCAAGGTTTAGTTTAGGACACTTCACACACACACGGCTTTCTCTTGGGCTACCTTACAATGAGACCCTTTATTTCATGTCATCCCTTGTAATTTATATGTACCCCTCTCCCATTCCGATGTATGCATTTAGTTTTGATTGTGGTTTGTTTACTAGGAGCACCCCTAGGGACTAGCATAGGCAACCCATTTTCACACTAATTCTCGATTCGTCGTCGAGCCATTTTCAAACAAGCCTCTTTTCAACCAAACCCTCGATTCATCGTCGAGCCCATTTTCAAATCAACCTCTAACCAAATCCTTTTTCAAACCAAACTCTTTTCATACAATTAACCCTTGATCCAACGTCAAGCGAATTTTCATAATCAAACTTCAAAAACAACTAACAACTATCGCAACTCTTTTAAGGGGAAAAATGAGGGTTCAAGTCTTTGATCTCCCTTCGATTGTTTGGGTGCGAGTTCTCTTACTCGTGTGTAAGCAATTGACGCCTCTTCTTTTAACAAATCAAATCCTTTTCAAAATAACCAAGCGCATACAATAAACCCTTGATCCCACGTCAAGCGGATTTTCATAATTAAACCTCAAAACGACTAACAACTATCGAAACTCTTTCAAGGTGAAAAATGGGGGTTCAAGTCTTTAATCTTCCTTCGATTGTTTGGGTGCGAGTTCTCTTACTCGTGTGTGAGCAATTGATGCCTCTAAAACACATCCAACTTGATAATCATCCGTCCAACCATCCAAAACACTTTTCAAACCGTCAAACCTTTTCAAACTTAGCCACCTTAGATGAAAAAAGAGAGAGCCAAATCTTTGACTCACTCTCCCAATTACTTGGGCCCGAGGAATCTTTCTTAAGTTCAAGTAATCGCCATCTAAACCAACCCAACTCCCCCTTGTTTCCTGGGCGTACCACGAACTACGACATCTCTGATTCTTTATTCTCATCCGAATAAAGATACGTAGGCACAAGATTGCGATGATCTTGGCGAGCACACTTTTTTCTTTTTCCCCGTTTGCGTCCACACTACCATCTTTTTCCGTCAAACCCCGTAGTCGAACTACGATTGCTCTGATTTCTCATTCTCGTCCGAATGAGCATACGTAGGCCCGAGGTCGCGATGATCTTGCCGAGCACCCTATCCTGAAACCACCCCATTCCCCTTAGCATCGTCCTTTTATCTTTACCTTTCCGCAATTTTTAGAGAAGAAAATAGACAAACTTAGCTAACGAGTATCGCAATTCGAATCAAGAGGTTCCCGTTAAGTACAACGGACGTGAGGGGGTGCGCGTACCTTCCTCTCACGTAACCGACTCCCGAAACCGGAATGTGGTTGCGACGACCATGTTCTTATCCACCCCTCCTTAAAGGTTTTCTCGATATTTTCCTTTCCCTCTTTTGGGATAAATAAAGTTCGGTGGCGACTTTGTCGAACCGTTTTCCGCGCCTTTCGCGCGAGGGTCGTGTCTTCGATTAAGCGATTTTTTTCGAGGTGCGACACCACCTAATTTAACATTGCCACCACCACCACTTTGTACAACATTAGTTACAACAACATTAACTTCTACAACATTATTAACAATAACATCGTATTAATCAACATTAACTTCAGTTTGCACATTTTCTTTTATAGGGGTCTTCAATTATCCATTCATCATCTAAATAACTATCTTAAAATGAAAGAACAACACTATTTGATTTTCCTTTTCCATTTTCAACTTTAAATTGTACACGACATAAACCAAATTATTCACCTTTTTTTATGCAACCTATTTCTTCTCTTTGTAGGAACCTAAAAAGTAAACAATAATTCAACTCAATGTTTATAAAAATATTAAAATAAAGTCAATAAATAAACAAATAATAATTCATTACCATTTCAAAGGAACTTCAATTATGTTCACAATCAGAGGAGCTACAAGTTAAGCTTATAACACGAATTACAAACCTCTTTAATTCTGGACAATAGTGTATCAACTTTACACAAGATATCATACACGAGAAGCATCCAAGTGAAAATATAAGAAAATACTTACACAACAAATTATTGATTTACAGTCACGAACACGACCAAAGCAAGAGATAGAACAAACTCACGTTGTTGATGAAAGGAGGAAGAAACTTTGCTAAAACAAGAGACTATGATAGAGACTTTCTAATTCTCATACAAGCAAAAAAAGGTTTTAAATAAATAAAAAAATAAAATCATTTGGGGAATTTAGGCCTTTTTTGGTTTTATAAAAATTCACAAAAAGAAACTTATAGGCTCGTAAACTCGTTATAGACTCCCGAGTCTATACGAGTTTGTGCGAGTTTACCCGAGTCAATCAAAAAACAATTCTATGCATGATTCTACTCGGTTATGCTTCTTAGACTTGTAAACTTGTACAATTTTACGAGTCTACCCGCGAGTTTAACAACCATGTATAATTGTACCTCTTTAATTAATAATGTTATTAGAGTTGTAATCAAGATACTCAATATAAAAACTAATGAACTGCTGATTAGAATCAAGAATATTAAGAGTTACATCATGACCCCACATTAAGACTAAACCCCCAGCTTTACCCCCACCACTACTATTGTTATCAACTATATGGATGTTGGTTAAACTACCAACTTTATTAAGAACACTAAACATTTTATTATCATTACAAACTTTAGTTTCACATAAGAATAAAATATCAGGAGAGTTAAGAGTAATTATCCATTTTAGAGCTCTAATAGTATGAGGGTTTCCCAACCCCCTGCAGTTCTAGGAAAGAACCATCATTCTTCATTGGCTTCCTTCTCAAGAAGAGTAGCCAAATTTGTAACACTGAGAATTTATAATTTATGACTTCTATTTTCTAGAAGCATTATTTCCTCTTTTTGCTTCCTGCAATCTCTTCATCTTTAAAACCTTTACCTTGGTTCCAGCCTTGTCATTTCATTTTTTTTCATGGCCAATTGAGCTAATTTGTCAATCATTGCCTTAGGAACATGGACGTACTGATTAATGTTGAGTTTTGTTGGCAGGATTGTTATTGGATTTCTTTTTTTATTGCTGCATAATATTTCTACCCATTTGATTAGCCTTAAGCCAAGAACCCAATGAGTTAACTTTAGTAATGCCATGCCCATGGTTAGTTTGATTCTTGCAGTGTTACTCATTACGGTCAATGATGCCACATTTAAAACAAAACATTGGAAGTTTTTTATAGCGAAAATCTGTCCAATTAACTCCACTAGAAGTACTTTTCATGTACATTCCAAGTTTGATTTGTTTTCCAGACTAATTTTGACCTTCACTTTTATTCTAGTTGATCTAGCTTCCATCTCAAATGTGCCAACCTCAATAACTTCTCTTAGTCTTTCCCCTAGCTTGAGACCCACTTGTGGAGTTTTCCCATTCATTGGGAGTCCCCAAATTTGAACCCATATGGGCGCCTTAGTGAACTCCATAGAGATCATAACCTTGATTCCACAATATTCATACAGAATAAACCAAGTATTTCTAAAGATCCAAAGGTTACATTTGAGGATTCTTTTGTTATCTTCCTCTTTGTCCATCATGATTTTGAAGACTGTAGGTTCTAGCTCAATGACCATAAGATTACGTGGGTTACACCAGATATTTTCTAAAGCTGATTAAATAGAGGCCCTACGTATGGACTTTTCAGTGATGATTTTACCCAATATGAATAAATATCCCATACCTTGCATTTCTTGTAGCTCTTTTTCCTCAAAAACAAAAAAATATAGGTTCATTTTTGCTTTAATTTTTCTCTGCACTTTCAGAAAATTTCATGTTGAATTATTTTTCTTTGATTGTCAATCCTGGATTATTAAAATTTTACGAATGCCTTGATTTGTGGTATATAATTGACAAATTTATTTTGTTTGACATGCGTATGAGTTTGGTTGGGTTGATCTTCATAACAAAGGGTGGAGAAAATTTTGGTAAGATTAGAGTCAAAACTTGTTCCAATATGCTCATTGGGATCATTCAAAGTTTGATTAGAAATTATGTGGTTGTTTTCCTGGTTCAAGGAAAGGTTTTCCATGGTAGTGAGGAAAGCAAAAGCCATAATGGAGAACAAAGTGAGGCGAAAGACAAGAAAAAAAGGGAAAAGACAAACACAAGCTAGCAAGTAACAAAGCACACAACAAGAACCACTAGCCGAAATGGGAAAAAACGAGAAAGATCTCACATAGTAAGAGATTCATCACACAAGGTGGATAGAGAAAAACGACGCACCATATGAGAGGATAAGAAGCAGATGGCAAAGGAGAAAGTAGTTTCAGAGGAGAGAAAATTGCATGGAAAAAACAATTAAAAAATAAATAAAAAGAATTGATCTTGACGCTAGTCTTGAAAAAAATCTTGAAGCTCATCTACAAGTTCACTATCTTTCTTTTATAAACTTGAGGAATTCTTAGATGATATATGAACTTTGATGTGTGATAGAAGCACCTAGGTTTGAATTTAAATAACAGTGTTTAACTTAATGATATAGACTTTTACCATTTAAGTTAAGACATTCAAACTTTTTTTTTGTTTATAGTTCCTGATCTTTATTATAAGAAAAAAATTATTTTTTATATTTATTAAATGATTGATATATTCAAATTAAATATAAATTAGATATGTTGCTTATTTAATTAATTTTTATCTTATAATAAGGAGGAGAGGTATCAAAATGAAAAAAAAAAAGAAAAAATATTGGTAGTAAGAAAATATCAATTTCTAAGAAATGGATATGATATTTATCCACATGACACACTAAAATAGGAATAGGGTGTAGGGTGCACCATACATCAGACAACAGTCCCCGGACTAGCGACAACCGTGTGATCAATAATCCATCGCATCAAACTCACATTTCATTCATTGATGTTAGACAGTAATACAAAATTCAACGACTCCATCCCCAATCCCATCCTCACCGAAACCCTAATCAGCTCCTTCACTTCCCTTCTTCATCCACCGTCTCTCAATCTCCTCTCCGTTCCACTTTTGGTAAGATCACCACACACCTTCAGATCTGTATTTTTCCCCTCTTTTATTTCCCTATTTTGATTTTGATTCAATCTTTGATTTGCATGCTGCGCGTGACTCCTTTTCCGAGTTTCAATCTATGCATAATTGTGACTCATACTTCGGTTTTCTATGTTGCCATTTTTAATTTTTTTATATGAATTATGAATTAGTCTAAATGAAAGTTGAAACTCACAAGTTTTAGTTAAACTGAAATGATTGTTCTGTAATGTTTTTCGCTATGATGCTTAATAATGGCTAAGACGTATCTTCATTTCGCTATACGTTATTTCGGTATAATCTTGATTATATTATTGTAGAACTAAATTAAATTCATCTTTTAGTTGAATATGCAAGAGTGATCAGCATTATGTACCCATCTGCACAATGTAAATAATTACTATTTTCTACCGTAATTAACATTATGTTTGCATTTGCAGCCTTAATCAGAAAGATACTGTTGGGTCAGGCTACCTAATGATAGGATTCCCAATTTATGCGTAAGTTTGATTCTTTTATAATAGAATGGATCCGGTGTCTGCTGATGTGTCTAAGCCACCTCCTGTGAAAGTACCAAATGCGACACATCCTGCTTACGAGGATGATGGTCAAGCTTCTGCTGCCGTAGCATCTGGCCAAGATAATTCTGCCCGTGAAGCACCGTCTAGGCTATCTCCCACTGGCATATCTTCTTGGGCCAAAAATTTAAAAGTTTCGCCGTCGTTTTCTGGATCCCAAGACGAGTCGTCTAGTGGAAATGTTGGGAAATCAGCCTTTGCACGCCTTACAAGTAATCTGGGATTGCGGTTGTCTCCAAAGTCTCCTGTGGACGACAGTCCCAATGAAACTGCTGCACAATCTAATTTGTTTGGAACTATCACAAAGGGCCTGGTTGACTCTTCGAAGAATGCGGTGAAAGCTGTGCAGGTTAAAGCACGTCATGCTGTTTCTCAAAATAAACGCAGATACCAGGTGTTGTTATCTTTCAAATGGTTTTACTGTGATTTGTTTTTGGAAAGTTGATAGTGTCTTACTCTTACATATTTGAACAATTTACCGTTTCTTCTTTTGGATTTCTTTGTTGCTTTCCCTTTTTGTACAATAGTTTAAATTAAAACTTATCTCTTAGATCTTATTTATGGATATGTTTTATAAGTAATGCTTATTATTATTATTATATTATTTAATCAAGTGTTTTTTTTTTCCTGGCTCTCGCGATCATCCAGTCTCATAGCTGGCAATGAATTTATAAACCCTGAATTTTGTAAACATATTTGCCTACTTCCTTTTAGCATTCAAAATCAAAATGCCACACAATATTTGATGTTTATTAGTACTTCAGTTTGATGAACATTCTATCTGCCTCAGTTGAGAAAAGCTGTTAGAAATTTAGAACATAATTATTGTCGCGACTTGTGAGTCGTGATAATTTGTTTTTCATATTTCTTTGTTTCACACTTATGTTCTCCCCCCTTGTGAGTTTTTGGCTAATATGTGCTATTGTCCTTACAACCTCTTTTTTTTCTTTCTTTCAGGAAGGAGGTTTTGATTTAGATATGACATATATCACAGAAAACATTATTGCAATGGGGTTCCCTGCCGGTGACATGAGCTCTGGGTTTTTTGGTTATGTTGAAGTGAGTTAGTAGAATTTGAAGCACTTTGTTTTGCTCGTTGTTTTCATCTTTAACATAAGTGTTTTGACATTCAAGTTTCTATGTATGCAATGCAGGGATTTTACAGAAATCATATGGAAGAAGTGATCAAGTTTTTTGAAACTAACCATAAGGTACAAAAGGCTTGTTCTAACACGTGACATCATGGGTTGTTCTACCTATTTCTTTTTATGTATTTTTTTATTAGTCAAAATCTACATTGTATATTGTATGGATTGTTGTTTTATTTTATTTGACTGTCTATACCAGAACATATTTGAAATTAATCTCAAATATTGTCTATGGTCATACAAGCTCCTCCTTTGCTTGGCATATTCAGCCGCAGCTTCTGAATTTCTGATATGTACGACAAATCTGTTTACACTTGTACATATTTCAATTTCTTCCTCTATCCCCCCACACTTCCTTTCTGTGAGGCATATTGTTAGGTACCGGGGTTGAGCCTTACCCCCAACAAATTGGCCGAATAAAGAGTTAGTCAAAATTTGCTTATGTGGCCAATCTGTTAGGGAACTAAAAGAGAGATATATAAATGATAGAGATAGCAAGAGGGAATGTTTTGAAGTTAGCCGGTTATAAACCTTATGGTTTGGTCAGAGAGAAAAATGTCCTTGCACATTCCCATAGCTCAACCATTTCCTCACAATACTCACTCTATGATGGGATTGTGCAACCAAGACTGCACCCTACTCTCCTCTTGACTGAACTAGAACCAACCTCCTATAAAATGGCACTCAAAGATCGTAAGTGGTTGGAGGCTATGAAAGCTGAATACAATGCTCTTTTACACAATCAAACCTGGACTCTTACTGATCTTCCTCCAGGTAGAAAAGCCATAGGTTGTAAATGGGTGTTCAGGATTAAGCAAAATCCTGATGGCTCAGTCCTCAAATACAAGGCCAGACTGTTGGCCAAGGGGTTTCATTAAGTTCAGGGCTTTGATTTTCAAGTAACTTTTTCACCAGTAGTTTAGCCTGTTACAGTCAGGGTGGTTCTCACCTTAGCTCTTACTAGGCAGTGGCATTCTCACTGAGGAAGTCTATATGCAACAACCCCCTGGGTTTGTGCAGGCCAATTCCACGTCTGTCTGCAAATTAAACAAAGCCATTTATGGCTTAAAACAAGCACCCAGGGCATGGTTTGAAAGACTCACCAGTGCTCTACACTCTCTTGGGTTTATTTCCAGTAAATGTGACCCCTCTCTGTTTATTCTTGCCACATCTACCTACACTATCTTCATGCTAGTGTATGTAGATGACATAATTGTCACTGGCAGTTCACCCACCCATATTCAGCAACTAGTAACTAAACTTAATGCCCAGTTTTCACTCAAAACAGTTGGGTGATCTCAACTATTTTTTGGGAATTGAGGTATCTAAAACCTCTCAAGGTGGTCTCTTTTTGTCCCAAACAAAATATATCAGGGATCTTCTAGCCAGGACCAACATGAGTGAAGCCAAAAGCTTGCCCACTCCTATGGTTTCCAATCTCAAGCTGACAAAAGAAGGTTCAGACTACTTACAGGATCCTACTTACTATAGATCTGTGGTAGGAGCATTACAATATGCCACTATTACAAGGCCTGAAATTAGCTTTGCAGTCAACAAGGCTTGTCAATTCTTGTCACAGCCTATGCAGAGTCATTGGGTGGCAGTCAAACGAATTCTTAGATATCTCAGGGGCACTCTTCATCATGGCCTACAGATGCTACCATGCAGTTCATCTCAATCCCTTCCAGTTACTGCATTCTCTGATGCTGACTGGGGTTCTGATCCTGATGACAGGAAGTCAACCTCAGGGTCATGCATCTTTCTTGGTCCCAACCTAGTGTCTTGGTGGTCCAAAAAGAAAACATTGGTAGCAAGGTCCAGCACTGAAGCTGAATATAGGAGCCTGGCCAGCACTGCTTCAGAAGTCCTCTGGATTACATCTCTTCTTACTGAATTAAAGGCACCCTCACAAAGGCCTATTCTGTTCTGTGACAACTTGAGCACTGTGGCTCTCTCTCACAATCCAATTCTCCATGCAAAACTAAGCACATGGAGTTAGACATCTTTTTCCTAAGAGAAAAGGTGCTCAATCACACTCTAGTTGTCAAGCATATCTCAGCTGTCATGCAAACTGCAGACATTCTGACCAAACCTCTCTCTGCTCTCAGATTTCTCAGCCTCAGATCAGCTCAATGTTCTTGACAAATCCTCTCTTCGTCAGCAAATGGCTCTCTCAGGGAGCAGCACCATTTGAAGGGAAAATATTAGAGTATATGCTAGAGTTTGTATAGTGTTAGTAATACTGCCAGGTCAGCAAGTTTGTTATCAGTCATAACTAACTGTTAGAGTTAGTTATGCTGAGCTGTCCTATATCTGTTAGATCTAGCTTTGTATAAATAGCAGTGTGCTTGTATCATTTCAGATTGAGAAATATTCAATCCAATTCTATTCTCCTCTAGAATGTTCCATTTATCAAACTCTATTATGTATGGTAGGGGTTCATCTTAGTTAATCCTTTTCAATTAATAATATATTTTCTTCTTCTCTTTGATTTGGGTTTCTATCACATATACGTAGATATGAAAAGAAGGAAATGTTGAATTGCTGAACAAGTTTTCTTGAGCTGTTTTCATTTCTTTACTTTGGTTATCATAAACTATTTTGTGTAATATGAGCACCTGCTTCATATTTTTGTTATCCTGCCACTTTGCATGCATATGTTGTAGTTTGATGGAGGGTTGAATTTTATGGGAAGCATCTTACATGATGTTTTATTTTTCTGCAATGCCTTAAACTCTGAAACTTGACGAGTCTTTGCCTTATTTTCTCATCAAATATTGCACTTGACTTGTTTTTTGATATGCAGGATAAATACAAAGTGTATAATCTCTGTTTGGAGCGGCTGTATGATGCATCGTTGTTCGAGGGGAAGGTAATTTCTGATTTATTTGAGTCTTGAAGAGGACAATTGTGTTAGTTAGAACCATTAACCCTGTTGTAAATTTCTTTTCAACAACTTTAAAAATTATTAATGAAATTTTTTTTATATTAGAATTGATATATTACTTAAATTTTAACCTTTAATTTTATGAATCTTATTCAGATTATGCATTCTTAAATTAACTATTATTCATACCATCTGTTTGGAGTCTTGTTCAAGATGCTAGACAGCCTATATTACTTGTATCATGTTTTTGTTTAACTTGACTTTTATGTTTTTATCCTGTATTTCAATGAAATTTGTTTGAGCAGCTTCTTACATCTGAAATATTATATTCCTTCTTCAGGTGGCTAGCTTCCCATTTGATGACCATAATTGCCCACCGATTCAACTGATTATATCATTTTGTCAAAGTGCTTACTCATGGCTGAAACAAGACATTGAGAATGTGGTGGTTGTCCACTGTAAAGCAGGAATGGCCAGGACAGGGTTGATGATTTCCAGTCTTCTACTATTCTTAAAGGTTAATACTACCTCTGTCCCAAATTATAAGTCACTTAACAAAAAAATATTTGTCCCAAATTATAAGTCACTTAACAAAAAAATATTTGTCCCAAATTATAAGTCACTTTAGAATCCCAATACAACATTAATGACTTTTTTCCTAATGTACCTTTTATCATTTATCACTTTTTTTTCTTCCTATTCCTTTAGTTCGCTTTTCAATGTAATTAATGAAGGGCAGTTTTGTAAAGTCATAGATCATTTCACTTTTCCATAAAGTAATAATTGAATTTCTTAATTTGTGTGAAATACCCAAAACGTCTTATAATTTGGGACGAAGGGAGTAGTTTCAAGGCATTTTCTTGAAAATATTATGAACATGCTTGATCATTTTCATCTGTCTTGTTGCGTTGCTTAATTGTTTTTGGATTTGGATTAAATGTACTGCAGTTCTTCCCAACTGCTGAGGAGTCAATGGATTATTATAATCAGAAAAGATGTATTGATGGAAAAGGACTTGTTCTGCCTAGTCAGATTGTAAGTTCATCTTTATGATATGTTATTATTGCAAAATTGTATTATGGAGTTACTACCTACATACGCATTTATTCTCATATGTTATTTTATTAATTTTTTTAATTTTCTTTCTATAGAGGTATGTCAAGTATTTTGAACGGATCCTGACTGACTTTAATGGCGAATGTCCACCTCCCCGCAGGTATGTACCGGTGAAAACACTACTTTGATATTTCTCAGTTTTCATGTGCTGGCTGACATAATATTTTGTGCAGGTGCATGCTTAGGGGATTCCGGCTTCACAGATGTCCTTACTGGATCAGACCCTCTATAACCATTTCAAATCATAACGGTGTGCCTCAAATTCTTGTACTAAATATTGTCCTTTTGTTTACAGTCCATGTCCTCCCTGTTACTCCCTCCGTCTCACAATAGGTGTCCTCTTTGAAATTTTCACACTTTTTAAGATAATGATTAATTGTGTTAATTTCAATGAAAAACGAGTGTCATTTACTAAAATAACCTTATTAATAATAGATAGTGGAGTAGTTAAATGAATTAAAATACAATAAATAAGGGTAAGTTAGTGGAAAGAAATAATAAATATTACATTGGTATTCTAAAAGGACAAATAATTTGAGACAAATAAAAAAATGAAAGAGAACACCTATTGTGAGACGGAGGGAGTAGTATATTTAATATTTGTTGTTATTTCCAGTTCTAGCGTTGAGCTTTTTATTTCTTCCTTTTGTTGACCTGTCTGCTGTTTACTTTTTTTAATTTAATGTTATGGTTTTGTTATGGTTTTAATTTTATGGACATCTGCAAGACTGCTGATATTGCACAGGACAAAATGTTGGGCTGTAAAGAATCAACACGAAAATCGACGAAGTGTAGTAGTGATCGTTGCATTGAATGTGTGGTAAGACTAGACTAGATAAGATTAGAAATATAGCAGATTTAGAAAGAATGTTGGGGTAATACCTATAGTGGAAAAGAGGGTGAAAACTAATCTTAGGTGGTTTGGGCATGTAGATAGAAGACTTGTGGATTATGTAGTAAGGAGAGTAGATCAGATAAAAAAAGGGTAAAGGAAGACCTAGAAAAACTATAAGAAGCTATTAAGAAAGATTTCGAGATTAATGAATGGGATAGAAACATGATTTTTGATAGAACAATTGGCGTAGTTTGATCAATACAGCCGACCCCACATAGTGTGATGAGACCATGGTGGTCAATCTCGGATAGCGGCGCGAAGTGGCTGACTCCAAAAGTGGGATAGCGGATGACCGTTATTTGATCATATTTTTGAAAATTACATGAATAACCATAAACATATATTGAACACAAAATTAAACAAATAACCCGATTCATAAAAGATTCATAAATCAAAGCACAATCGTGCAAAGAAGAACAATGTGAATAGAAGAAAAACAGAACAGAAAAAGAAAAACAGAGGAAGGAAAAAAGAAAAACAAAGGAATGATGGATACAAAGAAAGAAACAGAGAAGAAAAGAAAAAGTTAGAATCAACCTAAAGAAAATGTGAATAAAAGAAAGAAACTGAGAAGAAAAAAACCAGAAAAAAAAGAAACGATGAATGCAGAATGAAGAACAGAGGGAGGAACGTCGGCTATGGTGGCTGCATAACGAAGAGCATACGGAGGAAGGAAGGACGGCTGCTGCGGTTGAAGAACGAATTGCAAAGAAGGAAATGTTACACGTGGGTTGTATGTTGGAACTGCCAAAGAAAGAAACAAAGTGCAGAAACGTACGGTGAAGGAAGGTTAGGGTTGAAGAACTTAAAGTTGAAGGGAAAACCTAAAATTACACTTGCAACATTTTAAATTTAAGGGGTGATTTTGGTTTTTCAAAGGGGAAAAAATAGTGGGCCAGAAAGTGCTCCGGGCCAGGAACTGCCCCACTCCCCGCTATTTGCCCTATAGCGGATGCTACTCCGTTCCACGCCACAAAGGCTCTTCTCATAACGGCCGGCCTCTGCACACTATTGTTCGCTTGCTATTGACTACTCTGGCCTGGATCAGGCCTGGTGGTTGTTGTTGCCAGTATGGTTTTGAATGTACTTTGATCACTCAATCATGTAAATATTAAAATTTTTTAACCCACAGTGATCCAACTCAGGCATATTCACGATGTTATGTTTTACTTATAGCAGTGATAAATTGATACATATATTTTGTACATGACATATTAGTTGACTCACAGATGACCCTTTTGAAAGGGTGAAGTGTGAGATTTTGGTCCGTGAGAGACTGCCTAATTTACTGTTGACTCGGTTTTCAAATTTGTAGGTGTGTTGTTCTCAACCAAAAAGCATCCAAGAACCAAAGATCTTTTGGTGCGTCTCATTAAAAATATTGATTTCAATTTATCAAAATATTGATTAAATTGTTCTGCCAAAGCTGTGGCGTTGTGCCTTTTTTAATCTGTTTTTTCTTTTTAAAGTGTGGGAATTTCTGACATATGGTCTCATTATTTGCAGCCAGAAGATTTTTGGTTTACTGCACCAAAGAAGGGAGTTATGGTCTTTGCTTTGCCTGGAGAGCCTGGTCTCACAGAGTTGGCTGGTGACTTCAAAATTCACTTTCATGATCGCCAAGGAGATTTTTACTGGTAATTAATTTTCTTCACAATCTTCAATTACCTCTGCTGTCTATCTCATGTTGAACTGAAATGTCTTTTTTCTCTTTTAGTTGGTTAAACACAACTATGACAGAAAACAGGAAAGTTTTGCTCACCAGTGATCTCGATGGCTTTGACAAGGTAAAAGCTGTTGTGGTTCTTTGATGATACTCTCTTTAATATCTGCAGTAGTGGTGGCTATCTAGCTTTCTTTCTTTATTTTTCTGAAAACTTGGTATCCGGCCATGTGACTGACTTATCCAAGGGGATCAATCCCACCCTCCACTAGCGGTGTCCGTATAAAGCCAAACCAAAACTCTGTATGGACTATCTAGCTTTATTATTCCAAGGACTATTTTCAAATCATCCCGAGTCAGCTCTTGTCACCTAAGTTCCTCCCAATCACCCAATTAATAAAACTCTCCCTCCCTCGCCCCTTAAAAAAGGGTAGAGAAATTTGGTGATCTTTTTGGAGATTGAGAGAATGATCTGGCTTCTGTGTAGTGCCGTGTTTCCATTTTTGTCATCTAGAATAATTTAGGTCTTGTAATTAAATGTATTTTTCATTGGAATGGTTTTCTGGCAGAGAAAATTGCCTTCTCCAGGATTCCAGGTTGAGGTTGTGCTGGTGGATTATAATGGCAATGTTGTAACTTCCAATCCTGAAGCTACAAAGAAATCAGACGAGAGTTCAAGCAAAAGTCCTGCCCCAGCTGAGACGAGCACCCCCGCACCAAATGCCGACAAAGAATCAGGGGATGGGGATCAAGACAAAGATGACGATGTATTTTCAGATGGTGAGGCAGAGCATCCCGCTTCTTCACGAAGCAAGCAAACAAAGGCACCTTCCGAAGCAGTTGTAACAGTTGCAAGTGCCACCAAAGAGTCCGAAGCAAACAAAACTTCAAATCAAATAACAAATATAACACATGCAACAGAACAAGTTTCTTTGGGTAGTAAGATCTCTACCCCAAGTCATAGTACTGGTGAGCCGAAGAGTGATGGTGGAAAAACTGTGTCCAGTCTCGATGGACCCAGCTCAGAAAGTGAGTTTAAGGCCATGGCTGCAGATGCTTCCGTGTTTACGTTCGGAGATGATGAAGACTATGAAAGTGATTGAAGTTCAACAGGGTTACCCTATGCTATCTCTATACTTCACATCTGTACATAATATTGCCTGCAACTGTATTCAACAATATCATGTTCGTCCATTTGTTTGTTTGTTTGTGTTGTAATGAAAAACTCTGGCGACACACTGGGCATTGCACTAATTGAAAATAAGAACGTACTCACATTTTGTTATTGATTTGTCATGTAATGTTCCATTGTTGAGTACAAACATTGACATAATAGCCATTTCATGTTCATATGTTATTAGTGTTTTTGTCTATAAATTAAAAGTAAAATACATCATTAACATTAAAATATTAACATGTTAGTTGTTTTTGTTAAAAAATGAAAAATCAAATTATAATGTTTCTACAATCACACTTGTTATGATGAAGCAGTTCCAATGCAGCAATGCATCAACAGATTATGTGGGGAAGTATTACCTAAATGTCTGCTTGAGTGCTGTGTTTAAACCATACATATTTTTTTGAAAGTTGCAGAAAGTTTGTGCAAACTGGCATATACATGTTTGGAGCATTGAAAATTTATTGTGAATGTTTTAAATTCGAACTTTAGAAATAATAATAAAATAATAAAAGCAAAAAGAAAAGGGTAAAACTAAAAAGTTAGTATGTGCACGCCATTGACTGAAAGGGTAAGAAAACAAAAGCGATGTTGTCTATGTTGGTTAGGTTATTAGTGTTAGCTAGTGGAACTGCTACTCTTTCAGACTTTGCACACCTTTTCAGTGTTTTTGTGTCTTCCCAACCTTTTTTACTATAACAGTACTGTACCAACAATGGAGTCTAAATCTTAACAAAAAATGCATGTCAAATAAATAACCCCAACAATCTTGTGTACTTTGTTAATCATTATTTTAATGCATTAAGTAACACGATTTGAGATTTTGGTTGTTTTAGTAATGTAGTGTGGTACATTTTGTATACGCTCCAGTTTTTTTGTATTCTCTGTTTGCTTAGTAGTGATCCTATTTATTAGTTTTATATTATCAATATTCGATCTGTAGACAATAGAGCCGGAATCATAAATATCAATATCAGACTTTCTTATTTAAAATTAAATAAATAAATTTCCATGTGGTGTGAAGCATGCGTTTTGTACAGAAAAGAATAATGAACTCCTTTTTAGGAACAGAAATTGGTAAATCATAAAAAGGTTAACCAACCGTTCAGTCATGGAAGTACTTGTTCTTAATTATAGATGCGTTTTCTCTTAGGTTATGATATTCAGAAACCAAGTTCTGCTTTATTTTTGGTATAAAAGAAGGGGATTGATTGCTTTTCTCTAAGGGTGCTCCTCCACCTTCTTGAAAAGTTACATCAATCTAAACATTAGAAGATACATTTTCAGACGTATTTTTTTTACACACTTCTTAGTGTAAATTAATGAGACATCTATATTTTATCAAAATTTAATTCAAAAATGCATCTTCGTATGCATATAAGGTTTATCTGAAGATGCATTTTTGTATAAACCGTTAATTAAAATTCAGGGAGTTGTCCTGTACTAAAGGAATCAGGAGATTGAGCCTTTGTGTATCTTGACCGCACTATAGCCAATGACATTGCCTTCTGCCCACACGACAGTCACCGCAAGATACTTCAGTTGGACCTCATTTTGTTATACTCTGGATGGCTGATATGTGGGTCAAGTATGATGTATTGGTATCTGCCCGAGCGAGTGATGCGCCAATTAGGATATTTACAGATTATTCCAAGACAACCCTTAAAGTTCACTCCTCCCACCGTCCGTCGCAAAGATTTTGATGCGATACTTGAGAATTTAAAAAGTGTCATTTGGTACTAGAGGAGTATCATAGGGTGCCAACTCTTGTACATTGGGCTGATGCAGACAACTACATGACATGGTTCTACAGGGTCTTACACCCTATCATGACACCAATGTTTCTGAAAGACCACCTTGGCCATCTAATCAGGAGGTACTTGAGGCTAGGGATGATCACACCCAGAACGTAAGCAGCGTCTGTCGGCGTATTATGAATATGACGAGATTGGACATAGAGGCAAGACTTTTTAAGAAAGACAGTCACCAGTTGGCCTCTTAGAAAACATTATGGTCGAGGCATGAAATGCCTTGTAATATAGGCGAGAAACTGGGGAGTTAGACAAACCTAGTAGCATATGTTTATTTGTATTTTCTGAGCAAGTTATATATGGTCGATACATTTTGATTTTAATTTAATTAATGTGTGATTTTTTACTTTGATTTTACTTTAATTAAGGTGTAACTTTTTACTTTGATTTTACTTTAATATAACTTGATTTTAATTTGATTTTACTGTAATATAAGTTGGCCTAAAAATATTAGAATGTTGGGACAATGTAACTTCCATGAAACCATTTAGAGGATTTCTGGAGATGCATCTTCAAAATATTTCCTGTGTGTAATAAACACGCTTCAAATACAGTTTAAATGACTGCAGGGGGCTGTTCAGAGATGTATCTCTAGATACACACATAAAATTCACAGAGACGTGTCTTCGAACTATATTTTAAAAAACGGGGTGTGTGTCTAAATTACAAGGGCTGATGTGAACAAAGAAATGACATTTTTGAATTTCCAAAAATGTGGGGTGCACCCAGGGATGTCAATGGGGCGGGGCGGGGGACACTTCCCCATCTTTGTCCCTGCCACCAAATTCATTCCCCATCCCCGTCCCCCATCTCCTTCACGGGGGATTTTTGTATCCCCGTTCCCGTTCCCCGCGGATCCTCGCTAACAAACCGACATTCCTAGGTTTTACGACAGAAAAAAACTGAACAAGTGTGATAGAAGAAAATGAACGTTTCAACATTTTTTAAGGTTTTAATATCTACATTTCTCTCTCTTAATAAATACATAAATATTTATTTATTTTTAAAAATAAACATAAAGGAAATGACAAAAAAACCTAATGTAAAATATAAATTATGTATCAAATTAACTGTATTAAAATAAATAGGCAGGGCGGGGCCCCCGCGGGGCGTCTCCGTCCCCGTCCCCGAAGTGCTCTCAGGAGAATTTTTCTCCCTATCCCCTCCCCCGCGGGGGGAAATTTTCCATCTTTGGGGCCTTGAACGGAGGCAATCCCCGTGGGGATTCTCGCTAATAGATGCAAACTGACATCCCTAGGTGCACCCCATAAGGTGGTAAGAGCATTTCCCTAAAAGAACTGCAATGAAAAATAATTTGGTCTACTAGGCCGCTGTAGGAGATTTCTTCCTACCACCCCCAAATTATACTTGGCACTGCCGTATTTCAATAATACATATTTTTCCCTTGTGAAAATTGAAGCAAAACCTCCGAACAAAAAATCTGGTAAAACAAACAAAAAAATCTGGAACCTAGCGAAAAATATGGTAGTATATATCGAAAATCCGGTTAAGAGGAATTTTCAAAATATCCAAAATTTTGATAAGTACCGGTTTTTTTTTAAAACATCCGAAAGTTACCAGATATTTCGCCTATGAGTAAAAAATTTGGTAGTTATAAAAAAGTGAAAATTGAATGATTGAGATTTTCCTGGCATTTTTGTACGGTTGTGATTGGCCTGGCCGTTTTGTGTGGTTCGGATTGAATCCTAAGGTTGTATAAATAGGTGGCATCTGTTGTTGAGGTTTTCTTATATATTATTGTTTTTTTTAAGTTATGTAATTGTCTGTCTAAGTTATGTATCCGCTTGTAAAATGTTAATTTATGTTCATCATACATCAATGCAAATTTCAAAATATTATCTAATAAACAGTATTGTGCAAATGTCTGAGTAATACTACACATAATAATTATGATAATAATAATAATAATAATAAATAGTAATAATAATAATGTCAAAATATGCCCACTACAGGCTATGTGTGCTGCATGCGTTGCCAAACTATAAACTTCAACATCTGGGTTCACCAAACCCATGATGTTATCCATAATCACTACTATCATCTACAGCCCCTGAGCATCATCCGCCCCATGTGGGGGCAGCAAAACGCCATAAGAAGGTACCCTAGAATCATCATTTGAATATCCAACATGAGAAGGTCCAACATCATCTCCATGTTGCCTAGGTGGGATGATGCGAGAGCGTGATATCGTATATGCTGTGAGAATAAAATAGTCACTAGGCCCACCAGGGAACCCTCAATCCATGTGTACAGACGAGTATGTCGAAATAGGAGTTGTCTCATGAGGAGTAGTGACATATGTCTCAATAGGAGGAGTAACTTCCATATCATCAGTAATAAGCGTCTCAAGAGCTGACGCCTCAATAACTGTCTCCAGAGTAACCTCAGTAATTGCTACCTCAACCTCAGAAGTATGGGGCACCTCTGTCTCTATCGGATGTGGCATATCAGCTTCTACCACCATCTGTATGTCATCCTCAACCGATGCTTGAACATCATCGACTCATCCCCATCATCGCTTGCTCGTCCAAAAGCAGATCTACATACTCTACGTCGAATAATGGGGGTATACAAAACAGTGTCTGATTGACCAACCACCTCCTGTGAGAATCGGTCGGTGTCACTCTCCCCGCCCGGAGATGCAAGTCGTCAATGGCATTTTCCTTCTTTAGAGCCCTCGCAACAACAACTCTATTACGCTGTCGACCAACAATCATCTCATATGTACCTCTGGTTTTCACTGAACAAAAGAAAAAACAAAATTTTTATACTTACTGAATATTAAAAAAAATTACGGAACTTATGGAGTTACCGCATGTTTGGAGTATTCGGTACAAATATAAAGTTTTTTGGATTGCTAAAAAAATATGGTTGAATGTTTGAATTTTATCCGGATTTTTAAAAAAATGCAGAAAAAACATTGCAATTTTAATGGTATTTTGGAAAATCTAGAAACATTTAAGCAATTTTACCGTATTTTTCAAAAAAAAAAAAAAAAAAAAAAAAAAAATATATATATATATATATATATATATAGGGTTCATATCCTATGAGAATGTCATTTTTATGTAAGAACATGAGAATGAATCTTAATCATTAAATTTTAAAATAAATGGTGGAGATTATGTGTGATTTTTATTTTTCTCTCTCCTCCATTATTAAAATAAATGACGGAGGAGAGAGAAAAACAACTAACACATAATCTTCACCATTTATTTTAAAATCTAATGGTTCAGATTTATTCTCATGTTCTTACATAAAAATAGCATTCTCATATGATACGTTTCCTATATATATATATATATATATATATATATATATGCATTTTTACCACACTTTAAAAAAAATACAGAAATAAAATATCTCCATTTTTACTATACTTTTCAAAATATGCGAAAAAAATATTACATTTCTTCATAGTATTTCTAAATATTCTGTAAAAATTCAAGAAAAAAAAAGCTGAAAATATGGTAAAAACACAAACATACTTGTCATCAAACGATAATATCCGACCGTGCCTTCGAAATATGCAAAAATTTACATAGCTTTTAAAAAAAATTTAAATGTTACAATATTTTTTAAGAATGAAATTTTAATATTGTAAAAGGTCAATAGGGTAAAAATATGAGAATTTCTTACCCCACCCCTTGGGGTTCTTACGCACCATATGCATTTCCAAAAATACTTCCTGCTTCCAGAGATGTATCTCTGGACGCACCTTTTTTTTACTCAACGTTGGTTTTTTTCCGGAGCTACATCTACGGAAGGTTTCCATTTATATAGCTCCGGAACAAATAAGAATACTGTTGTGAAAAACGATGTCTTTAAGCAAAGTATAAAACGGTTTCTTGATAATCAAGAACCACAACAAGGGTTAGGGTTTAACGGAAAAGAAAACAAGAAGAAGAAGAATAGGAACAACAAGGATTGGACAAATATAAATTCTGTTTACTATTCACTTTCTCATTAAAGTCACAAATGATTACAAGTGAATATCACAATTTGCCATACTCAACAAACTGAGTGTACTAGCCTATTTATAGACTAACTAGGTAACTTGCAGCCAAAGAAACCTAAGCAATTGGATCCTTAACACAAGGCCCAATTCGACATAATAATTCGACAGTACATACTAGAACAAAACTTCGACTACAGTATGTAACCCTCAGGCACCAGCATGTGAACAAGCTTCGACTGCATTGCTTGCCTCCTGTCGAAACACATGAAAGCTCTCCTTCGACACAACATGATTTCAACCAAAATCTCACAAATCTCCACCTTGGATCTAACTCAGCAACAAGGGAATCAACTAGCTTTCATCATGCAGCTTTATCAACTGCATACAGTGGAAAAACTTGCAACTTGGCAACGTCTTGGTCATCATATCAGCAGCATTGTCTTCAGTCGAAACCTTCAGCACCTGGGCTTCACCACGCTCGATTATTTCTCTGACGAAGTGCAGCCTCACATCAATGTGCTTAGTTCGGTCATGATAGGCTGAATTCTTCAACAGGTGTATTGCACTTTGACTATCACATTTAACAGTGATACTTCGACCTTGAAGTTTCAGCTCCTTTGCAAAACCTTCAAGCCACAATGCTTCATTCACAGCTTCAGTGAGGGCAATATATTCAACTTCAGTGGTTGATATGGTAACAACCTTCTGAAGTGTCGCTTTCCAACTAATTGTTGTGCCAAACATTATGAACACATATCCAGAAATAGACTTTCTGGAATCCATACAACTTGCATAATCAGAGTCAACAAATCCTTCGATTTCGACTATGCTATCACCACCACAGGCTCCACCATAAATCAAGAATCTTTTCAGAGACCCATTTATGTACCTGAGAATCCACTTTACAGCTTGCTAGTGCGCCTTTCCAGGATTGGCCATATACCTGCTCACAAGGCTCACTCCATATGCTATGTCTGGCCTCGTATAGACCATAACATACATCAAAGAACCCACTACACTAGCATATGGAATGTTATTCATATAGATTCTTTCAGCTTCAGTACTCGGACTTTGAGTAGTACTAAGCTTAAACTGAGGATTTGTAGGTGTCACAACAGGCTTTGAATTCGACATACCAAACTTGTCGAGAAGCTTCCGAAGGTATGTCTCCTGAGATAAGCACAACTTCGACTGCTTTCTATCTCTCCGAATGTCAATCCCAAGAATCCTGGCTGCAGCTCCCAGATCCTTCATTTCGAACTCCTTACTGAGTTCAGCCTTCACCTTCGTTACATCCTCAATACTGTTGCTAGCTATGAGGATATCATCCACATACAACAACAACATAACAAGTGAGTTTCCAGGTCGAAATCTGAAGTAAACACAATGATTGAACTGACTTCTAGTGAAACCAATATGTGCCATGAACTTGTCGAATCTCCTGTTCCACTGTCGAGGAGATTGTTTCAGGCCATACAAAGACCTATTTAGCTTGCACACATAATCTTCTTTATCCTTTTTTGCATACCCTCCAGGTTGACGCACCAGGATCGTTTCATCTAGATCACCATACAAAAATGCTGTCTTCACATCCATTTGCTCAAGTTCTAAGTTGAACTTTACCACTATGGCTAACAGCATTCGAATGGATCCATGCTTTACAACAGGTGAGAATACATCATTGAAGTCGACTCCTTCTTTCTGAGTGAACCCCCAAGCAACCAGCCTCGCCTTAAAGCGCTTCGACATCACTCATTCGATTCCTTCCTTGACCTTGAAAATCCACTTACAATTGACTAACCTGGCTCCTGCAGGTTTCTCAATCAGCTCCCAAGTGTTATTATCATGAAGAGATTTCATCTCGTTATCCATGGCTTTTTGCCATTCAGTCTTGTTTTGACTCCTTATAGCTTCCTTGTAATCTCTAGGTTCTTCGTCAAGTACCTCACTTGCAGAGATTAAGGCAAAAGCTATAAGATCTGCATAACCAAGTCTCTGAGGTGGCTTGATGACTCTTCTCGACCTATCTCTTGCCAGTAGGTAGTCATCGACAGTTTCCTCAGCCTCTTCAGCATCTTGCTCTTCGACTTCATCAGGGCTATGCAGTTCAACATCACTATGCTCCACCTCAACAGGCATCTCTACCTGTTCCAGCTCCTCTTTAGAGATTTCTGCACTTCGACCAACATCACCAGTTTTCTTAAAAGCCATTTCAACCTCATTGAAAACTACATCACGACTTGTGATACATCTTCTGTGACCTGGTTCTAGGCACCACAGCTTATAACCCTTGACTCCCTCAGGACATCCAAGGAACATGTATCTCAGAGCTCTAGGTTCGACCTTGTCTTGCCTAATGTGAGCATAGGCTAAACAACCAAATACTCTCAGTTTGTCGAGATCTGGTGGATGACCCGACCAAACTTCTTCAGGTGTCTTCATTCCCAACGCAGTCGAGGGACATCTATTTATCAGATAAGCTGCTGTCGAAACAGCCTCCGCCCAAAACACCTTCTTCAATCCAGCACTAACCAACATGCATCTAAGCCTTTCAAGGATTGTTCGATTGAATCTCTCAGCTAAGCCATTTTGTTGAGGAGTACCTGCTACAGTCTTATGCCTTGCAATCCCAGACTCAACACAGTAACTGTCGAATTCTTCGTTGCAGAATTCAAGGCCATTGTCGGTTCTCAACCTCTTAACCTTTATGCCAGTTTGAGTTTCGACCAGAACCTTTCAACTTTTGAAATTCTCAAAAGTTTCATCCTTCGTCTTCTGAATGAATACCCATAGCTTTCTGGAATAGTCATCAACGATGGATAGAAAATACCTTGCACCTGAGTGTGAAGGATTCCTTGCAGGCACCCAAAGATCAGCATGAATGTAATCAAGGGATCCATGTGTTCTTTGCTTGCCTTTGTTAAACTTCGCCCTACAGGATTTACCAAATACACAAGATTCACAAAACTCCAGCTTTTCGACTTTGTCACCTCCTAGCAAGTTCTGCTTCCCCAATTCGACCAGGCCTCTTTTGCTGACATGGCCCAATCTCATGTGCCATAAATTTGTCTTCGACATAGGCTTCGTGGATACAACAATTGTCGAACCACTTACAACCTCAACCTCAAGGGTATACAAGCCTTGGTTTTTCATGCCTCTCAAGACTTCCTTCGACCCTTTCACGACTTTCAGGATACCTTGCTCTCCTTTGAAAACATACCCCTTTCTGTCGAATTCACCAAGAGAAATTAAATTCCTCTTAAGATTAGGTACATACCTAACCCCAGTCAATAGCTTTATTGACTCATCATGGAGCTTGAATCTAACAGATCTAATACCTGCAATCTTGCAAGCTTTATTGTTCCCCAGCAGCACTGATCTACCATCTTGATCACACAATTCTTCAAACACATTCTTGCTTGGAGTCATATGCCAAATACATCTAGAATCCATAATCCACTCTTCGCAAGAGTTGTTGTTCGACACCACAAGGACATCAGATGATTCATAACCATCTTGCACTATAGATGCATTCCCATTGTCATTACCTCCATGATTATTCAGGCGCTCAGGGCACACCTTTCTTGTGTGACCCTCCTTCTTATAATGATAACATTTGATACTAGACATATCACCACCATAAGATTTCTGCCGAGCCTTTCCTTTCTTCTTGTCAAACCTACCATCTTTCTTTGACGATCTTCCTTTCACGGACAACCTTTCGCCAACTGATGAAGGTTTCTGCTCCTTTCTTTCGTTCAAATCCTTCGAATACAAGGCTGCTTGAGCTTCTTCAAAGGTCTGGGACTCTCTTCCATACAAAAGAGTTTCTTTGAAGTGAGCATGCGATCTGGGCAAAGAACATAACAACAACAGTGTTTGATCTTCGTCATCGATCTTCACATCAATGTTTTCAAGATCAAGAATCAGCTTGTTGAACATATCCAACTGCTCAGTCAAAGCATTGTCTTCACTCATCTTGAATGAATACAGAGCTTGCTTCAGGTACAAAGGATTTACCAACGATTTAGTCATGTATAAGCTTTCAAGCTTCACCCATAACCCCGATGCCGTCGTCTCCTTTGATATCTGCCGAAGAACCTTATCACCAAGGCTCAACAATATTGCGCTGTGTGCTTTCTTGATCATTGTCGTCTTTTCTCTTTCCGTCAATGCAGCATGCATGGCTGCCCGTCCCTTCAACGCTTCTAAACAACCCTGCTGCACCAGTAGGGCTTTCATCTTCAAACACCACAGACCGAAATCATTCACTCCGGTGAAGTTTTCAATCTCATACTTTGTTGAAGCCATCTTCTCCACGCTCACTGCACCAATTTGTTGTGAAAAACGATGTCTTTAAGCAAATTATAAAACAGTTTCTTGATAATCAAGAACCAAAACAAAGGTTAGGGTTTAACGAAAAAGAAACCAAGAAGAAGAAGAATAGGAACAACAAGGATTAGGCAAATATAAATTCTGTTTACTATTCACTTTCTCATTAAAGTCACAAATAATTACAAGTGAATATCACAATTTGCCACACTCAACAAACTGAGTGTACTAGCCTATTTATAGACTAACTAGGTAACTTGCAGCCTAAGAAACCTAAGCAATTGGATCCTTAACACAAGGCCCAATTCGACAGAATAATTCGACAGTACATACTAGAACAAAACTTCGACTACAGTATGTAACCCTCAGGCACCAGCATGTGAACAAGCTTCGACTGCATGTTTGCCTCCTGTCGAAACACATGAAAGCTCTCCTTCGACACAGTATGAGTTTGACCCAAATCTCACAAATACTTATGTGCCAGAGTCTATTCTCCTCCTTTATTCTTCATTTTTCTTCTCATTCTCAAACTTTCTCAACTCAAAATCGTTTTCCACCAAACTTCATTATTTTCAATCAAATTCGACAAGGAGCGTTCATTTCAACGATCAAGAAGCACCAACACATCAAAGCTTGATATAATCGGTAAGTTTTCGAGTTTCCGAGTTATTTTAGAGTATTTCCCGTAAACGAGTTAGAATATAGTTTTAGGGGTAGAAATCCTTAGATAGTTTTAGAAACATAGTTTAGAGACAATGTAGATATTATTTGTTGGTTGAAACAGATGATTAGGGCTTCAAAAATCACATTTGCATGGGTAGGGGACGCCATTGTTGTAACCTTTGAGTTGCAGGTTGTTCCGGATCTACATCTACGGAACAATTTAACGTTAGGGCGCTTCCGTAGATGCAGCTCCGGAACAACCCAAACGTTGTAAATTATGGGTTCTTCCATAGATACATCTACGGAACTTGTTACGGGTTTGTATATCCGGAAGTAGAAAATGTTATTTTTTTTCTTTTTTGTTTTTTGATTTATTTGTATCTAATTGTTTTTTCTTGGTTATTCTGTTGTAGACATTATGGCAGACAGAGACGATAGATTGCGTCTTGGACGAGTTTCGCAACATGCATTTGTGAGACGCGAGCGGAGCCCTGCCACCGTTACCCAGGCCGATACAGCTGAGGCACAACCTACTAGACAACCTTCTTGATCATATGTCCAGGACACTCCCTCGACCTCGTATCCCACCCCATCATCGACTTCTTCATCCTGGAGACGACGGGATTCAGCTGAGGGCTCATCACAGGCCCCGTCATCCCGCAGGCCTCGTCGAGATACTCCTGTTCCTCATTCTGCCGATGATGTTGCTCTGGTGCTACCTCTAGAGGTTGATGACCCACCAGCGAAGGATGCTGGTCACGACGACGATGTTGAGCCTGAGGTTTTCCCAGGGGGTCCCTCAGATATGTCCCTGTTGACAGGGTATGTTGACCATACTTCCAAATATGTATGGGATGGAGAGGTAACATTACTCAGTTTATTTCTTTTATTTTTCATTTGAAATTTATAATTTGTACATTGTTGATTACTAACATTGTTTCTTATTTATGGAAATTTTTCATACCCGTGAGCCGCATAAGTTGTACAACCATGGGCGGAAGATATTATCTTTGGAGCAGCCATATGAGGCTTGGTTCCAAAATGTCCTTGTCGCCTCTGGTTTGAAGGATCTTTGTGATATCAGTTATAACCTAATCCATAACAGGATGCTGATGGGATTTGCGGAGAGATGGCACCCTGAGATGTCCTCCTTCCATCTATCGCACGGCGAGCTGACTATTACACCGAAAGATATCTCATGTCTGTTGCATATACCGAACAGAGGTACCCTCCTTAGTCACGGTAGGATGACGAAGGAGGAGGCGAGAGAGATGTTGATCGTGGAGCTTGGGGCTGATCCAGTGGATGCGCTGGAGGAGGTAGATAAGACCATAGGGGCTCATGTGCGGTTCACCTTTCTGACACGTGGATTCCGTGAGGCGCTCGCTGCTGCACGCCAAGCAGATGGTGATCCAGTTGAGGTTGAGATACGCAGACAGCGTGTGCTGAGGTGTTATTTTCTATTTTTAGTCGGCACACAACTGTTTGTGGACACTTCCTCCACATATACCGATGTCGCTTACCTGAGGTACTTTTTGGATTCCACACAGATCCATGAGTACAACTGGGGGGCGGCTACCCTGGCTTACACGTACTGAAGACTGGGAGAGGGATGCTTGTGGAAGACCAAGACTGTGGCAGGCAGCGTGTCACTACTTGTGGTAACTTTTTTTCATTTATTTTCATTATATATTCGTGATAATGCTTGACCCTAATGTTTTTTATTTTCATTTCAGGCTTGGATATTCCAGCACTTTCCCATGTTTGCCGAGTGGGGGAGTGTGACTGACTACACAGAGCAGATGCCGCGTGGCCGTGCCTTTATTCCGCTCAGGGGAACCAGGCGGTCGATCCTTATAGAATCTATCTCGATCGCCTGGTTGCCGAGGACATCCGCTACGACGTCTATGTCGATCACCGTGGGACACGCCTGTTTGACGACATATCACTATTCTCATGATGGTTGGCATGCAGTTCAACCATCACTGTTCCATATTTGCCGGAGTGCATCATGTGACAGTTCGGGTACACACAGACGATACCCACACACCCTGCTGTCTCTGCTCCTCTCGGCTTGACCCGTAGGCAAATATACAAGTTATTTGCTGACTACCAGACACACATGGTACCGGACGAGGCTCGGGCGACCAGAGGGCCGAGAGACTGGAGTTGTGTTGATGGCTACATCGTATGATTCTTCACCGTCTCACACTCATACATGGTGCCCACTGCAGAAGGATCACTGCCCAGACCAGCTCATCAGGAGATCTTAGAGGTGCAACAGTCTCAGTTGGACCACACTCAGGATGTCCTGCCTCGCTATCGTCAGATAGTGGAGATGGGGCGGGCAGGCATTGCCGTAGGTTTCTTCCCTGAGGGGTCTGACCACAGGCGTGTATTGGATTAGATGATTGAGGTGGCACAGGGGGCACTTATGTATCGTAGGCATCGCGCTAGGGCGGGTGGGGTCGATGGTCGAGGACGCAGACCGGGCGGTCGAGGAGGCGGCAGAGACAGACGAGTCGACAAAGGCATATGCAGAGGAGAGGATGCAGATGTTGTCAGGCACACACAATAGTGATTGTGATGTGTTTTTTGATGTATATATTTTGATGATATTTATGCACTATTTTTTTTTATGATAATGACATATTACTTCTTTTATATATATATAATTTTATTTACGAATGTATGCTATTTTATATTCATCTGCGACAGTTAATTTTCATCTGCGACCAGAGAAACTTGATTTTTAAAAAAAGAAACATGTTCTGATAAGATTTCGGGGATGCATTTACGAAACTTTTTACGTAGATGTGTCTCCGGAAGCATCCAGCGTAAAGAAAAAATATGGTGCGTCCGGATGTTTATCTCCGAAAGGAAGAGGCATAAAATAAATTTTACGAGGTGTCTTAAGAGTATCAAGGAGTGGATTAAGAAACTCTAAAAAATATAGGGGGTATGGGGTGCCTAGTTAAATTTGGGTGGCAGAAAGAAACCTCCCCCTATAGTTAGCTGTTAGCCCGGCCCATGAAACTGAAAAAGATAATAAAATTCCAATCAATAAAAAATTCTCTATACTGTATCTTTAACTATATTATCAACCTGAATAATGATTTAAAAAAAAAAAAGTTAAAACTTAAAAAATAGTGTAATGGTTTTTGTGTATAAATAAAAAAATAAAAAAATAAAAAGTGTAAAATTGAAAGGTAGTTTTCATGGGTCCAGCTTGGTGTGCGTGCCGTTAGATTTATGCACTTCTTGCCCGCCATCTAACATAAAAACACCGAAAGTGCAACACAACTCTAAATTCTCAAATAAAATTATTACAATATTTTTTTTTGGATTCTTAAAATTATTATTATTATTATTAATATAATAATAATAATAATAATAATAATAATAATACTAATAATAATAATAATAATTATTATTATTATAATATAAATATATAAAAGACAAGCATGACACCCACTCAGCTGAAAATCATCACTCTCTACTCTTCTACTTTACATCTCTCTCTCTCTCTCTCTCTCTCTCTCTCTCTCTCCATAGAACACAAAACAAAGAGAAAAAAAAGATGAATATGAAACTCTTGATTACTCTTTTCTTCTTCCTATAATGAACAAAGGACCACACAACCTCTTCTTCATTGAAGAAGATGGCAATCCATCATCACCACCACCATCAACAACAGCTCCACCACAACTCTCTTCTCGATGCTCTTTACTGCGATGAAGAAAAACTAGAAGAAGAACAAGAATACGAAGATGTCTCATCTCAACAAAGTGATGTCACAACAAACAACGACAACAACATCCTAGACTCAACTTCACTCTTCCCTCTTCTTCTCTTGGAACAAAACCTCTTCTCTCAAGATGAACAACTCATCACTCTTTTCTCCAAGGAAAAAACCCAACAAGAAACATACTACGAGGATCTGAAAAATGTCGTGGATTTTGTTTCTCTCTCTCAACCTCGTCGCGAAGCTGTTCAATGGATGCTTAAAGTCAATGCTCATTACGGCTTTTCACCTCTCACCGCATCTCTTGCTGTTACATACTTTGATAGGTTCCTTCTATCCTTCCATTTCCAAAAGGATAAGCCATGGATGATTCAGCTTGTTGCTGTTACTTGCATCTCTTTAGCTGCTAAAGTTGAAGAAACCCAAGTTCCTCTCCTCTTAGACCTACAAGTATGCTTCAAATAAAAAAACCTTAAACTTTGTTATGTCTTATGTTTTATGTTTGGTTTTTTTAATGTTTGGTTTTAATGTTTTTTTAGGTGCAAGATACTAAGTATGTGTTTGAAGCAAAAACTATTCAGAGAATGGAGCTTTTGATTCTGTCTACACTGAAATGGAAGATGCATCCTGTGACACCACACTCTTTTCTAGATCATATAATAACAAGGCTTGGTTTGAAAACTAATCTTCATTGGGAGTTTTTAAGACGCTGTGAGAATCTTCTTCTTTCTGTACTTTTAGGTAAGTAAACAACATCATCAAAAACATACCATTATTGACTACTAATTGAAAACTTTACCTTTTGTACTAGTACAAAAAAAAAAAACTAAAAAAATAATATAAAAGACAAAATGTTGATTTGTTATATGCATGTTGTTTATATATGTAGATTCAAGATTTGTTGGTTGTGTTCCTTCTGTGTTGGCTACTGCTACAATGCTGCATGTGATAGACCAGATTGAAGAGAGTGATGATAATGGTGTGGACTACAAAAACCAGCTTCTTAGTATTCTCAAAATCAACAAGGTTAGTTTTGTTATGTACTTGTGTTCTTGTTTAATTAATATACTACTACCTTATACTTTATGTTTAATTTGATTTAATACAAGTACTTTTGTTTAATAGATTTACTCAATGGGACCATATAAATATATCTATGTGTGAGTGTGACAATGACAATGACAATGAACATAAGCATCTTAGTTTAAAAATAAATAAATGCTGACATTGTTGTTAATTATGTTTTTTTTACAGGAGAAAGTGGATGAATGTTATAATGCTATTGTTGAGGTTACTAATGAAAATTACTATGGTCATAAACGAAAGTATGAACAAATCCCTGGAAGTCCAAGCGGCGTAATTGATGCTGTTTTTAGTTCTGATGGTTCCAATGATTCATGGAAAGTGGGTTCATCCTCGTATTCAACCTCAGAGCCGGTTTTTAAGAAAACAAAAACTCAAGGGCAAAATAGGAATTTGTCACCTCTTAATAGGGTCATTGTTGGAATTCTTGCCACTTCTAGTGCTACTACCTCTCCTTAATATCCTCTCTATGTCCTTTTAAAAAAAAACAAAAAATAACCATATAAAAAAATCTATATTAATTTAGTATATGGTTATGTTGATGTTTTTTAGATCTCTTCATTTCCAACAATGTCCCTAATGAATGAGGCAGAGACATGAAGAGGCAAAGATGAAAGGAGTGAAAGAGGAGAGGACAAAGTTGGCAATGAAGATTATGTTTTTGAATTTGAAGGCACTTTTTATTTTATATTAAATGGTTCACTTCTAGACCATACCAAATTTGAACATATTTATATGATATTTCTATAATAAATTGGGAATAATTTTTGTTCATATGCATGCTTTTATTTTATTCACTTGTTTGAATCTTTGAATGAATGATGGTAGTGGGAAACTGTTAACAGGGTCCATTCAAATATAATTTTTTAACCTATAGTTTTATTTAAGTTAAAAAACAAGTGTGACAGAACAAAATAAAAAGGTTGTTTTGGAGAGGTTAAGAAGGATGGTTTGTTTGCATGTGAAGGGGGGAATAGTTTGTTGTGTTGATTGGTGGATAGAGAGAGCCATTTGACCTCGATTGTTGCAATGGTAAACACAAACAGAAGACAACACTTGGTCTTATAGAAATGAGGTTACAATACTTCCCTCCATAAACCTAACCACTGACCTATTCATGAAAACACCAGCTATGTTTTGCCTCTATCATTGTGCCTCATTCATTATAGTCCTATGGCATGCTTTGTACGGTGCATAGTAATATTAGTATGTTAGTACTAGTACTAGTACTAGTAGATACACTAGTTAATTATACTTTTTGTACTAATTTGTTATATTATCATGTCATTATCAAAAGATTAGAGTTAGATAGTTAGCACTAATTAAACCAGCCTTTTGCTAATTGGAGCCTTCAAAAGTATTGTTAGTTGAACTTTTTTTTTTTTATTTTGTTTTTTTTTTTATGAACAACTATGTATTGAACAAGAGTATAAGAGTATTCAATCCAAATATAAGAAAAGAAAATAACCATCTTATACAATACAAAATTTGTCATTCAAACTTCTTTAGAAAAAGAAAGGATACTCTTAAATTTAGCTCTAAATCAATCAAAGAATAGAGAATTTTCAATTAAAAGAATATCACTAGTTTCCTTCATACCCCTGTTGAACAAAATGTATTTTCTAATTACCCAGCTGGTTCTGACAACTGCCAACTAAATAAAGTTTCTAAACTTTTTGGTTTTAGCTCGTAATGCCTGATTAAAAATCAATAAGTGGTACACTATAACACCATTAGTAAAGGGAAGTGAGAGCAAGCCAATCCAATTGAAAACAAAATGCAAAATCTGTGTAGAAACCGAACAAGCCAAAAATGATAGAAGTGAGATTTTTCACAATTAAAGTATAGAGAACAAAAAGGAGAATGTTGTCCAAAAATAACACCTTTTTTCTCCAACTCATCTTTGGTCTGACTTCGGTAGAGGAGGAGACGTCACAAATATTTGAATGTTAGATGAGACATTTGCTCTCAAGATGCAATCCAAAGTAGACTTCATAGATAAATTTATAATGACATCAAAATGTAGGCTACGAAACAGTTTGGAGTAAGCCGATTTGACGGAGAAATCATTTGGATCAAACCACCAAACACACCTATCGGGCATTCTCAACGTAGGAGAAATCTGTAACAGAATGTTATACAACAAATCTGCTTCTGTCAAATATTTTGTCAAAAAATCTCCCTGCAACAGCGACATAACAGATTCAAGAATATTCCAATTACATTTCCCATGATGCCAAAAATAGGCATTAGCAATTTTGACCCCCCGAGGTTCATGCAATAAATCAAACAACAATGAAAATTCTCAAGATAAGGAGAGTTGTCTGATCCAATGGTCTCTCCAAAAGTCAATCGAAATGTCACTTCCCATTTTGCAAACAACATAACTTTCGAATCAATTCTCGATATCATTATAATTTCTCAAAGTAATTTGTAGATCCCGCCACCTTAAAGAGGATTTCTTGGTAGTGAAAGGAAAAGAATCAAGAGAGAGCGCCTTGATGTCACCGTATTTGAAAGAGAGTACCCGATGTCAGAAGGTATCCTCCTCCGAAAGAATAATTAGGGGGAAGTATTTGGTGACTTTGTTGTTTAGTAACTTTGATGACTCTCATCTTATAGAGAGAGGATATATGAGAAAAATGATAATGTTGAATTGTAATTCCTTATGTCGAAGCAAGTTGCTCGACAGACACAAGGAAATTGTCGAAAAACCTAGTGTGTGTGTGTCTAATAGCCTAGTTGTCGAAGTGTCAAGGAGTTGGCCTCGACATGGATTTTGTCTTAAACCTAATTTTGTAGTGTTAGCAGAATTAGGTATTTTGCGCTTTTGTTTTTAGGCTTTGCTTAGGGAGTAAGCAAACAAATTCTATAAATAAGGAGTAACCCTATTATTGTATAGTGTGTGATTCACTTGAATAAAATTGCAATTTTGAGAGCAGAGAGTTACTCTACAGAAATTCTTCTTCTTTCTCTATTTTGTATTGAATCCCTAATTTCCTTTCTTCCCAATTAAATTTTCTTTTCTTGTTTTCATCACCATTGTGTAGCGATACAATCTTACAATCAAGGTTGGTTGATTCACTCGAGTGAAAAGTAAAGAACAAGAGGGACTTTGATCGATGTGATTGAATCTTATTCATCAAGATTGATTTGGAATTACTCAAAGTCTTGGATTTAATTCCAACATCTGATATCTAGAGCACTGGCTGAGCGATTCGTGGAAAGCAAAACACGATGGCGATGAATCAGCCGAACGAGCATTTTTTGGCAAACAGATGAATGTGGTTTTTTGTTATCAAGATCTTTGCGATCTTGTGATGGAAGGAGTAACACCACTTGTAGAAAACACGTCAGATCAAGAAAAAACTACATACAGAGAATTGAAGAAGAAAGATTAAAAAGCTCTCTTTATAATTCATCAATGTGTTGATCCAGACAATTTCGAAAAGGTCAGTGATGTAGAATCAACGAAAAAAGCATGAAAGATCTTGGAGAAATCGTTTGAAGGCGCTGAGAAGGTGAAAGATGCGAGGTTATAAACTCATAAAAGAACCTATGAATTGCTATAAATGATTTTTTCACTAGGGTTACAAAACTTGTGAATCAAATTAAGGTATATGGAGAAGTATTGACATCAAGATCAGTTGTTGCAAAGATCTTGAGTTCATTGGTTCCAAAGTTCGACCACGTGGTAGTAGCCATATAAGAGTCGAAAGATTTTCCAAGTTTGACAAAGGAAGAACTTCAAGGGACGCTTGAATCTCATGAACAAAGGATGATTGAAAGAGCTGTAGACAAGTCAAATAGTGATGTGGCTCTGCAAGCGCAAACAACAAAAGAAAAGAAGGGCAAAGGAAGTTGGAAAGGTAGAGGATGCTACAATAATTCGACTGGTCAAAATCAGCACGAAGGAGGCTGGTCGAATTAGAGAAAGTCCTCATACCAAAGCAACAAAAAAGGTGGTGCACCAGGTAGAGGAAAAAGTGGTGGTCGACAACCTGACAAAAGTCACATTCAGTGTTTCAATTGTTCGAAGTATGGTCACTACTCTAGTGATTGTCCTGAAATTGCAGTTTTGAGAGTAGAGAGTTACTCTGCATAAATTCTTCTCTGTCCTCTATTTTTTATTGAATTCTTAATTTCCTTTCTTCCCAATTTCTTTTCTTGTTTTCATTACCATTGTGTAGTGATACAATCTTGCAATCAATGTTGATTGATTCACTTGAGGGAATAGTGAAGAAAAAGAGAAAATTTGATCGATGTGATTGAATCTTGTTCATCAAAATTAATTTGGAATTATTCAAAGTCTTGAGTTTAATTCCAACAGATAAATAAGTATGTATTTCGTTTAGGTTCGCTTTGTAAAATCTGCAAATTAATGAAAAAATAATGTGGATATACTAAAAAGTGTAGATCTAAAATTTCTTGTTTTGTTAAAAAAAAGAGTGAGATGGTTTTGCAAGTCTTACTCACATAAAACTTAAAAACTAAAAAAATTCTTTTTTTCAAGATTAGTATCCTTGTCCTAAACAATGAGCTAGATAGATATAACAGAGGGTGCTAATATAAAATTTAGATTCGTCGGCCGCGATCTCTATTAGATGTGTCAAACATGCATGTTCATCTCATGCCTCTCAAAAAATGAGACAGAGTGATCGTAATCTCTAAACATTATAAAAATTTAAATTAATGTCTATGCTCGTAAAAATAAGCCGGGGCAAATACATTAGAAGATAAAGGGTTAAAATTTTGAACCGTCCTAAAAAATAAGGACAAAATGAACATGTTCGCCTGTGGACTTGACCCATTTTATCACCTAAGTAATGCAATACTAATTTTGTTTTGTTTGTTTTCCAACATTTATGAGTTGGCATACTTTATGAGTTTGAATTATCAAATGTTATTGCACAACGACTTAGCGGTCAAGAGAAGGTGACAACAATAGAATAGTAATAATAATAATGCTTAGAGCACATAACATAGCGAAGAACACGGAGAAACAAAACAACTTCACACCCACAAAATTCAAAGTACACTATAGTGGGATACATAGCATTAACTTTTCAAATGCAACCATTAGTTGAATTAAATTAACTATATCATTAATTGCACACTCTTTTTTAAGTAATTACCACACCCCATGTGGACTGTTACACTTTCCTTTTCTCTAAATTGTCTATACATTTTCCTTTTCTTTTTGTTTTTCCTTTTTCTTTTATTGTCCAAAGATTCATCATCATCATTATCATCATATATATCCTTCTAGTGGATTCACTATAGTGCATGCTTCACCTTTTTGCTTCTTTAATCTACTTTTTTATTTTTTGGTTTTTGTAATTCTATCAAAACTAAATATAAATTAAAGTCATTTCTACTTTTTTCACGTGTATCACAATTTCTAAAAAGATATTGAAATCTAAAATGCAAAATGGATTAAGAATTATGAAGCATAATATTTCCATGTCTGTTTGTTTTTATTATGTGAAGTATGGGTTGTAAGCAAGAAATGAAGAAGAAAACAAAGGGAGTTAGTAGAAACAAAATACTTTTGGTCTTTGACAAAATTTCCATCTAATCATAAATTATGATATAATGCATAAAGGTTGGAGATTTTATTATGGGGGGACAAAAATCTGATTTTGCAACAAGATTGTCTTTGGTTCTATTAATATTTTTCTCCACTTTAGGTTTTCTAGTACATTATATCGATAGTACTATATAAATTATGACTTCATGAGTTAGACAAAGAAAAACTCTAGAGAGAAAATTGTTTTTCTTAAAGGAAACAATTTATAGATTAGTTATGTATATATGCCCCTACATCAATAATTGTAGAATAATATCATACATTGAGGCTAAACTTTTTTTGTTGACCTAGTCACATCCACTAGTGATTTTAATGAATTTGCATTAAATTAAGACTAAAGTTCTCTCAATGTAATTTTGCTATGGTGTTTTCTTGGTTACAGCTGTAAAGTTTAAAAGAACAATAAAAAGAGGACCATATATGTTTGTGGACCCCTCTCTCTCATTTCATTGTCTCTCTTTCATTTTTACATGACAAAGGTTTATGAAGAGTAAATGGAAACAAAATGCTTAGGTTGCACAATAAAACATACTACTACTACTCTTTAATCTACTCTTAAGAACAAAACATGAATAAAAAAAGTATCTTTTTAGCTATATACAGCCGTATCTACTTCTGCAAAAGGTGAAGCTAGTGACCATTCATACTTGAATGTGTTAAGCATTATCACTATAATTTTTAGATATATAATAAAATTATAAAAAAAATCAATAAATATTTTTTGTAATGAGTTTGTTCTTCAAATGTATAGTTAACTAGATAGTTTGAGTTTAGAATGTATCTTTTGTTAGAGTTTAACTTATAAAATTATTGATCTACTACAACTCTAAAAAAAAATTTATTTGGTTAGCCATACAGAAGAACGATTAATAGGATTGATTGTATTTTGATTTTTAGTAGGTGGTGGGATATTTGGAGAAGGTAATTCATTGGACTCTTTCTAGGGATGTCTATCATCATTGTTTGACTATTCTGAAGTACGATAATCAACTGTGGAGTCCAAAATTTTTTAGATTTAATAATCATTGATTAACACATAATAGCCCTCCTGAGTTAGTTACTAATTTTTGCATTACTGCTGAGGTCCAGGGTTGGAAAACGTACATTCTGTTGGAGAAGCTTAAAGCGCTTAAAGGGGCAATTAAATTCTAGAATATGGAGGTTTATGGTAATCTGGATTCTCGAATTGATAGGTTGAGAGAGAAAGTTAGTAGGGTTGATTTTTTGATTGATCTTGACGTCTTATCCGAGAATGAGATTGAAATTAGACCCAAAGCGATTGTATATTTGTGGTCCATCCTTAGGATCAAAGACTCCCAATTGATTCAAAGATCTATATCCAACTGGATCACGGTAGGTGATGCTAATATTGGATATTTTCATGCTCCTGTGAAGAGTAGGAGCAAGGGGAACGCTATTTTAGTGCTTCAGGTTGGTGATGTTTGAATTGAAGGGGTTTCTAACACCAGACAAGATGTTGTGAATCATTTCTCTGAGATATATAAAGAACCTGATGTTGATAGACCCTGTCTAGATGATGTCATGTTCCGCTCTCTTTCGGATGATGATAACCTTTTCTTATCGCCTCCCTTTAGTTGCCACGAGCCTGATGCATGAGTATCTCTGTGCGAGGGATATAAAAGCTAAGGTCCAGATGTGTTTAACTTCTTCTTTTTAAAAAAGATTCTAGAATTTTCTTAGAGTTAAATAGGGGATCATGTTCAATCAATTTCATCGCTTTGAATTTCTATCTCGAAGTTTTGATTCTTCCTTTGTGACATTGATCCCTAATGTTAAATCCCCCTCCCATCTTGGAGAATTCTGACCTATTTCCTTGGCCGGATCCCTGTATAAGCTGGTGGCAAAAGTGTTGGCCATTAGACTATGGGTTGTGATGGCGAAGCGCATCTCTTTTAACCAATAGGCTTTTCTTAAGGGGAAAATGTTGGTGGATGGAGTTATGGACATTCATGAGGTGGTTTACGTGGCCAAAAGATCTAAAAGACCTTTCTTTATTCTTAAGGTGGATTTTGAGAAAACATATGATTCAGTTAAGGATGACAACGGGGCGGGGCGGGGGCGGGTTTAACTATACCCGCACCCGCACCCGCCTCCATGTAACACACCCGTCCCCGCCCCCAAACCCAACCGGGGGTAAGAATTTACCACCCAGACGCGCGCCCCCAATCGTGAACGGGTGCACCCGGACCCGCCCCGCCCCCACCCGCAAAAAAATAATTTATTTTTAATTGCAATAAAAATTAATAATTTTAATTAAAAAATTGATTATTTTAATAAATAAATTAATTATTTAATTAAAATTTTAATTAGTAAATAAATATTAACTTGATAAATTTGATTATTTTAATTGTAATAGGGGTATTAATAATTTAATTAAAAATATAATTAATAAATGAATATTAAAATAAGTAAAATAAGGGAATTAAAATAAAATGCATTATCCGGGGGCGGGGCGGGGGCGGGTGCAGGCGGGTCTTATTGTCTACCCGCACCCGCACCCGCACCCAATTAAATCGGGTTTTCCCCGTTAATTTCGGGGCGGGTGCGGGCGGGTGCGGGCGGGTCCGGGTTTGTTTGCCATCCCTAGATTCAGTTAGTTGGAATTTCCTAAATTGTATGTTGATTAGATTCAGGTTTAATGATAAATAGAGGTCCTAGATGAAAGCTTGTGCATTTGCTTGGAATCTTGCAGTGCTGGTGAATGGGTGTCATACCCAAGAAATTAACATTTAGATGAGTTTGAAGCAAGGGGACCCTTTAGCTCACTTCCTTTCACTCTAGGTCACTATGAAGGAGCTCAGTGGACTGGTTGTGAGGGCTCATGAGCTTGGCATTTACTCTGGGTTTAGAGTTGGAAATTCTGAGTTGGCAGTGTCTCATCTTTAATACGTTGATCACGCTCTCTTGTGGTTGGTCCACCTCTAGAGAATTTGTGGTGTATTAAGGTTATTCTTAGAGTTTTTAGAGGGTTTAATGTCTCTGTGTTAATTTTTTCAAGAGTAGTCTTATTGGAGTTAATGTAGATCATGTATTTCTTACTTCAATTGTGGAATTTCTGTATTGCGAGATAACTTCCCTTCCTTTTACGTACCTTGGTCTTCTAGTGGGGGATAATTCCCTTCTTGAGTCTACTTGGGATCCTCTGGTTGCTTTGTTGGAAAAATACTCAATTATTGGAAACATAAATATGTGAGTTTGGAGTGTAGATCGGTTCTCCTTAATTCGGTGCTTAACTATATTCCTATCTTCTTCTTGTCCTTCCTGAAAATGGTTGTTTTGGTTTGGAAAAAGACAGTGGCTTTACAAAAAAGATTTATTTGGGTGGGGGGGGGGGGGGTGAAAAATATTTCTAAGATTCCCTGAGTGAATTGGGATAATGTTTGTAAGCTTTAAAGTAAGGGATTAGTAGTGAGAGATCTTTGGATGGTTAATTTTTCTCTCTTGGCAAAGTGAAGATGGAGGTTGCTCGTAGAGGATTCATAGAATTTAAAGGATATTATGATAGTTAGATATAGAGAGATCTCTATATCCTCTCATATTGGAGGTAGGGCTAGGGGTTTCTATTCTTCTTAGTCTTGGTGGAAACAAATATATCTTATTGGGACAAAAGAGAAATGTAGCTCAAATCAGTTTTCTGATGACATTGCTAGAAAAGTGGGCCCAGGTCTTCAGAATTCTTTCTAGGAGGATCCTTGGTTAGGGAGCACCCCCTTAAAGTCTAAGTATCATGGTTTTTTCTCCAATTTTCTCCAACAAAAGGGGTTGGCGGGAGAGATAGGGAAGGTTATCAATGGGGCCTGACCAGGGATTTTAGATGGAAGATATCTTTCTTTCTTAGAGAGTTTCCCATTCTTGAGGAGTTTCAAGATTTTCTTAGAGATGTTATGCTTTCTCTAGATAAAGATAAGTGGATTTCGAAGCATTCTAGTGATTGTACTTTTACATCGGCCTCTAGTTACCTCGTTCAGAGGGGGAGTTTGTCTTCATCTTAGGCACCAATATTGTTTTAGAGTCATATCACTCCCTTATTTGGGGTAGTTGGGCTCCATCTAAGATATTTTTTTTCTTGGCAATTATTGCAGGATAAATTCCCTTATAGAGTTAACGTGTTTAGAAGAGGGGTATCATCTAACTTTAGTAGGCTTTCTTATCCTTTTTGTGGATTTCTGAATGAGACATATTCTTATATTTTTATTATTTGTGAGATAGCCTTGTTAGTGTGGTATAGAGTTTTCAGGTGATTAGGGTAACTAGTAGTTATTCATAAGGATGTTAGACTGTTTTTTGAGTTTTTTTTTTGTCTTTAGGAGGTAGGGTAAAGTATATATGCAAATACCTAATGATTTGGCATGTTGTAATCTGGTCTATTTGGAAAGCCCGAAATGATGTTATCTTTAATGGAGTTACAAAATCAATGAATGCAATGGAGGATAAGAGTATTTTATTGGCTTGGAATTGTTTTTTGGGTAGGGCGGGAGAGAAGTCTTGTACCTTTACGGAATGACGTAAAAACCCTAACCCCTACCTTTATCAATAGCGGATCGAGAGTTTTCTCTGATTCAGAATATGGTGGTGGATCTTATATATCGATTGTGTTGGGATCTGATATATTGATGGTGAATATGGTTGGTTTGGGATCTAGCCTTAGAGCAAGGTGGTTTTGTAGCTGTTGTGGTTTTATCTCTAATTGTCTCCTCATGTTTGAGACTTTGTCTTATTTTTGTGTATCTTGTTTATTTATCTTGTTTTCGGGAATCTCTTGTGCTTTGTGTTTTTTTTATTATACCATGATTTTCTTCATTTTTAAGTGTATATATACATATACTCCCGCTTGAAAGGTTAAAACGTCCCGCATGAGGGACTCAACGTCTCCCTAACTGGGCTACATGATACAACCTCTAAGGGACTTAGAATCCCCATAGTTGATAAAACTCTTGCATGAGGGACTCAGTATCTCCTCGGGCGAGATCGCTCCTAAAAAATCACGCCTAAGGGGCACGACCTATATCAAGCCCCGAAGACTTGGTCTCAAGTCTAGCCAGAGGACTCGATAGAATTCTCTCCTGAAAGGTAGAAACGCCCCACCTGAGGGACTCATCGTCTCCCCATCCGAGCTATATGATACAACCTCTAAGGGACTTAGAACACATAGAGTTGATAAAGATCTCGCCCGAGGGACTCGATATCTTCTCGGGTGAGATCACTTCTAAAAAATCACGCCTAAGGAGCGCGGACTATATCAAACTGATAACCACGAAACACATCAAATTTATGACTTGATGCCCATGTTATTTTAGCTTATTTTATCTCCTTTTTATATTCTTATGCTGGTATATTATGTCTGTTTTAGGTATTTGCCAGGTAGGAGCACCCGGGCGAGAAATCGGGACAAAAATGGTGAAAAACAGAGAAAAAACCAAGATTTGCACTCATGGCGTTCACCATGGTGTTTTCCAAGACGTGGCAGTCATGGGCGCCACCCAGCATCAAAGAAAACTCAAAAGGGACTGATTTTTGAACTCATGGTGTTCGCCATGAGGCCATGGCGTTCACCATGGACCTTAAAGAGAATGTTCTCCCCATTTTGTACTCATGGCGTTCGCCATGAGGCCATGGCTTCTGCCATGAGCTTTGAGGCCTGAAAAATAGCAGAATGAAGACCTAGTTCACTCTCACTTTAGCTGATATTTCTCCCACTCCTCCAACACGATTTCCAGACGTTTTTACCTGTTTTTAGCTAGATAAATAGGCTTAGGTTTCAGTTTTTCAGCATCCAAGTTTTAGAGAGCAATTGTTAGAAAGAAAATCCATTTTTGTAAAACAGTTATTTCTCACACTAAGGAATTGCTGCACTTTAGCATCAAATTTTAGAAAGTTTTTGTATGCACTTTGATCGTTCGTGACATAATCTTGTCGCAATAGTTTATTCCGGAATTCAATTTCAAAATTTTACTATCACCATTTGATTGCAGGTTCAATTTATTACCAGTTTTTAATTTCTGTTTTCATTCTAAATATTTTTATCCTAAAATCAATGAATACTGTGTTCAGTTTATTTTATTTGCAATTCAATAGCAGTACGTCAATCATTAATATGTCTGATTAAGTTCTTAGAGGGCGGAATGTGAGGATCGTCGTTTCAACGAGATTCGATAAATTAAAACAACACTGATTTTTATATTAAAATTATTTTCTTGTTCTGAATTTTGTTTTAAAAAGTTAAGATTTTTGTGCAAAAGCGAAAAATATTCAGATACCTATTTTCAATGCGAAAGTGTGAAAACGGTATCCGATCGTTAAAATTCGGGTTTTTAGTTTCTAAAAATAGCGACATTGCTTTATTAATTAATTAAGAATTATTGGTTTTCAAAAAGTTTTTCGAAATTGTAAATTATACGTGCGACATCAAACAACTACGATTCCGAAATACAACACATGCTGTGCGAAAGTGAGTATTGTTTTTAAAATAATAACTCTTTCAAAAATGAATTTAAAAAAAATTAGAGTGCTAAATTTTATCTGAGTCCCGAAGATACCTAGAAGTTAAATTTCGGTCCCCGTTTAAATAAGTTCTAAACCAAATTATTTTAATCTGTTTTCAAGCAAATTGTTTTACCGATTGCCTTTGATTTACAAAGCGACAATAGATAAAAGTAGGTTGACATTGGTCTATGTGGGTTCAAATTTTTTTATAGTATAAGTGGCATTTCCGTGCACTTGCGGGATACACATCAAATTTTTGGCGTCGTTGCCGGGGACCAACAGTCAATATTGTGATTCCATTATAGCACCATATAGACTAAGGCAATTTATTTTTCCTTTCTCTCGGTTGTATGTTAAGTACTCGCTCAGCCAAAGACGAGTTAGAACAATCGATCGACGAAGTAGAGCGTTTTATTCACTTAAGACGTCGGATTGAACAAGTTCAAGTCGTATTTACCGATATGGCAGAAAATGAAAATCGTCTTCTTAAGGACTACGCCATCCCATCCCAGGATGAGCCACACTCAAGAATTGCTCCACATGCAATCCAGCGCGAACACTATTGAATTGAAACCTTCTCTGCTACAAATCGTGCAACAAAACCAGTTTTCTGGAAATCCCACCAAGGACCCCAATCTTCATCTGTTAGTGTTTGTATAGCATGCAGACACATTAAAGAGTATTTGTGTCAATCCAGAGGCCATTCATTTTTTATTATTTCCTTTTTCCTTAAGAGGTAGAGCCAGAGCATGGCTACAGCCTCTACCTGCGAACTTCATCACTACTTGGAACGAACCCAAGAAGGTATTCTTATCTAAATATTTACCACCAAGCAATACGATAACGCTGAGAAATCACATAACTACGTTTAGACAAGCCGAAGGAGAATCACTCTTTGAAGCGTGGGAACAATATAAGGACATGATGAGACATTATCCTCATCATGGACTAGATAAATGGTGTTAGCTCTTGGATTGGCTAGAATTTTGGTAAAACAAAGTTGTTCAATGTTGATGTCTTAACATTGAGTCTTAACATTGGTATATGTTAAGTATTTAGTGTTTGAAGTTGTGATGTCTGATGTCACATGCGATGTTGTGACATCAGGTCTGCAGAAGATTAATAACATCAGGTTTAGTGATGTTGTTAGGGTTTGCGTTTTAGCTGAATATTGGGAGAGCTGTTAGTCTCATTGGATGCGGATATCTTAGGATAGATATTCTCTGTTGCATAGAGATTTGATGCAGATTTGTAGGGAGGTTTAAAAGCTGAAGATTTAAGAATATTTTGAGAGAGAAAATCTGTTTTAAAGATTCAGTTTTAAATAACAAATCAGGTCAGATATTGTAGCAGGTCCAAGCCCAATTCAAATAGCTATATAATGCGCATCATTCCTGAAGGAAAAGGAACGAAGAAAAAGAGCTAAAGACTGAGTGTCGTTGTGTCTTCGTGTTTGTAAACCATTATAGTGTGAATTGGTATTGTTGTTTTGAGTTGTTCTTGATCAAAGCTGTGAAGCAGAATCAAGTAGTGTTATTCAAAGTGTGTGATCTTTGAATTATATCACTGAAGTGATTTAGGGATTGAGTAGTGTTCTCATACCTAAGTGGTATCTTAGGTAGAAAGTTCATTAGTAGGAATTAAGTTTAGGAGATTGTTAACGAGGTTGTTGAGTCTGTAAATTAATTCTACAAGTAGTGAATTTCATCCCTGGCTTGGTAGCCCCCAGACGTAGGTAGTTAAAACCGAACTGGGTGAACAATTCATTGTGTTGATTTATTGTTGCTTTACATTGTCCATTGCAGAGTGTGTTGTTGTGACATCACACGTAACATCACACATCTGGTACCAGAGTTTCAATTGGTATCAGAGCAGGCATCCTGTCTGTCTCTGGGTGAGATCTAGGGAAGTTACTTTCTGGTGTAAAGATGGACAAAGAAGTTGGACGATTTGTCAACAGACCCCCTATTTTGGATGGCTCGAATTATGATTATTGGAAGCCAAGGATGATCACCTTTTTGAAATCCTTGGACAGCAGGGCTTGGAAGGCTATCATTAAAGAATGGAAAACACCTGTTGTGTTTGAAAAAGATGATGCTGGGGAAGATAAAGAGGGCACCTCAAAGCCGAAGCCTGAAGAAGAATGGACCAAGGAAGAAGATGAGCTTGCCCTTGGAAATTCCAAAGCTTTAAATGCAATTTTCAATGGAGTGGATAAGAACATATTCAGGTTGATCAATACCTGTGAAGTTATTAAGGAAGCTTGGGATATTTTGAAGGCTACACATGAAGGAACATCTAGAGTTAAGATGTCAAGACTTCAGATTCTAACATCAAAGTTTGAAAGTCTGAAGATGAAGGAAGATGAGACTATCCATGACTTCCACATGAGTATCCTTGAGCTGTCCAATGCATCCAGTGCTCTTGGAGAAAAGATGTCAGAAGAAAAGCTTGTAAGGAAAATCCTTAGGTCCCTTCCTAAGAGGTACAAGATGAAGGTGACTGCAATTGAAGAAGCTCAAGACATCAGCAAGATGAGGGTTGATGAGCTCATTGGATCTCTTCAAACTTTTGAGCTTGGGTTGAATGAGGAAGAACTAGAAAAGAAGCCAAAGAGTATAGCCTTGGTTTCAAATGATCAAGAAGATAAAGGGAATAGTGCTGAATCCCAGGAGGATCTATCTCCGGCCATTGTTATGTTGGGAAGGCAGTTCAACAAGGTGTTCAAAAGAATGAACAAAAACTTCAAGCCTAATGTCAAGAACATCGCTTCTGACATCAGCAAGTCTAAGGAAAAGGATGAAGAGAAGACTGCTCAAGACAAGGGTGTTCAGTGCTTTGAGTGTGAAGGTTATGGACATGTTAAGAAAGAATGTCCCACATTCCTGAAGAAGCAGAAGAAAGGAATGACAGTTTCTTGGTCAGACTCTGAAAGTGAAAGTGAAGGAGAGTCAGCCAAACATGTCAAAGCTTTAACTGGAACAATTGTTTCTGATGGTGACTCAAGTGATGAGGAACTGACTTTTGAGGAGTTAGCATCCACTTATCAAGAGCTTTGTCTAAAGAGTACAGAAATCTGTCAAGAAAGTGAAAAACAGAAGAAACAGATTGTTCAACTTGAGACTGCTAAAGCTGATTTGGAAAATGAAGTCTTATTAGTCAAAGCTCATCTTAATCATATGACCAAATCTGTTAGGATGCTGAACTGTGGTACAGACACACTGGATAAGATCCTTCAGACAGAAAAGGTTGCTGGAGATAAGTCAGGCATAGGATTTGTGGTTGAGGAAAAAGTATCCGCTGAAGCAAGCACTTCAGGAACCAAGAAGGAGATGTCTCAACATCACACAAAAAGACAGGATCCTAAACCTAAGCAGGTTGCTCATCCACAACCTCAAAATGTTGGGAAGAGGCATGCTCATGGTCTTCATCAAAGGAAGGCACATGTTTCTGGAGCTAGGCAGTATATGCCTCCACAATATCATAAAAGCATGCAGGCTTCTAGGTCCAAACAGAACATGTTCCGTCAGATGTCTCAACATCAAGGAAACATGTATGGCTATGGATATAATAAGGTTGTGCCTTATTATTATGGAAGAAGGAAGCCTCATCACCATAGAAGACAGCCAAAAGGACAACATTCTTACCATAGAAGACAATCAAACTATGGGAAAGGAAGACAACATTATGGGTGGCAGCCACAGCAATTTCATCATCAAGGTGGCAGAAGGTTTAACCACTTCAGAAAAGACAGAGTTAGGTGCTTTTACTGTGGCAGATTTGGACACATGCAGTTTTCTTGTTTCAAGCTACATGGTTATCCCAAGTCTAACCCTCAACCCAGACAGAAGGATAACAGGCCCAAGGTTGTTAAGCAGTGGGTTCCTAAAGAAGAGGTTAAGTGTCTATTGGCTCACTTTTCAGATAGACACTCTGCTGAGGATGGTTGGTACTTTGATAGTGGTTGTTCAAAGCACATGACTGGTTTCAAAAACCAATTGGTGGATGTCAATTCTTGCTCCTCAATTGATGTTACTTTTGGAAACGGAGAGAAAGGGGTGGTACAAGGTGTTGGAAAAGTGAAGTGTCATGATGGACCTGATCTTGACAATGTACTTCTTGTCAAAGGGTTGAGTGCTAATTTGATTAGCATAAGTCAGCTCTGTGATAATGGTTATAAGGTCAGCTACACCAAAGATGAGTGTATGGTGAGAAATGAGCAGAATGAGGTAGTGATGAAGGGAATAAGATCCAGAGATAACTGCTATCAATGGGTACCTCAAGTGGACAGTTTATCTGGTGATGTTAAGATTGATGTTGTAACATCAGAGTATGACAACAAGTGTGAAAGTCTGCTGAAAGGTCAATTAGGGTTAATTACTCTTAATGTGAATCCTTTTAAAAATTTAAAAGGAAAGTTAATTTGGAGGGAGAAACTCATTAATTGGTCTTCAAGGGATACACAAAATCAGGCGCCATACCTTAGACCATCATTCCCTATTATAGCAATATCACGTTTCATCAAGGATCATATCTCCCGACTGTTCATTTCCTTCAACAAGAAGAATCATCTGTCTCAGAACCTATACTGCCTCAAGGGAACCATGTCAAAACAGATGACCTTTCCATCAAAGAAATCTGCCTCAGAAAGTTCACCGCGAGATAAAGCTAGGGTTTCTACAGAAGATTGCTCTGCAGAAGAAGCTTTGAATGTTGAACCCATCTCCATGATGGTTCCTGATTTTGTAAAGACAAGACCTGAGAAGTATCAACCCAAGAGACCATCAAAAGGTAATACGTCTAATCAATCTGCGAGGAGTAAATTTGATGATAGCGAAAGTAGGGCCTTTGTCACTAGCGTGTTGTTTGGAGTTTACCCTACTCCTAGGACTAGCACCCCTCTTCCTCAAGCTGTTGAAGAAAGGGTAGATGTGGACAAGAGCATTGATCAGATTGTCACAAAAATATTTGAGAAAGGGATCCCTGTGAAGGGAATATCTAGACCTCTGAGTCAAAGGCCTGCTGAATCTGTTAGAGAAAAGGGTGACGTTGAGACCTCTGAGACAAATCTTCATAGATTAGCTGTTTCAGTCATTGAAGATGCTGAGATTGAAGATGAAGGTGAAGCTGAAGCAGAAAGGGAAAGGGATACTCATGTTGAAGATGAAGGTGAAGCTGAAGCAGAAAGGGAAAGGGATACTCATGCTGAAGATGAAGTTGATGTTGGACATGATGTTGAAACATCACCTGCTAGGGATGCTACTCTTAGTCCTAAAGGGAAGAAGAATGCTGATGTGGTGGATGTTGGTGACTTATCTGATAATGAAGTTATTGGTAATGCAGTTCCTGGGATTGCCAATAGATTGAAGACAAGGAAAGGAAAGAAGGTGGAAACCTCTCCTAAAATGTCAGCTGAAGGCAAGAAGAAAAAGGCCTATGTGGTTGGTCCAACCAAGTCATGGAGCAAAGTGGTTGTGAAATCCAAAAAGAGAAAGGTGAGGGAGGATTCAAAATCTGAATTTGATGTTGAGGATTATGTTCAAGACATCACACCTGTGAGAAGGTCTATATTAAAAAGAATTGCTGATAAGATCCCTGACATCCCTGTTGACAATATTTCATTCCGCTATGCTAGCAGTGCATCCATGTGGAAATTTGTCTGCCAGAGGAGACTAGCACTGGAGAGAGAACTTGGTGGAGATACCTTGGATCTTAAGGAAGTTATTGAATTGATTAGATTTGTTGGGTTAATGAAGACTGTGTCTGGACTGTCCAAGTGCTACGATGGATTAGTCAAGGAATTTATCGTCAACATTCCTATGGTTATTAATGACAACAAAAGTATGGATTTTAGGAAGGTTTAAGTGAGAGGTCAATGTGTAAACTTTTCTCCTGAGGTAATTAACACTTACCTTGGAAGGGATGAGCTGGAGTATAGAGAGTTAGAACAAACAAACAATGCTGTGTGCAAGGAAATCACAGCAGGGCAAGTGAAAGTCTGGCCTCTGAAAGGAAAATTGTCTATCAGTTTGTTAAGTGTGAAATATGCTATTCTGCACAGAATAGGAGCAGCTAATTGGGTCCCTACCAATCACAAGACAACTGTCTCTGCTGGATTGGGAAAATTCATTTATGCTGTTGGGACAAAGAGTTTGTTTGACTATGGGGCGTATATATATGATCAGACTATCAAGCATGCTGCTACAAATGCAGTGAAGATGCCTATTGCCTTTCCCTCTCTCATTTGTGGGATCATCTTGTCACAACATCCTGAGATTCTTCAACAATCTGATGTGGTGTGTAAGAGAGAATCTGCATTGTCAATCCACTATAAGCTGTTTGAAGGGAAGTATGTCCCTGACATTGTCAAGAGATCAGCTTCAACATCACAACAGCCACCTGCCAAAACTGGGTTGATTTCAGAATTGGAGGAGGCTTGCAAGGAGTTGGATGAAGTCATCAGAGTAAGTACTGAAAGAAAGCAGAAATTTGAAAAACTTCTCATGACTCTGAGATTAGCAGAAAAAGAAGATGAAGCAGTCAATGCTAACTAAGATGATGATGATGTTGAAGTACCAGGTTCTGAAGAAGGTGGTCCTAGCACTGATGGTGAAGATGGGGCCAGCTCTGATGAAGACTAGTTTCCCTACTGCCTTTTCTTGATAGTAGTTTAGTTTTTTTTGCTGTTTTTGTTTCTGCACTTGATGTGCCTAAAATGTAATTTGAATATTGTGCCTGTTTATGCAATATTTATGTTTTTATGTTCTATGATTTGTCTTGTCTTGCATGTTGACTTTAGACTGACAATGAGAGCCTGTTTAGGACTAACTATAGTGAGTAGGACTTACATGTTGAGGTTTGTCCAATTGTGGCTAAAAAGAGGGAGAGTTAGCCAAGAGTTAGTCAAGGTGTTGATATGCAGATATTGAGGGGGAGAGTTGTTGAACTAGTTAATGCTTGTTCTTGCTTTGAGGGGGAGCTTGCCCTATGATGCTGATTAGTGTTTGAAGTCGGTGCAGCTGCTTGAAGATATGCTGCTACCAGTTAGTGCTGAAGTATGTAGCAGAGTATTGGAGTGTGCATTATGAAGCTGTGATGAAGAAATTCTGCTGCGAAGGTTGGTAAAATATTCATGTTTATCCGCTGCTGAAGTCTCTGATGTTGCAGATATTGTTTTAGCCAAAATTAGCCAAAGGGGGAGATTGTTGGCTCTTGGATTGGCTAGAATTTTGGTAAAACAAAGTTGTTCAATGTTGATGTCACATGGGTGATGTCTTAACATTGAGTCTTAACATTGGTATATGTTAAGTATTTAGTGTTTGAAGTTGTGATGTCTGATGTCACATGCGATGTTGTGACATCAGGTCTGCAGAAGATTAATAACATCAGGTTTAGTGATGTTGTTAGGGTTTGCATTTTAGCTGAATATTGGGAGAGCTGTTAGTCTCATTGGATGCGGATATATTGGGATAGATATTCTCTGTTGCATAGAGATTTGATGCAGATTTGTAGGGAGGTTTAAAACCTGAAGATTTAAGAAGATTTTGAGAGAGAAAATCTGTTTTAAAGATTCAGTTTTAAATAACAAATCAGGTCAGATATTGTAGCAGGTCCAAGCCCAATTCAAATAGCTATATAATGCGCATCATTCCTGAAGGAAAAGGAACGAAGAAAAAGAGCTAAAGACTGAGTGTCGTTGTGTCTTCGTGTTTGTAAACCATTCTAGTGTGAATTGATATTGTTGTTTTGAGTTGTTCTTAATCAAAGTTGTGAAGCAGAATCAAGTAGTGTTATTCAAAGTGTGTGATCTTTGAATTATATCACTGAAGTGATTTAGGAATTGAGTAGTGTTCTCATACCTAAGTGGTCTCTTAGGAATTAAGTTTAGGAGATTGTCAACGAAGTTGTTGAGTCTGTAAATTAATTCTACAAGTAGTGAATTTCATCCCTGGCTTGGTAGCCCCCAGACGTAGGTAGTTAAAACCGAACTGGGTGAACAATTCATTGTGTTGATTTATTGTTGCTTTACATTGTCCATTGCAGAGTGTGTTGTTGTGACATCACACGTAACATCACACATCTGGTACCAGAATTTCAAATGGCTTATCATCCATTCCTTCTATAATGGTTTACTTTATAACACAAGGATGACCATAGATTCTGCAGCTAGCAGAGCCTTAATGGACAAACCCTACAATGAAGCTTACCAGCTTATTGAAAACATGGCCCATAACCATTTTCAATGGGGAACTGAACGGGTTCAAGTGGAGAAGGCACAACAAAAGGGAGGCACGTGTGAAGTCAATGGTATTGATAATGTAAATGCTAAGGTCGATGCACTTACTCAATAGATCAATAACTTAACTATTACCCCTCTAGCTACCGTAGCTGCTGTGACTCCCAGCTCCAAAATCTGTGGAGTATAAGGGCATGTTACTACTGATTGTCATCTATTGACAGAGACTGCACCTGACCAAGTTAACTATGCACAAGGAAATCCCTACTTAAACATCTATAACCCCGAATGGAGGATCCATCTAAACTTTTTCTATAAGAGCAACAATGCATTATTTGCTCCAACTCCTCCACCTTCAAACCCTTCAGGTTTCCCCAAAGGAGCATGTAGCGCGATTTTGTGGTTTCGAATCACTATCGCTTTGGTACTGCAGTTCGATTCATTTTTTATCCTATTGAGCTGATTAAGGAAGGGAAATAGATGTCTCCAATTAACCCTGCTTGCAAACTGAGGTTAAACAGTCAAAACTGTTGGTTTACAGATGCTACAAAAGGGAGGTTCGTCGTTTAAGGCTATTGGCTTAAAAACACCGTGTCTGGACTATGGGCTAGGTTTGTGGTAAGGGGTTAGGTCTGATGCTTTTGATTGATATATGAAGGTACTGGATTTTGGGTTTTTGATTAGTATGCTCGCTAAGATTTTTGCAATCTTATGCCTACGTATTCCCGTTTAACGAAACAGGGAAATCAGAGCGATCATAGTTCCTCCTATTCTATGGGAGGAAAAAGGTTATTTTGGTGTCTTGTTCAAAGCCCAAGACATGAAGCTAAAGGTGGGTTGTATCTTGTTCAAAGCCCAAGATGTGAAGCTAAAGGGTTTTGGATGAGAGAGAATTTGTCATCTATAAAGAGGAGTTGTTGATGTTTGTATGCTGTGAGCAAGGCACAAATTTGATGCTAAAAGGTTGATTGACTCAATCGAAGTTTCCTTATACAAAGCCTAAGAAGAGGCGATTGACCCAATAAGAGGGTGCCTTTTATTTGTTGTCTCGTACGAAGCCCGAGATAGAGGTTAAAAGGGTTAACTCAACAAGAGAGTAAGTGACTGACTCAACAAGAGAGTGCTTTTATGTGTCTCGTATGAAGCCCAAGACGGAGGCTAAAAGGTTTGACTCAACAAGAGAGTACTTTTATTTGTCCTGTATAAAGCCCAGGGCGGAGGCTAAAAGGTTGACTCAACAAAAGAGTCTATTTGACAGGCGATTGACTCAATAAGAGAGTCTTTTATACTCAACAAGAGAGTGTTTTGCTGTCTCGTATGGAGCCTGAGATAGAGGCTAAAAGGAGATCATTCCAAGAAAGTTCGAGAATTTGGAAGAAAATCAAGAGATGCTATTCACGGAGAATAGATCAACCCTGGGGAGTAGAGTTTCTTTGACAATTTCTAAGGGTGACAGTCTGAGAAAAGGTTCACCGAGAATACTGCCTTTCTCTTTGTTCCATATTGTTTAACCCCAAGAGAAGGGAAGACTGTATCTAGAATCCTACGGGGGATCTAGTTTTGTTTGTATTTAAGAGTGACCAACAAGGCTTTACCTAGTGCTAGACGTAATTGCCGGGGAAAACTCTAAATAACTATACTAGTATTACACAGTTGATATTTGACAAGTATAAAGGATGTGAAAGAAGACTTACAGTGAAGCAGCCCCACAATACAGTTATATACATATGAAAGCGATAAACGAAAGCGGATAGACACTTACCCGTTGTAGAGCTTCCATGATGTTTTGTTAGTTGTTCAACAAAGAAAGCTTTGATAACAACAGATATTTGAATTCAAAATCAAAGGAGAAAGTGCTTTGAAAAGATTGTTGGGGCTTACAGCTCAAGGAGAGGCCCAAGTTTTAACGATGATTGCACCGTTGTTTTGAAAACCGTACAAAGGGACTTATACAATATGTGAGGCCCACAAAGTTTTTATGTACAAGGGGGTTGAGTCTTACACTCTATTAGAGGCCCAAAGTGTTTTTGTACAAGTGATGGGCCTTACAGCTCAAGGAGAGGCCCAGAGTTTAATTTCTGAACTGGCGATCGCGTCGAGATTTTTCTTTTAACGTAGAGGGACTTATATAATATCTGAGGCCCAAAAGGTTTTGGTTAAAAGGGGATTGAGTCTTACACTCTATTAGAGGCCCAAATATGGGTCTTATAGCTCAAGGAGAAGCCCAGGGTTTGTTGTTAAAAAGGCGACGATCGTGCCGAACTTTTTGAAGGTATTGGGACTTATACAATACACTAAGGCCCAAAATATTTTATTTACAAAGGGGTGGGACTTACACTCTATCAAGAGGCCCATGAGTGTTTGAAAATGATTTGTGAGGGTGAAAATCAAAGAAACCCTAATTTTGTTTTCCTTTAAAAGTAAATATTTAAAGAAAATCAATAAAATGGTAAAAATACCAAATAAGTTTGAATAAACCACTTGTGATTTTTGTTTAAGGTTTGAAAAATGAGGTTTTAATCACAAGATGATTTAGAACTCATTTGGTTTTGATTTTCAAAATAAATATTCACTTTTAAATGTTTAAAAATAATAGAAAAATGAATTTATTCAAAAAATACCAATTATATTAAATAAATAATATAAATTTGATTTTTTTGTGGAATAAAATATTTCAACATTTTTGTGATTTTTTGCAAAAAGAACCAATAAAAAATAATTAAATTTGAGGAAGTTATTAATTTTTCAAATCATTAAAAATAATATGAAAATAATAAATAAGGTGAAAAAAACATTAAAAAGGGGTCTGAGGCGAGGGGGATTCGAACCCTAGACCTCTTGTGTGCAGTGTGCGCGCCTTACCACTGGGGTGGCGATACATCCGTGTATCAAACCCCAGCCACAAATATACAAGGCTTGCCTTGTTCTTGGCCTGGCCAAGGCAAGGCAAGGCAAGACTTTTGGTCAGAAACGTGAAGGCCATAACTTCCTCATTTCTCCATGGATGGAGACAAAATTTATATGCATCTGACCTAGAATTTCCTAAAGAATCCAATGGTGGTGGAGGTTTTTCCAGAAAATCAATCCTCCTCAAAACCCAACAGTGGTTTTGAAATAGGCCATAATGTGCATTTTCTGTGCTACCTCTTCGTACAACCATGAATTACATGATGAATTGGTTCAAACACAACACATATAATATGTATAAGAGGTGCATGATCAGTGGACCTCAAATCAAGGCATATTTTAAAGAGTTCAAGTTGAGATGCTTACCTCTTTAGGAGCTTTTTGGGCAATCTGTCAAGTGCCTTGTTCCAGAATTGTTTTGATGCTTTGAACACTCTCAAATGATCCCTTAGAAGCTTTTAGGATGATTGGAATCAGCTGGAAACCTCAGGAATGGAAATTGGCCCTTTCTTGCAAAAGGGGCAAAAGTGGCCAAAATAATAACTCTCTCAAATGGTGTTCCAGATGAGGGGAACCATTTGGGACAGTTCAAGGATGATATTTGAAGTGTGTTTGAGGTTTTATCTGGTTTTAAAAGTGACTGAATCAAGACATGGCTTAAAAAATGCAAAAAAGTCCAATTTTGAGGTTATGAGAGGGGACTTTGTGATTTTGGTGTTACAGGTTGTAACACCCCACTTACCCATTTTACAAAATATAGACATATTACGAAAATAATCAGAGTTTGCACCAAATAGTAGGATGTCACCTCATTAAAAATCAACAACAAAACTCCATTTCATTAATAAGCAGCGGAAATAATTGTTTTATTCAAAATACGACAATTTGCCAACAACACCAAAAATCCACCTAAATCGTGGTCCACCAAAGTTTCAAATAAAGAGTGATACGTAACAAAACAATAAAGAATAATGAATAACAAATGACAAAAATTCCCCAAATCCCGTGTTACACATCAGAGCAACTCCTAAGACTCGATCAAGCAACACGCATTCCATGCACACTTAAGTACTTGGATTATCTGTACTTCCGAAGAAGCACAGACGCAACAAACAATAAAGGGGTGAGAACTACATTCAATAAATAACGGTGTATAATACATGCTAAAGGTAGTACTCACACAATCATATATCAATAACACACCATCACGGCATACTTGTCATTTTCATTCAAATTTCACCAAACACATAATAATAATGCAATGCGACTCAAAAACATCAACACAATGCATGTGGTACCAACACACCATGGTTCATTCAATAGAACTCGAATAATTCACATACACCCCTACTTGGCAATGATTTATCTCCACCACACTCCACATTGGAGTTCGGATGAATCACATACACTCCTCTTGAGCAATGATTCATCACCACCGACACCATGAAATGCATGACAACAAATATGCATACAACACACATGTATGACAACAATCACACATCTCCACGATCTTCCTGATCACACGTGAGACACCTGCTCACTATCACACACATCACCACAAGAAATTCCTCACACGGTGTTCAATTAGCTAATTGTCTAATTAATTCACCAAAATTACTAAATTAATTATTTTCATCACCAATTACACATTTCTCAGGTTCTGGCATCTATACCCAACCTCTCAAACCGAAAGAAATCGCTTCGGACGCGAAAACGGGAAAGAAATCGCGAAACGGAAAAATTCTGCACTCTCGCTGGTCATACGCGTATTGCCCTGAGTCATACGCGTATTGCCCAACTCGCTCGCCCATCTTACTGCGTATCATACGCGTAAGGCCTCTCATCTCGCTCTACCATACGCGTATTTCCCTGCCTATTACGCGTAATGTCAAGCATCCATACGCGTACTGTTACGCGTACGGGCAGAAGGTCGTGCCAAAGCTTCCTTTTGGCCCTCCAATACGCGTATTGACCACAACATTACGCGTAACGCCTTGCCTGTTACGCGTATTTCCAGATCTGTTACGCAAACTGCATTTCTCCACACCAGTCCAGGTTCTGCTACGGGATCCTCACTTTTTCACTCCAATTCAGTCCTAAACTTGTATCTACATCAATTTTAGGCTCTATCATTCATCTTACATCTTTCACCTATCATTACTAATTAAATTTACAAGTCTTAGATCTAATTCGTTCTCTCAACCTGCACAAAAACCAGTTCTGCAACATATACATTCATACAGCAGCAACAACACCATGTATTTACACACAAATCACGGCAGAATAAATCGATTCATGTAATGTTCATCATGATTTCAACCATACAACAACAAATTCATGAAACAGAATTTATACATACAAATTCCTACGAGGGAAAGGACCCCTCGCTACCCTCTCATGCAATTACCACCTATATTGAACCCATTCTCCCCCCTGACCTTGAATTTACTTAGAAAATTCCTGCGAAAATTGGTTCTTCAAAGCCCTAGTTCTTTCTTGTTCTTCCTCTCTCTAGCCCTTCTCTTTTGAAATTCTGATTATGACTAACCCTACTCACTAATCCTCACTAATTTCTGCTAATGACTAAACTATCCTTATTTTTCTCCACTAGCCCATTATCCATTATATTAAATCAGATTTTTAATCTTAAATAAAAATAATAATATTACTAGTAATGATACTCACATAATTACAATAATACCAGAAATAATAATAATAATAATAATAATAATAATAGTAATAATAATAGTAATAATAATAATAATAATAATAATACTATTACTACCTAAACCCCAAGAATTACTTCCGACACCTCTAATCTACCCGTCCCACTAAGGACTCCACGCCTACGCGCTCAACCACACACCCTTAACAAGGCCAAACAACGGAAAATAACATGACGATCAAATAATTTAAATTGAGGTGTTACACAGGTCACTTGTGAGAGTTTAGACAACTTAGATATGACATATTGGATGTGTTTGGATCATGAGCTGTGATGAAATTGCTCTCTAACTCAAAAACTCAGAGTTACCTTGCTAAAGAAGGCATTTTTGCCTAGAGAAAGAAATTTTGAGGAAATCAAGTGTTGTAGTCTTTGGTGTACTTAAACTGAGCACAAATGAGCTCTATTTATAGTAGATGAAGTTTGTTTTGGCTGCTATAGTGAATGGCAACTACAGCAGAGGTTTGGCCAATGTTGATAAATAGGAATCCAAGTCTCCTCTAGCCATTGACTAGAGGTTAGAGCACAAGCCTATTGTCCCTTGGTTCAGAGATCATCCTTGACTCATTCAGTTGGAAATGGTTCAGTCCATGCCACCTTGGTGCATCCATTGAATGCTCCAAAACAAAATTGGAGTCTTGTCCCCTCTTTAGGGTTTTTTAGGTTTGACATGCTATTTTTAGTTCCAAAGACTTGGGAGGCTTATGGATCAGTGTTTGTCCCTCCTTAGTCCCTCCCTAAGGTTATCAGATGGATAAACTTATTTGTCATTTGCACAAACTGCTCAAATCGAGCAAAATGCACAAATCTGCCTTGTTATGACAGTTGCAACAAGGCACATTGCCATTGTCATATCTCATGGCTCAAGTGGAGTTTCATGGGGTTCTTGGCCATTTTGGAAAGCTCTCATATGATACAACATATGTGTGATCATAGTTTGTCTTGACACTTTTTGGATCCAAGTTAAAAATGCCCCTACATTTGGAAAAAAGTGAAACAGATTTTGACTTAGTGAAAATTTCACTAAGTGTTGGAAAAAAGTGACATTTTCACTTTTTGTCATTTTGGTCACTCCATAACTTAAAATCCATGAGGAATTGGAATTAGGTGTAGTTGAAGCTTTTGTAGTATGCCAGGAGAGCTACAAATCTATCTTTGGATCAACCAAAATGGTTGCTTGGATCTCAAGTTATGATCCTTGGAAGTTGGTACCCTAGCCACTTTGTTCTATAACTTAGAAAATTTCTAAGTTTTTATGGTTACCCCTTTTACAAGTTATCCCACTTTCTTTGATTTTTCTTGATGAATGATGATTCAAATCACACATTAACATAATTTTAGGGTTATGGAACCATAATTGATCAATAAATCAAAAAGTCAAACTTTGACTTTTGGGCACAATTGACTTTTCTTCAAAAACCCTAACTGTGGTTCAGATGAAATTGAAACTTGGGAACCAAGCTTCTTGGATCAATCCATTGTTACAAATGGATCAATGTAGTGTATTGGAGACCCTCAAATCATGTCTTAAGATCTTGGCTCATGTTGTGTCCCAAAAGTCAACTTAGGGGTGAATTAGGTCAAGAAACCCTAATTCCTAATTTTTGATGAATGCATCCCCTGAGGGCTAAATTGATTTGATGGTTGGGTCCATGAGGTTCCATGGAGTATTTTAGGTTACGTTTTAAAGCATTGGCTCATGCCCAGATGAAAATTTCCATCTGGAGGCCCTGGTCGACCAAAACCCTAATTTGGTGACACTGTCGATCTTGAGGCTTAATCCCCTTGGAATGTTGCAACCTTGTGATTAATCCTTGATGTGGGAGTCCTCTTGATCCATTATGGATGTTTGAGAAGTTAGACAAGTTGAAGATCATGTCATTCCTTGATTGATCCTTTGTCTAAGGCTTAGAGAGGGCTTGAAACCCTAATTTTTGTTTGTAGTGCATGCTCAATAACCTTTGAGGAGATTGACTGAGGCATGTTGGTTCATCCATATTGTGGTGATGATTTGCACAATGATGGGAAATATTAGTGGTCAAAATTTGGGGTATGACAGAGCCCCTGCTACTCCTCCCATTCCTAGAAAGTCAAGCTTAGAATTAATGATGGAAAACTTCATCGCAACTCAGACTCAGTAAAACAAAGAGTTCATGAATCAAAATGTTCACACTAATGAACTAGTTAAACAATTGGCAAACAAGGTTGAAGGAATGTCTACACATAACAAGATGCTTGAGACCTAAATCTCTCAAGTAGCCTAGCAACAAGCGACTACTGCTGCTCCTGCCGGCACATTTCCAGGCCAACCCCAACTCAATCCGAAGGGTTATGCCAACACCATCACACTGCAAAGTGGAACGGAATTAGATGGACCCGTTGATCCAAGAGTTTCAGATCCTGCTATGTATAGGAGAGTTAAGAAGGAACCATAGAAAGGGACTGATAAGAGCCAAGTATGAGAACCAATAACTGATGGTGAGGAAACAACCACTACCAAAGAAGCCGTGTAGAAAGAGAAGCCATGTGTACCTCCACTAAATTATAAGCCACCTATACCATACCCTCAAAGACTTGCCAAAACTAATAACGAGGGACAATTTAAAAAACTCATCAAGCTCCTAAAACAACTTCATATTACTATCCCTTTCACGAAATGCCCTCATATGCTAAGTTCCTCAAAGAGATCGTATCAAATAATAGAAAACTTGAAGATGACGAGAGAGTGGCACTCACTGCAGAGTGTAACACCATTATGCAAAATAATATGCCATCAAAACTAAAAGACCCAGGCGGTTTTTCTATTCCATGTGTAATAGGAAAGTTTGTCATCGACAAGGCTCTTTGTGATCTAGGAGCTAGCATTAGTTTAATGCCCCTATCTATCTGTGAAAAGCTAAAATTAGGAGACTTGAGACCTACAAGGATGTCCCTCCAATTAGGCAATCGTTCCATTAAGTACCCTATAGGTATGCTGGAAAATATTCCAATACGCATTTGCCAATTCTATATTCCTAAGGACTTTATAGTTTTGGACATAAAGGAAGACTCCAACATCCCTATCAAATTAAGAAGACTTTTCTTAACCACTGTCAGTGCAATCATAGATGTGAAATGAGGGAAACTAACATTTGAAGTTGTTGAGGAGAAAATCGAGTTTATTCTTTCCCAACTCCTGAAGGCTCCAGCTATTGATGACGCCTGTTATTTCATAGACATCATTGATGAATGAACAAAAGAGTTGGCATCAGAACCACCACCAACTACAGAACTGGTTTAACTTCCAATCGAAGTAATACTAGAAAAGATGAGGCTGAATACTATCGCCCATAAGCTGATTATAGCCTAAGGGAATGTCTAGCACTTACACCTGATATTATACCAAGCCCTATGAAACCCACAATACAACTTAAGGTAATACCAAAAAATCTAAGACATGAGTTTCTAAATGAACAAATTGATCGTCCCATTATAATTAATGCTAATCTTAATAAAGACGAGACTGAGAAACTCTTTGTTGTATTAAGAAAGTATCCTGCTGCTTTAGGTTACAACATCTCTGATCTAAAAGGAGTAATCCCCTCTGTGTGTATGCACAAAATTATGCTAGATGAGGACTCCAAGGCATCTAGATAACATCAGAGGAGGATCAATTCAATCATGAGTGGGGTAGTAAGAAAGGAAGTGCTGAAATTGCTTAAAGCAGTAATGATTAATCCGATCTCGGATAGTCAATGGGTTAGTCCAGTACATGTGGTACCAAAGAAAGGAGGTGTAACATTAGTTCAAAATGAATAAGGTGAATCTGTGGATGAGTGCGTGGAGACAGGATGACGAATGTGTATTGATTACAGAAAGCTAAACAAAGCACCCCGAAAAGACCATTTCCATCTCCCTTTCATTGATCAGATGCTTGAACGTTTTGCTCGACACTCGTATTTATGTTATTTAGACGAATACTCAGGATTTTTCCAAATACCAATTCATCTTGACGACCAAGAGAAGACTACCTTCACATGCCCCTATGGAACATTCACTTACTATCGAATGCCATTCACACTATGTAATGCACCCGCAACCTTCCAGAGGTGTATGATGGCAATATTCACGGACTTCCTAGATGATATCACAGAAGTATTTATGGATGACTTTTTCGTGTGCGGATATGGATTCGAAGGATGCCTTTCTAATTTAGAGAAGGTACTAGAAAGACGTGTAAAAGTCAACCTAGTATTGAATTGGGAAAAGTGTCACTTCATGGTAAAGGAGGGCATAGTCTTAGGACACATAGTGTGTGAAAAGGGAATTGAGGTTGACAAAGCTAATATTGAAGTTATTGAGAACTTCTAACCACCCAAGACAGTTAGAGAAGTCCGGAGTTTTCTTGGACACGCCGGTTTGTATCGACGTTTAATTAAGGATTTCTCTAAAATCACTAAACCCTTAACTGGTCTCCTGATGAAAGATGTTGAATTTATCTTTGACGAAAAATGCCTTGAATTATTTAAAATCCTTAAGCATGCCCTGATCTCTACTCTTATTATGTAACCTCCTGATTTTAGTCAACCATTCAAGATCATTTGCGATGCAAGTGATTATGTTGTAGGCGCTGTCTTAGGACAACAAAAAGATAAAAAATTACATGCCATTTATTATGCGAGCAGAACCTTAGATGGAGCTAAAATGAATTATGCCAATACTGAAAAGGAACTCCTATCTATGTTATTTGCAATTGATAAATTTAGTTCTTACTTAGTGGGAGCAAAAATTATTATCTACACCGACCATGTAGTTATAAGATATCTATTGAGCAAGAAAGATGCAAAGCCAAGGTCACTACGGTGTCCCTACTGCTATAGGAATTCGACTTATAAATCCGAGATAAAAAGGGAATCGAAAACATGGTAGTTGACCACTTGTCAAGGCTAGATAATATTAAGCCTGAACACGTACCCATTATTGACGATTTTACCTATGATAGACTAGTGACGTCAGCTGAAACCAAATGACTTATATATGCTCACTGCGCTGATTATTTCAAGTGAAATAACTCAAACATTGAAAACGAAACTAAGGAGGAAGTTGCATTGGCACAATTTACAGTTCCATGGTATGCTGACTTCGTAAACTACCTAGCAGTTGGAGTCCTGCCTCCAGATATGACTTATTAATAGAAGAAAAAATTCTTCCATGATTTTAAAAAATTATATAGGGATGGACCTATCATTTTCAAAATAGGAGCCGACGGTATTTTTTGTCGTTGTGTTCCTGAGGAGGAGATTGAAAATATCATGACCCACTACCACGTCTTTCCCTATGGAGGGCATGCAAACACATCAAAGACATGCGCAAAAATTATTCAAGCATGCCTTTATTAGCCTAACATATGGCATGATGTTCATGCTATGGTCGTCAAATGTGAACGGTGCCAATGCACCGGAAACATTTCTCGACGAGATGATATGTCCTTGCAAAATATTCCAGAAGTGGAAGTCTTTGGTGTCTGGGGGATTGACTTCATGGGTCATTTTCCATCATCTATGGGGAACAAATACATACTCATCAAAGTTGACTACGCATCTAAATGGATAAAGACCATCACCTCTCCCACCAATGATGCACGAGTAGTGATTAAAATATTTAAAAATAATGTCTTTCCCAGATTCGACGTTCCTTGACTAGTCATAAGTGATGGAGGATCTCACATCATATCTAAAATATTTGAAAAACTTTTACAAAATTATGGAGTGTGACACTGAATAACTACCCATTACCATCCATATACTAGTGACCAAGTAAAAATCTCCAATAGAGAGATTAAACAAATATTAGAGAAAACAGTTTCCACCTCTAGGAAAGACTAGTCAGCTAAGCTTCCAGAAGCACTATTGGCCTATTTGACAGCATACAAAACACCCATAGGAACTACACCTTTCAAACTTGTGTATGGAAAATCCTGTCATCTTCCAATTAAATTTGAGCACAAAGCCTATTGGACTGTCAAGACCCTGAATATGGATTATGTGGCTGCTGGCAGAAAACGAATCTTAGATTTGCACGAGTTAGAAGAGTTAAGGCTAGATGCTTATGAGAATGCTCAAATCCATAAAGAATGAACCAAGAAATGACATGACTATGGAATCACTAGGAGAGAATTCTAAATAGGGGAGCTAGTGCTTCTTTTCAACTTTAGTTTGAGACTCTTCCCAGGGATGCTCTATTCCCTATGGTTGGAACCGTTTAAAGTAGCAAAAGTGATGCAATATGGTGCATTTGAGATATGGAGTAAATTAACCAGACTGTTCACAGTGAACGGGCAGAGGCTCAAGCACTACCATAGTGAATAAGTAATAAATTATTATGCTAGTTTGAAACTAGATGAGCCACCCGCTAGTCCCAACAAAGGAGTGCGACATTGTGCCTGAGATCACAAATTATGATGATATCCAAATCAACAGGGGACCATAAATCAGAGTTCAAAAAGATCATCCCCTATACAACATTATAGGAAATATGAATGAAATAGTGGTTACAAGATCCAGAGAGAGCATTTCCAACTCATGCGTTATCAATAAGATTGAGCTTAAAAACGTCAAGGAAACATTGATTGATGAATTTTGGATCAATGCCATGCAAGAAGAACTGTGCAAGTTTGAAAGAAGTAATGTATGAGAGCTAGTTCCTAGATCTGAAGATGCGAATGTCATAAGTACCGAGTAGATTCATAAGAACAAATATGATGAAAGTGGTAATGTGACAAGGAATAAGGCAATGTTAGTTGCTTAATGGTATACTCAAATAGAATATGTAAGCATTGATGAAACATTTCCCCAATAGCCAGAATGGAAATCATTATACTATTACTAAGAATCTCTTACATGTTGAAGTTCATACTATTTCAAATGGATGTTAAAAGTGCCTTTGATGAAACATTTTCCCCAGTAGCCAGATTGGGCTGGAGGTGCTGATGGTAGAAAAAGTACTTCAGGTGGATGTTTCTTTCTTGGTAACAATCTAATTTCTTAGTTCAACAAGAAGCAAAATTGTGTCTCTCTATCTACTGGTGAAGCTGAATACATTGGTGCTGGATGCAACTATGCTAAATTTCTATGGATGAAATAGATGCTAAAAAATACAATGTCGGACAAGATGTCATGACATTGTGCTGTGACAACATGAGCGCCATCAATATCTCAAAGAATCATGTCCGACATAGTAGAACCAAGCATATTGACATACACCATCATTTCATTATGGATCTTGTGGAGGATAAAGTGGTTAATTTAGAGCACATTGCAAGTGATCAACAACTAGTTGACATATTCACTAAGCTTTTAGATGTTGTCCATTTTGAACAATTGAGAAGTGAACTTGGTGTGTGCATATGTGAGGTCTATAGCAGTCAAAGTTAGGGAAACATGCAAGGAGACCATGCCAGATTCTCTCTCCTATTTTCTATGGTGCACATATATTCAGGGTGATTTACTCTTTTTCAATCACTTCTTATATTTGGAGAGGCGTTACAAGCCAAACAAAAGTTCTCTCCGACTTATCTTGTACTAAGAAAGTAGTTTTCTATTTCTTCCTCCAACCAAGTGCGCTAATCAAGACGAGTGAGAACCATAAGAATTCCAAGAGGACTTACTCTAAAAGGGGTGTCAACATAGATAAGGCTATTGAGAAGTTTCTTGAGGCTGAGAGGAACAAGAACAAGGAAACTGGTTCCTCTACTCAAGTTGTTGGATCATCTGCTTGAGCAATTGTATCTACGAAGACTTCAGTTACAAGGAAGAAGGCTATAAAGAGACTTTTAATGGAAGAAAATGACTCAGAGGCTGATGAAGATTCGATAACCTTCATGGCTTAAATTAGGCATGAAGATTGAATGGTGCTTTTTGTTTCTGGACTTGTAATGGATTGTTAGCCTCTTTATATTTTATAATGTTAAGACAGATCTTATGATTGTGCATCTTTTGATACTGTTCTAGTAGTTTTTTTTCATGATTTTGGCTGTGTATGTGCTAGCATACTAACCTATGCATGACTAACTTCTAGATGTCAGATGGAAGACATTACTCTTTGCCAAATTATGGAAAAAATGGAGTAATGGTGTTGCTTATGCAACATTTTTTTTAGTACTACCTTATCTAGGAATGTGCTAATGTTGTGCTTCATGCTGGAGCATCGGGCGTGGCATCTGGTCTTGATCCTTGTATCTATGAAAAAAGACTTATCTGTGTTATTAGTATTCATTGCTTATTCTAATATCAACTACTTACTGAATCTGTGTGCATGACTAAGTATGTGAATGATTGCATACTAATAAATGTTAGTTAGTAGGATCGTATGCTACTAACTTTGTGATACTAGATTCATGCATGACTAAGTTTGTGAATGATTGCATGATTATCTGTTTGGTTTGGAGCAACTGAATGGATTATATGTAAGCATTTAAATATTGATGCTTATGAATTTTGCTGTTGTTGGTGCTTAACTTTGATACATGGAAGTTGCTATTACTTAAAATGCTCTGAAGATCCAGTGCATCTAATGGCTGTCACTTGTTCTTGTGGAAGAAATGCTATTTATCTTGAAGAGTTATTTTGTTATAATTTTCCAAAGGGGAATATAGTTGCTCCTATTGGTTTGAACCTTTGGATTGGATTCATTTTATCAAAATAACAACTTAGAGAAATGTCCAAGTGTTCAAGATTGGTCTACCTTGCTAAAGCTGCATGGAATTGCAAAAGGGACACATGCTGAGCGCGATGCTCCAACGTGTTGGTACGACATCTGGGCCCCACCAGATTGCTGTGTTTTAACCGAATCTTTTGAGAAGATTCAATTATATTTTATTGTTATTGGTTTATAAATATGATTATATGATTTGTTGGACAATTGTAAAGATCATATCAGATTTAGAAGATATTTAAATTTGAATTTATAACAAACTAAATCATATAATTTTGTTGGAGATATTTAAGGAGCAAATCAAATATCCAACAAATTATGCAAAGATTCTGGACGAAAATAACTGCAGATCCACAAAGAAAAAGCTTAGAGTTATTTTGCTATATAAAGAGCTAAAACTTACATTGGAAAGCAAGCTGTCCCATTTAAGATTTTAGAGTGACACGGTTTACAAGAGTCCTTGTTATTTTTATGCACACCTCTATATTTTAGTAACTTGGCATAAAAGGTTTGTCCAGTTGAGTTGCAAATTCAACATTGTTATGCACACCTCTATGTTTCAGTAACTTGTCTAGTTGAGTTGTAATATTCAACATTATTTCATCTTGTTAAGATTCAAGTTGATCACTAGGGTTTAGTGGTTGTTTGCTCTTGTCACTGGTTTTGTGGTAGAGAAGATAGTGTGTAGGTTCTCATGTTTAGGGGGAGACTCTAAATAGAAAGTCATTGTGTAGTGTTAGGAAGAGGCATTGAAAAATATAGGGTTTGTTGTTGCTTGTAAGTCTAATTGTACTAAGCTATTAATAGCAAATTTCCTTTCTTGGGTTATGGACTCATCCCCCAAACGTAGGTGTAGTTCCACCAAACTGGGTAAAAAATTGATTGTGTTCTTTATTTCTTTTCTGCTTCATCATCTAATACTTGTTATTGTAGTGGTTATGGTGTACCTTGTCGAACCAGTTGTCGAAGCATCGAGTTCGACATCTGTCCCTTGAGGAACATAATTTCATATATGATCAGAAATTTATTTAATAACACTAATATCCCATGAACCTCACACCAAACACCCATGACTCAGGTGAATACGAGGAGTCCCTAAACACCTCAGGGAAATAGTGGGAGACCTCGAAGAAAAGCGAATGCGTCATGGTGTGGAACCGGTGGACGTTACGATCGAGTGAGTCATTAAAACTCTCTCCAATCATTGTGCAGTTCTATTTTATGGAACGATGTTCCTAATTTAATTTTACTATTTAACATTTTTTATTATTTTGTTGTTAAAATAATTTTTTTAAAAATTAATCAAATACTCTCTCCGGTCTTTTTTATAAGAAACACTTCACCTTTTTAGATTCATTAAATAATTAATGTATCTGGTTTGCATTATAGACCAGATACATTAATTATTTAATGAATCCAAAAAAGTGAAATGTTCCTTATAAAAAGGACCAGAGATAGTACAACATAGAGCCTGGAGGATAACGATGTTTCTAATACTTGCATGCATGTGTCATTGTTATTGGTATTACACTAAAACATCTACCACAAGCAATGACGCCTAATATCAAATTAAACTGCATGCGCTACAAACAATGACATATCTTATATTTGACGAGATTTTTTTAATTGAAAAATGATTACTTTAATAAATTTTTTTAAATATTGATTATTTGAGTTTTTTTTATCTAAAAAAGTTGGTTAATTTAGAAAATAATGACACCCTTAAGTTAGTTTATGGGAAAACAAACTACAAAATTTTGCTTCTCGAGACAATATTTTAAAGCAATATCACCTTTCATCAAATTTTTATCTCTTTCATTTTGTAAGGATATAAATCTAAACCAAATTACAAGTAGGTGTAATATATAATTAAAGTTTCAAAACTTGTGTTTTTTCAAACAAGGTAGATGAAGCATGGAAGAATTTGACTGTTCCAATGCAGACAATTAAGACAGGCAGAGTTAATCCAAATTATAATAAAGCAAAATGTCACATCACTATGCTAAAATTTTGCCTTTTATGTGCAAAATCAACTAAGAGAATAAGGTCAACATTTTATATTAATTAATTTCTTCAACAATTTGAAGAAATCTTTAGAAATTCTTGTATTTCACCTACTTCACACTTGAAATTCTTTCCCCCCAAAATTCTTTAATTATTTTGATGGATGATTATTATTAGTAAAAAAATATTTGGTAAAGAGACTGAATAAATTAGCTTTTATTTATTTAAAGGTTACAATGTATTTAAATTTTTTGAGAAACTCCTTTATTTATTTTAAAATATGATTGATTTAAAAACATTAACAATTTATTTATAAGAAAATAGTCCTATTAAAGATGAAATTCTGAACCAATAATTAAAACTCATTTATCTCAACTCATTGACTACCCCACTTCCATTTTTTTAGAATCTGATAAAAATATAGCAATTTGTGTGTTCCAAAATTGAATCTAAAGATACACAAAGTCATTGCTTTGTTTTATAATTAGTCAAGGTTCACGGATTAGATAATTTACAATTTTTCAATATAAATAATGTAAAGTAAAATAGAGTATGTATTTTGTTTTATGATAAAACAATTAATTTTAAATAAATTTATCATATAAAAATTATTTAATATAAAAGTGAGTTAAAAATAAAATGATTTACATTTTGATACATTTTTACAAAAATAAGTTAAATATAAAATTTAACTATAAAAATTATATTTAAATTAAAAAATTACAAATTCTAATTTCAAATAAAATTAACTCTAACTAATATAATCTATTTTACTCAATAATATTCAAACAGTATTAAAATCAATTTTAAACATTCATAATTATATATATATATATATATATATATATATATATATATATATATATATATATTTCCATTTGCCAATAATGATAGTAAAGCTGCTTCAAACATAGAGACATATTTACACCCAACTACGTTCTGAAAGAAGTTATTGATGTATGCATATGAAATACTAAAGGAACTATATCCAAGATTTATATGGTCCCAAAAACCAATGAAATTCAAATAAAATTGATTCATCACTGTTCTCAATGGCCCCAATGAATCAGAAACAAGGCCCCAAAAACTGTCTAGTAGCATTTCCACACCTAATGCGTGAACCAAATTATTATATATGACAACGTTTTATTTATTTATTTTAAAAAAAATAATTACAGTTCATGTTTTGATACCAACAATGGGGCATCCAATGTGTTGTTAAGAATTGGTCATATTCTTAAGTGGCCACCATCAAAGACAGTGACAAAAAATGCCAACACTAGAGACACCATTAGATTTGGCTATATTGTGCACAAGTTGTACGATGAAATTCATTATGTTGTACATTTATAAATGTGTATGTATACAAACACTATATGTCAAAATATCCAGAGCGTAGACATTTTTAACCGCCTTAAGTTTTGAATTTGATTCTTATCTCATCTAGAGAAGCATGCCTCTTTAATGTATACTATGAAGTTATTGTTTAAGAAAATATAGGTTGAAAGTTTTTGAGCTTTTTCTAATTCATGAAATTTTAATTTGCTCGGTTTGATTGGTTAGATTGATCAATATATATATATATTTTTTAGTTTGGATGGAGTTTCTCAATTATAGGATTAAAAATTGCATCAATTTGTTCCGCATTCAAAAAAATTAATAAAGTTATGAAATAGGAAAATCCTACTTCAAATTGCATTTATGAAAAAAGAAAAATAAAAAAAAATCGAAGGAGGCATAAACCTAGCCAATCCATCAAAATAAAAGAGTAAGTGCTTTGAACTGGGTTTGTGGGTGACTCAGCGTCAAGCGCAATCCAATCCAATTCTGTGTCAAGGATGGTCCAGGATGCTGACCCAATCTGTTGGGGCTAGTAGAAAGCACATGCCCCACGTGCTCCTTACCCGAGGACACGTCACCAACCGACTCGCACGCCCCGTGGAACGTTTCTGCCCTTCGTAACGAGCAACTCCTTCCATTAACTGGGGAATGCGGAGCGGTTGATGCAGGACGATGAGCACGGGCTGCTCATCCCTACCTCTACGTAGGAATCCTGGCAGTCATCCGTTATGGGCTTGAACGTTCATCCCATAACGGATACCATTGGCCCAGCGCTGGAGGCTCTCTATAAAAATCCACCTCTGCAGGAGGGTCAGGTATTCTATTCTCTTACTCTTTCTTGCTACCTCTTTCACCCGAACTAACTTAAGTATCAGAGTATCTGCAGGTACACCCCATTCTTTCTCTTGTTGACCGTTGCTATTGCCCACACATTCTGATCGACAGGTGAAATCAGTTAGCAAAAACAAAAAAAATTAGGCAATTTAAATTTATCTCTTAGGCAGCTTTATCGAGCGCAAGAAGGAAGATTATTCTATCATATAAAATTTTGAGTGTAATAACCCGCGTTGGTTAGACTATCCTTAAAACTATTTTCTTCGTAGAAAACATGAGAAATTTTAAATCTAATGTTACAAATGATGTTAAGACACATTTTCCATTTAATTTAGAATTTTTAGGGTGAAATATTTATGTTTGAGAAAGCTTGAATGTCAAGGATTCAGTCACATTCAATCCACAATATTGTCCATCTCAACCTTAAGCATGGTCGATTGCTAAAACTATACCCATGGTTTCTGCAAAGAGAGAACTACCTAGCCTTATCTTAATGGAAAAAGGGTCTTAAGAATGTTATGACCCACAATATTGTCATGTTTTATTCATTATGTTGTCCCCGCGTTGGGTGAGAATATGGAGTAGAGAAATGATATGGGGGGGGGGGGGGGGAGTGAATATATCCTTATTAATTTTTTTTACCTATTTTCCGATATTGTAATATCAGAGGTTTTTCAAAAAGCGTGCGGCAGTCTTAAAGAAAAAATTGATATCTTATGCATATATTGAAATTCAACATGTTGATAAATACACAATTCACAAATCTCACAAATTGTTCAAAGCCAATGATTAATTGAGTAATTGATTAATTATAGATTACACAAGATGTGTCCTGTACAATGATTCAATAAATACCGAATTCTATCAGCACTAGTTTTCTAGATTTTAATCAGTACTAAATCTCAATTAGGTACCAATTCTCACAAAACCTAACCTTACATAATAAATTACTACCAACAAAAATAAACAATAAACTACACTAAGATTGATAACCTAAGCATGCAAATATCCTACGAAAATTAAAATGCAATATATATATATATATATATATATATATATATATATATATATAGAGAGAGAGAGAGAGAGAGAGAGAGAGAGAGAGAGAGGTTTAGCTATATCTTGCTCACATGAGTCTACTCCACTCTTCAATGATTTCGCATTGGAACCAGTTTTCTTCCACTATGTTTTGACAAATGTTACAAGAGTTCATACAATCGTCAATCCACAACAATGATTAGAAAATAAATCTTCTATCACTACTACAAATGATACATTTCATGACAAAACTTTCACCTCACTTAAAAAAAATGAGTTATAATGCCAAGGCGCGTCGTGTTTTATTTATTTTTTAAATAAATACCACATATTCCCTCGGTTTATAAATATAACTGATGAGAAAAATAAATCAAGACATGCTTCGAATTCCAACAATAACAATTTATGTTTCTATTCTTTTAAAGTGGTGTCTTTCTTTTTATTTTATTTTTAATGTTTAATTTAATGATCTATTCCTTCAGTTTTAATTAATAACCGAGGGATTAGATTATCAGATTTCACTATAAAAGCACTTATTAATCAGATTTCACCGTAAACCTAACTTACATATAGCCGCTCCAAACTTGTATGCATCATACTTTCAGATGGATTGCAAGACATAAAGAATCTTCAATATTCTTCTATCTTGAACAAAATATTTTTCTGCTCTTACAATTTATCCCAACATAATGATGTTGACATTGTTAATGTATTTTTTGAATAACCTTCATATGTTGTCAATCAAAGAAAACAATCATTAATTTATTGCTTTCCTTGCTTGACAACATTGAGAAATTAATTCTAAACATTGTGTAAATTGCAAGTGCAGAAAAAATTTGAGAAAACATTTTCTAAAGATAATGAAATCTCTCTAGAATGGATTGCAAGTGCAGAAAAAAAATTTCTCTTGGTAGAAACAAATAATTTATCATAAATTTGAAAAAAATTGTTGTTCTCCAAGAATCCATTGTCAAAATCTGGATGTGTTTAAACAATTTATTTTAATATTCTTTGTAAACTTTGTAATTAAAAAAAAGTTTTTTTCCCTCGTTTTTTTTTTTGTAGAAATCGGGAGGTATATGGTGTTTGGGATGAAACATATTTTATTGTATTTTTTATCTAAAAAGAAACACGTTTTACATCGGTTATTAATAACCGAGGTAAAATATAAGCGTGTTTCTTCACTGTCCTTAAACAAATCTTTGCCGTCCATTATTGAGTATCAACGCTCAATACACTGCCATTAGGGATCATCGTGAAACCTAAAAAACTCATTATAAAAGCATTATGAATATTAAAATTTGGTAGTAGTGAATTTATAAGAAACCCATTGTTGTGAAACCCAAACGTTGTTGTGAAACCCTCTACGTTTAATTAAAGTGCCACGATATTTTACAGTGTAAAAGTATCACCGTGATTGATTGTAAGAGCATAAAAAATTAGGTTTATTTTAATATGTGGTTGGTGAGAATGTATTTACTTTGCCAAAAATATATGTGATGGATTGCAAGTACATAAAAAAACTGGTTCAAGCTTTATTTTCTAACATAATCTCTGATCATGTAACTACAACTTTATCTTATTTATCTAATCTTTTTTTAATTTTATATTAGAAACAAATGCATGTAATACCAAACATTTGTTCTTCCACAAGGTTCAAATGGAGCGGGATACCAGCATTTGCCACCTTAGATTTACAATGATGAAGATGATTCGAACAATGATGAAGATTATTGAGATTCACAATTTGTCAAACATTTATACTTGTAGATTAAAATGATAAAAATATAAAATAAGTAACTTTGTGTGTGTGTGTGTGTGTATATATATATATATATATGTGTGTGTGTGTGTGTGTGTGTGTGCGTGTGTGTGTGTGTGTGTGTAATACCCCCTCGATTATAGATATAGTCGAGTGGTAACGTGGCCCCTTTTAAAAATAAAAATATGTAGTTGTTGGGGATCAAATCCACTCTAGGTTCAACACTTTTTCCCTCGGTTATTCAAATAACCGAGGGGTAAAGTGGAAACATTTCATGTCTTCCTTCCTTAGCTCGCATGGATAATCGAGGTACAATCCACTTCGCGTGCGAGGTGAAATGTATTATTTGTAGTAGTATATCTAGATCTTGAAGTGTATACATATTCTAGTTCTGCAAGTGATAGAGACACATGTTTTAAGAAAAAACCTCATGTCACTAGGAGAAATAGAAAAAAATATTTCATCTAAAACTATTTGTCATTATTGTAGTGGTAAGAGTCACATTAGGCCTTTTTGTCATATTAGGAATGTTCAAGTTCCTAGTGGTAAAATGAAATGGGTGCTTAAGTGTTCCTTAACTAGCTCTAAAGGACCCACTATTTGGGTACCTAAATTGCTTATTTGATTATCATGGGAAGGTCTTTCTCCACAAAAGGGTTATGGTTCATAGATAGCGGATGTTCAAGACACATGACGGGAGATGTTTTCATGTTCATTAAGTTTGATGAGAAAGAAAGCGGTCACGTCACGTATGAGGATAACACAAGAGGTAAAAGTTTAGGTGAAAGTATTGTGGGAAATCCCTCCACAATCACCATTAAAAATTTTCTTTTAGTTAAAGGGCATAAACATAACCTACTTAGCATTAGCCAATTATGCGACAAAGCATACTCTGTGGTTTTTGATACCCTAAGTTGTTTAATTGAACATAAGGCAAGTAAGGACCTTGTTTTTAAGGGTCTTAGGGTTGATAATGTCTATATGCTTGATCTTTTTGATGTGTCAATATATGGAACTAAGTGCTTAGTCTCTAAGGGTGAAGATTCATGGTTATGGCATAGGCGCTTAAGTCACGTGCATTTCGACTTAATTAATAGAATAAAATCCAATAATCCAGTGATTGGTCTTCAAAAGATTAAATTTTCAAAAGAAAAATTATGTGATGTTTTCCAAATGGGAAAGCAAACGAGAGTGACATTTAAATCGAAAAAGGTTGTTTTAACATCAAAACTTCTCGTGCTTCTCCCCCTAGACTTGTATGGTCTTTCCCTGACAAGAACTTTAGGAGCCAATTATTACGGGTTTGTGATTGTTATTGACTACTCTAGATTCACTTGGACATTATTTCTAATCCATAAGGATGAGACCTTTGAAGCTTTCATTAATTTTGCTAAGCTTGTCAAAAATGGTTTTAGTTTGAAAATTATTACACTCCGTAGCGATCATGGTGGTGAATTTGTTAACCATCAATTTCAAAAGTTTTGTAACAAAAAAAGGATTGCCCATAACTTTTCATACCCATTAACTGCATAATAAAATGGCGCTGTTAAGCATAAAACCGTGTTTTAAAATAATTGGCTTAGAGCATGATAAATGAAATGTGCTTACCTGAGTACTTTTGGGCGGATGCGGTTAATACAACATGATATGTCTTAAACAGGATGGTAATTCAACCTATCATAGAGTAGACACCCTATGAGTTAATTAAATGTAGGAAACCAAACATTTCTTACTTTCGTGTTTTCGGTTGCAAATGTTTCGTTTTAAATAACGAAGAGGAAAATCTTGATAAATTTGATGCTAAGTCTGATGAAGGGATATTCTTAGGGTACTCATATACGAGTTAGACTTATAGAGTTTACAATAGTACAAAAGATTCAGTAGAAGAAAATATTTATGTTGCATTTCATGAGTCCTCACCCCAAAATACGGGGAAAAGTATTTGTTCAGATGTTTCAGGTGTGTAAATGGAGAAGTTGATCAATGACGAAAGTCCCAAAGAGGATCCTCCTCCTTCACAAAAGGATGAGGATATTAATGAAGATAATAAGAAAGCTTACATGGGAAGACAAATAAGAAACCTTCAACCAGTTGACTCAAGATTGGACAATTACAAAAGATCATCCGTTAGATCATATTCCAAGAGATACCAAAAGAGGTGCGAGTACTAGATCTCAGGTTAATAATTTATTTAAGTACTCTACTTTCATTTCTAAGATTGAACCTAAATCTATATCCTATTCCTTACTTGAAAAGGGATGGTTACTTGCTATGCAAGAGGAACTTCTCCAATTTAAATGTAACAACGCTTGGGACCTTGTTCTGCGCCCAGTTGATAAAATTGTCATTGCACTAAATGTGTATTTAGGAACAGGATGGATGAAAATGGCCTAATTACTAGAAATAAAGAAATATTAGTGGCAAAAGGATATAGTCAAACTGAAGGAATAGACTACGATGAGACTTATGCTCATATAGCTCGTCTATAAGCTATTATACTCCTTTTGACATTCGCTTGCTACCTGGATTTTAAGCTTTATTAAATGGATGTTAAATCTAATTTTCTTAACATCTATATAAACGAAGAGGTATATGTCTCTTAACCTCCCGGTTCTAACGGAGAGGTATATTTTCTTAACATCTATATACTACATTTTTAAATTAAAAAGAGCCCTCTATGGTCTCAAACAAGCTCCAAGAGCTTGGTATGAGCAATTGAGTGGATTTTTAATCAAACAAGGATTCAACCATGGTAAAATAAACACCAATTTTTTTCTTAGACACAAAGAAAAACATATTATTTTAGTTCAAATATATGTCGATGATATTAGTTCCAGTTCTACTAATCAATATCTTTGTCGAGTGTTTGAAGTTTAATGCAGAGATAATTTGAGATGTCTCTTATGGGAGAGCTCACATATTTCCTCAGATTGCAAATCAAGTAAGCCGAAGAAGGAATTTTCATAATTCAAATGAAGTATTGACTAGAGCTTATCAAGAAATTCAATATGCAAAGTTCAAGGAACATTTCAACCCACATGGCTATAAATGTGATAAATAACAAAGGCGAGAATGAAGTGAATAACGAGATCTTGTTGAAAAAGGGGATATTATTTTTGAATACGTTGACGCTAAAAATCAGCTCGTAGATATTTTTACAAAACTATTATCATTGAAACCTTTTCACAAGTTTTGTAGGGATTTGAGAATCTTAGATTCCTTGTGCTTTAAATGGATCTAGAATTATGTTTAGTTTCATTTGCTATGTATATTTTGATTTCACAAAAACTATTTTGTAGCAAATCATAACTTCAATGATTGCATTAATATGTCTTTATAACTCTTGTATCCGATTTTATATAATTGCATGTATGTTTGTTCTAGATATGTTAATTGGTTTGCTTATTACCTTCTTTATTTTACTCATTCATCTCTAGCATGTTTTTTTTATTGTTCTTCTTTGCACTTAAGTCTTTTTAAATGTGTGTTGATAATTATGTGTATTTGCGTATTCATATACTTGTTCACGTATTTTTTAATCTTCCTTACATGATAGTTTTAATCACTTAATTATATGTTATTGCATGTCTATTTTGAATTTTGTTGCATGTAGCATGTCTATCTTTGTGTTCTGTATCTGATCTTTGTTGTTGTATACTCCTCTTAACTATTTAGCCCACATGTTTATCTAGAATTATTTGTTTTGGTTGGTTATATGGTTATTAGACTTATTTCGATCTATCTCTTTTTGATGTTGTCAAAGGGGGAGAAGTTATATTGTGAATCTATAATTTCTTTATGCATTTTATGCTGTGATTTTTGTGTGCAATAATAAAGGGGGATCACGAGCGTTTATTTGCTACTCAAAGTCTACTCAATTCCAAGTGAAAGCTTGCCAAGCATCAAAAGGGGGAGACTGAAGTTGCATGTCCCTAATACATTTCGAGGAGAACTCCAATACTAATTTGGTGCTTGTCTTGCCTTTTTCCTTTCGTTTATTATTGTTTATTGAGTCTCCTTCATGATTGCACGTTTTTGGATCAAGTTTTGAATCAATTGGTTTTTAACATGCATAATTCAATTGTTATATTTGAGTTTGATCGTGATGCTCTTAGGTAATTGGTTGAGTTAGTGGAACAAGAACCATATGTGTTGTTGATTCAAGTTAGGTCGAAGGAGAAATATCAAAGTATTTTGAAAAACATTAAAAATTGAGATTTCACGTGCATGACTCGAATCATGTACATATCCTGACTCTAATCAAATTGAACTGGGACAAACCAAAGATTTTCAAACTCTGTTACTCGAATCATAGTCTTAACTTGATTCGAATCAGGCAGCTTTGTAACTCGAATCACAAGTTGCACTTGATTTGAATCAGACAGATCTTGTTAGCCTCTGCCTCATTTGATTCGCATCACACTTTATATCTAACTCGAATCACACTATTTATCTCATTTTTCAGTTTGGCTATTTTCAGATTGACTTAAATCAAGCTTCATACATGATTCGAATCACGAGCCTTTGCGACTCGAATAAGAGATATAAGGTGACTCAAATCACACAAAAAATGAGTCAATTTCTTTATGAGAACTTGTTTCACTCTACTTGCTCATTTTACTCAAATAATGAAATATTCTTGACTCGAATCTAACTAACATTTTCCATCCATTGTTGTGCTTAATCTCAAGCACATATAAATTCATTTTGTCATCTCATTTTCAAAAAGCAATTTCATAATTTACATTGTTATTTTGTGAAATCTACAACCTCTCATATTTTAAAACTAAAAAACTCTTACAAACATAATTTCTTTCATCTTCAACATCTAGTTTTGATTTTAAATCTTGATCATGAGAGATTTATAATTGTTGAGGGAGATTTGTCTTGAAACTAACTGTTCTTGAAGATTTAGTAAGAATTTTCAGGAAGCATACAAGATTGGTTTTGTTGTCATTGGTAGTGATAAATTCTAGTGAAAAGAATAAGATTCTTCTCTCCAACTCACCTTGGAAGTGACTGTGTGGAAGGCTGCAAATCAGGCGAAGTTCTTCTCAATCTTCAGATGATTCACCTCTTAAGAAATTAGTGGGATCAAGGGGTGATTGCCGCAATTAATTCTGTGAGCAGATTGGTGAAGTTAGAAGATTTAAGAAGTGAGAATTGAGTAAAGATTTCACATAAGAGTTTGGCATTAAATTGTATACATATTCAAGTGATAGAGGCACCCGTTGATGACTTTAAACTGATTCAAAGAGGTGTTATTTGACATTATAAATACTCAATCTTTCTTAAATTTAAAATACACCTTCAACAATTTCAAATTCAAAAACTCTCTCAATTTTAATCTAAGTTATTTGAGTCATACTTTCTATATAAACTTTTACAATCATCATTAAAGTTTCACTCATAAATATTCTGAGCACTTAAGTATTACTCTTGTAAATTGTATACTTAAAAAGGAAAGATCAATTCTCATATATTTATACATATTCAAATCTTATTTATTATAGCATTCTATTTTTGGATCACTAAGTGTTTGAGTGATCATTATTTGATATAAAAAGTGGTGTGCTTTTTATTTAAGTATAAAAGAAACAGGTGTACATTGTTGTGTATGTTACATAAGTGTATGAGTGACCTTGGTGTGAGGGGACTAGACGTACTCTTGTTTGGAAAAGGGGACTAGTATAAACCTCCGAGTCTTTTATTTTTCTTCAATTACTTTATGCATTTTACTGTTCATATTGTTTCCAGAAAAGTAAGAACACTTACTATCGTGCACAAAATTAGAAAATTCAAAAAGTCAAATTAATATAATTCACCCCTCTTAGATTACATTTCATACTTACATTTAGAATTAGAGTAGGTTATAGGTAACTTGTTCCTAAAGATCCAGATATGGATTTCGCAAATCCGGTTTTAGAGATTGTGGTAGCAACTACAAGCATCCATTATTTTGTGGTGAATACTTTGATTTCTGAAATAACGTATGAAGACACATCTTGTAGCAGAAGGAGAAGATGTTTGGGATGCCGTAAAAAATGGTTCGTTTGTTCCTACAAGTGTTATTAACGATGTTAAGACAACAAAGATAACAAGTTCATGGGATGAAGATGCTAAGAAAAAGGTATCTACAACAAGAAAGCAATCAACTTACTCCAAGCGGCTCTAAGCATGGATGAATTTTTTCGTGTCTCTCAATGCACAACGATGAAAGAAATCTGGGATACATTAGTAGTCACTCATGAAGGAACTGCTGAAATTAAAAAAATCAAGATTGAACACTTTATGTCAAGAGTATTATTTATTCATAATGCAACACGAATAATCAATCCTTGACATGCAGAAAATATTTGTACACTTAACCAATCACTTGATTTCTCTTGGTAAGACTTTTACTAATGATGAACTTAATCTTAAAGTCCTTAGATCTTTAACTTGGGAATGGGAACCAAAGGTAACAAAAATATCTAAAGAGAAGAGTCTATCTACTATGTCATCCGCATCTTTATTCGAAAAACTTCAAAAGCATGTGATTGAACTTGGGAGACTAGAAAAGCATGAGATTCAAGATAAGAAATCCAAAGGAATTTCTTTAAAAGTTGATTGAAGGGAAGAATTAAAAGAAAATGCTATGGATTAAGATGAGAACTTCATGATTCTCGTAAAAAGGTTAGGTAAGTTTTTTAATAATGATAAATCTTTAAACTTTACAAAAATAAAGAAAATTTTCAGGAAGAAAGAAGCCTTTGTTTCAACACAAAGTTACACTTGCTTTGAATATGGAAAGCAAGGACACATGAAGGTAGATTTGTGAGGGCAAGGTTCCTTAGTCCTAGTTTTAATGATGTCAAAATTAGTATAATATCGTACTTGTACTTTGGACGGTATCACCGCGTCTTAGATTGCATTCATTCTTTAATGTGTTTATGCATAAAATGTTCCGTAAAAATGTGTCTATGCATATAGGAGCATCCCATGTGTTGAATTTGTGCATTAGAGTTTGTTGGATATCTTAGGTCAACCCAAGAAAGAGTTTAGGTCTACCAAAATATACACAAAACGATATTTTTAGCAGTTTGGCAACCTTGCGTTGACTTACAGCCATGTGGAGGTCGACACATGCCAAGGAAATAACCATTTATTGCTCTCGGGTGTCCATGCGTCAACCTAAGTACAAGGAGCGGTCGACACATACTGTAAGAAGAAGATTTATGAATTTTAAGGGTGCCTTGTGTCGACGCATGGCCCTTTTCCGATCGATGCATCGCTGCCATTTTTGCATAGGTTTTGCATTCGGGTGTGCTCAGGTCGACCCCCCAATGCTATGGTGACCTATCGCGCACTAAAGCTAAGTTTTTTGATCCTTTGCGATTCAAAAAGCTGTTATTTTCTGTTATTGGGTCCTTGCATCATATATATTCATTTGTGTCATTATTGTACACACATAGAACAAGAAAAGTGAAAATAGACACTGATTTTTACTCATCGTCTTCACTCTCAATCATGCATTCTTCAACAATTACACATAATCATTTTTGTTGATCTTTTGCATTGTCGAGGTGATAACGTCCAAACGTAGGATTGTGTATCTAGTTTGGGTTGAGAATTCAGTGGGTTTTTCTTGAATAAAACTGTTAGGGTTTTGTCCTTCAAGATCTTGAGGATTTGGGGGGTTTTGCACAGATCTTTGCTTTACAGATTCAGCCGAAAGAAAGATTTGAAGAACGGTGGGTTCGTTCAAGCAAGTAGCGGTGACCGAAGGATTGTGTAGAAAGATTTGGGTTTGAACGTTGTGTGATCGAAATCAGCCGAGTGAAAGGTTTGAAGACCGGTGGGTTTGTTCAAAAAAGTAGCGGTAAGCGGAGGTTTGTTCAACACGTTTGATGCACTTGATTCGACTCGAATCAAGGGGAGAGATGGGAATATTATCAACTTCAACAATTAGGCTTGAGTGTGTGGTGACTATTGCTTCTCTTGTATAAAATTTGCAACTTAATAATACATATCTCGATTCTAGTTTTAGAATTGGGGGCAGACTTACCCGAAGCGAGGACGAAAGGGGATCTGCCTAAACAAATCCGGTGTTGTTCTCTCTTTTTCTATATTTTAATTTGAGTTGTTCATGTTTGTTTAATATCAATTGATCGATAAATTTCTACTGTCTTGTAGTGCTGAAATTTTGTTTTGAAAACTCATTACAATCACTTGGATTGTAATTGTGAAAAATTCTGCACTAACATTACATAGGAAATTCAGCTTGGGGTGTTTTGTACACCAAGTGTTCGACGAATTAATCGCACACAAACTGTTTGTGAATTGTCAAATTAAGTTTACATTTCATAAGTCATTGAAACTTGGATAAACTAAAGTGACATTACTAGTATTGATTAATTCTGAAATTATTGATTCGTTTTTCAGTAAATTCACTTCCATTCGGTTTCGCATATCCGATCTTACCAATAACGGTTCGTTGAGACGAGTTATTTCCTCGGCCGCTTCCGCATGTTTTTAAAATCAATTTTTAAGCGCCGACTCTGTTTAAAAATTATTGATCTATTCAACCCCTCTTATAGATCATTTCCATCGTCTAACAAGTGGTATCAAGAGCACCGGATCATCTAGTGCTTTACATATAACTTTTTAGAAAATGGCTAACGAACCAAAAGGGACGTACAATAAAGAACCAATTTTTAAAGGTGATAACTATAGTTTTTGGAAAGATTGTATGCGCGTGCATATTAACTCTATCGATAGAAAGGTATGGAACGTTATACAAAATGGTCCTATGGAAATCACTATGACCAACGTTGTTGTGCCTAAGCCGGAAGTACAATGGAACAAAGAAGATGAGAAAAAGTATAACTACAATTGGAAAGCTAGAAATATTCTAATCTCCTCTTTAAGAGTTGATGAGTATTATAGAGTTCCACATTGTACTACTGCTAAAGCTATGTGGGACGCATTGCAATTTGCCCATGAGGGAACTAATAACGTCAAACTAGCTCGAATCAACACTTTGACACAAGAGTTTGATCTCTTTCACATGAAGCATGGTGAAACCATTGCTGATATGTAAAAGAGATTTACTCATTTAATCAATCGACTAAACTCACTTGGGAGACCGGTTTCCAATGACGTTACTACTAATAAAATTTTAAGGTGTCTTACTAGGGAATGGCAACCAAATGTCACGGCCATAAAGGAAGCCAATGACCTCATGACTTTGGACATCACAACTTTATTTGGCAAGCTTGAGGAACATGAGCAAGTGCTCATTAGTCTCGACCAATATGAGAAAAAGGAAAAGAAAGAGAAGACCAAAGATGTGGAAAAGAAGTCAATAGCTTTAAAGGCTTCTAGCTCAAAGTCCTCCGCAAAAGAGCAAAGTGATAGTGAATCGAGTGATGATGAGGAAGATATGAATGAAGATATGGGGTTGTTTGTGAGGCGATACAATTGTTATATAAGGAAAACATGCATTCAACATTTGGAAAAGAATCTCGTCAACTTTCGACGAAAAACAAGGTCCTCCAAGAATGAAGGAAACAAGAGTGGTAAAACAAAAGGGTCTTGCTGCAATTGTGGAAAAGTCGTCCATTATAAGCTAGATTGTCCATTGATGAAGAAGGACAAGGGGAAGGAAAAGAACCGTCAACAAAAGAAACAAAGTAAACTTAGAAGAGCTTACATTGCTTGGGAAAGCGATATTGAGTCGTCTAGTGAAGATAGTTCAAGTGACGAAGAAGAGTCCGTCAACCTTTGTCTCTCCGCTCATCAAAAGAACAAGAGAAAGGTATAATGTCTTGAGTCTACGGAGAGAAGATGGGTTCTTGATAGTGGATGCTCAAGACACATGACGGGAGACATTTCCCTATTCATTGACTTTGTGGCAAAGAAGAAGGGATTTGTAACCTACGAAGACAACAACAAGGGGGCAATATTCGACAAAGGTAGTGTAGGTAATCCCTCTTTTACTACTATCTCAAAAGTCCTATTGGTTGAGGGTCTTAAACACAACCTATTTAGCATTAGTCAATTATGCGACAAAGGTTATAAAGTCTCATTTTCAAAAGATTGCTGCATAATTGAAAATAATGATAAGAAGGAGGATACGTTTAAAGGCCCGAGGGTTAACAATGTCTATATGCTTAACTTGAGTGAGATATTGTTGAGTAGCGATAATTGTATTGTCACCATGAGTGAAGATTCATGGTTATGGCATAGGCGTTTAGCGCATGTCAATTTCGATTTTCTAAATAAAGTAGCCTTTAAGGATCTAGTAGTCGTCTTAACCAAAACCAAATTTTCAAAGGATCACTTATGTGATGCGTGCCAAATGGGGAAGCAAACAAGGATCTCGTTTAAGTCTAAAAATATTATTTCAACAACGAGACCCCTTGATCTCCTCCATATGGACCTCTTTGGACCATCTAGGATTAAAAGCTTAGGTGGTAACTACTACGGTTTTGTGATTGTCGACGACTACTCTAGGTTTTGCTGGACTATTTTCTTAGCAAGCAAGAGCGATACTTTTTCTGCTTTTGAGAACTTTGCCAAGCTCTCTCAAAACAAATTGAACACAAGCATTGTAACAATCCGAAGTGATCATAGAGGTGAATTTGAAAATCATCTCTTTGAAGAATTTTGTGATAAGAATGGGATTGATCATAATTTTTCGCACCACGTACTCCTCAAAAAAATGGGGTAGTGGAATGTAAAAATTGAATTTTGGAAGAATTAGGAAGAACTATGATCAATGAGAGTGGCCTTCCTAAATACTTTTGGGCCGATGCAATTAGTACGACTTGTTATGTTTTGAATAGGGTGCTCATCCGTCCCATTCTCAACAAAAATCTGTATGAGCTTTTGAAAGGAAGGAAGCCCAACGTATCACACCTTCACGTCTTTGGTTGTAAATGCTTTGTGTTGAATAATGGTAAGGAGAACCTTGGCAAGTTTGATTTGAAGGTCGATGAAGGTATCTTTCTTGGATACTCTCAAACTAGTAAGACATATAGGATATATAATAAAAGGCTACTTACTGTTGAAGAATCCGTATATGTTACTTTTGATGAATCTTATCCGAAATATGTCGGAAAAGCTATTTCTTTTCATGGTGTAGGTGTATCTTCAGAAGGCATACTCAAGGACACTGAAAAAGGGACTGATCAACCTGAATCGGTGAAAGTTGAGGAGGAAAAAGATCACCATCCTGAAAAGATTGAGGAGGATCATCCGATTAACAACGATGACCTTCCTCCAGCTTGGAAGTCCTCTAAGGATCATCCGATCGACAACATACTCTGAGACATATCAAAGGGAGTAACTATGAGATCCAAGCTAAGTAACTTTTGTTATCACTTTGCTTTCGTCTCTCAGGTTGAGCCTAAAAACTCTAAAGAGGCCTTACTCGATGGACATTGGTTTTTATCAATGCAAGAGAAATTAAATCAATTTAAAAGGAATGAGGTTTGGGACCTTGTCCCTCCTCTGCGAGGCCATCGAGTAATTGGCACCAGATGGGTGTTTAGGAACAAGCTTGATGAAAATGGAGTCATAACAAGGAACAAATCACGCTTAGTGGCGCAAGGGTATAACCAAGAGGAGGGCATATACTCTGAGGAAACTTATGCTCCTGTTGCCCGACTCGAGGCTATACGTCTTTTGCTTGCTTACGCATGTTCTAAAAATTTCAAATTATTTCAAATGGATATAAAGAGTGCTTTTCTAAACGGATAAATTAATGAAGAGGTCTATGTAGCTTAACCTTCCGATTTTGAATCTCATGAGTATCCTAACCATGTTTATAAGCTTAAACGCGCCTTGTACGGTCTCAAGCAAGCCCCTAGGGCTTGGTAAGAGCGTCTTAGCAATTTTTTACTAGACCAAGGATACTCAAGAGGGAAGGTTGATACAACTCTCTTCATTAAACATCAAGGAAAACACTCCATTTTGGTACAAGTATATGTAGATGATATAATATTTGGATCTACTAACGTAAATATGGTCAAGGAACTCTAAGTTGATGCAGGTGAGTTCGAGATGAGCATGATGGGGGAGCTAAACTATTTCCTCAGATTGCAAATCAAGCAACTCGAAGAAGGAACATTCGTGAGCCAGACGAAGTATTGCTATGAGCTACTCAAGCGCTTCGACATGGCTAACTTTAAAGCAATTGACACTCCAATTCCTACATGTGTAAACTTGGATCAAAATGAGAATGGTAAAAATGTTGATGTAAAGAAATATAGAGGTATGATAGGTTCTCTCCTCTATCTTACCGTATCTCGACCGAATATCATGTTTAGTGTATGTATGTGTGTTAGGTATCAATTATGTCCCAAAGAATCGCATTTAAAAGCTGTCAAGCGCATACTTAGATACCTATGTGGTACTCTAAAGTATGGACTTTGGTATTCCAAGGGAAGTGACTGCTCTTTGGTTGGCTATTCTGATTCCGACTTTGCCGGTTGCAAATCAGATAGGAAAAGCACTAGTGGCACTTGTCATTTCTTCTCAAATTCCTTAGTGAGTTGGCATAGCAAAGAGCAAGTTTCCTTTGCTTTGTCAACAACCAAGGCGGAATACGTTGTAGCCAGTAGTTATTGTGCCCAAATCTTGTGGCTCAAGCAACAGTTACTCGACTTTAATGTTAAACTTGAACGTATTCCCATTTTGTGTGATAATACAAGCTCCATTAAACCAAAAACTCTGTACTACATTCACGCACGAAACATATTGAAATTCGCCATCATTTCCTTAGGGATCATGTAGAGAAAGGTGATATTGTGTTTCAGCATGTTGATACCAAGAATCAACTTAATGATATTTTCACAAAACCACTTATGACAAAGCCTTTCTTTAACATCCGTAGGGAACTTGGTGTTCTCGATATCTCGGATCATGTTTAAAATTGAATTGTTGCATGCTCTATATCTATGCTTGTCTACACTTTGATTAACTATATTGAGAAGCTCAAGCTATGTGAGAGCATTCATTATTCATCTTCATTTGAGGTAACATCGTTCATATCTATTTGACTTATTTTGATCATATATAATCGAAATTTGTGCCATAACTAGTGTCATCTTGATGTTTATTTGATGGTTTAGATACATTTTTGGTCCATTTTTATGTTTGAAATATGTGGGGGCTTGTTATTTATTCTTGTGTGATGCATACATAACAAAAAATTTCAATTTTCTACGAGTGCACTGCATGCGTCGACCAAAACATGGCACAGGTCGACTCATGCCACTTCATTTGGGACAATATTAGATTCGGGTCTATATGCGCTGACCCTTGCGTCGAATCATACTAAAGTATTTCAAAAATTTGAATTTTAAACGTTCATGCGTCGACGCATCCTAAGCTTAGGTCGATGCATCGCTGCGAAACCCATAATTTTTTCTTGGAAAATGTAGCGTAACTTATTTTTCTTGGAAATTATGATCATTCAATGTACCTTTTCAATTTACATTGTCATTATCATCATCATTAGCAGCCTTTCATTTCATTTCCTCTCATTATCACCAACTCTCTCTCTCTCTCTCTCTCTCTCTCTCTAATTTCTCCACCAAACCTATAACCCATTTCCAAAAACTCCCTTAAATCACTAACCTCAACTACAAATTAGTGAAGAAACTTGGTTCTTCATCATCAATCTCTTTGGGTATTGTTCATCTCTTGGAAAATAGAGCTTCCATGGCTTCTTCAAGAGTTACAGGAAAGAGAACCACTAGGGCTTCAACTTCAAGAGCAGGAACTTCACAACCTCCATCTCAACCTCCGCCAAACATTCTGGTAAATGCTATGTCTCTACTTTCTGATGAATTAGCTGATGTTTTTGAGAAGAAGTTTAAGAAAAGGTCAGTTGTCAAACAATTTGTTTATTATCCGAAAGTGGCTGAACGTATGCACATTCCAAAAATTATTGATATATCGAGTCATCAAAAGTTTGATAATTTTCTAGAGTATGGTACAAATTATAATTAAGACATGGTTAGGTTATTCTACAATGGGATACACGACAAGTTTTTGATTATGAATTTGGGTATAAGATAGGTGGTAAGAGTCTGCAGGTTGTTGTGTGGAAAGATTTATTTGACATGTGTCCCTGTTTGAGTCTTGATCTTAAGATATCTGATACCGAACTGGCTCCTAATTATGAGTTCAAATCTGCTCTGAATTCAATGTTGAAGGATCTCTATCCTGAAGACTTTATTGCTAGTGATTTGTTTACTAAATCGGTTACTACAGGACGATTGAAACCAATTGTCAAAATTTTGTAGTGGAATGTAGCTCACATTCTTCGTCCCAAAAAGGGTGGCCATTCACGAGTTGACCAAGCTGAGGTACATTTGGTCTATCTGCTGAAAAATAAGAAAAAGATTCACTGGCTATACTACATTGCGAGCATAATTTATGCTCTTAAGGAATCGGGTAGAGGAACTGCTTTGTGCTATGGCTCATTTATTCAAATTGTTCTTTATAGGGCTGGTATTGTTGTTCAAAATGTTCCATATCTCTCCATCACAAGTGATCAGGAATTCAGCCAAAAGACAATGACTTTGATGGGTTATCTTTGGGACCGTCAAGAGCAAGTATACATGGTCAAGACAAAGGCCTCGGGTTCAAGAGTACTGAGTCCAGATGAGGATGAAGAAGAAGATGAAGAGGAGAAGGATGAGGAAGCTCATCAGATGGAGACTAACCATCATGATGAAAATGATTGGTTGGGTCACTCACCTGTTCAGGATCCCTATGCTAATCAAGGCTGGGGTGAGTGGAAACACACAGACTAGACGACCTTAGGTTCATCCTACATGCCTCCTACAAATTACTAGACTAATAAAGATTCATCCTACATGCCTCCGTCTCCACCTCAACCTCAACTAAACAATGCTGAAGTTCTTGACATGCTGAGAAATATGCAGCTTCAACAACAAAATTTTGTTGCTCTTCAAGAGGAAAGGTACACAGCTTTGCGGGCCAACTCCAAGCTCAAAGTGACAAATTTGATTTGTTTGCCTCCACCTCGATACAAAGGTTTGATACTATGGCTGAGACAGCTGATGGTCAAAATTGCTCTCTTACAAATAGCTTCAATACTCTCAACATGGCTATTTTGGAACTCACTGAACGCATAAATGAGCAACAAGCACCACCTCCAGATTACTATTTTAGAGGAAGGGGTCACCCATATAGGGGGAGAAGAGAGGATTGAGTTGTGTTGGTGTTTGTGCATGTCATATTTCATTTGGCATATTTTCTTATTATTTTTTGTTATGTGTTTGCTTTTGTTGACTTGGAAACTGTACTAAACTAATTTGGTCATGTAATGTACTAAGTTTCTTTTTGTTATGTTTCTTGTCTTATTTATGATTCTATCTCTTGTGTTAATAACATTTTATGTGAATCGTTGTTGATGCTTTATCTATTGCAAAGAGTATAATTGTGTACACGTGAATATGTTTAGATTACGATGACCCATTGCTTTGCTCTTTTTGATGCTGTCAAAAGGGGAGAAGGCAAAAAGCAAGTGCTTCACAAAGTTTGATCAGTTTTTTTGAGAAATGCATAAAGTCAGGGGGAGGTTGCACCACAAAGTACTCGATATGTCAAAGATTTTGCAAGGATTTTGCCATCATAAAAAAGGGGGAGTATGTGAGGGCAAGGTTCCTTAGTCCTAGTTTTAATGATGTCAAAATTAGTGTAATCTCGTACTTATACTTTGGACGGTATCATCGCGTCTTAGATTGCATTCATTCTTTAATGTGTCTATGCATAAAATGTTCCATAAAAATGTGTCTATGCATATACGAGCATCTCATGTGTTGAATTTGTGCATTAGAGTTTGTTGGATACCTTAGGTTAACCCAAGAAAGAGTTTAGGTCGACCAAAATATACAGAAAAAGGAGCAGTCGACGCATAATGTAAGAAGAAGATTTATGAATTTTAAGGGTGCCTTGCATCGATGCATGGCCCTGTTTCGGTCGACGCATCGCTGGCATTTTTGCGCAGGTTTTGCATTCGGGTGTGCTTAGATCGATCCCCCAATGATATGGTCGACCTCTCGCGCACTAAAGCTAATTTTTCTGATCCTTTGTATTTCAAAAAACTATTATTTTCTGTTATTGTGTCCTTGCATCATATATATTCATTTGTGTCATTATTGTACACACACAGAACAAGAAAAGTTAAAATAGACACTAATTTTTGCTCACCATCTTTACTCTCATTCTTGCATTCTTCAACAATTACACATAATCATTTTTGTTGATCTTTTGCATTGTCGAGGTGATAACGTCCAAACGTAGGATTGTGTATCTAGTTTGGGTTGAGAATTCAGTGGGTTTTTATTGAATAAAACCGTTAGGGTTTTGTCCTCCAAGATCTTGAGGATTTGGGGGGGGGGGGTTTGTACAGATCTTTGCTTCACAGATTCAGCAGAGTGAAAGGTTTGAAGAATGGTGGGTTCGTTCAAACAAGTAGCGGTGAGTAGAGGATTGTGTAGAAAGACTTGGGTCGAACGCTGTGTGATCGAAATCAGCCGAGCGAAAGGTTTGAAGACCAGTGGATTTGTTCAAACAAGTAGAGGTAATCAGAGGTTTGTTCAACACATTTGATGCACTTGATTCGACTCGAATCAAGGGGAGAGAAGGGAATACTATCAACTTCAACAATTAGGCTTAAGTGTGTGGTGACTATTGCTTCTCTTGTATAAACTTTGCAACTTGATAATTCATATCTCAATTCTAGTTTTAGAATTTGGGGCAGATGTACCCGAAGCGAGAACGAAAGGGGAACTGCCTAAGCAAATCCGGTGTTGTTCTCTCTTTCTCTATCTTTTAATTTGAGTGGTTCACGTTTGTGTAATATCAATTGATCAATAAATTTCTGCTGTCTTGTAGTGCTGAAATTTTGTTTTGAAAACTCATTACAATCACTTGGATTGTAATTGTGAAAAATTATGCACTAACATTACATAGGAAATTCAGCTTGGGGTATTTTGCACACCAAGTGTTCGACGAATTGATCGCACACAAACTGTTTGTGATATTGTCAAATTAAGTTTACATTTCACAAGTCATTGGAAATTGGATAAACTAAAGTGAGATTACTTGTATTGATTAATTCTCAAATTATTGATTCGTTTTCTCATTAAATTCACTTCCATTCGGTTTCACATATCCAATCTTACCAATAACGGTTCGTTGAGACGAGTTATTTTCTTGACCGCATCCGCACATTTTTAAAATTAATTTTTAAGCGCCGACTCTGTTTAAAAATTAGTGATCTATTCAACCCCCTTCTAGATCATCGTCATCGTCTAACAAGATTATCAAAAACTTGCTAAGAAAAGTGGTCATAAAGGAAGAAAGGAATCAAAGTCCAAAAAGTCATATATTTCATTAGATGATAATGAAGTAAGTTCATCATCTGATTTGGAAAGTTATGAAAGCGCTAATCTTGCATTGATGGCTTCCCACCACTTTGATGATGAAGAAGACGATGCTGGTAACAAAAAACTTTCTTATGATAATGATGTAAAAGAAGCTATAGATGAACTACTCAATGAGTGTAAAATTTTGTAAAAAACCGTGTCAACTCAAAAGAAGAAAAGTTTATTTCTTGATGAGAAAATTGACACTATGCAAAAATACTTTGATAAAGAAAAACAGAATTATTTTGATAAAGAATAACAAAACTTTACATGCAATGAGTGTGATTCACTTTCTTTTCTAATTTGTCCAATTAAAAAGAGTTATTGAAAGATATGAAAAAGGACAAATTGGATTGGAAGGTATTCTTAGTAGACAGAGATATTCCAATGATAAAAGTGGACTTGGTTATTCAAAGTTTGATAGGCCAAGTACTAGTAAAACTATCTTTGTCAAAACAAGAGACTAATCCAATAAATAGAAAGTGAATAAAGTTCCAAATGTTTTTCACCATCCTAAGAAAAGATTTGTGTTAAAATAGTCTTATGTTCCTAGATATAGAAGCAACTTTGTTCCTACATGTTTTTATTGTGTTATAATTGGTCATACTTCTAATGCTTGCCATGTAAGGAATTTTAGTGTTGTTAGTGGCCATTATGTGTGGATCAAGAAAGGAACTAATTATCAAGGACCCAAGGCACGTTGGGTACCTAAGAAATCATAATTTGTTTTGTAGGTTTGCTTGAAGACCACTACAAATCTATAATATCTTGATAGTGGTTGTTCTAAGCCTATGATGAAAGATATAAACAAATTTTCATCTCTAATCCTAAAGGCCAAGGGATATGTCACTTATGGGGATAACAACAAAGGAAAAATTATTGGCATATGCAAATTTGGAGCACCACATTTCACAACTAATGAAGATGTACTTTACGTAGAAGGATTAAAGCACAATCTTCTTAGCATAAGCCAACTTTGTGACAAAGGCTTCAAAATCAAGTTCACCAAAGATGAATTCTTAATTGAAGATGAAGCCACTCATGAGGTAAAACTCAAGGGTAAAAGAATGAATAATATTTTAATAATTTCTGTAGATGATTTATCTTTGTAAAAAAAGTCTTATGGTGAGGAATATTGACTCATGGTTTTGACATAAAAGAGTAGCCCATATTCATATGGAACATTTAAATAAACTAGTCAAACATGATCTTGTCATTGGTTTACCAAAGATGAAATTTGTCAAAGATAAATTATGTGATGTATGTAAAAAGGAAAGCAAACCAAATCAACTTACCTTATGTGGTAACAAATACAAGGCCACTTCAATTGTTGCACATGGATTTGTTTGGTCCATCAAGAACAAGAAGCTTTGGAGGTAATGTACCTGCCTTAATTATTGTTGATAATTTTTCTAGATTTTCTTGGACACTATTTTTAGTTTAGAAAAGTGACGTTTTCAAGGAATTTAAAAAGTATGCAAAGCAAGTACAAAAGTAAAAGTCACTAAATATTGCATCAATTAGAAGTGACCATGGTGGAGAGTTCCAAAATGCATTATTTGAAGAGTTTTGTGAAGAACCTGACATATTTCATAATTTTTTAGCACCAAGGACTCCTCAACAAAATGGAGTAGTTGAAAAAGGGAATTGATCTTTAGTTGAACTTGCACGAACCATGTTAAGTGACTCGAATCTACCAAAATATTTTTGGACGGATGCGGTAAGCACGACATGTTATGTAAGCAACTGAGTTATCATAAGACCGAATTTGAAAAGACTTCACATGAACTCTTTAAGGGAAGAAAACCAAACATTGCTCACTTTCAGATTTTTGGATGTAATGGTTTTATCATAAACTATTACAAAGACAATCTCGTAAGTGTTGAAAAGTATTTCGGGGGTGTTTTATTGTATCCACGGGGATTGAACGTATATTGCCGTCGTTCGATAGTCAAAAGCGTTTCAAACTTTATAGTAACAAAGAGTTTGGTTTTTCGTATCATTTGCATAAAATTTAGTAATCGACGGTAAAAAGATTGGTTTTAGGGTTTGGTAAAAACATGCCAAGACTAGTGTTCGATAATTCATTTCGTACGTATCAACTTGATAAAGCATGTGAACTTGTTAACAATAAATATAACCACATATCCTCTCAACAAGTTTCTCTCGAACACTTGTTGTGAGATTTATCAAATTGATCCTTTGATGATCTCTCACACAAACTATCAATATGATAACATTCAAGTTCAATATTTATGAACATCAACTTTTAAAACTATCTCTAGCCTTATGATTATTGATGGATTGAAACTTAGGTCAAGTTTTAATACATATCTCTCGATCATGAACTAAAACACAATATAAACCATGTAAACAAAGTTTTTCTTCTATATTTATCATAAAAAAAGTTCACAAACTTACAATCAAGATCAATACATACAAAATGATGGATTACCTACCACTAATCTTGACACAAGATGTGTTTAGCTACACATAGTCATGGTAGCTTGCTTCACAAGTTTCATGAGGAGATGAAAAAGCATCCGCGTCGAGGAATCGAGATCGGATGCAAATTCAGCTTCTCTATGTGAAAAATCTCTCTTAGATGAAGAAAAATCAGAAAAATATGTTTTGGTGTGAAAAGGTGAAGTTATGATCCCAAGAAAATGTAAAAATCCATTTATAGTACACTTAGAATCTGATGTATTCGCACTGCGAATGGTCTATTTGCCTAGCGAATGAAGAAAATGGCACCTGAAGTGCCTTCTGATAACTAAAACACCCTTGTTTGTCTGCATAAGTTCGCAATGTGAACATTTCATTCGCAAAGCGAACTACTCACGGGAAAGTTCGTAAAGCGAACTTTAGGTTCTTTTGCTTCTGCCCTATCCAAGGGTTCTTCGACAGGTTGTTCACAAAGCGAGTGAAGCAGGGAATATTCGCTGGGAGTTCGCAAAGCGAACTTTAGTCCCTATTCCTACTGTCTCATTCTAGGACCATTCGCTGGAGACCTCTCCAGTGTTCGCAAAGCGAACATTCGCTGGCAAGTTCGCAAAGTGAACTTGCTGATGTTTTCCTCTACTCTTTGGCAGCTTGCATCAATTCTTTGTGTCTTCTTTCTTTGATCAATTAGTGCACTTTCCTGCACAATAACACACACATTAAAAGTACCAAAGGTATATATAGTGTTTGAAGTACAACAATAATTCACTACTAAAATCCACAATTAAAACATGAAAGTGTTGAAAAATTCCAAGTATCAAATACAAATATATAGCATGATTGACATCTAACAAACTCTCCCCAACTAACTCTTTGTTTGTCCTCAAGAAAAGTATGCCTCTCATTGAAAACAAGAGGATTTGTTCGAGCATTTGATTCAACCAAGACAAGATAAACTGCTCAAATAAACAACAATTGTAACAAAGCAACAATTACACAATCCTAGAATCGACAATGCAAAAGAACTTGATTCTTCGAAAAAGGATTGAAAGAAATTAACGCGTTTGCAACCGCAGGGCAATTTCGCTCAAATGACAAATGATGCAAATACAAAGCAATTCATATAATATCTAATCGATCACATAAGAAATCATGGAAGAAAGAGATCACTAAGGGCTTTTAAGGTTGTAGCTTGGCCGGGTTAACAAAAAGGGATATTACTAAAGGCCATTGAATCAAAGTTTCTGATGCAAAAGAATATTCACTATACAAGGCATTCACACACATTTCAACTTCATTCACCAAATTTACACCTTTATCACACACCTTCTCAGACTTCCTCATGCACAATTATTGGTTTCTATTTTTCTCATTCAAGCAAGCATCCTTTTCTATTTTTTTTCACATTCATATTCACATTCTCTTTTTCTTTTCATGCTTGCTTGAAATTTTTCAAAAGTTTGAGCAATTTACTAATCTTCTTTTTCATTCTCCCCAACTTATTTTCAACTAAACCTTAAGTGAATGCTCCTTGCTTTTTGTAGCACAATTTTTGTGGTTTCGAATCACCATCGCTTTGGTACTACAGTTCGATTCATTTTTTATCCTGTGAAGCTGATTAAGGAAGGGAAATAGATGTCTCCAATTAACCCTGCTTGCATACTGAGTTTAAACAGATGATTGTTGGTTTACAGATGCTATCAAAAAGGGGGTCTTGTCTTAGGTTATTTTGCTCAAGAATTCCGGGTCGGGACTATTTGTGAGGATTTTGGTAAGGTGTTAGATCTAATGCTTTTGGTGGACTTATGGAGGTACTGGATTTTGAGGTTTTGATTAGCATGCTCGCTAAGATTTTGCAGTCTTATGCCTACGTATTCCCGTTTAACGAAACAAGGAAATCAGAGCGATCGTAGTTCCCTCCTATTCTAAGGGAGGAAAAAGATGTTTTGGTGTCCGGTTCAAAGCCCAAGACAGAGGCTTAAAGGAGTATTTGTATCTTGTTTAAAGCCCAAGATATGAAGCTGAAGGGTTTTTTGTGTATTGTTCAAAGCCCAAGATTGAAGCTAAAAGGTTTGACTGAGAGAGAACTTGTCATCTCTAAAGAGGAACTGTATGCCTTGATTAAAGCACAAGTTTGATGCTAAAAGGTTGATTGACTCAACCGGGGGTTTCTCTATACAAAGCCTAAGAGGAGGCTATTGACCCAACAAAAGGGTGTTTATTGTTTGTCTTGTACGAAGCCCGAGATAGAGGCTAAAAGGGTTGACTCAACAAGAGAGTACTAAAAAGTGACTGACTCAACAAGAGAGTGCTTCTATATGTCTTGTACGAAGCCCAAGATGGAGGCTAAAAAGTTTGACTCAACAAGAGAGTCCTTTATACTCAACAAGAGAGTTTTTATATGTCTTATACAAAGCCCAAGACGGAGGCTAAAAGAGTTGACTCAACAAGAGAGTCCTTTTATATGTCTTGTACAAAGCCCAAGACGGAGGCTAAAGGAGTTGACTCAATAAGAGAGTCTTTTATACTCAACAAGAGAGTGATTTGCTGTCTCGTATGAAGCCCGAGATAGTGGCTAAAAGGAAAGTGACTCAACAAGAGAGTCTTGAAAAGGGATGAACTCAACAAGAGAGTCATTTATAGGTTAAATCCGCTAGGGGAAATCATTGTACAAAGCCCAAGAGGAGGCTGACTTCGCTGAGGAAGGATCATTATACAAAGCCTAAGAGGAGGCTATCTTACTACTGAGGATTAGATCCATAAGTAGGCCCAAGGGTGGGGAACTCTCATGAGAGAGACCGGGTTTTTACTGGAGATTTATCCAGAGTGATTGGTGTTTTTTCCTATGTTTGAAAGGAACTTGAGAATGTCTTTGAGACTCAAGGGAATTAGACTGTCCAAGTCTATTGGTAGAGTTTTATCTTTTGTATGATGCCCAAGAGGAGGCCGACTCGTTTAAGGGATGAGTATCAACCCTAAAATTGGTCTGAAGGTTTTGAATCCTTTTAGAAAGACAACTTTAACGAAGGATGACTCAGTTCTGTCCTATACCTTTAGGAGGTCGTTAGGGTCCTTGTATTAAGCCCAAGAGAAGGCACGAGAACTTCTAAGAAGCCGAAGGGTCATTGTACAACGCCCAAGACGAGGCGGGGATGCTTTAGGAAGCCTGTGGGTCCCCAAACGAAGAGAACTTCAAGAAATGTAATTCACAGAGAAGAGATCATTCCAGGAAAGTTCATGAATTTGGAAGAAACTCAAGAGATGCTATTCACGGAAAATAGATCAACTCTGGGGAGTAGAGTTTCTTTGACAATTTCTAAGGGTGACAGTCTGAGAAAAGGTTCAGCGATTATACTGCCTTTCTCTTTGTTCCATATTGTTTAACCACAAGCGAATGGAAGACTGTATCTGGAATCCTATGGGGATCTAGTTTTGTTTGTATTCGAGAGTGACCAACAGGCTTTATCTAGTTCTAGACGTAGTTGCCGGGGAAAACTCTAAATAACTATACTAGTATATATACAATTGATATATGACGAGTATTTAAAAGGATGTGAAAGAAGACTTACAGTGAAACAGCCCCACAATACAGTTATATATATATGAAAGCGGTAAATGAAAGCGGATAAACACTTACCCGTTGTAGAGCTTCCATGCTGTTTTTTTAGTTGTTCAACAAAGAGACTAAAGAAAGTTTTGATAACGACATATATTTGAATTCAAAATCAAAGGAGAAAGTGCTTTGAAAAGATTGTCAGGGCTTACAGCTCAAGGAGAGGCCCAAGTTTTAACGATGATTGCACCATTGTTTTGAAAACTGTACAGAGGGACTTATACAATATGTGAGGCCCAAAAGGGTATTATTTACAAAGGGGTTGGGTCTTACACTCTATTAGAGGCCCAAAAAGTATTTTAAAAAAAAGAAATGGGACTTATAACACGAGGGTAGGCCCAAATGATTTTATTTTAAACTGGCGATCACGCCGGGATTTTTGAAAACACCGTGGGTCTTATACAATGACTGAGGCCCAAACTATTTTGGTTTCAAAGAGGGATTGGGTCTTACACTCTATTAGAGGCCCAAAAAGTGTTTTTTATTGAAAAATATTAGGGTGAAAATCAAAGAAACCCTAATTTTATCATTTTTTAAAGTAATTTTCAAAGAAAATTAATTAAAATGATAAAAATACCAAATAAGTTTGAATGAACAACTTGTGATTTTTGGTTAAGGTTGGAAAAATGATGTTTTAATCACAAGATGAATTAAAACTCATTTGGTCTTATTTTTCAAGGTGGATATTCATTTTTAAAAGGTTTAAAAACAATAAAAATAAATTTATTTACAAAAATATCAACTATATTAAATAATTAATATAAATCTATTTTTTTTGTGGAATAAAATATTTTAACATTTTTGTGATTTTTTTGCAAAAAGAACCAATAAAAAATCATTAAAATTGAGAGAGTTATTAATTTTCCAAATCATTTAAAAATAATATGAAAAATAACAAAAAGTGGGAAAAATGATAAAAAGAGGATCTGGGGCGAGGGGGATTCGAACCCTAGACCTCTTGTGTGCAACGCGCGCCCTCTACCACTAGGGTGGTGATACATCCGTGTATCAAAACCACCCCTTGGATATATGAGGGTTGCCTTGTTTTTGGCCTGGCCAAGGCAAGGCAAGGCAAGATTTTGGCAAAAAACGTGAAGCTTGTAACTTTCTCATTTCTCCATGGATTGGGACAAAATATAGGTCTATCCTGCCTAGAATTTCACAAGGAATCCAATGGTGGTGGTGGTTTTTTCAGATGAGGCTCCTATTGAAAAACCCGATAGTGGTTTTGAAATAGGCCATGATTTGCATTTTCTATGCTACCTCTTGTTACAGGCATGAATTACATGATGAATTGGTTTAAACACAACACATATAACATGTATAAGATGTGCATGATCAATGGACTTCAAAGCAATGCATATTTCAAAGAGTTCAAGTTGTGATGCTTACCTCTTTATGAGCTTTTTGTGCAATCTGTCAAGTGCTTTGTTCCAGAAACAATTTGATGCTTTGGACACCCTCAAATGATCACTTAGAAGCTTTTAGAATGGCTGGAACCAACTGGAATCCTCAGGAACAAGTTTGAGCTCTTTCTTGCAAAATGGGCAAAAGTGACCAATATAGCAACTCTCTCAAATGGTGTTCCAGATATGTGGAACCATTTGGGATAGTTCAAGGATAATATTTGGAGTGTGTTTGAGGTTTTATCTGGTTTTGAAAGTGACTGAATCAAGGCATGGCATGAAAAACGTAAAAAAGTCTAATTTTGAGGTTTTCAGAGGGGACTTTGTGATTTTGGTGTTACAGGTCACTTGTGAGAGTTTGAACAGCTTAGATATGACATATTGGATGTATTTGGATCATGAGCTATGATGGAAATGCTCTCTAACTCAAAAACTCAGAGTTACCTTGCTAAAGAAGGCATTTTTGCCTAGAGAAAGAGATTTTGAGGAAAGCAAGTGTTGTGGTTCTTTGGGGTACTTAAACTGAGCACAAATGAGCTCTATTTATAGTAGATCAACTTTGTTTTGCAAGTAATAGTGAATGACAACTGCAGCAGAGGTTTAGCCAATTGTAGCATTTTGGAATCTTAAGTCTCCTCTAGCCATTGACTAGAGGTTAGAGCACATGCCTTTGGTTCCCTAGTTCAGAGATCATCCTTGACTCATTCAGTTGGAAAAGACTTGGGAGGCTTATGGATCAGTGTTTGTTACTCCTTGGTCTCCCCCTGAGGTGTTAAAATGGATAAAGTTGTTTGTCACTTGCACAAATTGCTCAAATTGAGCAAAATGCACAAATCTGCCTTGTTATGACAGTTGCAGCAAGGCATATTGCCACTGTCATAACTCTTAGGTCAAATGGAATTTGATGGAGTTCTTGGCCATTTTGGAAAGCTCTCATATGATACAACATATGCGTGATCATAGTTTATCTTGATACTTTTTGAATCCAAGTGAAAAATGCCCCTACATTTTGAAAAAAGTGAAACAGATTCTGACTTAGTGAAAATTTCACTAAGTGTTGAAAAAAATGTGATTTCATGTTTTCAGTCATTTTGATCACTCCACAACTTAAAATCCATGAGGAATTGAAATGAGGTGTAGTTGAAACTTTTAAAGTATGCCATGAGAGCTACAAATCCATCTTTGGATCAGCCAAAGTGGTTGCTTGGATCACAAGTTATGATCCTTGGAAGTTGGTACCCTAGCCACTTTGTTCCATAACTTAGAAAATTTCTAAGTTTTTTATAGTTACCCCTTTTACAAGTTATCCCACTTTTCTTGATTTTTCTTGATGAATGATGATTCCAATCACACATTAACATCATTTTAGGGTTAGGGAACCATAATTGATCAAAAAATCAAAAAGTCAAACTTTGACTTTTGGGCACAGTTGACTTTTTATCAGATGAATTCCAAACTGTGAAATCCTCTATGAAATCAAGTCCTTGACCTAAATAAAACTTGATGGATTGATTTCATAGGAGTTATAAGGTGTATTGAATCATGTCCCAAGGTTTGGGAGCATGTCTTGGTCAAAAAGTCAAAGGTACAGTTGACTCTTTCTTCAAAAACACTAACTGTGGTTCAGATGAAACTGAAACTTGTGCATCAAGCTTCTTGGATCAATCCATTGTTGCAAATGGATCAATGTGGTTTATTAGAGACCCTCAAACCATGTCTTGAGGTCTTGGCTCATGTTTTGTCCAAAAAGTCAACTTAGGGGTGAATTAGGTCAAGAAACCCTAATTCCTGATTCTTTTGATGAATGCATCCCCAGAGGCTAAATTGACTTGATGATTGGGTCCATGAGGTCACTTAGAGTATCTTGGGTTATGCTTTGAAGCATTGGCTCATGCATAGAGGAAAATTTCCATCTGGAGGCCCTGGTCGACCAAAACCCTAATTTGGTGCACTGGCGATCTTGAGGCTTAATCCACTCAGAATGCTGCAACCTTGTGCCTGATTCTTGATGTGGGAGTCCTCTTGATCCTTTGTGGATGTTGGAGAGGTTAGACAAGTTGAATATCATGTCATTCCTTGATTGATCCTTTGTCTAAGACTCTGAGAGGGCTTGAAACCCTAATCTTTGATAGTAGTTAATGTTCAACAATTTCTTGAGGAGATTGATGAGGCATAAAGGTGCATCTATATTGTGATGATAATTTTCACAATGATGGGAGATCTTAGTGGTCAAAATTTGGGGTATGACAGATGCCCCTATTTAATCTTCTTGGACCCGAAGGTGTGAATGGCGAAGATATTCAGGCATTCAGGGTGCAAGAGGATTAAATATCGGAATGCGCAAAATTTTGACGGTGGTTATGAATGGCAGCTTGCTCATCCATCCTCTTTTGCTAAGCAATGATGCTTAAAAAAGGTAAACTTCCCCTCGATCTTGGTTTCCTACCAAGGAACTTGTCTCTGTAACGCCCCAGTTTTGGTCAGTTTTATTTAATCGAGTTTAGTTAATTATTTTATTATTATATTATTTTATTCTTGACTTTTATTTGGCAATATATTATTTTTCATCGTTGTTTATGTTTTATCGCATTTTGAGAGCGTTTGGGAGATAATTGAGCTGAGGGGTATTTTGGCCTTTTTGGGGTTAGATATTTTGTATAAATAGAAAGAGAGAGAGAAAAAGAGAGAAAAGAAAGAAGAAGAAGAGAAAGGGAAGAGAAGAGAAAAGAAAGGAAAGAAAAGGGAGAAGAGGAAAAGAGGAAAAATCGAGAAAACTCCGTTTAAAGCGCGAATAATCGGGTAAGGGTGAGAAGTTTCAATTATATCTTGCTTGTATATGTATATGTGTATGTTTTCTTGGATTGTTTTGGTGATTTTCTTCTAGTTTCCATTCTAGGTCGAAATGAGAAAAATGGATAGAAATCGATGTTTTCACGGATGAAAGTCGGAATAAATCGCGTAGTAGAGTCGTGTGATGTTGGGTCGTGATTTAGTGTGATCGTTTGATTGAATCGAGTTGAATTTGTAACTTTTGAGTTTTTGATATATATTGATGTTTTTGTGTAAATTGATGTTGTGATCGAGTAAAAGTGTTTGGATATGTCTGGTAGCATTGGTATAGGTTGATATTTAATCGGGAATGGTTATTTGTGTGTTTTCGAGTGATTTTGATCGAGTTTGGAATCAGTTTAAATTGATAAAACTATGTGTCAAAATATTTCAAAAATGGAAAATGTGTTAGATGGTCTTTTAATGGTGATAATATTGTAGTACGCTGAATTCCGAGACCGGGACTTTTTACGGAATCGAATCGGAGGTCCGGAAGGCTTCCGACAGTAAAAAAATACATTTTTCTGGGTTCTGACAAGGGCCGTGTCACACAACACGGGTGGCCGTGTCAGACGTGTCAATTTGCGGCCATTTGGGATTTTTGGGTGACACGGCCGTGTCACTCAACACGGGCGGCCGTGTCAGCCCTGCTGTAGGTTTTTCTTTCAAAATTGTTTCGATCGTAACTTTTGAACCGTAAGTCCGTTTTGACCCCCGTTTGAAGCGTTGGAAAGCTAATGAAAAGCTCTTTCTATTAAAAATGGTTTGGAGAGTAAAATATGAATTAATTAATTCGTGTTTTTGGAAAAATAGTCGGGTTGTCGGGTTTTTATCGCGTACAATGTGTGCAATTGATGTGTTATCATGGTATATGCTTTTGTTATGTAACGTGTAGCTTGTGTGCTGTTATATGATGTGAATATATGTGATGAAATGTTGTGCATGATTGATACGCATTGGTGATGGATGTATGATATTTGAATGGTGTTGTTTTGTCGACTTTTGCCGTTGTAATTATGTGTAATTGATGTGTATCATGCAAGGTGCTTTTGATATGGATATTGTATGACTTGTGTGATGTATATGATGTGAATGCATGTGATGACATGTGATGATGATGATTTGTGGCCTTACGGCAAGAAATTGCAATGTGTTGTAATGGTTGAGTTATGCATGATTATGGATGAGTAAATGTGTGCATATGAATGTTATGAGTCATTGTATGCCAAACATCATAATATGCATATTGTGAAGTCGAGTACCATGAGGGTACGAGCGACGGTTTGGTTCCAGAGGGAATCTGCTATAACATCGTGAGCCTAAAAAATAAGAGGTATGAATCGCCTGAGGACCTAAAGCGATGGTTATAGACGATCGTGTGCCCATGTGGGGATCTGTGGCGATCGGGTTGTGTGCCCATACAGGGACCTAAAGCAATCCATAAACATCGTGTGCCCATGCGGGGACCTAAAGCTACGGGTGAACATCGTATGCCCGATGGGGAGTTACACTAAGTAACGAGCGATGGTTCCAATAGTTCCTGAGTGAACTGGTGATGAGACATGAGAAACATTGGAAGTCGGTACCGCATGGCATGTGCATAGAGTCGGTGTGTCGGTCTCTGTGCATTTGCATAAACCATGGATGCATTATGTGTGGAAAATCATGATTTGATTGATTATGTGTGAGAATTGTGAATGGATGCACTATGTGTGGAAAATCATGATTTGATTGATTATGTGTGGAAATTGTGCATTTATTTGTTATGTGTTGAAATTGTGATAGCATTGGTAATTTGATGTGCATACGTGATAAATGCATTGTTTATGGACGATATGCTATGTGTGAAAGTATGTGGTGTGGTGGTGTGTTTCCATATGTCATAACCTTGGTGTGCCTTATGTTGGAATAAGTGATATATGCTATGTTGTTGGAATGTTAGGAATATGTTATATGTATTGGTATGTGATGCGTGAGGTGAGAATAACTGTGTATGTGAATTTATATGTATTTGCATATTATTATGCAATCTTGATTTTAGTTGTTATTTCTCACCCTTCTGCTGTTTTATAATGCTCTATGAGGCATTGCAGATTATAGTTGCTGGAGGTCTTTTTGTGAAGATTAGTCCTCCGTTCTTTTGTCAGTCTTGGTGTCTGCTCTGATACGTAGCACGGGAGTCGGGGAACGATTATGTTATATGTATACTCTTGTTAGATATATTTTGTATTACTTTTGTATTTATATTTTGATGTTATAAAACCATTTATTTGTAAAACAAGTCGGTTATGGATTTTTCCGCTTTATTCCATAATTGAACTTCATTTTGTTGGAAAAAGTTTTCCCCTTTGAGGGTATTCTATTTTATGCTATGTATCAAGTGTATGAGCAGGGATGATGTTTTGTTTATTTAAATGTGACATCCTTGTTTCTATCGGAAAAATAAATTTTTAGTTACTCTGATTTTATTTATGTATTATTTATTCGCGATGGGAATTGGGGTGTTACAGTCTCAGTTTCTGAAATAAACTTCCCCTCGATCCTGGTTTCCTACCCAGGAACTAGTCTCAGTTTCTGAATTAAACTTCCCCTCGATCCTAGTTTCCTACCAGGGAACTGGTCTAAGTTTCTGAAATAAACTTCCCCTCGATCCTAGTTTCCAACCCAGGAACTGGTCTCAATTTCTGATATAAACTTCCCCTCGATCCTGGTTTCCTACCAGGGAACTGGTCTAAGTTTTTAAAATATACTTCCCCTCGATCCTGGTTTCCTACTAGGGAACTGGTATCAGTTTCTTTTGTCAATAAACTTTCTTGACAAGAAACGCTATTCGTAGCGGTTTTTCCTCAAACTTCTCGCCGAATTTTCCTAGGGAGATGCCATTTAACAGAAAAAAGTTTTGATGTCAGACTTGCTGGGGAACCTATTCGTCTGAGTTGTAGAGGTGTTCAAACTTCTCTGTTGGAGACGCCATTTATTGACTCTACTGGGGAAATCGAGTCTCTTGAGAGACTGCTTTCTGCTTGGGGATACTACATCTTATTTTTCCTCAAGATCTTCTCGGAGAAATGCCATACAATGTACCCCAATTTTGAGGTGCTGATGCCTTCAGTAACATTGACTTTATGGAGAGAAAAACCAATGTGTTGTTGAGAGTCTTTGGTTGCGTGGCTTTCTCTGGGGATTTTCCTTAATCCGGGAAAGCAAAAATATCATCTTTAATGGTGAAGAGTGACATTTGTCGAAGATTCTCTGGTTTTTCAGAGGTTCAAGTTATCAAAGTGGTCAGGGGCCAACTCCAATCCAGAAATAAACTGGAGGAGAGAGATTGCTTAGATGATCCGCCTTCTGACGAAGAAAGAACTGACAACTCGATTGAGAGGACTTTTATCATTAGGGGATAAGACCGACTAGAGTGATAGTGATGCAATATGAATATGAATGTAAATCAATAATTCATGATGTATGTATGTATATGCTGACAAAACTGACACGACATACAAACTGACGGATGAACACGACTGGATACTCAGCCATCGCGGGGGACGAAGAGGTATCATTTGTTCAAGATAGCAATTCTGCCTTGCTTAGGAGAGATGATCCTCGGGGGGAAAACCGTTGGTCGGACTTAGGGGGTAAGAACTCGGCCGGGGGTGTCGGACGGGATATTCGCATCTGACACAACTGATTCTTTATTCAGGTGTACTGGTTTAGAAGGAGTACTTTGATTCTGCACTTTGAAGCTCAATTGCTTCTGGAGAAGCAATCAATGTTCTTTCGATGTTCAACAGTCAAAAGAATTACCATCTTTATTTTAAAAGCAGAAAAATTGGACAAGTAAAAATTCATTTTTTTTGTTTTATTTCAAGAATCGTTAATCATGTTAAAATGTCGTTCTGTAAAGCTAAAACAAATAAGAATTGCAAACAAAAGCACAAGGGCTCAAATTTTATTGATAGGATGGAAATCAGCCAAACGCGTGATTTCATAGAGTATTTACAAAGTTTAAAAAATGGTAATTTAAGGGAACAAGGCTACATTGAAACATAACGACCGCTATTCTTCTACCAACTTTGAATTCCGGGCATCCTGAGCTTCTGTCGAAGATGACCTTCACTGGAGTTTTCTGATGGATGGCATGACTGCTACTGGGGGATTTGCCCCTGTTGGACGTAGCTACTTGCCATTATCCCTAACTTTTGCCTGGATTGTACTTTGAGATTTCCAATCCACCGGGATGATTTTTGATTATGTCTCTAATATTTGCCTGGACCGCCCTTACGGGTTTTCAATCCACCGAGACGTTTTATTTATTTTTTATTTATTTAGGCAAAGTATTTCTTGACTACGTCAACATTCTTGGGGCAGGCAAATTCCTCTCCATCCATGGTTGCAAGTCTCAAGGCTCCGCCTGAGAAAGCTTTCTTGACCACATAGGGGCCGTCATAATTCGGAGTCCATTTGCCCCGAGAATCAGTGAGAAATGATTGTATCTTCTTGAGCACGAGGTCTCCTTTCCTGAAGATGCGAGGTCGGACCTTTTTGTCAGACGCCTTCTTCATTCTTTGCTGATATAACTGACCGTGGCATAGTGTCGTTATTCTCTTTTCTTCGATCAGATTCAGTTCATCGTGTCGACTTTGACACCATTCAGCTTCTGTAAGCTTAGCTTCCATCAATACCCAGATTGATGGGATCTCTACTTCGATGGGGAGCACTGCCTCCATGCCATACACTAGAGAGAAAGGGGTTGCCCCCGTTAAAGTGCGAATAGATGTTCGATAACCGTGAAGAGCAAAGGGTAGCATCTCATGCCAGTCTTTGTAGGTTACAACCATCTTCTGAACAATCCTCTTGATGTTCTTGTTAGCAGCTTCTACCGCTCCGTTCATCTTGGGTCGGTAGGGAGATGAGTTATTCTGTTCGATCTTGAACTCAGCGCACAACTCTTTCATCATCTTATTGTTCAAGTTAGATCCATTGTTAGTAATGATCTGGTTCGGAACACCATAATGACAGATGATATTGTTTTTGATAAATCGGACCACCACTTGTCGGGTTACATTAGCGTATGACGCTGCTTCGACCAACTTGGTGAAGTAATCAATGGCTACCAGGATGAACCGATGTCCGTTTAAAGTTTTGGGTTCAATCAAGCTAATCATGTCGATTCCCCATATAGAAAAAGGCCATGGGGAAGAGAGAACTTTGAGATGCGTTGGCGGTACATGGATTTTGTCTGAGTATATTTGACACTTGTGACACCTCCTTATGTACTTGTAGCAATCGGATTGCATTGTCAACCAGTAGTACCCTGCTCTCAGAATTTTTCTCGCCATTGTGTGTCCGTTGGCATGAGTGCCAAAGGATCCTTCGTGAATTTCTTTTATCAGCATGTTTGCTTCTGGTCTGTCTACACATCGGAGCAAGACCATGTCAAAGTTTCTCTTATAGAGAGTATCACCGCTTAGGAAGAAGTAGCCAGCCAGTCTTCTGAGGGTCCTTCTGTCTTTTCTTAGTTCCCCATGTGGATACTCCTGTTTCTGAAGGAAGCATTTGATATCGTGATACCAGGTTTGTCATCTATGACTACTTCGATCGTGAAGATGTAAGCGGGCCGTTCTAGGCGCATTATGTCGATCTTAGGTATGTCATTCCATTGACCTACACTAATCATGGAAGAGAGAGTGGCTAATGCACCAGCCATGTGATTTTCTTCACGAGGGATATGATGAAACTCGATTCTGTTGAAGAAGGGTAACAACCTTCTCGCATAGTATTTGTAATGAATCAGCCCTGATTGGTATATGTTCCAATCTCCTTTGATCTGATTAATAACCAGGGCTGAGTGGCCATATACATCCAAGTTCTTGATCCTTAAGTCGATCGCTTCTTCGAGACCCATGATACAAGCTCCGTATTCGGCCTCGTTGTTTGTGCACTTAAATGTCAGTCGGGCGGTGAAAGGAATGTGGGTACCCTGAGGTGTTATAATAATTGCCCTAATTCCATTTCCATATTGATTGAAAGCTTCGTCAAAGATTAGTCCCCATTGGGAACCTGATTCAGGCCCTTCACTGGGTAGCGGTTCATCGCAATCTTTCATCTTTAGATACATGTCATCTTCGTCTGGGAATTCAAACCCGGCTAATTCCTGATCGTCAATCGGTTGATGAGCCAAATGATTGGCCAAAATACTTCCCTTAACGGCTTTTTGAGCGTGGTATTCTATGTCATATTCTGATAACAACATCTGCCAATGGACAATTCTTCCCGTGAGAGCAGACTTTTCAAAGACGTACTTGATCGGATCCATTTTGGAGATTAACCAAGTAGTGTGACGAATCATATACTGGCGAAGATGTTTGGCTGCCCAAGCCAGTGCACAGCAAGTTTTCTCAAGCATCGTGTACCGAGTCTCGTAGTCGGTAAATTTCTTGCTCAAATAGTAGATGGAAAACTCTTTCAGTTTCGTTTCGTCTTGTTGGCCAAGTACACAGCCCATAGAGTCTTCCAAGACTATTAAGTAGATGATCAGTGGCCTTCCTTCCACTGGAGGTGATAGAATCGGTGGGTTCAACAGGTATTCCTTAATACTGTCGAAGGCGGTTTGGCAGTCTTCTGTCCAAACGCAATCCTGATTTTTTTTTAGTAATTTGAAATTCGGCGCACGTGTCGCGGTCATGAGGAATATGAATCTAGAAATGTAGTTCAAACGTCCCAGGAATCCCCTTGCTTGCTTTTCAGTTTTTGGAGAAGGCATTTCTTGAATGGCCTTGACCTTGTTAGGATCAACCTCAATTCCTTTCTGGCTGACGATGAATCCTAAAAGTTTCCCGGAACGGACACCGAATGTGCACTTGTTGGGATTCAAGCAGAGTTTGTACCTTCTCAACTGCTCGAATAGTTTTGACAGGTGGGTCACATGCTCCTCTTCTGTTTTAGATTTGGCAATCATGTCATCGACATATACTTCGATTTCTTTGTGCATCATGTCATGAAACAGAGTAGTCATGGCTCGTTGATAGGTTGCCCCGGCGTTCTTCAAACCGAACGACATTACCTTGTAATAAAAGGTGCCCCATGGGGTGATGAATGAAGTTTTCTCCATGGCTTTCGGCGCCATTTTTATCTGATTATAGCCCGAGAATCCATCCATGAAGGGGAAAACCTTGAACTTTGTTGTACTGTCTACCAGCATGTCAATGTGTGGTAAGGGAAAGTCGTCCTTTGGACTAGCCTTGTTTAGATCTCTGTAATCTACGCACATTCTGACCTTTCCGTCCTTTTTTGGAATTGGTACGATGTTGGCTAGCCATTGAGGATATTCTGACGTGGCGAGAAAACCCGTGCCAATTTGATTCTGTACTTCCTCTTTGATTTTGATGGCCATGTCTGGGTGAGTCCTTCTCAACCTCTGTTTTACTGGCGGACATTCTGATCTTAACGGTAGATGATGTTCCACGATGCTGGTATCCAACCCTGGCATGTCCTGATAGGACCAAGCAAACACATCGGGGAATTCTTTGAGAAGCCTTATCAAACTTTCTTTGATAGTTGAATTGAGCAGTGCCCCAATCTTGACTTCTTTTATCTCTTTTTCTGAACCCAAGTTGACCATTTCCAACGGCTCCTTGTGAGGTTCAATGGACCTTTCCTCTTGCCTGAGTAATCGTGAGATCTCTTCTGGAATTTCGTTGTCATTTTCTTCTTCAGCCCCAAATACCGGGAATTCAAAGTTGGGAGAAGGCATTGGATCGTATGTTTCAATGGGGTTTAAAATAAGCAATCTGCATGACGTGATGATTTGTTTTTAGAAGAGATAGAGAGAATGCAAGAGTGTGTGCAATGTATTTTCTTTGGAAAACTACTTGTTTTTATTATTGAGTTATTTTTTAGGATTACCATTTTCTGAAAAAGCGAAAAGAGAAAACAATAATAAATACGGAAATTACAGAACGATGTTATTTTATTTATGATCATGTCGATTCTTGAAATTACAGCCTTATAAAACAAAACTCTGTCGCTTTGGGCTAAGCGAAGAGGTATATTTACAGAAAGTGAGCCCTATTAAAACATCCGTTTCACCTGGGCAGGGTGAAAGGTTAAAGTAAAGACAACAATTACTTAGACTTATGAACAACTTTCGGGACATCGACAGCAACCCATTGGCGGCAAACTCCTCGGTGAATCACAAAGTCTGGTACCTTCCTTGATTTGCCTTCAGAAATAACGCTGATTTCTGGTGGAGCAGGATCATTGGAATCTGTCTACCAGGCTGAGTTGTCGTAGGAGGATTCCTCTGTTGTATTTTGCATAATATTTGTGCTCAAAGATAAATCTCCCCATCCAGTTGGCTGGATGTCTTCGAGCCTGATACGAGAGCTTTTAGGAGGTATTTGACCAAGTAGTCGAACTTGTCACTCGGTTGTCCTAAGGTGTCCCACACTTCTTTAGATCTGGAGGAGTCATCTCTCTCGATGTCGTTGACCTCGGGAAAAGCATAACTTATGAATTCCAGTCCTGCAAGCTTTACGAATTCATCGTCGTGTTGGATATTTTCTGAATACCCTGAGTGTTGATCCCATGACATGGTGGGGACGCAGGTATTCTTTTCGATGATGCTCAACTGATTTTCATTGTTCGACTGATTTTCTTGCCCCGAGTCTCCTGGGTACGGTTTCCAGATAGGCAGGCCATCCATCGAGCCATAATAGTCATGGTCAAAGTTGTCTTTCATTAGAGTGTCCTCCTCTAATGAGTTTGGTGGAGCACGACTTCCTTCTGGATCACAATCTCCGTATATCGTTTTGACATCTGACCCTGGTATAAATCTCGGACTCTGTGTGGGATAGCAAAATGGCGTAGGCACCTCTTCCTAAGACATATAACTGTCCTCGTTAAGATAGGACTTCCATTCTTCATCCGTATCGGAGGGATCTCCCTCATTGATGGTATGTACTTCTTGAGACATTGGGCGAAGGAAACCTCCACTGTGGAAGAAGTTCTGAATGGGATGAAGACTTTCATCATTGGTAGCAGTCTGGGTACAGGTTAAAGAAAAGCCAAGACCCTTCTTTTTCTTATTGTCAGTAGGAATGACAAGCTGTCCCCATCCTTTTGCATTGTTACTGTTGACCACTTCGAGAGCATCTTTGTACGAGGAAATCGGCGTTCCTTTTTCTGATTGATTCTCATTGCTCACTGACAGTGCTTGGAACCGCGTTCCAACAACCTCCTCGGGTTCTACATAAGTGGATAATGAAAGGTTACTCACGATCAAGGCTTGCTCTCCGCAGACTGTGACTAGTTGGTCGTTCTTGACGAACTTCAGCTTCTGGTGCAGTATCGAAGTGAGTGCCCTAGCCTGGTGTATCCAAGGTCTTCCTAATAAACAGCTGTATGCTGCCCAGACGTCCATGACCTGGAAAGTGACTAGGAAAGTGTGAGGACCGATAGTTATGGGAAGGTCGACTTCGACAATAATTGTTTTTCGAGATCCATCAAATGCTTTGACGATGACCTCAATGCCCCTCATCGGGGATCCTTTGAATGATAGTCGCATTAAAGCAGACTTCGGCATAACGTTGAGAGCCGATCCGGTATCTACCACTACGCTGGCTAAAGCATCATCCTGGCAGTTAACTGTAATATTGAGCGCCATGTTGTGACTTTTGCCTTCTTCTAGAAATTCCTCATCACTAAACCCCAAGTTGTTGCAGGAAGTGATGTTGGAGATGATGATGTCGAATTGTCTTATTGTTACATCCTGTTCCACAAAGGCCTGTTCTAAGACTTTCTGTAGAGCCTCTCTGTGGGCTTCAGAACTGAGTAAAAGAGATAACACAGAGATCTTTGAAGGAGTTTGTAACAGTTGATCAACAATGTTGTATTCACTCCTTTGGATGAGCTTTAGCATCTCATCATCGTTCTTTGAAAGTTTGGGATTACTGGATTGACCGACTGGTGGATTGGGAGCTTCCGTTTGAAGTTCCTTTTCTCTGTTAGGTTCCCCAACTCCTCGGTTAAAGATTCGACCGCTCCGTGTTACTCGACTAATGTTTGCAATATTCACGACGGAGGGTAATGAAGTTTCCTTTCCATTCTCAACTATTGTTGCACCGTATTTGTAATGGATCACCTTATCAGACTTGTACGGTACTGGTCCCGACAGATAGATAACTACAGGAGCCTTCTGATTTCTCTGACCGTCATAAATAACTTCAATCAGTTCCTGGTTAAGAACTTTTGATTCTTCGAGTAGAGGGACGATGGTACAAACATCCTTGGTCCTCTCAGGATCAGAGATTACAACAACATCTTTGATCTGATCAGCAAAATAGTCGGGCATCAAGTTGATTAACCCAGAAACTGGACATGGTTGAATCTCTTCATAGTCCAACTGACTCTGAAGGGCTTCTCGCACGAGGTAGCATCCTTGGTTATTCTCCGAGCAGACTCCACAGTGCTCATAGTTATGTGGTGGCACCCGGCCACGTCTGCTTTGAATGCAGTGTAACCTTACTAGGTCTGCTTCCATAGATCGAACATCCTGACTTTGATGTCTAGTAGGGCTCCCATTAATCATATTGACTTGTTGTATGTCTTCATCTAGATAGATTGGAAGCCACCAGTGATTTAACAAGTGTTGCAAAGTTCTCTGAATGAGAGCACATCCTTGGTCACTCTCCCGACACACTTTACAGTTCTGATAGTCGTGCGAAGTCAGAAAACCGAGCTGGACTTACTTAGCGTGTAACTCTACCAAGTTGGTTTTCATCAAGCGAATATCGAAGATTTGAATCATGTTAATCTAATAAGGATTTTTATCATGGTAGTCCTGGATCCATCTAAGGTCCACCTGACGCTGGAGGGCCTCTTGTATAAAAGAGCATCCCTGATTATTTATCGAGCAAATTAGATAGGAATTGTAATCATGTCGTGGCAGATTATGATACTGGCTTTGCCTTGAGTGCATTTCCACCAAGTTGACATTCATTGCACGGATGTCGTGGTTCTGAATGATGTTGGAATTCGTATAAGTCATGTTGACCCCACAAATTCGGTGCTCTTGGATCCACCCGAGATCCAATTGTTCCTGTAGAGCCGATTTCACCATAAAACACCCTTGATTGTTTTTTGAGCAGATATTACACTGGTGTTAGTTATGAGGTGGTATATGGCCATACCCGCTCTGTCTGCGATGCATCTTGACCAGATTGGTCCTCAATAAGAGTACATCATGAATTTGATAGCTGTTGTTAGACTCTCCTTCTATCAAATTTATTGCAGCTTTCTCGTGTTGAGGCAACGGGTTCATGAGAACATTCAGATTCATATCTTTGAAAGATAAGACCCCGCTCCTAACAAGCTTTTGTACGTCGGATTTAAAACTGAGACAGTTTTCTATGTTATGCCCTGGTCCTCCTTGATGGTAAGGGCAAGTTTGGTCCGCTTTAAATCAAAAAGGCGGATTCTCCGGTACTGTAAGAGGAGACATGGTTTGGACGTACCCCTTGACCAGTAGTAGTGGAAACAATTCTGCGTACAACATTGGTATAGGGTCGAACCCTGGCGGTCGCATTGTATGGTTGTTGTTGTACTGAGGACGAGCCTGCTGAAGAGGCGGTTGTGGCCTTTGCTGATATTGTTGTTGATTTGGTTGGCTTTGAGCAACCCGAGGTTGATATGTTGGAACAGGCGCAGAGTTGATAGTAGGAGTTACAGCTGCTACTGGTTGGTATCGTCTCCTTTGCTTTCCGAGAGAGATATTCCCAATATCCTGCTCTTTTTTCTTAGGGAGAGCACTACCGTATTATTTTGTACTACTTGATGATCTAGCATCTTTAACTAAACGTCCTTCTCGGACAGCTTCCTCAAGACGAACTCCCATGCCCACCATCTCGGTGAAGTCACTGGGCGCACTGGCGACCATTCTATCGTAGTAAAATGAGCTAAAGGTTTTCAAGAAGATCTTTGTCATCTCTTTTTCCTCATGAGGTGGACAAATCTGGGCAGCAATTTCACGCCATCTCTGAGCGTACTCCTTAAAGGTTTCCTTATCCTTCTGCGACATGGGTCTTTGTTGATCTCTGTCTGGTGCCATGTCCAGGTTATACTTATATTGTTGAATGAAGGCAGCACCGAGGTCTCTGAAAGTAGCGATCTTAGTGCGGTTTAAACCCATGTACCATTTGAGTGCGGCACCGGTTAAACTATCCTGGAAGTAATGGATCAGTGACTGGTGGTTCTCTCTCTGAGTTAACATCCTCCGAGCGTACATCACCAAGTGACCTTGAGGGCAAGAGTTACTCTTGTACTTTTCAAATTCGGGAACTTTGAACTTGTGCGGAACTTTCATATTGGGGACCAATCAAAGGTCTATGGCGTCCTTTCCAAATAGATCCTAACCGCGAATGGCTTGCAGTTCCTTCTGCATTTCCAGGAACTGTTACTGGAACTCTTTCATTATGTTATCCTTACTTTCATTTCCACCAGAAGGTATCTGTGGAATATGTCCTTCCGGGACAGTGTGTACCACGGGCGGTGGTATAGTCATCATGGCTGTGACTCTTGGTGCTTCCCGAGATTTGTAACCTTCAGGAGTTGTCGTCATGCCCCTGGCATCTTCACTTTCCCGAAGTTTGTAACCTTCAGGCCTAGCGGTTCCTGCTGCAGTTTCCGGATCTTCCATGATCGGCGGAATATATCCTTCCGGGATATAGTTGAGTGGCATGCCCCAGGGACGATCTTTTGGCATGTTATACCGAGGATCATACTTTTCCACTATGGACGTCGATGTGATCTCTGAGATCACAGTCCGTTGTTGTTGCATTTGAGCAGCTGCCAGAGCTTGCATGTCATTGTGAAGTTTTCTCAGATCCTCTCTCAGAGCGTCGATTTCTTCTCTCAGCTCTCTGTTCTCTTCCTCGAGATTATCCATTTTCTTTTGTTGACTGGCCCGAGTATTGTACGAATGAGACAGTTTGACTCTAGAATCGAGACACAAACGTGAGATTCGCAGGGAAGAAGAATGCGTTGCATGAGAATGATGAATGATATGCAATGATTAATTAATTGAATTCAAAGATTGCGAAAATGGAAATACAGTAATTTACAAAGTGCTGTAAAAGGAAATCTCTAAGCTAATGGATCCTGAGTCCTTTTTGAGGAGAGCTCAGGTGCTGGTTCTGGTACTTTCCTTTTCTTTGACTGGGGCTCTTCAGCCGTTATCGGGTTGTCATTCTTTTGCCAAGTGAAAGGAGCGAACAAATTCGTTTGGTTTTATTGATTCTCTACAGCATGTTGCTTTAAAATCTCAATCAGAGCATCTTTATCTTTCAATAGTTGTTGTATTTTCCTATACTCCACATTGAGAATACGGTACTTGTTCCTCCAAGACCTCTTCTCCCGTTGAACCTTGTTGAGAGTAACCTGAAGCTTTTCCGTATCAGACATAAAATAAAGGACAGGGTCCCTTAATGGAAGAACTTCTTGATGAGGGTAAGGCGTCCTCAACTTGAGAGCTCTAGTTTGTACCCAGTGGAGATAAGGCTCCACCGAGACACAGTCTGGTTTTCCTAGAGACTCCCGTCCTTTTCTATGAACGTGTTTCCAGGCATGCACTAATTCTGTCTTTAGTGCTCTGTCATTTTCTCCTTTCTTGAAGAAAAGACCTTCCAGATGAACATTACGTGGGATATGTCTCATCGGGTATCCAAATTGACGACGAACTAAAATTGGATGATAATTGATTCCTCCTTTAATTCCTATGTGGGGTACAGTTGGGAAATTTCCACAACGGTCAATGATACTGATCCCGTCATAGATTCGATTGTACCAATCGATGTCAGAGTTGGTAAGAGACATGATTCTCTGCGACCAATGTAAAGTACTCTTTTGATCCCAAAATGCGGCAAACTTGGGCAAATGGGAAATGAACCATTTGTATAGCAGGGGTACACAGTAGGTGATCATTCCTCCGCTGTATAAATTCCTTAAGTGTACAGAATGATAAGTATCTGCGAGCAAGGTAGGTACAGGGTTTCCAATTAGAAAAATCTTAATGGCATTGATATCAACAAAGTTATCGATGTTGGGAAACAAAAATAACCCGTAGGTGAGCAAAACAAAGATGCTTTCTAAAGCGGTCACGTTCCCTATACTAGCAAAGTACAGAGCTTTCTTTATCAAGAACCAGGCTAGAAAACCCTGGATACCACCCTTATTGGTCACGTGAGTCCTGACTTCTGACTCGTCCAAATAAATTGCCCTTGCAATGGTTTGATCTTTTGGAATTTCTTCCAGTCCAAAAAAGGGAGCTTGATCAGTAATATGTAAATCAGTCAGGTGAGAATACTCCTCCAGTGTTGGTGCTAGCTGATAATCCAGGAATGTGAAACAGTGATAAACCGGACCGTAGAACTGGATGAGTGTAGACAGGATTCCTTCAATTACATGGACCCTTAACAGAGACAGCAGTCCTCCATACTTAGCTCTGAAAGCCTCAGGGTTGGTGATCATACTTGCCAAACCTCTTAAAACCTCTAATTTCGGAACCTTGAAGGTGTACTTGTGAGTCTTTCTTTTACCGAAATCGATAATGCAATCTTTCTCTCTGATATTTGCAATCATTGTCTTAGTTTAATTTGAAAAAGAGAGACTAGAAGAGAAAATTTTTCTTTGTTTTAATGTTTTTCAAATGAATGTATGAATGCAGCACACAAAAACATAGAAAGAACATGGGGTCAAGGGGTCGGTGTCATGAAGTCAAGGCTCTACCCATCCCCAAAGGTTTATACTGGTGATTTTTGTACCTGTCCTCAAAATCACTGACCCCTCTTGGGATAGCGACAGCAAGCGGATCGCCAAGCGAGCTGTAGTATCTTAGAGTAATCTCAAATATGGGTAGTATCGCGTGACAACTATTTTCGATAGCTTCCGAACTACAAAATGGTTTCAATCTACTAAAATCCTCAGCTTCTCAGATAACCCAATGGAACAATCTGCTTTCAACAACCAAAGTCGTATAGGCATTGAATCCGCAAAGGGCGTCTCCACTGATTTGATGGTCGACCGGGACCTCTTATCTGGGATTCACTCCCCGTAAGATTACCCGTATAATGCCATCCCCTATCTTAGGTGTATACTCCATCTTTCCACATGCGGCATCACACGCATTCCCATTAGCAGAAAAATAAACACGGATATCAATTAGGAAAAGCAGTATATATATTTGTCCTAACATCCTAGACCTCTAGTCCTATGATCCTATACAGACAATGACTCCCCAGCAGAGTTGCCATTTTTGTGGTACTTTGTTTTTTTTCACCTAAGACTGTAAAAAGAGGAGCTCCCACTGTGGTCGCCATTTTTCTGTGGCGGCCACAGTGGAAATGACTTGTTCAAGATTTCTACCTAAAACTGTAAGAAAGAATGCCTCCCACTGTAGTCGCCATTTTTCTGTAGCGCGATTTTTGTGGTTTCGAATCACCATCGCTTTGGTACTACAGTTCGATTCATTTTTTTATCCTGTGAAGCTGATTAAGGAAGGGAAATAGATGTCTCCAATTAACTCTGCTTGCATACTGAGTTTAAACAGATGACTGTTGGTTTACAGATGCTATCAAAAGGGGAGTCTTGTCTTAGGTTATTTTTCTCAAGAATACCGGGTCGGGACTATTTGCGAGGATTTTGGTAAGGTGTTAGATCAAATGCTTTTGGTGGACTGACGGAGGTACTGGATTTTGAGTTTTTGATTAGTATGCTCGCTAAGATTTTGCAGTCTTATGCCTACGTATTCCCATTTAACGAAACAGGGAAATCAGAGCGATCGTAAATCCCTCATATTCTAAGGGAGGAAAAAGATGTTTTGGTGTCCTGTTCAAAGCCCTAGACAGAGGCTAAGAGGAGTATTTGTATCTTGTTCAAAGCCCAAGATATGAAGCTGAAGGGTTTTTTGTGTCTTTTTCAAAGCCCAAGATTGAAGCTAAAAGGTTTGACTGAGATAGAACTTGTCATCTCTAAAGAGGAACTGTATGCCTTGATTAAAGCACAAGTTTGATGCTAAAAGGTTGATTGAATCAACCGGGGGTTTCTCTATACAAAGCCTAAGAGGAGGCTATTGACCCAACAAGAGCGTGTTTATTGTTTGTCTCGTAAGAAGCCCGAGATAGAGGCTAAAAGGGTTGATTCAACAAGAGAGTACTAACAAGTGACAGACTCAACAAGAGAGTGCTTCTATATGTCTTGTACGAAGCCTAAGACAGAGGCTAAAAAGGTTGACTCAACAAGAGAGTCCTTTATACTCAATAAGAGAGTTTTTATATGTCTTATACAAAGCCCAAGACGGAGGCTAAAAGAGTTGACTCAACAAGAGAGTCCTTTTATATGTCTTGTACAAAGCCCAAGACGGAGGCTAAAGGAGTTGACTCAACAAGAGAGTCTTTTATACTCAACAAGAGAGTGATTTGCTGTCTCGTACGAAGCTCGAGATAGAGGCTAAAAGGAAAGTGACTCAACAAGAGAGTCTTGAAAAGGGATGAACTCAACAAGAGAGTCCTTTATAGGTTAAATCCGCTAGGGGAAATCATTGTACAAAGCCCAAGAGGAGGCTGACTTCGCTGAGGAAGGATCATTATACAAAGCCTAAGAGGAGGCTATCTTACTGCTGAGGATTAAATCCATAAGTAGGCCCAAGGGTGGGGAAATCTCATTAGAGAGATCGGGTTTCTACTGGAGATTTATCCAGAGTGATCTGTGTTTTTTCCTATGTTTGAAAGGAACTTGAGAATGTCTTTGAGACCCAAGGGAATTAGACTGTCCAAGTCTACTGGTAGAGTTTTATCTTTTGTATAATGCCCAAGAGGAGGCCGACTCGTTTAAGGGATGAGTATCAACCCTAAAATTGGTCTGAAGGTTTTGACTCCTTTTAGAAAGACAAATTTAACAAAGGATGACTAAGTTATGTCCTATACCTTTAAGAGGTCGTTAGGGTCCTTGTATTAAGCCCAAGAGAAGGCATGAGAACTTCTAAGAAGCCGAAGGGTCCTTGTACAACGCCCAAGAGGAGGCGGGGATGCTTTTAGGAAGCCTGTGGGTCCCCAAACCAAGAGAAGTTCAAGAAATGCAATTTACAGAGAAGAGATCATTCCAGGAAAGTTCGAGAATTTGGAAGAAACTCAAGAGATGCTATGAATAGATCAACTCTGGGGAGTAGAGTTTCTTTGACATTTTCTAAGGGTGACCGTCTGAGAAAAGGTTCACTGAGAATACTGCCTTTCTCTTTGTTCCATATTGTTTAACCCCAAGAGAAGGGAAGACTGTATCTGGAATCCTATGGGGATCTAGTTTTGTTTGTATTCGAGAGTGACCAACAGGCTTTACCTAGTGTCATACCCAAAATTTTGACCACTAATATTTCCCATCATTGTAGAAATCATCATCATAATATGGAGGAACCATTATACCTCATCAGTCTCCCCAAAGATGGGTGAGCATCCACTACAATCAAATTTAGGGTTTCAAGCCCTCTCAGAGCTTTTAGACAAAGGATCAATCAAGAAATGACATGATCTTCAACTTGTCTAGCCTCTCAAATATTCACAAGGGATCAAGAGGACTCCCACTTTAAGGATTAAGCACAAGGCTGCTCCCTTCCAGGTGGATCAAGCCTCCAGATCGCCAGTGTCACCAAATTAGGGTTTGGTCGACCAGGGCCTCCAGATGAAAATTTTCCTCTGGGCATGAGCCAATGCTTCAAGGCATAACCTAATATACCCCATGGAACCTCATGGACCCAAGCATCAAGTCATTTTGACCCCAGGGGATGCATACATTAAAAATCAGGAATTAGGGTTTCTTGACCTAATTCACCCCTAAGTTGACTTTTGGGACAAATCATGAGCCAAGACCTCAAGAGAGGATTTGAGGGTTCCAACATACCACATTGATCCATTTGTAACAATGGATTGATCCAGGAAGCTTGAGCAACAAGTCTCAATTTCATCAGTACTACAGTTAGGGTTTCGCGAGAAAAGTCAATTGTAGCTTTGACTTTTGACCAGAACATGCTCCCAAACCCTAAGACATGATTCAATATACCCTATAACACCCATGGAACATGTCCATCAAGTTTGATTTAGGTCAAGGACATGATTTCCTAAAGGATCGCACAGTTTGGAATTCATTTGATAAAAAGTCAATTGTGCACAAAAGTCAACTTTGACTTTTTGAGATTTTTCACAAAAATGGTTTTTTAACCCTAAAATGATGTTAATGTATGATTTGAATTATCATTCATCAAGAAAAATTAAGAAAAGTGGGATAACTTGTAAAAGGGGTAACCATAAAAACTTAGAAAATTTTCTAAGTTATGAACAAAGTGGCAAGGGTACCAACTTTGGAGGATCATAACTCCTAAACCACAAAGCCATTTTCCCCATCCAAAGCTTGATTTGTAGATCTCATTACCCTATACAAAAGCTTAAAACTGACCTCCCTCCAAATTCCTCATGGATTTTGAGTTATGGAATGATCAAAATCACAAAAAGTGAAAATGTCACTTTTTTCCAACACTTAGTGAAATTTTCACTAAGTCAGAATCTGCCTTAACTTTTTTCCAAATGTAGGGGGATTTTTCACTTGGATCCAAAAGGTATCAAAACCAAATATGATCAAACAGTTGTTGTATCATATGAGGGCTTTCCAAAATGGCCAAAGACATCACCAAATTCCACTTGAGCCAAGAGATATGACAAGGGCAATATGCCTTGCTGAAAACAGCCAAGGCTAGGAAGAATTTTGCATTTTTGCTTGATTTGGCAAAATCAGATAATTCCAAGCCTTGTCATCACTTTGGACACATCTGAGGATCAAATCTAAAGGGGACAAACATTGAGCCAAGCCTCCAAAGTCCTTGGAACAAGAAGTAGCATGCCAAACCTAGAATTGCCTAAAAGAGGGACAAGACTCCAATTTTGGATTGAAGCATTCAATGCATACACCAAGGTGGCATGGACTGAGCCATTTGCAACTGAATTCAGTCAAGACTTATCCAAGACCAAGGGAACCACAACCCTGTGCCCTAACCTCTAGTCAATGGCTAGAGGAGACTTGGATTCCAAAGTGCAACCATTGGCCAAACCTCTGCTACAGTTGCCATTCACTATTGATCCCAAAACAAACTTGCTCTACTATAAATAGAGCTCATTTGTGCTCAGTTTGAGTACACCAAAGCCATCAAACAGATGCTTTCCTCAAAATCACTTCTTTCACTCCAAAATGCCTTCTTTAGCAAGGTAACTATGAGTTTTTGAGTTAGAGAGCATTTCCATCATAACTCATGATCCTAACACCTCATAAACATCATATGTAGGTGATCCAAACCATCAAAAGTGACCTGTAACACCGAAATCAGAAAGTCACATCTCAAAACCTCAAAATAGGCCTTTTGTGCATTTTTCAAGCCATGTCTTAATTCAGTCACTTTCCAAACTAGATAAAACCTTAAACACACTCCAAATAACATCCTTGAACTGTCCCAAATGGTTCCCCCCATCTGGAACACCATTTGAGAGAGTTGTTATTTTGGTCATTTTAACCCATTTTGCAAGAAAGGGCCAGTTTGTGTTTTTGCAGGTTCCAGCTAATTCCAACCATCCTCAAAGCTTCTAAGGGATCATTTGAGAGTGTCCAAAGCATCAAACCATTTATGGAATAAGAAGTTTGGCAGATTGTACAGAAAACTCCAAAAGCTCAAAAAGAGGTAAGCATCATGACTTGAACTTTCCAAAATATGCATTGCTTTGAAGTCCACTGATCATACACACCTCATACATGTTATATATGTTGTGTTTGGACCAATTCATCATGTAATTCATGCCTGTATCAAAGTGTAGCATAGAAAATGCAATTATAGGCCTTTTTCAAAACCACAATTGAGTTTTGAGGAGGGAGTATGATCTGAAAAAAATACCACCACCATTGGATTCCTTGTGAAATTCTAGGCCAGATGCATATAAATTTTGTCCCCAAACATTGAGAAATGAGAAAGTTATGGACCTTCCCGTTTCTTGGCAAAACTTGCCTTGCCTTGCCTTGACCAGGCCTAGAAAACAAGGCATGCCTTGTATATTTGTAGTTTCACTTCAAGCAATGGATGTATCACCACCCCAGTGGTAAGGCGCGCGCCCTATAACCTTGAGGTCGTGGGTTTAATCCCCACCCATGCCATTTTGTGTTTTCTCACATTTTTGCTATTTTTTCCAATATTTCATGTTTTATTAATTAGTTGGAAAATTAATAACTCTTTCAATTTGAATTATTTTTTATTGGTTCTTTTTGCAAAAAATCACAAAAATATTGAAATATTTTATTCCACAAAAAATTAAGTTTATATTATTTATTTAATATAATTAGTATTTTTGTGAATAAATTCCTTTTTAATGTTTTTAAACATTTTAAAAGTGAATATTTACTTTGAGAATCAAAACCAAGTGAGTTTTAATTAATCTTGTGATAAAAACCTCATTTTTCAAACCTTAAACAAAAATCTCAAATGATTTATTCAAACTTATTTGGTATTTTATTTGATTTTCTTTATTTATTTACTTTTAAAGAATAACAAATTAGGGTTTCTTTGATTTTCACGCTTATCAAACAATTTCAAACACTTTTGGGCCTCTAATAGAGTGTAAGACTCAATCCTTTGTAAATACAAACCTATTTTGGGCCTCACTTATTGTATAAGTCCCGTTGTATTTCCAAAAGTTCGACGCGATCATCGTCTGTTGAAAAACAAATCTTGGGCCTCTCCTCGAGCTATAAGACCCATTCAAAACTTCTTGGGCCTCTAATAGAGTGTAAGAACGAATCCCCTTTTAACCAAAACAATTTTTGGGCCTCAGATATTGTATAAGTCCCTATGCGTTAAAAGAAAATCTCGGTGCGATCGCCATTTCAAAAATAAACCCTGGGTCTCTCCTTGAGCTGTAAGCCCCACCACTGGTTAAAAATAAATCTTTGGGCCTCTTGAGAGAGTGTAAGACCCATCCCCTTGTACATAAAACGTTTTGGGCCTCAGTCACTTGTATAAGTCCCTCTGTACAAAACGACAGTGCGATCACTGATAAACCTTGGACCTCTCCTTGAGCTGTAAGCCCCAACATCTTTTCAAAATAATTTCTCCTTTGATTTTGAATATACTGTTGTTTTCAATCTTTCTTTGTTGAACAACTAACCAAACAACATGGAAGCTCTACAACCGAGTAAGTGGTTATATGCTTTCTTTATCCTCTTTCATATACATATAACTGTATTGTGGGGTTGTTTCGCTGTAAGTCTTCTTTCATAAACTCATGTAAACTGTGTAATACTAGTATAGATATTTAGAGTTTCCCCGGCAACTACGTCTAGCACTAAGGCCTGTTGGTCACTCTTAAATAGACAAAACTAGATCCCCATAGGATTACCATATACAGTCTTCCCTCCTCTTGGGGTTAAACAATATGGAGACGTGAACGGCTGCATTCTCGGTGAACCCTTTCTCAGACTGTCACCCTTAGAAATCGTCAAAGAAACTCTACTCCCCAGAGATGATATTTTCTCCGTGAATGGCATCTCTTGAGTTTCTTCCAAATTCTCAGACTTTCCTGGCTTGATCTATTCTTTGTGAATAGCCTGTCTTGAATTTCTTGAGGTTTGGGGACCCACATGCTTCTTAAAAGCATCCCCGCCTCCTCTTGGGCGTTATACAAGGACCCTATGGCTTCTTAGAAGTATTCACAGCCTCCTTTTAGGCTTCGTATAAGGATTCTTTCTTCGGGAAGAGAGCCTCCTCTTGGGCTTCGTACAAATTGTCCCTCGTCTTCTTAAAATTTCCAGCCTCCTCTTGGGCTTCGTACAAATTGTCTCGACGACCTCCTAGAGGTATAGGAACAGAAATTAGTCATCTTAATAGAACAGTCTTTCAAAGAGTTTAGATCTTTCTACCATGAACGTACTACTACTGTTTCTTTAAGCAGAGTACAAAAGATAAAACTCTAGACTTGGACAGTCTAATCTCCTTGAGTCTCGAAGGCATTCTCAAGTAGGGGAAAACACCAGTAGACTCGGACAGTCTCCAATACCCTCTGGATTCCGCATTTCCTTAAAGAACAGGAAATAACCATGATCCTCTGATCAATCCCAAAGCATAGTCTTACCTTTAATCAGTCTCTTTATAAGAACTGATTTTCTCTTTTAACCAACCTACTGGACCTGTCACTCAACTAAAACATCAATCATTTTCGCCTCTATCTCGGGCTTCGTACGAGATACAAAAAGACTCTCTTGTTGAGTTAGTCTCCCTTTAGCCTCCATCTCGGGCTTCGTACGAGATACAAAAACACTCTCTTGTTGAGTATAAAAGACTCTCTTGTTGAGTCAACCTTTAGCCTCCGTCTTGGGCTTCGTACAAGACACATCTAAAAGCACTCTCTTGTTGAGTCAAACCCTTTTAGCCTCTATCTCGGGCTTCGTACGAGACACATAAAAACACCCTCTTGTTGGGCCAATAGCCTCCTCTTAGGCTTTGTATAAGAAAACCCCAGTTGAGTCAATCAACCTTTTAGCATCAAAACTGTGACTCGTTCACAGGATACAAACATCAACAACTCCTTTCATCTAATCGTTGTAAGCGGCAAGCCTCTGGATTATTTACATCCACGCCACTGTCCTTCTTTTAGCATGAGAAATTCCTAAGGAAAGATGGCATTGCTCTAAACTGAGTTAAAGTCTTCTCCTTCAGGTTAAAGCCCCCTATAAAGGAAATTATGGAATTGATAGGATTCACATATCCCGGTTAAATTAATCCTCTTTTATAGTCAGTCACCCAACAGTTGTGGCAAACAGAACCCCTTTAGAGATGAAAAATTCTCTCTAAAGTCAAAACGCTTTAGCTTCACATCTTGGTCTTCGAACAAGATACAAATAGACCCTTCAACTTCACATCTTGGGCTTTGAACAAGATATAAACCACCTTTTCAGCTTCACGTCTTGGGCTTTGAACAAGACACCGAAACACCATTTCCTCCCATAGAATAGGAGGAACTACGATCGGTCTGATTTCCCTGTTTCGGTAAACGGGAATACGTAGGCATAAGATTGAAAGAAAAATCTTAGCAAGCACACTAATCCAAAGTCCCAAATCCCAGACCTTCACATATCAATTGAAAAGCATCAGTCTTAAACTCCCACCAATCACCCAGGCACTATTTTAACAAAATAACTTAAGAGAGACCCACAATCTCAATAGCATCTGTAAACCAACAGTCATCTATTTAATCTCAGTATGCAAGCAGGGTTAATTAGAGACCTCTATTTACCTTCCTTCATCAGCTTCAATAGGATAAAAAATGAATCGAACTGTAGTACCCCAAAGGCGATAGTGCTTCGCAACCACGTCCAAAAATCCGCGCTACAGAAAAATGGCGACTTCACTGGGGATGTTATTATACAACGAGATCTTGTTCTCTTCCCATCTCTTAAGAAGAAACCTTAAGAAGTGCCACAGAAAAGTGGCGCCCACCGTGGGGCTCTTTTCTTTTCTTTCTTTCTTTAGGGATTTCACTGGGATAAGACCTTTTTGACTTCACTAGGATCTTAGGTCAAAACCTTTAAAGTTGGAAAGGTACCACAGAATGGCGACTCCGCCGGGGAGCCATTTCTGTCAGGAACATAGGATTCATAGCTCTTTAAAGTCTAGGACTTTAGGATAAATATATATACTGGTTTTCCTAATTGATATCTGTGTTTATTTTTCTGCTAATGGGAATGCGTGTGATGCCACATGTGGAAAGATTAAGTATACACCTAGGAAAAACCTCTTTTAGTAGTGTGGAAACTATTGGAAATGGTTGTCACGCGATACTACTCTCTTCTGATGGCTCTTCGAAAAACATCACCTAGCACGGTTCCCGGCCCGCTGGTGTTTTGTTGACAAGAACTGATGATTTTGAGAGACAGGTACAAAAATCACTAGTATAAACCTTTTGGGGGGGGGGGGGGGGGTAGAGCCTTGACTTCATGACACCGACCCTTTGACCCCATGTTTTTTCTATGTTTTTGTGTGTTGCATTCATGCATTCATCTAAAAAACATTACATCAAAGAAAATTTTCTCTTCTAGTCTCTCTTTTTCAAATTAAACTAAGACAATGATTGCAAATGTCAGAGAAAAAGATTGCACTCATGGATTTCGGTAGAAGGATAACTCATAAGTATACCTTCAGGGTTCCAAAACTAGAGGATTTGAGAGGATTAGCGAGGATGATCACTAACCCTGAAGCTTTCAGAGCCAAGTACGGAGGTCTGCTACCTCTGTTAAGAGTCCATGTGATTGAAGGAATCATGGAGGCACTCATTCAGTTTTACGATCCGATCTATCATAGTTTCACATTCCCAGATTACCAGCTCGCACCAACGCTGAAGGAGTATTCTCACCTAACCGATCTACACATTACTGATCAAGCTCCATTTTCTGGACTGGAAGAAATTCCAAAGGATCAGACCATTGCAAGAGCAATCTATTTGGATGAGTCAGAAATCTAGACTCACATGACCACCAAGGGTGGGCTCCCAGGTTTGCCTGCTCAGTTCCTGACTAAGAAGGCTCTGTACTTTGCTAGTATAGGGAACATGACTGGTTTTGAAAGCATCTTTGTCTTACTCACTTACGGGTTATTTCTGTTTCCCAACATTAATAGCTTCGTCGATATCAACGCCATTAAGGTTTTTCTCATTGGAAACCCTGTGCCAACTTTGCTCGCGGACGCGTATCATTATGTACACTTAGGGAATTTGTACAGCGGAGGGACAATCACGTGCTGTGTACCCCTGCTATATAAATGGTTTGTCTCTCATTTACCTAAGTCTGATGCTTTTTGGGATCATAAGAGTGCATTGCGTTGGTCGCAGAAGATCATGTCTCTTACCAACTCTGATATAGATTGGTGCAATAGGATTTATGACGGGATCAGGATCATTGACCATTGTGGAAACTTCCCCAACGTACCCCTCATAGGAACTAAGGGAGGAATCAACTACCATCCAGTATTGGCTCGTCGTCAATTTGGATACCCGATGAGGCATGTCCCGCGTAATGCTCATTTGGAAGGTCTTTTCTTCAAAGAAGGAGAAAATGACAGAGCACTAAAGATGGAAATAGTGCACGCTTGGAAATATTTTTGTAAGAAAGGACGAGAGTCTCTAGGAAAAACGGACTGTGTCTCAGTGGAGCCTTATCTCCACTGGGTAAAAACTAGAGCTCTCAAGCTAAAGATGCCTTATCCTCGTCACGGAGTTCTTCCGCCGAGGGAATCTGTCATGTACTTCATGACTGAAACAGAAAAACTTCAGGTTACTCTCAACAAAGTTCAACAGGAGAGGAGGTCTTGGAAGAACAAGTACCGCACCCTCAATGTAGAGTGTACCAAAATATAGCGACTGCTAAAACATAAGGATGCTCTGATTGAGATTTTAGAGCAACATGCTGTGGATAATCAGGATGACCAAAGGAATTTGCTCGTTCCTTTCACTTGGCAAAGGAATAACAACCATACAACGGCCCAAGAGCCCCAGTCCAAGAAAAGGAAAGTACCAGAATCAGCACCCGGTTTCTCCCCAGAGAGGACTCGGGACCCCTTAGCTTAGGTTTCTGTTTCCGCACCTTGTAATCTACTGTATTTCTATTTTCGCAATCCTTTGAATTCAATAAAACGGGGTTTCCCCACTGTTTGATATTTGCAATCTAATTGTCGATGTTTATTTTGATTAAACAAAAAAAAACAATTAATATAATCATTGCATTCATCATTCTCACGTCACGTATTCTTCTTACCTACGAATCTCACGTTTGTGTCACGATTCTAGAGTCAAACTGTCTCATTCGTACAACACTCGGGCCAATCGTCAAAAAAAGATGGATGATCTCGAGGAAGAGAATAGAAAGTTGAGAGAAGAGATTGACACTCTGAGAGAGGATATGAGAAAGCTTCATAACGACATGCAAGCCAGGGCAGAAGCTCAGCTACAAAGGACTGTGATCTCGGAGATCACCTCAACGCCCATAGTGGAGAAGTCCGATCCTAGGTACAAAATGCCAAAAGATCGTCCCTGGGGCATGCCACTTAACTATATCCCGGAAGGATATGTTCCGCCGATCAATGAGGATCAGGGGACCGCAGCAGGAACTGCTTGGCCTGAAGGTTACAAACTTTGGGAAAGCGAATATGTTAGGGGCATGACAGCAACTCATGAAGGTTAAAAACTTCGGGAGGCACCGAGAGTCTCGGCCATAATGACTATACCACCGCCCGTGGTACATACTGTCCCGGAAGGACAGATTCCACAGATACCTTTTGGTGGAAACGACAACGTGTTTGAAAGAATGAATGAGTTCCAGGAACAGTTCCTGGGAATGCAGAAAGAACTGCAGGCCCTTCGCGGTCAGGATTTATTTGGAAAGGACGCCGCGGACCTATGTTTGGTCACTAATGTGAAAGTCCCGCACAAATTCCAGGTGCCCGACTTTGAAAAGTACAAGGGTAACTCTTGCCCTCAGAGTCACTTGGTGATGTACGCTCGGCGAATGTTAGCTCAGACAGAGAATCAGGATTTACTGATTCACTACTTTCAGGATAGTTTAACCGGTGCCGTCCTAAAATGGTACATGGGCTTAAACCGTGCTACGATTAGCACTTTCAAAGATCTTGGCACTGCCTTCGTCCAACAATATAAATACAATCTGGACATGGCACCCGACAGAGATCAACTCAGATCAATGTCACAAAAGGACAAAGAAACCTTTAAGGAATACACTCAGCGATGGCGTGAAATTGCCTCTCAAATTTTTCCACCTTTTGAGGAAAAAGAGATGACAAAGATCTTCTTAAAGACCTTAAGCTCATTTTATTATGACAGAATGGTTGCCAGTGCGCCCAGTGACTTCACTGAGATGGTCGGTATGGGAGTTCGTCTTGAGGAAGCCGTCTGAGAAGGACGTCTAGTGAAAGACGATGGATCATCAAATAGTACAAAACGATACGGTAGTGCTCTCCCTAAGAAAAAAGAGCAAGATATTGGGAATATCTCTCTCAGAAAGCAAAGGCGACATTATCAACCAGTAGCAGCTGTAACTCCTGTTATCAATCCTACGCCTATTTCTACGTATCAACCTCAGGTTGCGCAGAGCCAGCCTAATCAACAAAGGACACAACAGCCTCTTCAGTAGGCTCGTCCTCCATACAATAAAAACCGTACAACGCGGCCACCAGGATTTGATCCTATACCCGTATCGTACGCAGAACTATTTCCGTTACTACTGGCTAAGGGCCATGTCCAGACTAAGTCCCCTCTTACAGTACCGGAAAATCCGCCTTTTTGGGTTAAGGTGGATCAGACCTGTCCTTACCATCAAGGAGGACCAGGGCATAACATAGAGAACTGTCTCAATTTCAAATCCGACGTGCAAAAGCTTGTTAGGAGCAGGGTCTTATCTTTCAAGGATACAAATCCTAATGTTCTCACAAACCCGCTGCCTCAACACGAGAAAGCTACAGTCAATTTGATAGAGGGAGAGACTAACAACGTCTATCAAATTCATGATGTTCTCTTGTTAAGGACCAATCTGGTCAAGATGCATTACAGAGAGAGTGGATATGGCCATGTGCCACCTCATAACTATCACCAGTGTGATATCTGCTCTAAAACCAATCGAGGATGTTCTGTGGTGCAATCAGCTCTACAGGAACAGATGGATCTCGGATGGATCCAAGAGTACCGAGTTCGTGGAGTTAACATGGTTTACACGAATTCTAACATCATTCAGAACCACGACGTTCGTGCAATGAATGTCAGCTTGGTGGCGATGCACTCCAGGTAAAGCCAGTATCATAATCTGCCGCGGCACGATTACAGTTCCTGTCTGACTTGCTCAGTAAACAAACAGGGATGCTCTTTTATACAAGAGGCCCTCCAGCATCAGATGGATCTTGGATGGATCCAGGACTACCATGATAGGAATCCCTATCAGATTAACATGATTCAAATCTTCGATATTCGCTTGATGAATACCAGCCTGGTGGAGTTACATGCTAAACAGGTCCGGCTCGGGTTCCTGGTATCACATGATTATCAGAGCTGTAGGGCGGGTTGCGAAAATGATCAAAGCTGTGTCCTTGTCCAGGAAACCCTTCAGCACTTGTTGAACCACTGGTGGCTTCCAATCTATATGGATGAAGACACCCAACAAATTAGTATTACCAACGGGAACCCTACTCGGCATCAAAGTCGGGACGTTCGATCTGTGGAAATTGACCTAGTAAGGTTACATTGTATTCAAAGTGGGCCTGGCCAGGTGCCACCACACAACTATGAACGTTGTAGAGTCTGTTCAGAAAGTAACCAAGGATGTTACCTTATGCGAGAAGCTCTTCAGGGTCAGGTGGATCGTAGAGAGATTCGCCCATATCCGGGTTCTGGACCAATCAACTGGGCGCCGGACTACCTCGCTGATCAAATTGAGGATGTTGTCGTAATCTCTGATCATCAGAAGGCTAGGGATGTTTGTACCATCATCCCTCTACTTGACGAATCGAGAGTTCCCAACCAGGAGCGGATCGAAATTGCTTACGATGGTCGGAAAACTCAGAAGGCTCCCATAGTCATCTATCTACCAGGACCATTACCGTATGAATCAACTAAGGTTATCCCTTACAAATACGGTGCAACAACAGTCGAGAATGGAAAGGAAATTCCATTACCCTCCGTCGTGAATATTGCAGACATCAGTCGAGTAACACGGAGTGGTCGAATCTTCAACCGAGGAGTTGGAGAACTTAACAAAGAAAAGGAACCTCAGACAGAAGTTCCCAATCCACAAGTCGGTCAATCCAGTAATCCCGACCTTTCGAAAAACAACGATGAGATGCTGAAGCTCATCCAAAGGAGTGAATACAACATTGTTGATCAACTATTACAAACTCCTTCAAAGATCTCTGTGCTGTGACTTTTACTCAGTTCAGAAGCGCACAGGGAGGCTCTACAGAAAGTCTTGGAGCAAGCCTTTGTAGAACAGGATGTAACAATCAGACAGTTCGATAGCATTGTCTCTAACATCAGTTCCTGCAATAACTTGGGATTTAGTGATGAGGAGTTACCTGAAGAGGGTCGCCGTCATAACATGGTGCTCAATATCACGGTCAGCTGCCAGGGTGATGCTTTAGCCAGCGTACTGGTAGACACAGGGTCAGCCCTGAATGTTATGCTGAAGTTCACTTTGATGCAATTATCCTTCAAAGGATCCCCGATGAGAACCAGTGAGGTCGTCGTCAAAGCATTTGACGGGTCCAGAAAATCGGTTATCGGCGAAGTCGACCTTCCCATGACTATTGGTCCTCACACTTTCCAAGTCGTTTTCCAGGTCATGGACATCCGGGCAACGTATAGTTGTTTATTAGAAAGACCTTGGATACATCAGGCTGGGGCGGTCACCTCGACCCTCCAACAAAAGTTAAAGTTCGTCCAGAACAACCAGCTCGTCACGGTTTGTGGAGAACAAGCCTTGCTCGTGAGTAACTTATCATTATCTACTGGTGTAGAACCCGAGGAGGTTATTAGAACTCAGTTCCAAGCACTGTCGGTGAGCAAGGACAATCAATCCGAAGAGGGAAATTCCATTTTCTCATACAAAGATGCTATCAAAGCGGTCGAGAGTACCAATACAATAGGATGGGGATAGCTAGTCGTTCCCACTGACAATAAAACAAGGAAGGGTCTTGGTTTTTCTGCAACCTGTACCCAGACAGCTACTACCAGCAATTAAAGTCTTCATCCCCTTCAAGACTTCTTCAATAGTGGCGGTTTCCTTCACCCAGTGCCTCAAGAAGTGCATACCATCAATAAAGATGATTCCTCTGATATGGAGGAAGAATGAGAGTCCTATCTTAACAAGGACGGGTATATGTCTCAGGACGAAACGCAGACTCCCTTTTGCTTTCCTGCACAGAGTCCGAGATTTATACCAAGGTCAGATGTCAAAATGATATACGGAGATTGTGATCCTGAAGGATGGCGTGCTCCACCAAACTCATTAGAGGAGGACACTCTGATGAAGGACAACTTTGACCACAACTATTATGGCCCGATGGATGGCTTGCCAATGTGGCAGCCGTATCCAGGAGACTTGGGGCAAGGAAATCAGCCGAACAATGAAAATCAGCTGAGCATCATTAAAAGAATACCTGCGTCCCCACCATGTCATGGGATCAACAATCAGGTCATTCAGAAAACATCCAGTACGACGATGAATTTGCAATGTTTGCAGGACTTGAATTCATCACCTATGCTTTTCCAGAGGTCAACGTCATCGAGAAAGATGACTCATCCAGTTCCAAAGAAGTATGGGACACCTTGGGACAACCGAGTGGAAAATACAACTTCATGGTCAAGTACACTGCTCCCGAAAGCTCTCGTATCAGGTTCGAAGACATCCAGCCAACTGGATGGGGAGATCTACTTGAGAGCACCAATGCTATGCAAAATGTAACAGAGGAATCCTCCTACGACAACTCTGCCTGGGAGACAGATTCCAATGATCCTGCTCCACCAAAAATCAGCGTTATTTCTAAAGACAAATCAAGGAAGGTACCAGACTTTGTGATTCACTGAGGAGTTCGCCGCCAATGGGTTGCTGTCGATGTTCCGAAGATTGTTCATAAGTCAAATTAATTGCCGTCTTTAACCTTTCACCCTGCCCAGGTGAAATAGATGTTTTGATAGGGCTCACTTTCTGTAAATTTCCCTCTTCGCTTTGCATAAGGCGACAGAGTTTTGTTTTATAGGGCTGTAGTTTCAAGAATCGACTTGTTCATTAATAAAATAACGTCGTTCTGTAATTTCCGCATTAATTGCTGTTTTCTCTTTTTGCTTTTCTCAGAAAATGGTAATCCTAAAAAATAATTCAATAATAAAAACAAGCAGTAAAAGAAAATACACTACACACACTCTTGCATTTCCTCTATCTCTTCTAAACACATATCATACCGTCATGCAGATTGCTTGTTTTAAACCCCGTTGAAACATATGATCCGATGCCTTCTCCCAACTTTGAGTTCCCGATATTTGAGGCTGAAGAAGAGAATGACGACGAAATTCCAGAAGAGATCTCCCGATTACTCAGACAGGAGGAAAGGTCCATTGAACCTCATAAAGAACCGTTGGAAACGGTAAACTTAGGTTCAGAAAAAGAGAGAAAAGAAATCAGGATTGGGGCAATGCTCAGTCCAACTGCCAGAGAGGGTTTGATAAAGCTTCTCAAAGAATTCCCCGATGTATTCGCTTGGTCCTATCAGGATATGCCAGGGTTGAATACCAGCATCGTGGAACATTATTTACCGTTGAGATCAGAATGTCCGCCAGTAAAACAGAGGTTGAGATGGACTCACCCGGACATGGCCATTAAAATCAAGAAGGAGGTACAGAAACAGATTGACGTGGGTTTCCTCGCCACATCAGAATATCCTCAATGGTTAGCCAACATTGTACCCGTTCCGAAAAAGGACGAAAAGGTCAGAATGTGTGTCAATTACAGAGATCTAAACAAGGCTAGTCCAAAGGACGACTTTCCTTTACCACACATTGACATGCTGGTTGACAATACATCAAAGTTCAAAGTTTTCTCATTCATGGATGGATTCTTGGGCTATAACCAGATCAAAATGGCGCCGAAAGACATGGAAAAAACTTCATTGATTACCCCATGGGGTACCTTTTGTTACAAGGTAATGCCGTTCGGTTTGAAGAACGCCGGGGCAACCTATCAAAGGGCCATGACTACTCTGTTTCATGACATGATACACAAAGAAATCGAGGTATATGTCGATGACATGATTGCCAAATCTAAGATAGAGGAGGAGCATGTGACCCATCTGTCAATGCTATTCGAGCGGTTGAGAAAGTACAAACTCCACTTGAATCCCAACAAGTGCACGTTCGGTGTCCGTTAAGGGAAACTCTTAGGGTTCATCGTCAGCCAGAAAGGAATTGAGGTTGATCCTGACAAGGTCAAGGCCAATCAAGAAATGCCTTCTCTAAAGACTGAAAAACAAGTCAGAGGATTCCTAGGACATTTGAATTACATTTCCAGATTCATATTCCTCATGACCGCAACATGTGCGCCGATTTTCAAATTACTTAAAAAGAATCAGGACTGCGCTTGGACAGAAGACTGTCAAACCGCCTTCGATAGTATCAAGGAGTACCTGTTGAACCCTCCAATTTTATCACCTCCAGTGGAAGGAAGACCACTGATTATATACCTCACAGTCCTAGAGGACTCAATGGGCTGTGTACTTGGCCAACAAGACGAAACCAAAAGGAAGGAGTCTGCCATCTACTATTTGAGCAAGAAATTCACCGACTGCGAGACTCGGTACACTATGCTTGAGAAAACTTGCTGCGCTTTGACTTGGGCAGCCAAATGTCTGCGCTAGTACATGATTCGTCACACTACTTGGTTGGTCTCCAAGATGGATCCGATCAAGTATGTCTTTGAAAAACCTGCTCTCACCGGGAAGAATTGCCCGTTGGCAGATGTTGATGTCAGAATATGACATCGAATACCACGCTCAGAAAGCCGTTAAAGGAAGTGTTTTAGCCGATCATTTGGATCATCAACCAATTGACGATCAAGAATCAATCGGGTTTGACTTCCCAGACGAAGATGTCATGTATTTGAAAATGAAAGATTGCGATGAACTGCTACCCAGTGAAGGGCCAGAACCAGGTTCCCAATGGGGACTTATCTTTGACGGAGCTGTCAATCATTACAGAAACGGAATTGGGGCAATTATTGTCACCCCTCAGGGTACCCATATTCCTTTCACTGCCCGACTTACGTTCAAGTGCATAAACAACGAGGCTGAATACGAAGCTTGTATTATGGGTCTCGAGGAAGCAATTGATTTGAGGATCAAAAACTTGGACGTATATGGCAACTCAGCACTGGTTATCCATCAGATTAAAGGAGATTGGAACACATACCAATCAGGATTGATTCCTTACAAAGACTACGCGAGAAGGTTGTTACCATTCTTCAACAGAATTGAGTTTCATCACATCCCTCGGGAAGAAAATCACATGGATGATGCCTTAGCCACTCTCTCTTCCATGATTAGTGTAGGTCAATGGAATAACCTACCTAAGATCGACATAATGCGCCTTGAACGGCCCGCTTACATCTTCACGATTGAAGCAGTCATAGACGACAAACCTTGGTATCACGATATCAAATGCTTCCTTCAGAAACAAGAGTACCCACCTGGGGCACTAAGGAAGGACAGGAAAACCCTCAGAAGGCTGGCAGGCAGTTTCTTCCTGAGCGGTGATACTCTCTATAAGAGAAATTTTGACATGGTCTTGCTCCGATGTGAAGACAAACCAGAAGCAGACATGCTGATAAAAGAAATTCACGAAGGGTCCTTTGGCACTCATGCCAACGGACACACAATGGCGAGAAAAATTCTGAGAGCAGGGTGCTACTGGTTTACCATGGAATCCGACTGCTACAAGTACATGAGGAAGTGTCACAAGTGTCAGATATACTCTGACAAAATTCATGTACCGCCAACGCATCTCAAAGTTCTTTCTTCCCCACGGCCTTTTTCCATATGGGGAATCGACATGATTGGCTTGATTGAGCCCAAAGCTACAAACAGACATCGGTTCATCCTGCTAGCCATTGATTACTTCACTAAGTGGGTCGAAGCAGCGTCGTACGCTAATGTAACCCGACAAGTGGTGGTCCGATTTATCAAAAACAATATCATCTGCCGTTATGGTGTTCCTAGCCAGATCATTACAGATAATGGATCCAACTTGAACAATAAGATGATGAAAGAGTTGTGCGCAGAGTTCAAGATTGAACACCATAACTCATCTCCCTACCGACCAAAGATGAACGGAGCGGTAGAAACGGATAACAAGAACATCAAAAAGATTGTTCAAAAGATGGTTGTAACCTACAAAGATTGGCACGAGATGCTACCCTTTGCTCTTCACGGTTATCACACATATGTCCGCACTTCAACAGGGGAAACCCCTTTCTCTCTAGTATATGGAATGGAGGCAGTGCTCCCCATAGAAGTAGAGATCCCATCAATCCGGGTATTACAGAAGCTGAATGGTGTCAAAGTCGACACGACGAACTCAACCTGATCGAAGAGAAACGAATAACGACACTATGCCACGGTCAGTTGTATTAGCAAAAAATGAAGATGGCGTTTGAAAAAAAGGTTCGACCTCGCGTCTTCAGGAAAGGAGACCTTGTGCTAAAAAAGATACAATCATTTCTCACTGATTCTCAGGGCAAATGGACTCCGAATTATTACGGCCCCTATGTGGTCAAGAAAGCTTTCTCAGGCGGTGCCTTGAGACTTGCAACCATGGACGGAGAGGAATTTGCCTACCCCACAAATGTTGATATAGTCAAGAAATACTTCGCCTAAAAAAAAAACATCTCGGTGGATTGAAAACCCGAAAGAGCGGTCCAGGCCAAAATTAGAGACATGATCAAAAATCATCCCGGTGGATTGGAAATCTCAAAGTACAATCCAGACAAAAATTAGGGATAACGACAAGTAACTACTTTCGACAAAGGGGCAAGTCCCTCAGCAGCAGTTACATCATCCGTCAGGAAAGCTCCAGTCACGATCATCTTCGACAGAAGCTCAGGATGCCCAGAATTCAAAGTTGGTAGAAGGATAACAGTCGTTATGTTTCAATGTAGCCCTTTTCCCTTAAATTACCATTTTCAAACTTTGTAAATACTCTATGGAATCACGCGCTTGGCTGATTTCCATCCTATCAATAAAATTTGAGCTCTTGTGCTTTTGTTTGCAATTCTTATTTGTTTTAGCTTTACAGAATGATGTTTTTAACATGATCAACGATTCTTGAAACGAAACAAAAAATGAATTTACTTGTCAAACTTTTTCTGCTTTTAAAAATAAAGATGGCAATTTCTTTTGACTGTTGAACATCGAAAGAACATCGATCGCTTCTCCAAAGGTGTTCGAGCCAAAAAGTGCAGAATCAAAGTACTTCTTCTAAACCAGTATGCCTGAATAAAGGATCAGCTATGTCAGATGCGAATGCTCCGTTTGACATCCTCGGCCGAGTTCCCATCTCCTAAGCCCGACTAACATAGCTCCCCACAGGGACTATCTCTCCTAAGCAAGGCGGAATTGCTATCTTGAACCAGCGATATTTCTACATGCGCCACAACGGCCGAGTATCCCGTCGTGTTCATCCGTCAGTTTGTATGTCGCGTCAGTTTTGTCAGCATATACATACATACATACATCATGCATTATTGATTTGCATTCACATTCATATTGCATCACTATCACTCCTGTCGGTCTTGTCCCCTAGTGATAACAGTCCTCTCAATCGAGTTGATCGTTCTTTCCTCGTCAGGAAAGGTTGCGTCTGAACAATATCTCTCCTCCAGTTTAGTTCTGGATCAGAATTGGCCCTTGACCACTTTGATAACTTGAACCTCTGAAAGACCAGAGAACCTTCAACCGATGTCACTCTTCGCCATTGAAGATGATATTTTCGCTTTCCCGGATTAAGGAAAATCCCTAGAGGAAGCCTCTTAATCAGAGATTCGGCAATACAGCAGTTTTTCTCTGAAAAAAACCCGCTGATGAAAAGGTCATCAGCACCTCAAAATTGGATCACATCATATGGCGTTTCTCCGGGAGGATCTCGAGAAAAGTATGATGCAATATCCCCAAGCGTGAAAGCAGTTTCTCAAGAGACTCGTTTTCCCCAGTAGAGTCGACAAATGGCGTCTCTAAATAGAGAAGTTTGTACAACTCTACAACTCAGACGACTGGGTTCCCCAGCAACTCTGACATCAAACTTTTTCTATCAAATAACATCTCCCCAGGAAAATTCGGCGAGAAGTTTGAGGAAAACCGCTACGAATAGCGTCCCTTGTCAAGAAAGTTTATTGACAAAAGAAACTAAGACCAGTTCCTTGGTGGGAAACCAGGATCGAGGGGAAGTTTATTTCAAAAACTTAGACCAGTTCCTTGGTAGGAAATCAGGATCGAGGGGAAGTTTACATCAGAAACTGAGACCAGTTCCTTGGTAGGAAACCAGGATCGAGGGGAAGTTTACATCAGAAACTGAGACCAGTTCCTTGGTAGGAAACCAGGATCGAGGGGAAGTTAACATCAGAAGCTAAGACCAGTTCCTTGGTAGAAAACCAAGATCGAGGGGAAGTTTTTGCCTTTTCTAAGCATCATTGTTTAGCAAAAGAAGAAGGACTGGAAAATTGCCATTCTTAACCACCATCAAAATTTCGGGTATTCCGATATTTAATCCTCTTGCACCCCGAATGCCAGAATACCTTCGCCATTCACACCTTCGGGTCCAAGAAAATTAAATAGGGGCATCTGTCAAACCCCAAACTTTGACCACTAAGATTTTCCATCATTGTCCAAATCATCATCACAATATGGAGGAACCATTATACCTCATCAGTCTCCCCAAAGATGGGTGAGCATCCACTACAATCAAATTTAGGGTTTCAAGCCCTCTCAGAGCTTTTAGATAAAGGATCAATCAAGAAATGACATGATCTTCAACTTGTCTAGCCTCTCAAATATCCACCAGGGATCAAGAGGACTCCCACTTTAAGGATTAAGCACGAGGCTGCTCCCTTCCAGGTGGATCAAGCCTCCAGATCGCTAGTGTCACCAAATAAGGGTTTGGTCGACCAGGGCCTCCAGATGAAAATTTTCCTCTGGGCATGAGCCAATGCTTTAAATCATAACCTAATATACCCCATGGAACCTCATGGACCCAAGCATCAAGTCAATTTGACCACAGGGGATGCATACATAAAAAATCAGGAATTAGGGTTTCTTGACCTAATTCACCCCTAAGTTGACTTTTGGGACAAATCATGAGCCAAGACCTCAAGAGAGGATTTGAGGGTCTCCAACATACCACATTGATTCATTTGTAACAATGGATTGATCCAGGAAGCTTGATCAGCAAGTCTCAATTTCATCAGTACCACAGTTAGGGTTTCGCGAGAAAAGTCAACTGTAGCTTTGACTTTTGACCAGGACATGCTCCCAAACCCTAAGACATGATTCAATATACCCTATAACACCCTTAGAACATGTCCATCAAGTTTGATTTAGGTCAAGGACATGATTTCCTAAAGGACCGCACAGTTTGGAATTCATCTGATAAAAAGTCAACTGTGCACAAAAGTCGACTTTGAGTTTCTAAGATTTTTCACAAAAATTGTTTTTTAACCCTAAAATGATGTTAATGTATGATTTGAATCATCATTCATCAAGAAAAATCAAGAAAAGTGGGATAACTTGTAAAAGGGGTAACCATAAAAACTTAGAAAATTTTCTAAGTTATGAACAAAGTGGCAAGGGTACCAACTTTGGAGGATCATAACTCCTAAATCACAAAGCCATTTTTCCCCATCCAAAGCTTGATTTGTAGATCTCATTACCCTCTACAAAAGCTTAAAACTGACCTACCTCCAAATTCCTCATGGATTTTGAGTTATGGAATGATCAAAATCACAAAAAATGAAAATGTCACTTTTTTCCAACACTTAGTGAAATTTTCATTAAGTCAGAATCTGCCTTCACTTTTTTCCAAATGTAGGAGGTTTTTTCACTTGGATCCAAAAGGTATCAAAACCAAATATGATCAAACAGTTGTTGTATCATATGAGGGCTTTCCAAAATGGCCAAGAACATCACCAAATTCCACTTGAGCCATGAGATATGACAAGGGCAATATGCCTTGCTGAAAACTGCCAAGGCTAGGAAGAATTTTGCATTTTTGCTTGATTTGGAAAAATCAGATAATTCCAAGCCTTTTCATCACTTTGGACACATCTAAGGATCAAATCTAAAGGGGACAAACACTGAGCCAAGCATCCAAAGTCCTTGGAACAAGAAGTAGCATGCCAAACCTAGAATTGCCTAAAAGAGGGACAAGACTCCAATTTTGGATTGAAGCATTCAATGCATACACCAAAGTGGCATGGACTGAGCCATTTGCAACTGAATTCAGTCAAGACTTATCCAAGACCAAGGGAACCACAGCCTTGTGCCCTAACCTCTAGTCAATGGCTAGAGGAGACTTGGATTCCAAAGTGGAACCAAAACAAACTTGCTCTACTATAAATAGAGCTCATTTGTGTTCAGTTTGAGTACACCAAAGCCATCAAACATATGCTTTCCTCAAAATAACTTCTTTCACTCCAAAATGCATTCTTTAGCAAGGTAACTCTGAGTTTTTGAGTTAGAGAGCATTTCCATCACAGCTCATGATCGTAACACCTCATAAACATCATATGTAGGTGATCCAAAACATCAAAAGTGATCTGTAACACCAAAATCACAAAGTCACCTCTCAAAACCTCCAAATAGGCCTTTTGTGCCTTTTTCAAGCCATGTCTTGATTCAGTCACTTTCCAAACCAGATAAAACCTCAAACACACTCCAAATAACATCCTTGAACTGTCCCAAATGGTTCCCCCCATCTGGAACACCATTTGAGAGAGTTGTTATTTTGGTCATTTTAACCCCTTTTGCAAGAAAGAGCCAGTTTGTGTTTTTGAAGGTTCCAGCTGATTCCAACCATCCTCAAAGCTTCTAAGGGATCATTTGAGAGTGTCCAAAGCATCAAACCATTTCTGGAACAAGAAGTTTGGCAGATTGCACAGAAAACTCCAAAAGCTCAAAAAGAGGTAAGCATCATGACTTGAACTTTCCAAAATATGCATTGCTTTGAAGTCCACTGATCATACACACCTCATACATGTTATATATGTTGTGTTTGGACCAATTCATCATGTAATTCATGCCTGTATCAAAGTGTAGCATAGAAAATGCAATTATAGGCCTTTTTCAAAACCACTACCGGGTTTTGAGGAGGGAGTATGATCTGAAAAAAATACCACCACCATTGGATTCCTTGTGAAATTCTAGGCCAGATGCATATAAATTTTGTCCCCAAACATTGAGAAAAGAGAAAGTTATGGACCTTCCCGTTTCTTGGCAAAACTTGCCTTGCCTTGCCTTGACCAGACCTAGAAAACAAGGCATGCCTTGTATATTGTGGTTTCACTTCAAGCAATGGATGTATCACCACCCTAGTGGTAAGGCGCGCGCCCTATAACCTTGAGGTCGTGGGTTCAAACCCCACCCATGCCATTTTGTGTTTTCTCACATTTTTGCTATTTTTTCCAATATTTCATGTTTTATTAATTAATTGGAAAATTAACAACTCTTTCAATTTTAATTATTTTTGATTGGTTCTTTTTGAAAAAAATCACAAAAATATTTAAATATTTTATTCCACAAAAAAATTAAGTTTATGTTATTTATTTAATGTAATTAGTATTTTTGTGAATAAATTCCTTTTTAATGTTTTTAAACATTTTAAAAGTGAATATTTACTTTGAGAATCAAAACCAAGTGAGTTTTAATTAATCTTGTGATAAAAACATCATTTTTCAAACCTTAAACAAAAATCACAAATGGCTTATTCAAACTTATTTGGTATTTTATTTGATTTTCTTTAAATATTTACTTTTAAAGAATAACAAATTAGGGTTTCTTTGATTTTCACCCTTATCAAACAATTTCAAACACTTTTGGGCCTCTAATAGAGTGTAAGACCCAATCCTTTGTAAATACAAACCTATTTTGGGCCTCACTTATTGTATAAGTCCCGTTGTATTTCAAAAAGTTCGACGCAATCATCGTCCGTTGAAAAACAAATCTTGGGCCTCTCCTCGAGCTATAAGACCCAATCAAAACTTCTTGGGCCTTTAATAGAGTGTAAGACCCAATCCCCTTTTAACCAAAATAATTTTTGGGCCTCAGATATTGTATAAGTCCCTATGCGTTAAAAGAAAATCTCGGCGCGATCGCCATTTCAAAACAAAACCCTGGCCCTCTCCTTGAGCTGTAAGCCCCACCACTGGTTAAAAATAAATCTTTGGCCCTCTTGAGAGAGTGTAAGACCCATCCCCTTGTACAGAAAACTTTTTGGGCCTCAGTCACTTGTATAAGTCCCTCTGTACAAAACGACAGTGCGATCACTGATAAACCTTGGGCCTCTCCTTGAGTTGTAAGCCCCAACATCTTTTCAAAATACTTTCTCCTTTGATTTTGAATATACTGTTGTTTTCAATCTTTCTTTGTTGAATAACTAACCAAACATCATGGAAGCTCTACAACCGAGTAAGTGGTTATATGCTTTCTTTATCCGCTTTCATATACATATAACTGTATTGTGGGGCTGTTTCGCTGTAAGTCTTCTTTCATAAACTCATATCAACTGTGTAATACTAGTATATATATTTAGAGTTTCCCCGACAACTATGTCTAGCACTAAGCCCTATTGGTCACTCTTAAATAGACAAAACTAGATCCCCATAGGATTACCAGATACAGTCTTCCCTCCTCTTGGGGTTAAACAATATGGAGACGTGAAAGGCAGCATTCTCGGTGAACCCTTTTTCAGACTGTCACCCTTAGAAATCGTCAAAGAAACTCTACTCCCCAGAGATGATCTTTTCTCCATGAATGGCATCTCTTGAGTTTCTTCCAAATTCTCAGACTTTCCTGGCTTGATCTATTCTTTGTGAATAGCCTGTCTTGAATTTCTCGAGGTTTGGGGACCCACAGACTTCTTAAAAGCATCCCCGCCTCCTCTTGTGGGTTATACAAGGACCCTACGGCTTCTTAGAAGTATTCACAGCCTCCTCTTAGGCTTCGTATAAGGATTCTTTCTTCGGGAAGAGAGCCTCCTCTTGGGCTTCGTACAAATTGTCCCTCGGCTTCTTAAAAGTTTCCAGCCTCCTGTTGGACTTCGTACAAATTGTCCCGACGACCTCCTAGAGGTATAGGAACAGAAATTAGTCATCTTAATAGAACAGTCTTTCAAAGAGTCTAGATGTTTCTACCATGAACGTACTACTACTATTTCTTTAAGCATAGTACAAAAGATAAAACTCTAGACTTGGACAGTCTAATCTCCTTGAGTCTCGAAGGCATTCTCAAGTAGGGGAAAACACCAGTAGACTCGGACAGTCTCCAATACCCTCTGGATTCCCCATTTCCTTAAAGAACAGGAAATAACCCTGATCCTCTGATCAATCCCAAAGCATAGTCTTACCTTTAATCAGTCTCTTTATAAGAACTGATTTCCTATTTTAACCAACCTACTGGACCTGTCACTCAACTAAAACAGCAATCCTTTTCGCCTCTATCTCGGGCTTCGTACGAGATACAAAAAGACTCTCTTGTTGAGTCAATCTCTCTTTAGCCTCCATCTCGGGCTTTGTACGAGATACAAAAACACTCTCTTGTTGAGTATAAAAGACTCTCTTGTTGAGTCAACCTTTAGGCTCGGTCTTGGGCTTCGTACAAGACACATCTAAAAACACTATCTTGTTGAGTCAAACCCTTTTAGCCTCTATCTCGGGCTTCGTACGAGACACATAAAAACACCCTCTTGTTGGGCCAATCGCCTCCTCTTAGGCTTTGTATAAGAAAACCCCGGTTGAGTTAATCAATCTTTTAGCATCAAAACTGTGCCTCGTTCACAGGACACAAACATCAACAACTCCTTTCATCTAATCGCTGTAAGCGGCAAGCCTCTGGATTATTTACATCCAAGCCTAAGGAAAGATGGCATTGCTCTAAACTGAGTTAAAGTCTTCCCCTTCAGGTTAAAACCCCCTATAAAGGAAATTATGGCATTGCTAGGATTCACATATCCCGGTTAAACTAATCCTCCTTTATATTCAGTCACCCAACAGTTGTGGCAAACAGAACCCCTTTAGAGATGAAAAATTCTCTCTAAAGTCAAAACCCTTTAGCTTCACATCTTGGGCTTCGAACAAGATACAAATAGACCTTTCAGCTTCACATCTTGGGCTTTGAACAAGATATAAACCACCTTTTCATCTTCACGTCTTGGGCTTTGAACAAGACACTGAAACACCATTTCCTCCCATAGAATAGGAGGAACTACGATCGCTCTGATTTCTCTGTTTCGGTAAACGGGAATATGTAGGCATAAGATTGAAAGAAAAATCTGAGCGAGCACACTAATCCAAAGTCCCAAATCCCAGACCTTCACATATCAATCGAAAAGCATCAGTCTTAAACTCTCACCAATCACCCAGGCACTATTTTAACAAAATAACTTAAGAGAGACCCACAATCTCAATAGCATCTATAAACCAACAGTCATCTGTTTAAACTCAGTATGCAAGCAGGGTTAATTAGAGACATCTATTTCCCTTTCTTCATCAGCTTCAATAGGATAAAAAATGAATCGAACTGTAGTACCCCAAAGGCGATAGTGCTTCGCAACCACGTCCAAAAATTCGCGCTACACCTAATTTTAGACGTAGTTGCCGGGGAAAACTCTAAATAACTATACTAGTATATATACAGTTGATATATGATGAGTATTTAAAAGGATGTGAAAGAAGACTTACAGTGAAACAGCCCTACAATGCAGTTATATATATATATATATATATATATATATATATATATATATATATATATTAAAACGGTAAATAAAAGCGGATAAACACTTACCCGTTGTAGAGCTTCCATGCTGTTTTGTTAGTTGTTCAACAAAGAGACTAAAGAAAGTTTTGATAACGACATATATTTGAATTCAAAATCAAAGGAGAAAGTGCTTTGAAAAGATTGTTGGGGCTTACAGCTCAAGGAGAGCCCAAGTTTTAACGATGATTGCACCGTTGTTTTGAAAACTGTACAGAGGGACTTATACAATATGTGAGGCCCAAAAGGGTGTTATTTACAAAGGGGTTGGGTCTTACACTCTATTAGAGGCCCAAAAAGTATTTTAAAGAAAAGAAATGGGAGTTATAACAAGAGGGTAGGCCCAAATGATTTTATTTTAAACTGGCGATCGCGCCGAGATTTTTGAAAACACCGTGGGTCTTATACAATGACTGAGGCCCAAACTATTTTGGTTTCAAAGAGGTATTGGGTCTTATTCTCTATTATAGGCCCAAAAAGTGTTTTTTTTTTAAAAGATTAGGGTGAAAATCAAAGAAACCCTAATTTTATCATTTTTTAAAGTAATTTTCAAAAAAAATTAATTAAAATGATAAAAATACCAAATAAGTTTGAATGAACAACTTGCGATTTTTGGTTAAGGTTGGAAAAATGATGTTTTAATCACAAGATGAATTAAAACTCATTTGGTCTTGATTTTTCAAGGTGGATATTCATTTTTAAAAGGTGTAAAAACAATAAAAATGAATTTATTTACAAAAATATAAACTATATTAAATAATTAATATAAATCTGATTTTTTTTTGTGGAATAAAATATTTTAACATTTTTGTGATTTTTTGCAAAAAGAACCAATCAAAAATCATTAAAATTGAGAGAGTTATTAATTTTCCAAATCATTTAAAAATAATATGAAAAATAACAAAGAGTGGGAAAAATGATAAAAAGAGGATCTGGGGCGAGGGGGATTCGAACCCCAGACCTCTTGTATGCAGCGCGTGCCCTCTACCACTGGGGTGTTGATACATCAGTGTATCAAAACTACCCCATGGATATATGAGGGTTGCCTTGTTTTTAGCCTGGCCAAGGCAAGGCAATGCAAGATTTTGGCCAAAAACGTGAAGCTTGTAACTTTCTTATTTCTCCATGGATTGGGACAAAATTTAGGTCTATCCTGCCTAGAATTTCACAAGGAATCCAATGGTGGTGGTGGTTTTTTTTCCAGATGAGGCTCCTATTGAAAAACCCGATAGTGGTATTGAAATAGGCCATGATTTGCATTTTCTATGCTACCTCTTGTTACAGGCATGAATTACATGATGAATTGGTTCAAACACAACACATATAACATGTATAAGATGTGCATGTTCAGTGGACTTCAAAGCAATGCATATTTCAAAGAGTTCAAGTTGTGATGCTTACCTCTTTATGAGCTTTTTGTGCAATCTGTCAAGTGCTTTGTTCCAGAAACAATATGATGCTTTGGACACCCTCAAATGATCACTTAGAAGCTTTTAGAATGGCTGGAACCAACTGGAATCCTCAGGAACAAGTTTGAGCTCTTTCTTGCAAAAGGGGCAAAAGTGACCAATATAGCAAATCTCTCAAATGTTGTTCCAGATGTGTGGAACCATTTGGGATAGTTCAAGGATGATATTTGGAGTGTGTTTGAGGTTTTATCTGGTTTTGAAAGTGACTGAATCAAGGCGTGGCTTGAAAAATGTAAAAAAGTCCAATTCTGAGGTTTTGAGATGGGACTTTGTGATTTTAGTGTTACAGGTCACTTGTGAGAGTCTCGACAGCTTAGATATGACATATTGGATGTGTTTGGATCATGAGTTGTGATGGAAATGCTCTCTAACTCAAAAACTCAGAGTTACCTTGCTAAAGAAGGTATTTTTGCCTAGAGAAAGAGATTTTGAGGAAAGCAAGTGTTGTGGTGCTTTGGGGTACTTAAACTGAGCACAAATGAGCTCTATTGATAGTAGAGAAAGTTTGTTTTGCAAGTAATAGTGAATGGCAATTGCAGCAGAGGTTTGACCAATTGTAGCATTTTGGAATCTTAAGTATCCTCTAGCCATTGACTAGAGGTTAGAGCACAGGCCTTTGGTTCCCTAGTTCAGAGATCATCCTTGACTCGTTCAGTTGGAAAAGGCTCAGTTCATGCCACCTTGGTGCATCCATTGAATGCTCCAAAACAAAATTGGAGTCTTGTCCCCTTTTTAGGCATTTTTAGGTTTGGCATGCTACTTTTAGTTCCAAAGACTTAGGAGGCTTATGGATCAGTGTTTGTTCCTCCTTGGTCTCCCCCTGAGATGTTCAGATGGATAAAATTGTTTGTCACTTGTACAAATTGCTCAAATCGAGCAAAATGCACAAATCTGCCTTGTTATGACAGTTGCAGCAATACATATTGCCACTGTCATAACTCTTAGCTCAAATGGAATTTGATGGAGTTCTTGGTCATTTTGGAAAGCTCTCATATGATACAACATATGTGTGATCATAGTTTGTCTTGATACTTTTTGAATCCAAGTGAAAAATGACCCTACATTTTGAAAAAAATGAAACAGATTCCGACTTAGTGAAAATTTCACTAAGTGTTGAAAAAAATGTCATTTCATGTTTTCAGTCATTTTGATCACTCCACAACTTAAAATCCATGAGGAATTAGAATGAGGTGTAGTTGACACTTTTAAAGTATGCCATGAGAGCTAGAAATCCATCTTTGGAACAACCAAAATGGTTGCTTGGATCACAAGTTATGATCCTTGGAAGTTGGTACCCTAGCCACTTTGTTCCATAACTTAGAAAATTTCTAAGTTTTTTATGGTTACCCCTTTTACAAGTTATCCCACTTTTCTTGATTTTTCTTGATGAATGATGATTCCAATCACACATTAACATCATTTTAGGGTTAGGGAACCATAATTGATCAAACAATCAAAATTTCAAACTTTGACTTTTGGGCACAGTTGACTTTTTATCAGATGAATTCCAAATTGTGCAATCCTCTAAGAAATCAAGTCCTTGACCTAAATCAAACTTGATGGATTGATTTCATAGGTGTTATAGGGTGTATTGAATCATGTCCCAAGGTTTGGGAGCATGTCTTGGTCAAAAAGTCAAAGGTACAGTTGACTTTTTCTTCAAAAACCCTAACTGGGGTTCAGATGAAACTGAAACTTGTGCATCAAGCTTCTTGGATCAATCCATTGTTGCAAATGGATCAATGTGGTTTATTAGAGACCCTCAAACCATGTCTTGAGGTCTTGGCTCATGTTTTGTCCCAAAAGTCAACTTAGGGGTGAATTAGGTCAAGAAACCCTAATTCCTGATTCTTTTGATAAATGCATCCCCTGAGGCTAAATTGACTTGATGATTGGGTCCATGAGGTCACTTAGAGTATTTTGGGTTATGCTTTAAAGCATTGGCTCATGCCCAGAGTAAAATTTCCATCTGGAGGCCCTGGTCCACCAAAACCCTAATTTGGTGACACTGGCGATCTTGAGGCTTAATCCACTCTGAATGTTGCAACCTTGTGCCTGATTCTTGATGTGGGAGTCCTCTTGATCCTTTGTGGATGTTGGAAAGGTTAGACAATTTGAATATCATGTCATTCCTTGTTTGATCCTTTGTCTAAGACTCTGAGAGAGCTTGAAACCCTAATCTTTGATTGTAGTAGATGTTCAACAATTCCTTGAGGAGATTGATGAGGCATAAAGATGCATCCATATTGTGATGATAATTTGCACAATGATGGGAGATCTTAGGGGTCAAAATTTGGGGTATGACACTTTTTAAGGCAAGGAAATCAATAAAATAAAGTTCCAAGATTCAAGAAGAAAAATTTGTTAGAAACTCTCAAAAATTCAATGATGAACTTGATTTTCAAATTATGTACAACAAAAAGTTCATCACTAAACGAAATCTAAACTATTTTGGCTCAAGGGGGGTTAATGAATACTCGCTACTCACAGGTAAATCACTATTTGGAAATGGTTGTGCTCAATATCAACAAGTGCCTTGATCATTTCTAAAGCTTCCACAATACCACACAAATCACAAGATAAAGCATGAATTAAAAGTATAGAGCAAAATTCATCATCAATCCAAAGCATATAGTATAACATGGAGGTTTCTCACTTTTGTAGTTTTTGGACCTAAATGACATAAGCAATCAATAGAGTTGTAACAAGAAACAACATTTCATTTGTACAAAGGCAAAAAGTTCTAACACATTCTAAATTCTGGAACTAGGTAACTATGTACCTTGCCAACAATATCATGCTTAAAATTACTATCATAGCCATCCAAATTGGAAGATTCTTCTTTGATGATCAACAATCACCAACCTAAAATTCTTCAAGTCAACACCAAAAGATGGAAATATTAAACTTCCACAAGCATAGCAACATAAAGCGATAAAAAGCATACCAACAATTTAAGAGTTGAACATTCGTAAACTGAAGAATTCAACTCTTAATAACAACAATGAAAAACGAAATATTAGTAAAATTGAAAACAGAATAATTTACTGAAAAACAAAATTTTACTAATAATATCATAATAATGTAATGGTGTGAAAACACCTACAAAGTCATAAGTACCTCATACGGGTACAAGTACATCAAAAATATCAAAATAATCCAATAAGTGGATAAAGTACAGTACTACAAACTGAAATAAAAAGCATAATACATAAAACATAAGAAAACTTCACTTTGACGCGCAAAGGAAGTACAAAATCAGAACAACAAAATTAATCCTCCTCGGACTCTGAACCAGACACCTCAAGCAACTCTTCATCCTCTGAACCAGATACAGAACCTGAAACCTCAACATCATCACCATCGCCCTCCTCCTCTGCATCAGCATCATCAGGACCAGCCGCATCTGCCCCCCCTCCGAAAATTGGCCTGGCCTCAGGCCAACCAGCATGAGCAAAGAATTGCTCCCTTGTCATCATCGAGTGATCCACGGAGGGTTCACGGATCTGCAGCTGAAGTACCTGCATAGAGTCATGTAAATCCATCATGGCGCGCTGAGAAGCCGCCATCCAATCCCAGTTATACTGGAAAATCTCCTGCTGATAAAGATAGAAACCTTGCGACCCAGAACTAGACCTATCGCCAGCCCTTGTGTCGGCATCAGCACCAGCACCAGACGTCTCACCCCTCGCCCCCTTAGGCTTACAGATCTTATCCACATAACGGTCATCGATCGCAGAAGGGATAGTAACCTGACAGCGTGCAGGTATATGAACCCCAGCACTCGCACACAAAGTCATGATGAGGCAAGGAAAAGCAAGAGGGGCGTTCTTCCAAGAAGCGGAACCAAGACCACTCTCAATAATAGCCCTTATCTCATCCGCAATAATTCGGGCTACATCTATCTGTACATTGCTCAAAATGATATGGACAAGGTGGGCAAGTGGAATAGGGATGGTCGATGTATGTGACTTCGGCTTAATGTTGGTTACCACCAAAAGCAAAATAAGTTATGCCAAAGGTCGCATGTCTTCACGACGGTATCTAATGGCAACCCTAGATGGGTTGAGCTCAACAGTTTTACCCTATCGTAAAAGGTCTCTAGTCATTTCTGCAATGTTTCTGTGGAGGTGCAAGTCTCTATGGTAGTCATCTATCTGGCTTGCTCTCAAAGGCAAAGGATTTCCAAGAACGGTATTAATTGTTCCACGATCAAATTGTACCACTTTTCCCCCAACGAAAGTGGTCCACCCAAATTGGTCCCCATCATCAGGAAGGGCATTAGCATAAAACTCGCGGACGATCTCAACACTGCAGCTATCCACAGGAGTTATCAGTCGCCCCCTGTTTTTCTCTTCAAGGAGTGCAACCACCGACCGGTAACTCCCATGTTCACTCAGGTTAAATCTCTTTTCAGGTAAAATGGATCTCTTCTCCAAGGTTAGATACCTTCCTGCCTGCTTGGCTCCTCTAAATCGATCACCATCAAACTGAATCGGTACTTGTCGCAAAGTGCTGGCCTTTCTCTTCTTTGCCGGATTAATCTTAGGAGTCGTCTGCACAAATCAACAAATAAAACAACAAAAGGCAACAACACAGTCCATTAGAAATGGGACCCAAAACAAAATCACAAACTGAGACATAAAAAAAATCAGAATTCTGATATGTTCGCAGCAAAGTTCGCAAAGCGAAGGCTGGCGAACATTCACCCCAGATTCGCAAAGCGAGGTCTGGCGAATGCTCGCCCAAGTTCGCAAAGCGAACTGGACATCGAACCTGCGATTTTTTTCAAAAAGAAACAGCATCCAACACTTCCAACATTAGAGTTCCTCAATACCTCCTCTATTCTAAAGTTTGCATAAAAAATTCAACATGCAAAAGCAAAGAAACCTTAAAACAGAGGTGAAAACCTAGAATGAAATATGTCTCTAATGTTCAATCCACAACCCTAACCACAATGTCTAATAAAAAATTAACAGAAAGAAAGAAAGATTCAAACCTGAACTTGTTAGTGATTTGGGGAAAACTTGGTGAAAATTGAGTGGAACAGAGAGCACGTGAGAGATTGATGTTCTTGTGAGAGTGTTTGTTTGTGAAAGTGAAAGAGGCAAGAGTAAGAGTGTCCAAGCGAATAGGGTTCCCTTCAAAATTTCAGAAAAAGGGTGGGTCATGGGCCCAAATGTCTGGCCCACACAAAAAATAACTCCTTTTTAATGAGGTGGCAGCAGAAAAACATACGCCTGTCTCGCTGAGTTCGCAATGCGAACAAGACAGTGAATGCTCACCCCAGGTTCGCAAAGCGAATGTTCCTGTAAACATGACAGGTTTTTGAAATTTTTTCTGCATCTGCTCCCACTTCCTAAACCAATTCTAAATAACTGAAATCATAAAAAACAGCAAATGAAAACATAAATACTTACAATGTTGGGGTGCCTCCCAACAAGCGCTTGTTTAACGTCGGCTAAGCTCGACGGTCCAAGATGATTTCAACGATCATCAAGAAACGCACTGCAATTCTCTCAGTCAAATTCTCCTCCAAGATATAATTTCAACCGTTGGCCATTTACTGTCTAACTTTCTTTCTTTTTCAGGTCCTCAATGACTATTGTACCATAGTGCTTGACATCCTTGACAAAAAATGGTCCAGACCATTTGGACTTTAATTTTCCCGGAAAAAATATAAGACGGGAATTGAATAAAAGCACCATCTGGCCAACCCGGAATTCCTTCTGCGAAACCTTTTTATCATGATATCCTTTCACTTTTTCCTTATAGATCTTTCTTGAGTGGTACGCGTTATTGCGCATTTCTTCCAATTCATACAACTGAACTTTCCTTTTTTCACCGTCCAAACTCGGATCAAAATTCAACATTTTCAAAGCCGAAAGAGCCTTATGCTCCAATTCAACGGGTAAATGGCATGCCTTGCCATAAACTATTTGAAAAGGAGTTGGACTGATTGGCGCTTTGTAAGTGGTGCGATACGCCCACAAAGCCGCATCTAATTTTTGTGACCAATTTTTCTGCGAGCTCGACACGGTTTTCTCTAAAATTCTTTTGGCCTCTCTATTAGACACTTCTGCTTGACCATTGGTCTGGGGGTGGTACGGAGTTGCAACTTTGTGCTTTACACCGTAATGCTTTAAGACCTTTTCGAGTGATGCATTGCAAAAATGCGAACCTCCGTCACTGATTAACACACGAGGGGTGCCAAAACGGGGGAATATGTTTTTCTTTAAAAATTTTATCACCGTATTGCCATCGGCCCTCGGTGACACAATTGCCTCCACCCACTTGGAAACATAGTCAACCGCAACTAAGATATACTCGTTTGAAAAAGATGGTGGGAATGGTCCGACAAAATCAATACCCCAACAATCGAATACCTCGACTTCCAAAATTGTTTGCAAGGGCATTTCATTTTTTTTTCCAATCCCGCCACTTCTTTGGCATGTGTCACAACTTTTTGCATGGAGGTTGGCATCTTTAAACAATGCTGGCCTATAAAAGCCCGATTGGAAGACTTTAGTTTCCGTTCTTAAACCATTGTAATGCCCTCCATAAGGCGTGTTGTGACAATGCCAAAGGATACTTTTGGCTTCATCAAGAGTGAGACACCTCCTTAACAAATTGTCACCTCCTAACTTAAACAAGTATGGCTCATCCCAAACATAGAAATTAGCATCCGAGAGGAATTTCCGTCTTTGATTCCAAGTTAAGTCCTCCGGTATAAAAACGGTTGCTTTGTGGTTAGAAAAATATGCAAACCAAGGCCTAACTTGTACTCGAAAAAGTTTTTCATCCGAATTCTTCACGGACCTCATTCTCATGGTGAGTTACCTCTACATTGACCAACCTAGACAAATGATCTGCTACCAAGTTTTCTGACCCTTTCTTGTCACGGATTTCCAAATCAAACTCTTGTAACAAAAGGATCCACCGGATTAACCTTTGTTTTGAATTCGGCTTGGTAAGCAGATATTTAATGGCCGAGTGGTCAGTGTAGACTACCACCTTTGATCCAATCAGATAAGACCGAAATTTCTCAAGAGCATATACAATAGCGAGCAATTCTTTTTCTGTGGTGGCATAGTTAACTTGTGCCTCATTAAGAACTTTACTCGCGTAATGTATAGCATGAAAAATTTTAGCCTTTCTTTGCCCAAGCACCGCACCAACAACATAATCGCTAGCATCACACATCAATTCAAAATTTAAAGTCCAATTTGGAGCAACGATTATGGGTGCAGTGATGAGTTTCTCTTTTAAAATTTTAAAGGCATTTAAACATTCATCATCAAAGGAGAAGGACTTATCTTTGTTGAGTAGATTACTCAATGGCCTTGAAACTTTGGAGAAGTCTTTGATAAACCGCCTATAAAAGCCAGCATGGCCAAGAAAACTCCGGATGCCTTTGACATTGGTTGTAGGAGGCAACTTCTCGATCACTTCAATTTTCACTTGATCTACTTCAAGGCCTTTAGAGGAGACTTTGTGGCGAAGCACAATCCCCTATGTTACCATGAAGTTGCACTTCTCCCAGTTCAATACCAAGTTTGTTTCAACACACCGTTCAAGAACGACCTCCAAATTTCTCAAACAAAGATCAAAAGATGCTCCGAAAACAGAGAAGTCATCCATGAATACCTCCATCATTTTTTCAATATGGTCGGAGAAAATTGCTTGCACACATCGTTGAAATGTTGTCGGTGCGTTGCACAAGCCAAACGACATCTTTCGGTAAGCAAAAATTCCAAAAGGACATGTGAATGCCGTCTTCTCATGGTCTTCCGGGTCAACCAAAATTTGGTTATAACCGGAATAGCCATGTAAGAAGCAATAGAATTCTTGTCCCGACAATCTCTCAAGCATTTGATCCATAAACGCGAGTGGAAAATGGTCTTTTCTAGTAGCGGTGTTTAGCCTCCTATAATCTATACACATTCTCCAACTAGTCACAGTTCTTGTCGGGATTAATTCATTTTTTTCATTTCGTATAACGTTCATTCCTCCCTTCTTAGGTACAACTTGAACAAGACTCACACACGGACTATCGGATATCAGGTAAATCATACCGGCATCCAATAGCTTAGCAACCTATTTTCTCACCACTTCCTTCATAGTTAGATTCAAACGGCGTTGTGTTTGGGCTACCACTTTGAAGTCCTCTTCCATCAAGATTTTGTGCATGCAATAGGCCGGACTAATTCCCTTTAAATCGGAAAGAACCCAACCTAAAGTTTCTTGATTCTTCTTCAAAACTTGAATCAAACGGTCCTTCTCTTTGTCGGTCAAGATGTTGCTAATGATAACCGGTTTGTTACAACCGTCATCAAGGAACACATATTTTAAATTAGAAGGCAACACCTTCAATTCAAGTTGAGACTTCTCATCACTCACCTCTTTCTTTAACACTTCCTCTTCACACTCCCATGGTTGTAACGTATTCAAAGATACAAGTTCCTTCAAACACTCTTCCAGTACCCTTTCTTCTTCATCGAAAAATATTTCAAAAGAGTCATCAAGAGCTCTTTCCAAGGGAGATACTATATGAACTTGCTTTGAAACTTCCATTATTGCTTCTTCCATTGCATCAACACGGAAACTATCATGTTTATCTTGAGAATGCTTCATTGTTTCAAAGAGATTAAAACTCACTTCTTCATTTTGAACTCTTACTTTCATAAGACTGTCATCAACATCGATCATCATTCTTGCGGTCTTCATAAAAGGGCGTCCAAGTATTAATGGAGCATCCTCGTCTTCCTCCATATTAATAACAACAAAGTCAACCGAAAATAAAAACTTGTCAACTTTAACCAAGACATCTTGAGCCATTCCATGAGGATGAGTTGTGGATTTGTTGGCCAATTGTAATGTCATCTGAATTGCCTTCATTTCAATGTTCCCAAGCCTCTTCACAATAGAAAATGGAATTAGATTAATGCTTGAGCCCAAATCGATTAAGGCTTTGCCAACATAGACATCACCAATTGTTACCGGCAAAGTAACACGCCCCAGATCGAATTCTTTTCTTGGTAGAGTTCTTTGGATTATAGCACTACAACCTGCATCAAGGACAATTGTTTCCGGATCCGAATATCTTCGCTTCTTTGTAATAATATCTTTCATAAACTTAGCATATTTCGGCATTTGTTCAAGCGTTTCGGCAAACGGAATGTTGATTTGCAATTGTTTGAAAATGTCCATGAAACGAGCGTAATGCCTTTCATTGTCTTTCTTTGTGGGCACATGAGGATAAGGTAAGTTTTGGATTGGAATTGGATTCACTATCTCCTTCCCCTTTTTCACTTTTCTTCTCTTTTCTTCTATCTTTTCTTTTTCAAGTTTATCTTTTTTCAACTAACTTCTCGTTTTCTTTTTCAACTTCTTCCAAATCATTATTTTCAACTACAACATCATCAACTTCTTCTTCCTCCACAACCTTCTCAATTATTACATCATCATTTTTCTCATTTTTTTCTCCTTCTCCCAACTCTCTCCCACTTCTAGTAACAATAGCTTTACAATGCTCCTTTGGGTTGTTTTGAGTATTGGCGAAAAAAGAAGGCCCCGCTTGTTGCTCGACCACTTGTTTTGCAAGTTTCCCCACTTGACTCTCGAGATTTTTGATCGATGCTTCATTTGACTTTTGATTAGCCATGGACATTTGAATAAATAGGTTAAGAGTTTCTTCAAGCTTGTAACTCCCACCTTGAGGTTGATAAGGATTTTGTCGAGTTTGTTTATATCCTTGTTGATTTTGATAATTTCCTCTTGTTTGTTGATTTTGATACCCTTGTTGATAAGGTTGTTGTTGCCTTTGATAACATTGTTGTTGATTTGGATTATTCATGTAATTTACTTCTTCTTCAATCGGAAGACAAAGAGGACAATAGTCTTTTGGGTGATCACCTTTACAAAGCTCACAAACCGCTACATGCACATTTTTGTTCGGCAACTCATACATCTCTTTAATCTGTTGAGGTAACTTCGACATTTGTTGCGTTAGCAACTCAACCTGTTGAGATAGCAATTTGGTTTGAGCAAGTATTGCATCATTTGTCCCCAACTCTAGCACTCCCTCTTTCTTTTGAGAAGAGCCACGGTTATGGTTCCCTTGATGGTCATTTAGAGCCATCCTGTCAATGATCGAAATAGCCTCCTCGGCGCTTTTAGCCATTAAAGATCCTTATATCTTCGCTTTGAACTCTTACTTTCATAAGACCGTCATCAACATCGATCATCATTCTTGCGGTCTTCATAAAAGGGCGTCCAAGTATTAATGGAGCATCCTCGTCTTCCTCCATATTAATAACGACAAAGTCAACCGGAAATAAAAACTTGTCAACTTTAACCAAGACATCTTGAGCCATTCCATGAGGATGAATTGTGGATTTGTCGGCCAATTGTAATGTCATCTGAATTGCCTTCATTTCAATGTTCCCAAGCCTCTTCACAATAGACAATGGAATTAGATTAATGCTTGAGCCCAAATCGATTAAGGCTTTGCCAACATAGACATCACCAATTGTTACTGGCAAAGTAACACGCCCCAGATCGACTTCTTTTCTTGGTAGAGTTCTTTGGATTATAGCACTACAACCTGCATCAAGGACAATTGTTTCCGGATCCGAATATCTTCGCTTCTTTGTAATAATATCTTTCATGAACTTAGCATATTTCGGCATTTGTTCAAGCGTTTCGGCAAACGGAATGTTGATTTGCAATTGTTTGAAAATGTCCATGAAACGAGCGTAATGCCTTTCATTGTCTTTCTTTGTGGGCACATGAGGATAAGGTAAGTTTTGGATTGGAATTGGATTCACTATCTCCTTCCCCTTTTTCACTCTTCTTCTCTTTTCTTCTATCTTTTCTTTTTCAAGTTTATCTTTTTTCAACTAACTTCTCGTTTTCTTTTTCAACTTCTTCCAAATCATTATTTTCAACTACAACATCATCAACTTCTTCTTCCTCCACAACCTTCTCAATTATTACATCATCATTTTTCTCATTTTTTTCTCCTTCTCCCAACTCTCTCCCACTTCTAGTAACAATAGCTTTACAATGCTCCTTTGGGTTGTTTTGAGTATTGGCGAAAAAAGAAGGTCCCGCTTGTTGCTCGACCACTTGTTTTGCATGTTTCCCCACTTGACTCTCGAGATTTTTGATCGATGCTTCATTTGACTTTTGATTAGCCATGGACATTTGAATAAATAGGTTAAGAGTTTCTTCAAGCTTGTAACTCCCACCTTGAGGTTGATAAGGATTTTGTCGAGTTTGTTTATATCCTTGTTGATTTTGATAATTTCCTCTTGTTTGTTGATTTTGATACCCTTGTTGATAAGGTTGTTGTTGCCTTTGATAACATTGTTGTTGATTTGGATTATTCATGTAATTTACTTCTTCTTCAACTGGAGGACAAAAAGGACAATAGTCTGTTGGGTGATCACCTTTACAAAGCTCACAAACCACTACATGCACATTTTTGTTCGGTAACTCATACATCTCTTTAATCTGTTGAGGTAACTTCGACATTTGTTGCGTTAGCAACTCAACCTGTTGAGATAGCAATTTGGTTTAAGCAAGTATTGCATCATTTGTCCCCAACTCTAGCACTCCCGCTTTCTTTTGAGAAGAGCCACAGTTATGGTTCCTTTGATGGTCATTTAGAGCCATCCTGTCAATGATCGAAATAGCCTCCTCGGTGCTTTTAGCCATTAAAGATCCACCCGCAGTGGCATCCAACAATGTTTTATGAACCAATTGAAGACCATTTCTAAAAATAAGAACTTGAGTAAGCTCATCGAAACCGTGCCGTTTACACTTTCTCAGCATGGACTTGAACCTCTCCCAAGCTTCGTTGAGAGACTCATTTCCACCCTGACTGAAAACTGCAATTGCCATTTTAGCCTTAGTATTGGTGTCGAAGCTGAACTTTCGTCTCGTTCTCGTCTTTCCTTAGTAAGTTGCCTCCTCCGCCTTGTTCTGCTATTTAACTTACGCGCAGTTCTTTTGATTTCAGGATAAAAAAGAAGTTGGTCTGCAGGTAACTTCCCTCGCATAAAATGGAGTCTGAACACTAAACCAAACAAATTAACAAGCACAAGAAAAAGTTAAACAAGTTTAAAACTCAATAACTATTGCAATGCTCGCAATATAACAACAATCCCAGGCAGCAGCGCCATTTTGTTGAAAAGTATTTCGGGGGTGTTTTATCGTATCCACAGGGATTGAACATATATTTCCGCCGTTCGATAGTCAAAAGCGTTTCAAACTTTATAGTAACCAAGAGTTTAGTTTTTCGTATCGTTTGCATAAAATTTAGTAATCGAAGGTAAAAGAATGGTTTTAGGGTTTGGTCAAAACATGCCAAGACTTGTGTTTGATAATCCGTTTCGTATGTATCAACTCGATAAAGCGTGTGAACTCGTTAACAATAAATATAACCACATATCCTCTCAACAAGTTTCTCTCGAACACTTGTTGTGAGATTTATCATATTGATCCTTTGATGATCTCTCACTCAAACTATCAATATGATAACATTCAAGTTCAATATTTATGAACATCAACTTTCAAACCTATCTCTAGCCTTATGATTATTGATGGATTGAAACTTAGGTCAAGTTTTAATACATATCTCTCGATCATGAACTAAAACACAATATAAACCATGTAAACAAAGTTTTTCTTCTATATTTATCATCAACAAAGTTCACAAGCTTACAATCAAGATGAATACATACAAAATGATGGATTACCTACCACTAATCTTGACACAAGATGTGTTTAGATACACATAGTCATGGTAGCTTGCTTCACAAGTTTTGTGAGGAGATGAAAAAGCATTTGCGTCGAGGAATCGAGATCGGATGCAAATCCAGCTTCTCTATGTGAAAAATCTCTCTTAGATGAAGAAAACTCAAAAAAATATGTTTTGGTGTGAAAAGGTGAAGTTATGATCCCAAGAAAATGTAAAAATCCATTTATAGTACACTTGGAATGTGATGCATTCGCACTGCGAATGATCTATTCGCCTAGCGAATAAAGAAAATGGCACCTGAAGTGCCTTCTAATAACTAAACCGCCCTTGTTTGCCTGCATAAGTTCGCAATGCGAATGTTTCATTCGCAAAGCGAACTACTCGTTGGAAAGTTTGCAAAGCGAACTTTAGGTCCTTTTGCTTCTGCCATATCCAAGGGTTCTTCGCCAGGTTGTTCGCAAAGCGAGTGAAGCAGCGAACATTCACTGGGAGTTTGCAAAGCGAACTTTAGATCCTTTTCCTACTGTCTCATTCTAGCATGTTTGACATCTAAGAGTAAGTTTGATGAAAAGTCTGACGAAGGTATTATTCTAGGCTACTCTCTCTCTTGTAAGGCTTATAGAATTTATAATATAACTATTTAAGAATCAATGCATGTATTTTTTGATGAAACTAACCCCTCTAAGGAGGACATATTTGTTTGTGATTATGATGATGATATTTTAGAAGTTCCTATGGAAGATATTGCTAAAAATGACAAGGTTGATTAAAAGGAACAAAAAGGAGAAAATATACAACAAGATAAAAATCAAAGAGATCTACCTCAAGAATGGAGAACCCATCGTGATCAACCATTAGAAAAAGTTATTTGTTACATTAGTAAAGGAGTTTCAACAAGACTAAATCTCAAGGATGCTTGCTTGAATATGACATTTATTTATGAAATTGAACCTTCAAAGATTAATGAAGCCTTAGAAGACGACAAATGGATACTTACCATGCAAGTGGAATTAAATCAGTTCAAAAGAAATCAAGTTTGGGAACTTGTTCCTATGCCAAGTGGTAAACACATCATAGATATCAAATGGGTGTTTAAGAAAAAACTTGATAATAATGGTATAATTGTTCGGAACAAAACAAGATTGGTGGCCCAAGGAGATAATCAAGAAGAAGGAATCGACATTGAAGACACTTTTGCTCCGGTTGCAAGGTTAGAAGTTATTCGTTTATTACTTGCTTATGCTTGTTCATCAAATTTTCAATTATTCCAAATGGATGTCAAGAGTACCTTCTTGAATTGATACATCAATGAGGGAGTCTATGTAAAAAAACCTCCTAGTTTTGAAGACATCAATAATCCTACACACGTCTACAAGTTGAGAAAGACTCTTTATGGCTTGAAATAAGCACCCAAAGCTTGGTATGATAGGTTTAATAACTTTATTTATGAAAGAGGATTTGAAAAAGTTAAAATTGATAATACTTTTTTCATTAAGAAAATAAAAAATCATACTAATTGGTTCAAGTCTACATTGACGACATCATATTCGGATCAACAAACAAAAACCTATGTGAAGAATTTCCAATGATGATGAAAGGAGAATTAGAGATGTCCATGATGGGTAATATGAAATATTTCCTTAGACTACAAATTAAGCAATTAAAGAATGACATCTTCATCAACCAATCCAATTATTGCAAGGAGTTGTTGAATATGTTCGATATGGATAATTGCAAAGAAATAGCTACTCCAATGGGTTCCGGAACATATGTAGATCAACATGAATCTGGTATTCAATTGACATTACAAAATACCAAGGTATGATTATCTCTTTACTTTATTTGACGGAAAGTCGTCCTGACATTATGTTTAGTGTTTTTCTTTGTTCTCGTTTGCAAGAAAATCCGAAGGAATCTCATCTTGCCTCCGTAAAGAGAATCATGAAGTATCTTAAAGGAACAACAAATGTCAGCTTATGGTATTCTAATGGTAGTATTTGTGACTTAGTTAGATATTCTTACTCAGATTATGCAGGCTGTAAAACTGGCCGAAAAACCACAAACGAGACATGATACATCTTAGGAAGCGCTCTAGTATCATGGTCATGGAAAAAGCAAGCATGTGTTACTTTTAGTACAACTGAAGCAGAATATATTGCAGTAGGAAGTTGTTGTGCACAAATTCTATGGTTAACGCAACAACTTTGTGACTATGGCATAAACCTAGGATGCATTCCTTTAAAGTGTGACAACACAAGTGCTATAAACATAACCAAAAATATAGTCATGTACTCAAAAACCAAACATATAGACATTCAACATCACTTTTTACGAGATCATGTGCCTAAAGGATATGTCGAAGTCACTTTCATAGATACGAATAATCAATTGGCGGATATCTTCACAAAATTGTAAGCCAAAGATTCTTTTTATAAGATTCGAAGAGAACTTGATTATAAAGGGACATGTTTATGATTTCTTTTGTAATTTAATTCACAACTTCATATGTTAATTAACAGAGCCTTGATATTATATCATGTTTGTCTTCTTATATGTGCTATCATATCATATAAAATGCTCACTATGTGTATAGAATGTTTTAGTTTGTGTTACAATAACTTTCATGCCTTTCCTGTTAAATATTTTTCAATTTTTTTCTAAGTGTAACAGATTACACTCTGACTGTAACCGATTACTAGGTGGAGAATTTCATTTTATTTTAAAAAAAATCCAGATGCGCGTTGTTGTAATCGGTTACACATGTTAAAAATTTATTTTTTAAAAATAGCTTTTATTACCCAGTTAAGTGCTTCCTCCCTTATCTCCTTGGAAATCCCTCTCCATTAAAGCTCCACTCATGCCCAACCAATTCCCCATGAAATCTCATTAACACCCACTTATATTTTTACCCTATTTAACAAACCCTATCCATTGGATGTGTCTTTTAAAGGTGAAAGAATTTGTCAATGCTTTACATGTGATTGGTGTGACTATGAGAAAAATATGTACTATTACAGCATAAGTAGTTTTAGTGAGCAGGAAATCTACGCTAAAAGACTACGAAATGCTGAATAGACTCCAAACAACCAAATTTTGTATTCCACAAATTTGTCGATAAGTGATCGAATTCTTCATTACTTCATTGCTTACATACTTATACCAAAACACTTCAACCTTTCATAAATCAATGACACAGAAATGCAAATTATTTATGCGCTGAAGAATAAGTTGCCAATAAATTGGGTGTATGTTATCATGCACCACATGTTCCATCAAAAGAAGCTTTATGGTGGTCTTTCTTATGCAAGGTTGGTTACTTAGATTTTAGATTTTTGTCGGATTTATTTGCATGGAGACTCAAGATTCAAAATGAATGCCAAGGAACATGAGATAAACATAGGGGCAGAAAACATGAAAAGGGAATTTTCAAAGACAAGGATGGTATCTTCAAGCATAAAGAGGCTTCTTCTTCTACTTCTGCATCAACTCCTATACCCGAAGGTGGTGTTTCAAACGAGATGATTTATGAAAAAAATTTCTTCATAGAGAATCTCGTCACTACTGGCTTTCGTGATCTCCGCCTTAAAATAGCCAACCTTAAGCAAAACTATATCCAAGAGGATAATTAAGAGGAGATGGAAGAAGCTAGCGACTAGAGTCTCTTATGTGTTTTTGTTATTTGTCTTGTTATGCTTTATGTCTTGTCTTTACTTTTATGTTCTCTTATTATGTTATGCTTTATATTTTGTAACATTATGACAAATTTCAATTATGTTTAAGTTATATCATGAATTGTTATGGCTTATATTTTTTATGCTTTAAATATCAAATTGCACATTTCTATCATTTTCCCTTCTTTTTGATAATGACAAAGGGGGAGAAAATGTGTGGTATATAAATAGCTATGTATTCTAACATTTGCAGAAAAGTCTCCTAAATTAACCTATGGATCAATCAAGGGGAAAATCTCTAAGTTAAGGGGAGAAAATTGATCAAGAATCAATAACTTTAAGTAATTTAAATAGAATTAGTTGTCATCATCAAAAAGTGGAGATTGTGAAGACAAGCTTCTCAAACATTGTTTTGTGTTTTGATGAAGACAAAGCTTCAAGATCATCTGCATTATCAAATAATGAAAAAGATCATAGCTTTCAAAAGTATCTCTTGTTACAAGTCTTGGATTTCAAGTTATCTTCAAGAGACAAATGGACATTAATGAATTGATCAAACACATAAGGGATAAGTTACAATTATGCATAGATTAATACAGCTGTTGCTCATAACAAATATGCATATTTTATCTCTACGCATTCTAAGGTGTTTTAAATTTTAGACACTTGGTAACATTGGTTACAAACTGATTTTTAACTTTTCTATCAGCTCTAACCAGTTACACAAATGTGTTAACCAGTTACATACACAAAAACTTCAATATTTTTGGAAATCTAATCACTTGTAACCGGTTAACCAAACCATCTAACCGACTAAAACCACAAAATTTCTTTTTAGCTTCAGCAGTAACCGGTTACTATCATGTGTTAACCGGTTACCACTGAAGCAGTTGCACTTTTTCATGAAAAATCTTATTCAAAAGTTTTTTAAACATGGTCCTTGAATCATAGAAATGCTTGATAATTTTAGACTGATTCAAAGAGGTGTTATTTGACATTATAAATAGTCAATGTTTATGAACTTCAAAATACACCTTCAAAAATTTCGAATTCAAAAACTCTCTCATTTTTCATCTATGTTACTTGAGTTATACTTTATGTGAAACTTTCTACATAAACTTTTACAAGCATCATTAAATTTTCACTCATAAAAATTATGAGCACTTAAGTATTACTCTTATAATTTGTATACTTAGAAGGAAAGATCAATTCTCATATATTGATACATATTCAAATCTTCTTCATTATAATATTCTGTTTTTCGATCACAAAGTGTTTAAGTTATCATTGTTTGATATAAAAAGTGGTGTGCTTTTTATTCAAGTTTAAAAGTGTTCTGGACTGGACCAATGGCTAGGCAAGGCCCAATCCGTTTCTATTCCCAGAACGACCCAATTGCCTAAGTCCAATCCATAAAGGGACAAAAGTTACCTTTCTGCCCCCCAACCGGGCAAGGAGTGCATCGCTCCTCCCCGGTACTGCTGCCTGTTCCGCACGGCTTCATCAGTCCCTGAACAGCTAAGGGCATGTGCCCGAAACTACGCCTTTGCCCGACATAACGGCTAGTTTCGGGCACCCTGCCCGACATAACGGCTAGTTTTGGGCAGTTACCTATTCTTCGAGAAAACGGTTATTTCGCCCTGAAAATAGGACCGCTGGCCACGCGCTGGGGGCACTATATAAACCCTCTCACTTGAGTGGGTCAGGTATCCACTAATCACCCTAAGAACTCATACTTTGTACTTGCCCCTTTTCTCTGACCCTTTCTTACTTGAGCGTCGGAGTGCCTTGCAGGTACATCCCCTCCTCCTCGTCTCACGCCCAGCATCACAGACGTGCTTGGTGGCCCATCACAGGATCTGATCAAGCCTTCATGATCAGTGGTGCCGTCTGTGGGAATACGTTCTCCCCGTCTTAACATCCACCTCAGATACTAAGACCAAAACACTTTCGTCCAAGATTATCATCATGGCCTCTCAAGATCACGTCAAAGGTGCTCTCCAGTCAGCTGTCCTCCCTGTCAACAAGACTGACGTTGACGGTCCCTTATCCGTCCTTGGAGACCCCCATTTTCGGAGAGACGGGGCCATAGCCTCTCCTTCCCTTACTCCCGCTGACCGGGACAACGATTATCCCTTGCTAGCCATCCAGCCCATTCCTACTCAACCCAATGCCGACCCGGCCGTGGTGGCCCTTCTGGAGGCAATCAAGAAGACCAACTTCCTAATCCTTCGGCAGAACGAAAGGATCAGGGAATTGGAGGAATCTGCCTGTCCAAGATCCCCCCCTCCGAGGAAAAGCCATCGACGATCCAAGAGCCTGCAACCCCGGCGAGAAGTCGACCGAAGGCTACGCCAAGAACCAGAATCTCATGCTGCCCGGAAAGGCGACCATGTTTCCCCGCGAAACCAGCACTCTCCCGGTCACAAGAGAACCCGGAGGGACAAACAATCACCCCCGGCCAGGACAAAAGGTCGGGCCCGCACACCTTCTCCGCGAAGAAGTCGCCGTCACGAGCGAGTCTTCAGGTCCCCGTCACTAACCAGTTCCAGCAGCGATGATGAGCCTCACGGCCCATTGTCCCAAGAAATCTTGGCAACACGCCTCCCCAAGGGCTTGGAGAAGCCCCCGACATTGGGCACATACGACAGAACAACCGACCCCGACAAACACATCGAAAACATCGATGTGTTGTTGGATTACCGTGGCGTCTGGGGCGCCATCAAGTGCCGTCTGTTTCCGACCACACTCCGAAAAGGAGTAATGACTTGGTACAAACAGTTGCCCGAAGAGTCTATCACTTCGTGGAAGCAGTTAGGCAGAATGTTTTTCAGGCATTTCACGGCGTCGCGCCGCCACCCCAAGACCGAAGCCTCTCTTAGGGCCATCATCCAAGGGAAGGATGAACCTCTCCGGGCATACATCGAGAAGTTTAACAAAGAAGTGGTGCAAGTCCCCACCACTGACGACATGAAAAAATTTCTGCTCGAATAGGGACTCCGCCCACACTCAGAGTTTTCCAAAGCTGTCGGCCTCGCATCTCCGAGGAACCTGGACGCCTTCCTCCTCAAGGCGCAGTCGTACATCCAGTACGAGGAAAAGGAAGCGACCAACTCCGCCCGAGCCTCCCGCCACCAGGAGAACGCCCGGGCCTCCAGAGGCGAAGAGCCCTCGACATCTCGTCGAGGGGAAAGGAAGCGCGAAGACCGTCCTCAAGACTCCCGGGAGAGCAAGGGACCTTCCGGACGATTTCACGACTACACCCCCCTGACCGTCTCCAGGGAAAAGATACTGTCCGAGTGTGAGAATTCGGAATTCAAGCAAGCAGGGGTCCGCTTCCCCAAAAAAATATCGGCCAAGCCTAACACCGACAAATCAAAGTACTTCCATTTCCATAAGAGTCACGGCCACACCACCGAAGATTGCACCATTTGAAGGATGCTATCAAAATACTGATCAGGGATGGCCACCTGAAATAGTTCACGAAAAAGAAAGATGCTCCTCGACAAGACGCCTAGGAGTCAAAGAAGGTAGAGGAAGAGGTGCCTTCCCCAGAAGAGGCCAACATCCAAGTCGCCATGTCCGTATCGTGACCAGAAGACTTCTACGTCCCAGATGAGCTCAGCGCTCCTGCCTACTTCGCGGCCCACAGCCCGTGGCAGACGTTCCCCTCCGCTATGGTCATCTCAGGGGGAAGGCTTCAATAAAGTCACGGTGGGCTCCGTGAAGAGGAAATTCGAGCACCTGATCAGCACAAGCTCCAGCAAGGGGACCACACTCGATCAAGCCCAGAAGGGCTCTATCTCCATCTCCTTCTACCGGGAAGAGGTCCTCGGAGGATCCCTAAACTCGAGCATCCCTCTGCTCGTCAGAGCTCGGATGGCGAACTTTGACGTTCGCAGGATTCTCGTCGACCAAGGCAGCTCGGTCGACATTATGTACTCCCAGTTGTTTTCAACGCTCCAGCTGGACGAATCACACCTCACTCCCTATGTGGGTTCTGAATTGCAATGATTCAATGGGCCAGTAACCAAACCCTGGGGATACGTCGAACTGATCTTAACTTTTAGATCAGCGGAGACGGCCATATCTGTTAAAGTACAGTTTCTGGTAATCGATTGCCAGTCTCTGTACCAGTGCATCTTTGAAAGAACAACCTTGGCTGAGTTGGTAGTTGTGCCTTCGACCGTACATCTCAAGATGAAGTACTACACTTCAAAGGGGATGGTCGCCACCCTCCACGGCGACATCGAAGCCGCACGACGATGCTTTGAAGCAGCCATGAAGGGACTCAACACCATCGCGTCCAAGCCGAAGGTATCTAACAAGCCAGCCTTGCCCAGGAGCTCCGAGGAAGCCAAGCCACTGCCTTAGGTCGACGCCATCGACCTCGACAACCTCTTCCCCAAAGAGGACCAGAAGGGGGACCAAGCAGCCTCGAGCAGCTCGTCTGCCCTGACCAGCAGCAGCTCCCATCCGACGCATCCCATCCCGGATGGCGACTTCGAGCTCGTCTTGTTTGGTGAAGACCCAAAGCGGGGAGTAAAAATTGGAGCAGATCTCCCCGACATCGCAAGGAGGCAACTCAAAGCCGGCCTCCATGAGAACTCTGATCTGTTCACCTGGAACGCCGCCGAGATGCCCGGCTTGGACCCATCCGTTGCCTGCCATCAACTCACGATTGACCCAGCCGTCAAAGCAGTAGCACAACGTAGGAGAAAGTAGTCTCCGAAGAAAACGGAGGCTGCAGAAAAAGTTGTAAAAGACCTCCTCGAGGAAAAATTTATCTCAGAAGCCAAGTACACCACTTGGCTGTCCAACGTTGTACTTATGAAAAAATCTAATGGCAAATGGCGAATGTGTATTGACTATACCGATCTTAACAAGGCATGCCCGAAGGATGCCTACCCCCTCCCCAATATTGATAAACTTGTTGATAACTCTGCCGGTTTTAAACTATTATCATTTATGGACTTTTATTCGGGCTATAATCAAATACCAATGACAGTGAGCGATAAAAAATGCACGGCCTTCATGACCGAATCAGGCAACTATTACTACAACGTAATGCCCTTCGGCCTGAAAAATACCGGTGCGACCTTTCAGAGGATTATGAACAAGGTCTTCTGGGGAGAGATATGCGACATGCTCGAAGTCTATAAGGGCGATATGATCATAAAATCCCGCGAGGAAATTTATCATACTGCCCATTTAAGAAAGGTCTTCGAACAGGCCAGGAAATACCAGATGCGTTTCAACTCGGAGAAGTGCACGTTCGGTGTGCGGGCAGGCAAATTCCTCGGCTTCTAACTAACAGAACGAGGAATCGAGGCCAACCCCGATAAGTTCCAGGCATTCTCCGAGTTTCCAATGCCCAAATCGAAGAAATCCATCCAGTCCCTCAACGGGATGCTCGCGTCTTTATCCCGTTTCGTGGCCAAATCTGCCCAGCACGCCCTACCCTTCTTCAAACACCTCCGCAAGGAGGCAGCATTTGAATGGACGGAGGAATGTGACCAGGCTCTCCTCCATCTAAGACAGGAACTCTCGGAGCCATCAGTCCTCTCTCGCCCGGACAACGGCGAGACTCTGTATCTGTATCTCGCTGTAGCCACCGAGGTAGTGAGCGCCGCTCTTATCCGCGAAACACCTGATGGGCAAAAGCCCATATATTTCACAAGCAAAGCGTTGCAGGGACCAGAGCTAAGATACCAACAGATAGAAAAAGTGGCATTGGCTCTCATCAATGCAACTAGAAGACTGAGACACTACTTCTTAGCCCACACGATAGTGGTCCGGACAGGTCAACCCGTGAAGCAGCTGTTAGGACGACCAGACATGGTCGGCAGAATGCTCAAATGGTCGCTAGAGCTATCCGAGTTTGACATCCAGTATGAAAGCAGAAAAGCCCTCAAAGCCCAGGTTGTGGCTCACTTCGTCGCAGAAATGGCGTTCGCAGATTCCCCGACCTGCGGGGCGCACAAATGGACCATTTTCGTAGATGGGGCATCCAACTCGGCTGGAAGCGGGGCAGGCATCATATTGGAGAACGACAAGGGAATCATCGTTGAAGTATCACTTACCCTATCCTTCCCCACCTCTAACAACCAGGCTGAGTTTGAAGCCTTCCTCACCAGCTTACGCCTAGCCGAAGATCTCGACGCAGAAGAAGTCGTCATCTGCACAGATTCATAACTCGTGGCCCTCCAAGTTCGAGGAGAGTATCAAGCAAAAAATGACAGCCTGTCCGAATACTTTGCCCTGGTCAAGGAGAAAATGAATAAGTTCACAGCGGTAGAGGTAAAGCATGTTCCTCGCGAACACAACGTCAGGGCAGATGTTTTGTCTAAACTGGCAAGCACGAAGAAGAAAGGCGGAAGGAAGTCCGTCATACAGGAGGTACTTCCTCGACCCAGTATCGAGAAAACTTCCCCGACCCTTGACGTACAATTGATCAGCGACAGCAACTGCTGGATGACCCCCGTTTACAACTATCTCGCTAGGGAAGAACTTCTATCCGACCCCAAAGAGGCCAGCGTAGTTAGGCGAAGAGCCTGCTCCTACGTCCTGGTCGAAGATAAACTCTACAGGAGAGGGTTCTCCATCCCGCTACTCAAGTGTGTCGAGGAAGAAATGGTCTCCCATATCTTGTGCGAAATTCACAAAGGAATCAACGCCCAACATCTCAGAGGAAGGTCCCTTTCCCGGAAGGCCCTTCAAGTAGGATACTACTGGCCAACCATGCAGCAAGACGCTAAGGAACATGTGAAGAAATGCGATAAATGCCAATGGCACGGGGACATGCACCTAGCTTCACCTAACGAGCTCAAGGCTATGTCCTCCCCGTGGCCATTTGCCTGGTGGGGCCTGGACATCCTGGGGCCATTCGTGGTAGGATCAAACCAGAACAAATACTTAATAGTAGGCGTGGATTACTTCACAAAATGGATAGAAGCGGAGGCTCTAGCCAAGATAACTGCCCTTAACATACTGCGTTTCTATAAGCAAAACATCCTTACACGTTTTGGCATCCCCCAGGCGATAGTCATGGACAATGGGACACAGTTCACGGACAAAAAGTTCTAGGACTTCGTCGCACAGCTGGGCATGAAGCAACATTTTGCATCTGTCGAACATCCCCAGACAAATGGGCAAGCTGAAGCGGTGAACCGAGTCATCCTTCAAGGCCTCAAATGAAAGCTGGACGAAACGAAGAAAGCTTGGGTCGAGGAGCAACACATCGTCTTATGGGCATACCGCACAACTCCACACTCTTCAACCGGGGAAACACCCTTCCGCATGGCCTACGAGACCGAAGCCGTAATTCCCATTGAAGTTCACGTACCCTCCAGGCGGACAGAATCGCCCCTGGACGAGGAAATGAACGACAAAGCACTAAAGGAGGAGCTCGACCTCGTCGAGGAAGTTCGATCAGGGGCAACCCTCCGCGAAGCTTCGTTAAAACAAAAAATTACCATCCGGCACAACGCCAAAGTCATACGACGATAGTTCGACGTGGGCAGCCTTGTCCTAAGAAGAAACCATAAAGACTCTCGCGAAGGCAAACTAGCCGCTAACTGGGAAGGACCCTATCGTGTCCGAGCAAAAACGAAGAATAGGGCCTATTACCTAGAACATCTCAACCGGGAAGAACTTGCTCGACCATGGAACGCTGATAAGCTAAAGCAATAATATAGCTAAGGCCTTAGCTGTCGGTCTGATTCGTCAAAACTACCGACCACTATGCACGCCTAGGTACAAGCGTCGCATATCAGTGAAGCAGAACCCCACTCAGGAGCGAGCCAGGTCCTGCTCAACAGCGGCCCCTCAATCGAGCACCGCCGTCGTCAAAGTACCATGATAGGCAGAACACCCAGCTCGCGATGAGAGGTTCAAGCCGCGAACTCAAGCCTCAAACGCGACCTGAGCTCCGCTCTCTCGCCCGGACATTCCCTGGTCGTTCGACCAGTACCCCTCACTTCCGAACACATCTACAACGAGAAATTCCCTGAAACTTAAAACAAATCAGAGTAATCCATATTACGGGCACACATGCATATTCATACATAGCGAACCGCTCCCCAAAATATGTACAGATCCGATCATCCTCGGAGGGGAAATGCACATTCCATTCCCCCTCTGGCCCAACGGCCGTGAAGACATCCCCAAGGTAGGTCGCAAAGGTAGATACATGCTCGACAGGCTCAGCCACCGACCACTCCTCAGTAGAATCCTCGTCGACCTCCTGCATGACTTCGCTGGGGATAGTGGAAGCTTCCGTACTGTTGCTCTCCGAGGACCTCTCCTCGGATGAGTCTATTATGATCTCCTCATCAGGCCTTGACGCCATATCGATCACCTGAAAAGCAGAGAAAAAAGTGAATTCGACGAAGAATCAAATCTACCCTTCCACCGCTAGTCAAGTGAAAGGGCGCGTAAAGGGCTGAGGACGGCCCCAACAAACCAGAAACCGACCTATGCGTCAACATCGCGACGACACCAGAAACCGACCTATTCGCGAGTTGTCTAAGAGGCTCCAGCGGCCCCGTCGGCGGAAGAAAATAGCTTAGCCACCGTCCGCCACCAACAAACCCAGAAAAGCTACCCTGTGTCATCTAAACCTAACCTAGCCACATGCAATTTAGAGAAAAAGATGAACAAAAACAAAAGACCGGAAGACTTACCTGGTTGAAAAGCTGAAAGACGGGTGCTCGAAGCTGGTGACGGCGGTTGAAGCAGCGGACGACGGCGGTAGACAAAGCTTTCTGAGGAAGATGAAGAAGAAGAGAGAGAAGCGAAAGTTCCAAATGGCCTGAGTTCTTCTCCTTTTATACTGCTGAGGAGCACGTGCAGAGGCACGCCCACGTTGGTCATAATGACTGTAGACTAGCCATCATTGCCTAGTTACTGCATAACAGGGTTCGAGGCACACGTGGCGCCCCAACGTTTCAATTCTTCCTGACCGTTAGCCTTCCCGTACGACGGGCAGACCAGACACGGTCGCGGATCTTACGAACACTAGGGCCCACGGGCACCACGAGACAACTCCATCCGTTACCAAACGACGACTCCACTATGGTTCCCTAGAACAACGGGCTATCCTTAAGTCATCACTCCCATGCTCGGGAGCAACGACTTGGGGAGCTCCTTTTCTGGACTGGACCAATGACTAGGCATGGCCCAATCCGCTTCTGTTCCAGAAACGGCCCAATTGCCTAAGTCCAATCCATAAAGGGGCAAAAGTTACCTTTCTGCCCCCCAACCGGGCAAAGAGTGCATCGCTATTCCCCGGTACTGCTGCCCGTTCTGTACGACTTCATCAGTCCATGAACAGCTAAGGGCATGTGCCCGAAACTACGCCTTTGCCCGACATAACGGCTAGTTTCGGGCACCCTGCCCGACATAACGGCTAGTTTTGGGCAGTTACCTATTCTTCGGGAAAACGGTTATTTTGCCCCGAAAATAGAACCGTTGACCACGCGCTGGGGGCACTTTATAAACCCTCTCACTTGAGAGGGTCAGGTATCTAATAGTCACCCTAAGAACTCATACTTTGTACTTGCCCCTTTTCTCTGACCCTTTCTTACTTGAGCGTCGGAGTGCCTTGCAGGTACACCCCCTCCTCCTCATCTCACGCCCAACATCACAGACGTTCTTGGTGGCCCATCACAGGATCTGATCAAGCCTTCACGATAAAAAAGAAAATGGTGTACTTTCTTTTGTATGTTAGATAAGTGTATGAGTGACCTTGCCGTGAAGATTGTACAAGTTCAAACATATTGAAAATCTCTCACGAGTTATGAGAGGACTAGACGTACCCTCGTTTAGAAAGGGGAACTAGTATACATGTTGGTGTCTTTTATTTTCCTGCACTTATTTTCTGCATTTTACCGTTCATATCATTTTGGAAAAAGAAGAAAACTTACTATCGCTCATAAAACGAGAAAATTTCAAAAAGTCCAATTAATCTAATTCACGCCCCCTTAGATTACATTTCAAACCTAAAAAAATACAGAAAATGGAACATATCAAAATTTTCCACATTGGCTTAAGGTTTTCCATCCACCTGTAGAAAAGAATGAATTAATACAAATAGGTAAAATAGTTAAAAACAAACAAGGCTGATGAAAGCTCTAACATGAATTATCCTCCCTAACTAGGGAAACAAAAGGGCATGCTAATAATGTTATAGGAGCGTTGGATGGGAGACAACCCATCAAAACCAAGTTTTATATTTTCTTTAGGATAAAATAACATATATTAGGAGAAGAATAAATAGAATAAGTTTTTGTCAGAAAGCTGGTTCGTAAAGAAAAAGGGAAAAATTGAAACTATTTAAAAAATTTCAAGTAATAGAGCCACGCCCCTTTAGAGAAGCAGCGCGATCTGAACCTCTTGATATATAGTGTGTCACTCTTTAATATCATTGTGACACGAATATTCATTTGAAATTTAATTTTTATTATAGAGATAGAGATGCACCCTTGAACATAGAGACACAATTATTTCATTTATAGTCATTGTTCATGATGAGTGCCCAAAATACGTTAAATACACAAAAAGTTATTAACTTGTTTTATAGTATGTCATATGAAAAACTTCTAATTTATCATTGAAAATTGATAAAATTCATGTCTAAACATTTTAACTAAGCATTTATGAAATACAAATAAAAAGATCAAGAAGTCAACCAAAACATCACAAGAGACAAGCCAAATCAAGGCCCGCTAAACTAAAAGTACTAGCATGTTTAGCGAGCAAAGGTGCATCCTCGCTAATCTAGTAAACATAGACGCTCGTACTAAGTACTAGAAGTTCAAAGAATTCAACGTCAAGTTACTTCAAGGTGAAGTAAGAGTTTGGTGGCTAAGCAAGTTTGAGAGGTTCGCTTGGCAAGCATAGGCGATAAGGCTAGGTCTAGGGTACTTGACATGACTTAATCAAGAAGAAATTATGTGTGTTAAGCGAGCCTGGGCGGTGCACTTAGCGAGCCTACCTTTCCCAAGCCTATAAATAGGGGTGCTAAAACTTCATTTGGATCATTCAATAAAATTCAACTCAATTAAATTCTGGTGGATTGGATCACATTGACTAGAATTCAAGGTGGTTCCATAGTGAAGCTAGGTTCGTACCACAAGTCATAATATGAGAGAATAAAAGAGGAAGATCGAGGTCTGAAGCATTGTTAGAGAATTCGTCTACAGTTGCTTTTCAATTTTCTTCTTCTAGGGTTTGATCGTAAAGCTACGATGAGTAAGTATAACTAATTTTTTTTCTTTTGTTAGGGGTTAAATGTAGTTGTCCTATCACTCATGTTTTGATCGCGACCACGACGTTTGATGTAATTCTTCTTAAGTTTTAATATTGATGGATTCTTCGTTCTTAATGCTTGTTTTGAATTAACTGTCTAAAACATATTTTCAGGGTATCACTTGATGTTCGAAAGGTACTGATCATTATTAGATCTAAGTCTATCATATATTAGATGCTAAAGTCTAGACATAAATTTATGTTTGATATCTGCATGAATAAGAATATTGGTAAAAAGGGATGCCGATATCTACATTCACTGTTGAAATTTAAAGATGACATATTGGTTAATAGGCTGAGAAACCATCTATTAGCTAATACGATTGATCTCACCTCGTTGACTTAGACATAATATGCAATGAGAACAATAGTTGGTAATATTTATAATTGATTAGAACTACATATTACTGATTAAGAATGCTATATATGAATGAGTGAATAAAGTCTAACCTCAACAAAATTTTCTCACTGTAACACCGAAAGTTTATTTTCTGTTGTTTTACTTTTATTAAAGTATTCTCCAAATAATCTATTTTTCGATAAACCAAATTTAAAGTAATATAAACTATTGAACAATTTTTAAAACACAACTAATCCTTATGAAGATGATAAAACTGCACTTATTATCTGCCCTACAATAATGGGCCGCCTAGGAAATTGTAATAATGGCTCTATGCTCCTTTACCGCGGCGCAATGCTGCTTATTTCTATACGTATGAGGCATTTGTATCAATTTTCTTTGTTCATTCTCTTCTCTGATCACTGATTTTCTTACATCTAAGGTTACCTAAATCCTAAGCCACTCATATTCATTTAAATTTCTTACTCAAAATTTAAATGATCAATATGAAAGGTTTGTAAGATAGGAAGCAGTTCATAAATAAAAAGAAAGCAGCCACATATTGGGAAAGAATTTGGTCATGAAATGTTAATGTTGAAAGAGAATTTTAATGGAGCGATCTATATGAGCATCGAAAAATCAAAATTAATTTGGAGGTTAGAGATTGAGAGTATTTTACTAGCCTAAAAATGATGAACTGTCTTTCTCGTCAAATTTAGGTAGCTCGATATTGAGAACTTTGGAAAGCTTACGCACCATCTGAAGGTGGCATCCTTGAACATTTCGACCATCATTTTGCACTTTAGCAAATTATTTACCCCAATAATTGTCGTCTGAGTGTTGATGATGATTATGTGCTCCTGGGATCGCTCTTGCTGTCGAATAAACACCAAAAATAGTGGTTTAATATTTCCAAAAGAGTTTAATTGGTATGCACTGACAGTGTAAAATAATTTTACACTGTTAACCAATAGAAAATCATCAATTTGCCATGTCATATAAGTAATTTAAAATTTACAGTATGATGTGGCGGAATACATGAGGGTGATTGGTTGACAGTGTAAAATTATTTTACACTGTCAGTGTATACCAATTAAATTCTTTCCAAAAACCGGAGCATCCCAAATCTCTATATCTTATTTGCATTAGATGAACAAAATTCAATCTAATTGTCAATGGATCACTATGGATTGAGTCTTGCCATTCAAACTTTTTGAGGAATTGAATCTTGTCCTAGGACGAAATACATTCATGGGCAAACTAGAATGCCCAAATAGTTAGTAGTTATTGGTTTTATGCAGTACCAAGAATTAAATAAACAGTACATATTATATGGCTGTTAGGTCTTATTAACTACATAATAGAATACTAACATTACATAACATCATTAAAGTTCATGGTACCTTAATAGGATATATACCAATACCTCCACCAAATTCACGTTATGGCTTATATAAAATTTATTGTTAAGCAAGCAGGCTCCATTAAAAGGTCTCTACAGTTTCTATTCACAAGGTCAGAAGAAAAGGACAAGTGAAGTTTTTTATTTTATTTTCTGATATGATAGTTTTGATGTATTAAAGGGCCTGCATTAAAGCACTGCATGGTTTTGTGTCCTTAATCTGTGAAACTTAGCTGCCATGCTGCAAGCATGTCTGCCTTATCAGACAAAGATTTGGGTATCTTTTGACAGGTAAGACTGGTCCTATACTCTATAGTAATATTATAAATGAAAACTTCAAAATCTTAAAACACTCTCGAACAGTAAACGGGACTATATATTTGACAAATGAAACATAATCATTCCAAAAACTAACTTATTTGTGATTATAATTTCTAACCTTAAGTTTTTGTTAGGTACAAAACAGTGTGGTGTTAAAGGACAAAAAGAGGACGTGAACAAATACATGAAACAAAAGAATGCATGTGTTTGTGTTGGTTTGTGTTACGTACATTACTGTGAAAAGTCAAGTTTTAGGGTGGTTATAATTAGACATGAGGTTGTTTCTGTTGGGACAAATGAAGAAAACAATAAATCATAAATGAAATAGTGAATAGCAGCGATAACCAAGCAAAATATCTTGTTTTGTGTTATGTACCGTGTAAGGTTGTTCATCTTTGGGATGAAAAACAATTGACCGTGTTTATAGTGTATCATCGATTGAATCACTAATTTATGGTGACTTTTAAGGTGGATGAATTGTTAAGTTTGTGTAACAAAGCACAAGTGTATTAACAACTGTAAATATATGAATTTAAAATTCAATGAAATGAATTTTGTAAAGAGAATCCAATTTATAGATTTATTGGTGATAAGAAATTGATTTACACACTCAGAGTTTGAAGATTGATCATTAGTTCGGGATGTTTTTATTAAATGTATTCAAAGAGAGAATAATGCACCACTCAACTTTCTTACACGCCGCGTGAAATTTCATTTTTGTCTCTCAATTTCCGGATGTGCACATCCGAATGCATCATTTTTTGCGAAAAGTTGATTTGTTTCGGATGTGCACATCAGGAAAAATTATTGATCTGCAGATCCGAAACAAATCAAAAGTATTCCATAAAATCATTTACTTCTAAATATAATTAAATCCAATATAATTAAAATCCAACATAATTAAAATTAATATGATTTTTTCAATATAATTAAATCCAATATAATTAAAATTAATATGATTTTTTTTTTCTAAATGATTAATATGACATTTACTTCTAAATGATTTTTTTATATTGAAAAAAATAATTTAATTATATTGGATTTAAAATTATATGTTATTTACTTCTAAAATTGGATTTAATTATATTGGTATTTAAAATTATATGGCATTTACTTCTAAATTATATGGTATTTATTTCTAAATTATAATTAAAATTATATGGTATTTACTTCTAAAATTAATTTAATTATATTGAATTTAATTATATTGAAAAAATCATATTAATTTTAATTATATTGGATTTTAATTATATTGAATTTAATTATATTGAATTTAATTATATCGAAAAAATGATATTAATTTTAAGGCTTAATACCCTTTTTGGTCCTCTAGCTATAGGGGTAGGTCCAAATAGGTCCTCTAACTTTTAAAAGTTCCAAATTGGTCCCATACGTTTTTAAATAGGTCCACGTTTGTCCTCGCCGTTAGAAAAGTTAAAATTTTAATTAAAATCTTGATGACATGGCATGGGTGCGCTGATGTGGACGTTTATGAATGGGGATGTGGAACAGTGGTTATAGTTCAATTCATTTCCCTCTCTAATTTTCATTAAGTCATTTCAGTTCCATGCCTCCAACCCTAGAACAGTCACACGAAGACGAAGACGATCGAGGGTGAAGACGAAGACGAAGATTCACAGACATACCATTGAAGACGAAGTATTATCCTGGTAAATGGCTATGTTCCTTTCGTAGTATTTACGTTTTCTGTAGTCTAGGGTTTGTGTGTAGATAGAACGTTCGTTTTCTATAATCTAGGGTTTGTCTCCCCCTTTTTGAAATTAAGGTTTTTATTGTTCTTTCCGTAAAATTTCTGCTTGTTTATGATATTAGGTTGAAATGGAAGAATTGATTAACCTCAACATTCATTATAGTGGGGAATTTATGGATTCTAATAAAACGAACTACGTGGGGGGTAAATGTAACGAATTCCAGGTAGATGTTGATAGGTGGTCGTATTTTGAGTTGATAGGTGTTTTGAAAGATATAGGGTATACTGAGGTAGACAACATCTACTACAAGGATCCTACATTTGGGATTAATGTGCTCAGTGATGATAAAGGTGCGTTAGAGATAGCTGACCTATGTAGGGTACACCTGAAGGTCGACATATACATTGAACACCCATTATCCCAACCTGAGTATGTTGATGAGGGTGACACATTAAATGAAGAACCTACAAACATGGAGGAGGACATATTAAATGAAGAACCTTTGGATGTTGTGAATGAAGAACAGTATGATATTGTTGCTGAACTTGTTGATCAAGTCCTTAAGGATGTAAACAATTCTGTTGAGGGTGTCAAGGATAGTGAGAATATGAATTCTGCTGAGGGTGTTGAGAAAGAGGGTGTTGAGTGTAATACCCCAAAATTTGCTCTCCCCTTTGTCATCATAGCATGGCATTATCATTTATCATATCATATCCATCTCATTAGCATTGCATTGCATTTAACATAGAAAAATGAAGCATGGCATCCTTCTTACCATCAGGGCATGTGGTCAGGTGGGAGATAGACAATCAAGAGATCATTCAAAGCACAAAAGGTCAATCAAGTTGGCTCTAGGCAAGCCAAGAGGTCTCTCATGTATCATACTATCTCAATTGATCATCCAAAACCTCAAGGAAGTGAGATTCAATGGGAGATTGAAGCACTACATCTTTCACTATGCAAGATGTTCAAAAATTGAAGGAAAACCCTCAAAAGAGATAGCTCATTGATCCAAAATCATTCTCAAGTGGCATTTCTCATCATCCTTTAAGAGGATACACAACATACTCTGAGGAATTTGGATTTGGAAGATGTGCAATTTCCTCCTAACCAGAGGAGGTCAAGATTAGGGTTTCCAATTAAATCAGGGTATTTCTGTTTTTTTGAACAAAACTTGATGTCATGGTATTCCATATGTCCTTAAGTGTATGTATGTGGAAAATTGCATTTCAATTGGTTTTAGAAGTGGTTCAATTGGAAGAAAGATCAAAAATCAGGGAATTTGGGGCCAAGTCAAATAATCAGAGGAAAAAGTCAACTCTTGACTTTTTGAGGCCAAATTCATGAAATTCATGTTACATATGTCCAATGTACAAAATTTGGTCAAGAAACTCCAAAGGAATCATGAAAAAATCAAGATGTGAAAAGTTGCCATTTTTGGATGAAGTAGGGTTGCTAAAAATAGCAAGTTTTGGCCATTTTGCATCAGAGTTTGAACCAAGGCCATTTAAATTTGGAGCACCAAATGAAAAATCCACTCTGCCTCAATGAAAGGCCTTGCTTTAAGCTTCAAATCCATGTGTGGAACATCTCCATTGGATAAAAAATGAGGGAGATATGATTGATCAAAGTTTGAGCAAAGTAGGTTCAAAACTAGGTCATGACCAAGATTTTCAGGGCACGCGCGCAGTCATTTTAACAAACATGTGGTGGGCCAAATGTCCACTCATATTACTCATGGTTAAAGGCTTCAAATGAAAAATCTTGCAACATCAAAGTTGTTCCCCTATGTGAGATCTTCAAGATTGATGTTCATTATTTTTTCATTTGATCAAAGGATAAGGAGTTATGATAGCTCAAAGATTGGTCAACACAACTGAATTTCCATAGGCACCAAGGCCTTGCCTGCAGACCAAGTCACATGCCCATACACCAATTTGGTTCCTTCTGTTGCAAGCTATTTTTGATCATGTTCCAAACTTCCATTCAATCTAATTCCAACACTAAACATGTTCTCTTATGTCTCCTCTTTCTAATGACACCAAATGCTCTTCATTTCATTCATTGTACACCAAGAACTCCATCTCCAAATCTCCATGTTTTCACTAATGAAAGGTTGCCAAAACATAATGTTGTGACTTGGCATTTGTTTGGTCCATGACAGTTCACGCGTATGCTACACACCATCCACCCTTACTTCATTAAGACCAACATTCCCTTACACACATGAATACCATGCTGCTATCATACACTAAAAGGGAAAACGGAAGCTTGCCCTGCAAGTCATAATGCAAACATCAGTACCATCATCACCATTCTCCATTATCCTCACCATAAGTGACCATGAGCTTTTCCACACTCTAACCAAGCTCTCCAACTCGTGCCAATAACTAACAGGACTCAGTTAGTTAACTCAAACTCAGTTAACTAACTCACTCTAACTGTAGTTCTAACCATCAACCACCATGGTCAAATCATAACCACACCTATATAAACAATTCTAACAGATTTGGAAAGGGGATTCTCATTGTTTCACTCTCACTCCAAAAAACACTATCAAGCTTTCTCTCTGAACCCTCCCTCTACCTGCACGAATTCCCCAAGTTCTTCTTCAATCTTCACAATCAAGCAAGAAGACATCACTGAAGCATGGAATAGCACAGTTATCTCTAATTTCAGATTCAGATTTCCTCTTATTCTCAAGATCAAATAGCATTTATTTTGCTCAAATTGAAGTTCTAGAAGTTCAAGAACAAGTTCTCACCTCTGGTTTTCTCAAAAATCCAAAGATCTTCAAGTTTCAGGTTCCAAAAGTTCTCAAACTTTGCTTGCACGATTTGATGTTATTTTAACTGGTTGATGTGTTATTTGAGCTTATTAGAAGCTATATGAAACCGGTTAGTTGATAGAGCTCCTTAGGAGTTTAGAACTGAAACTTAGGGCAAATTTCTCTTCTTCGATTCTCTGTATCCATGCTTGATCTCTGAATTTTGTTGCTGGATTTGTGTTCCTCATGAGCTTAGCTTTCGTTTGGTATATGGCTTGTGAATTTCTGGAGAAAATGTGAGTTGCAGGTGGTGGCTGCTGGCCGGAGAAGATGACCGGAGGTCATCTCCGGCCGGTGACTTTAACTGTTAGGGTTTGTGTGCGTTTTAATCTCAGCCGTGTGTTTTTCATGATCGTACGCTCCAAAATGTGACAGCACATTAAAACTCACATGATCCTCACGTGCATTTTTCTGAATTTCACTTAAGCATGGTGTGGTGTGGTGCATGGTAAGTGGCCTGTGTCCTCACGTGCATGCATTGATTTTGAGTACTTTGACTTTTATTTGACCTTGACTTGATCTGATGGTTGTGAGTGAGTCAAAATTGTTGACTGATGGTGCACACTTGTTATTGTGTTTGGCGTGTAAATGGACCTTATTCAGATTGATAATTACACCCCCATGTATTGAAGCCCAATGATTTTGAACTGTGACTTTGCTATGTTCATACCCCCCCTTCTTTAGTTCCATTTCATTTTATTTCTCATTTTTGCTACACGTTTCATAATTAATTTTTAAAAATACCAAAACATATTGGAAAATTCTACAAAAATTCATGTGTATTCTTAAAACATTTAGGAAATTTTTCATGATTTTATTTTCTGATTTTATGACCTTTTTACCCCTGGTCCATAATTTTCTTTGAATTTCCATTTAGATGCATTCTAAGCATGATACTTGAATTTGTTTAATTTTGTTCTTGCTCATTACAAACTGTTTTGGCATGATTCTTTTTGCATTGATTCACTAATACATTGAAGTATGTTAGATGATTTTTGTTTGATTTTTTAGGTCACTTTATTACATGTCTTGATGCCTATATTTGTACCACTTTGCATGATGTTTCAATTTGACCTAATTGCTTTGTTTGAAGTCATTTTGCTCTGAATTTTTACATGTTATCTTGATGTGTGATGCATTTCTGACCTAGGCATTCCAATAATATGCTGGCATAATTTTCATGAATCCATTTGGTCTTTGTTTGATGCATTACATTGGAAGTATAATCCATGGCATGTCATTACAACTTTAGTGCATGTTTACATGAATTCTTTTGTGCACATTTGTATGAGCATTTGCATATGTTATGAGCCATTCATATGATATTATAGGTCTTTGATACACATTATAGGTCATCTTTACATGTTCATTTCAATTTGAACTTTGTGCATCATTAACATGTATTGTTTGCCCTTTCTTTTTGAACTTTCATTTCAATTCTTCTTATATTACTTCTTGAATGTCTTGAAGTTGATTCATAAATATTTTTGAGATGTTTATAAACCATTTTCCATTTAGTTTCAATTCTAGTTGTTGATTTACATGTTCCATTTATGCATGTCCTCTTCATTTCTTTCCATCTTTCATCTATCCCTTCTTCTTGTAACATGTTTAAATGCTAATGGGTGATGATTATTGCTTATTCACTTGCATCTGTATGATGATATTCACTTGTTGTCCATATGATGCCCATTCTGGTTGTGGTTCTAGGATTTGTTTTCTCATTTAATTCTTTTGAGTTTTATGATGCATTACATGTTCTTTTACTTCTTATACTTCTTATACATGTTTACTAACCATGTAGGGGCTTTGGTAAGTTTCAATTGAGTGTGGATAAGGAATCTACATTCAACTTCTATCCTTTCTCTTTTACAATTCCATTTTGTGTTTTGCTAAGCACTTATGTGCTTTCTTTTAATAACTCATCACTTTCCCCTTGTGAATTACAATTCATCTTCTACTTTAGAAGTGAATTGTTTAATTCATTCTTTCTTTAGACTTTAGGTTGAAACCTCACAAACCTTAGGATCACTCCCTTAACTAATCAATTAGGATTGAGTCTTAGTCCATATAGATTTTTACCTTTATCCTCCCTTGAGTCTCTTTTCTCATCTCAAAGAAAATTCAAAATATCTAATAAAGGTAGGCATTTATTGCATTTAGGCCTTTCATATAAAGAAAAGATTATAAGGGGTCTTCTCTTATAATCTTAAGATGTGTAGCATATGGCCCATCTTAGGTCAATGTGTTACATATTTGATCTTGTATGAGGGACTTAAATGCAATACTTGTTGAAGGTGCAAATAATAAAAAACACTTCTTCACTTCATAATCAACAAAACACTTAATAAACACAAGTATGCTAGTGTGTTTGAACCTTGATAATTGGAACTAAGTGTGAGGGTCTTCTTCACCCTTAGTGTGCTTTCTTACCCATTCCATCTTGGAATGTGAGAATGTACACATTCCAATGACTAAGATTCGGATACACTATCATATGCAAACAAATGAAAAAGCTCTTAAAAGACAAAAACAAACAATAACGTCTTTCCTTCGGGAATTCTTGTCTCACCTCATTCACTCTCAACGTATGAATGTGCTTCTACTCGTTCTCTTGCAAGATGGTAACGCACTCGGACCAGCGAGCCTGCAACACCTGAGCTAGAACGTTAGCCGTTCCTTAAAAAACACAAACAATTCATCCCTAGTGAGGGGAACTACGTCGCTCTGATTCTCATGTTCCCGATGAGATACGTAGGCAGTGGGGTAGGGCCCATGCGAGCACTTCTTTCATTTTCCCTACATTTGTTTCTTGTTCCTTATTCCATCCTTTCTCCTTTCTTTCTTTCAGTTCCTTTTTCAGTATCTTTTTCTACACCCTTTTGATCGAGACAAGCAAGCGTGGATCCCATCGGGTACGATGGACGCGTGGGGGTGCTAATACCTTCCTCTCGCGTAACCGACTCCCGAACCCATTTCTTTTGGTCGTAAGACCATGCTCTATCCTTTCCTTCAGGTTTATGCGGTGTTTCCTTTCCCTCTCTTGGGATAAATACACATTGCTGGCGACTCTGTTCGGTGCCACTTTCGCGTTTGTACTAGGATGAAAATCCCGGGAGCGACAGCTGGCGACTCTGCTGGGGAAAAGAGGTTGATCTATTGCTGGTCCATCCTAAGCAAGTCAATCCTAGCGCTTGTCTGCTTTTCTTTCATTGGGTGTTTACTGTTGTGCTGTATTTACTGTTTTATTGTATGGTTATTTACTGTTTTACTGTACATTACTGTATTTACCGCATTTTAGCATTACATATCATATATTATATTGTGTTGCACTGTTTTGTCTGTTTGGCGGGATGGGTGTTCTGAGAGATAAGCCCACTACCAAGGCTTGAGTACATACATAGGTATTAGAGTGGATAGTCATGACGCTTGCGTGGTGGTGACCACGTATTGTTGTTCATGAGACCCACAACCAGACGAGGTTCTATCAGGAGCTTTCTGCTACTGCATGTTATGCAGGCCAGTGGTTATTCTCTTGAGGAACTGTCGACTCTGGTGACCATTCCCGAGGACTCAGTTACGGCACTCCTCCCGAGTTGTGACAGTGGCAGACCACATTCCGTGGCAAACCCATTGCACATTCTCGATCCGAGGACCCAATGCTGGGAACTTGCTATAGAACATCCCTTTTTGAAAGAGAATCAGCGGAGGCACTCCTCGATTGGCGGTAGTACTGTACCCTGAGGGATGAATGTACTATTGCTTCTCGACCTCAGTGCCAGAAGCTGAGGACCTTTTTGTTTTGGAGAATCAGTTGAGGCCTCCTCGATTGATGATGATGCCAAACCAGAAATGGTGAACGTATCATCATTTCTCGACCTGAGAGCCCGGGATACTGAACATCCTAGTACCCACATGTGAGAAGGGCGGGTTGTTTACAGGTTTGCAGGTAACCATGACCTCCTACATACCCGGTTTTCTATCATCATTGCACAAAAAGGAAGTTTCATCCTATTGTGTTCAGATGGTTCTTATCTATGGTTCTATATTAGTCTCAGAGCTACACTGACACCGTTCACAGTTCAGCACAGACACCTGATTACCTGATCACATTGCCCTTTGCATTGCATTATCATATCCTAACATACATGTTTATTCATTTTCAGGTGCATATATTACCCTTGATTCCAGTCATCAGGTCCCTGCAAAGATGAACACTAAAGAGAGGAAGAATATCATCAGCTATAAGTTCCTTACGCCTACTTTGGGCCCTATTGTTGTGCTGAAGGGAATGGCGAGCCCGGCAGCACGAGAAGCTTTTGAAGAGAAATATGGGTGGATTTTATCTATGGTTCGTAATGTCAGTGATTATGAAGCCAGAGGTCTCCATACGTTGATGCAGTTCTATGATCCGCCTCTGAGATGTTTTGTATTTCCAGACTATGTGTTGGTTCCTACCCTGGAGGAGTATTCCAACATGTTGGGGATTGCTATCAAGGAGGAGCCCCCTTTCTTTGGATCAGTGGGGGATCTTGACTTTGGGAAGTTGGCTGGTGCTCTATATTTGAGCAAATCAGAGCTAAGTGACAATGTCTCCAACAAAGGAAAGATTCGTGGTTACAAGCTGGAATATCTGATTAAGAAGGCCCAGGAAGCAGCTAAAGGCGAGAATTGACTTGTTTTTAATGCTTTGCTAGCCCTTTGTATATACGGCATAGTGTTGTTTCCCAACGAGCCGGATTTTATTGATACAGACGCTATACGAATATTCATGATGAAGAACCCGGTGCCGACGCTACTGGGAGATCTTCACTACTCGTTGTACAACCGAAACGAAAAGAAAAGAGGAGGGATAATTCGCTGTTGTGCACCTTTGTTCTATAAGTGGTTTGCAGGCCGTTTACCACAATCAGGGGCTTTTGTGGATTCCAAAGATTCTCTAGAGTGGAAACAACGTTTAATGGGATTGGTGGCCAAGGACATCGTATGGGTAGATCATGGGCTGATTGGCAAGAATATTATCCACAGCTGTGGTAAGTTCCCTAACGTTCCACTGATAGGAAGATTGGGCGGGATTAACTACAATCCTTCTTTGGCCATTCGACAATTTGGGTATGCCCTGACAGGTCCGCCTGTTAAGAGAGATGTGGAGGAGTCCCTCTATTTTCATACATCAGATGGATGGGAAGCAGCACAGAAAGCTTCTGAAAGCTGGGGTAGCGTACTGAAAAAGGGGAAAGTTACTCTAGGAAAGCCTAACAACCGGGTTTATCCAGCATATGAAGAGTGGGTGAAGAAAAGAGTTGAAGATTTTCTCTTGCCTTTTGGTAAGGCACCCCTTTTGTATCCGGAGAATGAGAAAGCAAGAAGCACTGCTACTGTGGAAGAAGTTGACAAGTTGCAAGCCTTGGCGAAAAAGCTCCAAGGAGAGAATTCTGAGTTGAGTAGCCGTCTTCAGAATGCTCTACATGCCAACAAAGAGCTGGAGCGGAAGGCCCAAGATGCTGAACAAATCCTAACTGCAAAAGAAAAAGACTTTGCTGGAAGAGCCCAACATTTCTGGAAGATTAGTAAAGGTGCTGATGATGCTACTCAAGCCCACAAGCAAACCAAACAGGCATTAGCACAGACCAAAGAAAAGTTAACAAAGTTTCAGCACGCTTGGGACGAAGTTAGGATAGAGAATGCTGAATTACAGGAACAGTTGCAGATTAAGGACGAAGAGCTTGAAAAGGCGCATGAGCAGAGGAGAAAGTATCGGGAAAGCCTCGGTAAGAGTCAAGAACAGCTAGAAGAAGCTAGAGGTGAGCTGAGGAATACCAAGAAAGAGCTTGAAGAAGTCATGATAGAAAGGGAGATACTCAAGACGCAAGCCGGCATAAAGAGACACAAAGGAGTGTGTGATGACGAGGCTCTGATGCTGCATATGGGTTCTTTAAATGAAGCTCTTGAGAAAAGGGATGTCTTGATCAAAGAGATGATTGAAAAGCCGAATCACCAGCGTACCCGTATACTTTTTGAGGAGATCAAATACTCAAGTGATAAGCTGAAGGATGTGGAATTGTCAGACTGATGTTCTTTTCCTTATATTTTGTTGTTAATGGTTACCATCAGGCTTGTTGATGGATCCATTTTTCCTTGTATTGCATTTGCGGATGAGCCTTTCTTAAATGTACTTGAATACTTTGTTGAATGAGTATGAGCAGTTTTATTCAGAATTATTCCTTATCAGATAGCTGCACACAAGCACATGACCACGACACGTCTCTTTATATCACAATTTCTGGTCTTCAGATTTCTGTGGTTGGATTGGAATCAGGGTATAAAGCACCTCGGAAATGACAAACATGGCATTGCATGGCATTGCATATCATTTTGCATTTTTGTTACTTGCTTTTCAGGTACTCGTTGCAGGGTCTCTAACCTTTATTTGGTTTCAGGCAGTATAGCGGAGAGTCATATTCACCGATATTCGACGCGAAGGAATCAAGTAAGAATCATGGATCAAGTGCAAAGTGATTTGGCGGAAATGAGGGCGCGTATGGACCAGTTCATGACCCTCATGACTGGCATGGCGCAAAATCAGGAGAGACTGAGGCTTCTGGTAGAGCGTCCCGACAATGGGCCCGAAGGTGATCATCATGACAATTCACAGGGACATGGCATTCCTCCTCCCGGTGGCAACCCTCCTCCTGGTGGTAACAATCGGGGTAATGTAAATGGTAGGCATGCTGGTGTTACTCTTGAAGATACTCTGGAAGACCAATTTACTCTGCTGGATGCTGATGTGGGTAATCAAGGGGATCGAAGGTATGATGAGTTAGCAGAGAAGATCAGGGCCATAGAATGCAAGAACTCTATGGGTATTGATGTTACCAGCTTGGGGCTGGTCTCAGGAGTCAGAATTCCCCCTAAATTCAAACCTCCCACTTTTGATAAGTATCACGGCAATGCGTGTCCCCAAACGCATCTTCAAGCTTACTTTGGGAAGATTTCAGCCCATACGGATGACGAGAAGCTATGGATGCACTATTTTCAGGACAGTCTGGCGGGGGCGTCCTTGACCTGGTATATGAAGTTGAATAGGGCTGCTGTGAAGAATTGGAAAGATCTGGCAGAAGCGTTCCTGAAGCAATACCAGTATAATATTGACATGGCGCCCAACCGCACTCAATTGCAGGGATTGTCCCAGAATGCCAAGGAGAGTTTCAAAGAATATGCACAGAGGTGGAGGGAAATGGCTGCCCAGGTTCAACCTCCCTTGTCAGACAGAGAAATGGCAGATATGTTCATGGGCACCTTGCAAGGGGCCTATCTTGACAGATTAGCTGCTTGTCCGTCGACTGGATTTGCTGATATTGTGATTGCGGGAGAAAGAATAGAAAGTCTGTTAAAGCTTGGAAAGATCCAGGATGTGAGTGGGGCTGGCTCTTCGGGGACGAAGAAACCGTTCGCTAGTAACCAGAAAAGAAGAGAAGGTGATACGAATGCTGTGTTTAGAGGACGAGGCAGAGGGCGTTCTCGAGCTTATTATCAGGTAGATGTTGTGACAATCCCCACACCGTCTGTTCAGAAACAACAACCCCAACAACAAGTTCAACAGCAACAACCTTTTTTCCAGCAAAGGTCTAGACAGAGGGATCGTAAGATGGATCCTCTCCCTATGACTTATGCCGCGCTGTTGCCCCGGTTACTCGAGTTAAAGTTGGTAGAACTCCGTACTATGAAAGCTCCGGTTGCTGGAAACCTGCCACCTAACTTCGATGCTAATGCTCGTTGTGAGTTCCACTCAGGTGCTCAGGGGCACTCCATTGAAAAATGTTGGGCTTTCCATCATAAAGTACAAGATTTGATTGATGCTAAAGCCATCAATTTCTCTCCCGCCCCTAATATTACTCAGCATCCCATGCCTGATCATAGTGCAGCAAATGTGTACGCTATTGAAGATGGGAGGAGATTGAATTTGGTGTTAGACGTTCATCAAGTGAAAACTTCTTTGTTGGTTGTAAAAGATCGTTTATTGAAGGGACAGGTGTTCCCGGGCTGTAATCAAGATTGCTCTGAGTGCATGAATCAGGAGAACGGCTGTGATAAGTTGAAGATGGGTTTACAGAATCTGATCGATGAAGGATGTCTACAGTTCGACAGAGTCGTGAAAGACACTGATGAGATATCAACCGTGACCATCTATTACACTCCCGCTGAGACTCAAATGCCGGTCAATGCAGTTCCCGTGGCGAGTGTTGCGCCAGAAGGGCCCAGTCCTGTCACTATCACGGTGCCAGGACCAATTCCGTTCACATCTACGAAAGCTATCCCATGGCACTATGGGGCAGATGTATATTACGAAGGTAAAAAGCAGGAAGTTGAGCCGTCAGTCAGCCCAAATATTGATAATGTAGGAGGTGTAGGGGGCTTTACAAGGAGTGGAAGGTTGTTCGCTCCCCAAACCTTGAGAAGTGATAAGGAGGTAGAAGCTGCAGCAAAGGCTAAGGGTAAACAGGTGGTTGAAAGTGCGCCTACACCTGAAGCAGAGACAAAGATTATTTTTGATAAGGAAATGGAAGAATTTATGAAGATAATCAAGAAAAGCGATTATAAGATTGTGGACCAACTGAATCAGACCCCTTCAAAGATTTCAATCTTGTCACTATTGATGTGCTCTGATGCGCACCGGCAGGCGTTGTTGAAAGTATTGAAGAGTGCATACGTGCCACAAGAAATTACTGTTAATCAGCTCGAGGGCGTAATCTCCAATGTTAATGTCAGCCATGGCTTGGGCTTTACAAGTAGAGATTTGACTGTTGAAGGAAGAAACCATAATAAGGCTTTGCATATCACGATGGAGTGTAAGGGCGCAGTGTTATCTCATGTACTGGTAGACACTGGTTCATCACTTAATGTCTTGCCCAAGAAGGCATTGATGAAGCTGGAAGTTGATGGTTTGATCTTAAGGCCTAGTGAATTGGTGGTCAGAGCATTCGATGGGACCAGACGATCTGTGTTTGGTGAGGTGGAATTGCCAGTACAAATTGGACCACAGGTATTCAAATCCACGTTCCATGTAATGGACATACAACCTGCATATAGCTGCCTATTGGGACGCCCTTGGATTCACGGAGCCGGGGCTGTTACTTCTACTCTACATCAAAAGCTGAAGTATGAGTTTGAAGGGCAGGTTGTGACGGTGTGTGGGGAGGAAGACATCTTTGTGAGTCACTTGTCCACGTTCAAGTACATTGAAATGGATGGGGAAATTCATGAGATGCTGTGCCAATCATTTGAAGCAGTCAATATTGACGATGCACCTGAGTCTTCTTCTGTACCAGTTGGGGCTGGTACCTCCATTTCATCTTACAAACAAGCTGTCGAAGTCGTCAGGGCAGGCAACGCCCAAGGTTGGGGCAGGTTGATAGAGACCCCAATGAAGGAAGACAAATGTGGTATTGGTTATCATCCCTCTACAACTTCAGATGCGGGGAGCAGGGGACCCATTACTTTCAATAGTGGGGGAATTATCTACATGGACCAGTCTTGTGCGGCCACGGAGGATAGTGTTGACAGTGATTGTGACCTGGACAACTGGGTACGCCCTCATGCTTCGGGACAACAAGTGCAGAACTGGTTCGTTGAAGAAGTCATCCGGGTTACTCTTCAGACAGAACTTGATCCTCCGGATACCACTGATAACGATTTTGATGTGGCCATGTATGACTTTGACAATCCGATTTATCAAGCCGAAGAAGGGGATGAGAAAGATTGTGAACTTTCTGAAGAACTGGCCAGATTGTTGAAACAAGAGGAAAGGGTCATCCAGCCTCATCAGGAGACTGTAGAAATCATCAATATTGGTACCAAGGACGCCAAGAAAGAGATCAGGATTGGTGCCAGCTTGCAAGCAGATGTGAAGCAAACTTTGACGGAAATGTTGCGCGAGTATGTTGACATCTTCGCCTGGTCGTATCAAGACATGCCGGGGTTGGATACGGATATTGTCGTGCACAGGCTACCATTGAGAGAAGAATGTCCGCCAGTCAAGCAGAAACTTCGTCGGACTCACCCCGACATGGCCTTAAAGATTAAGGAGGAAGTCCAGAAGCAGTGGGACGCTGGTTTTCTTGCTGTGACAAAGTATCCTCCATGGGTAGCCAACATCGTGCCAGTACCGAAGAAAGATGGAAAAGTGAGAATGTGTGTGGATTATCGAGATCTTAATAAAGCTAGCCCGAAAGATGATTTTCCACTACCTCATATTGATGTGCTGGTCGATAATACAGCTCAGTTTTCAGTGTTCTCATTTATGGACGGTTTCTCCGGGTACAACCAGATCAAGATGGCACCTGAAGATATGGAGAAGACCACGTTCATTACTCCGTGGGGTACATATTGTTATAAAGTAATGCCTTTTGGGTTGAAAAACGCAGGGGCAACGTACCAGCGGGCGATGGTGACATTGTTTCATGACTTGATTCATAAGGAGATCGAATGTTATGTAGATGATATGATTGCCAAGTCTAGAACAGAAGAGGAACATCTGGTTAACCTGAAAAAGCTGTTTGAAAGGTTGAGAAAGTTCTGTCTGAGATTAAATCCAAACAAGTGCACGTTTGGGGTGCGTTCTGGAAAGTTATTGGGTTTCATTGTGAGCGAAAGAGGAATCGAGGTTGATCCTGCCAAGGTGAAAGCAATACAAGAAATGCCTGAACCGAGAACAGAAAAAGAGGTTCGTGGTTTCTTGGGTAGATTGAACTACATTGCGAGGTTCATATCTCACCTAACAGCCACGTGTGAGCCAATATTTAAATTGTTAAGGAAAGATCAAACGGTCAGGTGGAATGACGATTGCCAATTGGTATTCGATAAGATAAAAGAATACTTGCAGGAACCTCCGATTCTAATGCCTCCAGTTGAAGGGAGACCGCTGATAATGTATCTGACAGTGCTTGAAGGATCCATGGGTTGTGTTCTCGGTCAACATGACGAGACAGGTAGGAAGGAGCATGCTATTTACTACCTGAGCAAAAAGTTCAATGATTGTGAGTCCCGATACTCAATGCTTCAAAAGACATGCTGTGCACTTGCATGGGCCGCTAAGCGATTGAGGCAATATATGGTTAGGCACACAACCTTGTTGATTTCAAAAATGGATCCTATCAAGTACATTTTCGAGAAACCAGCATTGACAGGCAGAGTTGCACGGTGGCAAATGGTCTTGACAGAGTATGACATTCAGTACACTTCACAAAAGGCCATCAAAGGAAGTATCTTGTCCGATTATCTTGCGCAACAGCCAATGGATGATTACCAACCCATGAAGTTTGACTTCCCTGATGAGGACATCATGTTTCTCAAAGCTAAAGACTGTGAGGAACCACTCCCGGAGGAGGGGCCAGACCCTGAATCCAAATGGAGTCTGATGTTTGATGGGGCTGTCAATATGATTGGGTGCGGAGTTGGAGCAGTTCTTATCACGCCGGAAGGTGTTCATATGCCTTTCACTGCACGAATAACTTTCGGGTGCACCAATAATGAAGCAGAGTACGAAGCTTGTATAATGGGGATCGAGGAGGCGATTAATCTACGGATTAAAACCCTTGATATATTCGGTGATTCAGCTTTGGTAATCAATCAAGTGAAAGGGAGTTGGTACACGCACCAAGCAAATCTAGTGCCGTATAGAGATTATACGAGGAGATTGCTGACATTTTTCACAACAGTGAAACTGTACCACATTCCTCGAGATGAGAATAGGTTCGCTGATGCCTTGGCCACTTTGTCTTCCATGATCAAAGTGCAAGGATGGAACCATGTACCTAAGATTGAGGTATCCCGCCTTGACAGACCAGCATTTGTGTTTGCGGTCGATGCAACGTCTGATGACAAGCCATGGTTTCATGACATTAAGTGTTTCTTGAAAAGTCAAAAGTACCCGTCCGGTGCATCGTCCAAAGACAGGAAGACGTTGAGAAGGTTAGCTGGTAGTTTCTTCCTGAACAAAGATGGCGTGCTGTATAAAAGAAATTTTGACACGGTCCTGCTTAGATGTGTGGATAGACATGAAGCAGACTTGTTGATGATTGAAGTGCACGAAGGCTCTTTCGGTACTCATGCCGGAGGGCAGGCAATGGCTAAAAAGTTGTTAAGGTCGGGATATTATTGGTTGACTATGGAGTCAGATTGTTGCAAATATGCCTGCAAATGCCATAAATGCCAGATCTATGCAGACAAGGTGCATGTGCCTCCAAATCCGTTGAGTATCATGTCGTCGCCTTGGCCGTTTGCCATGTGGGGCATTGATATGATCGGAAAGATTGAGCCTACAGCTTCCAATGGTCATCGTTTCATCTTGGTGGCAATTGATTACTTCACCAAATGGGTTGAAGCCTCATCTTATGCCAATGTTACAAAACAAGTGGTCGCTCGTTTCTTAAAACGGGATATCATTTGCCGATATGGAGTTCCCGAAAGAATCATTACTGATAATGGTTCTAATTTGAACAATAAGATGATGGCTGAGTTATGCCGGGACTTCAAAATCGAACACCACAATTCTTCTCCGTACCGCCCAAAGATGAATGGCGCGGTCGAAGCGGCCAACAAAAATATCAAGAAGATTGTGCAGAAGATGGTTGTCACGTACAAAGATTGGCATGAGATGTTACCATTTGCTTTGCATGGGTATCGAACGTCGGTACGCACGTCCACTGGGGCAACCCCATTCTCACTTGTATATGGTATGGAGGCAGTGCTACCGGTTGAAGTAGAGATTCCGTCCCTCAGAGTCATGATGGATGTTAAGCTAGATGAAGCTGAATGGGTACGAGCCAGATTTGATCAGTTGAGCCTTATTGAGGAAAAGCGATTGGCGGCTGTATGTCATGGGCAATTATACCAGCGCAGAATGAAGCAGGCATTTGACCAAAAGGTGCGTCCTCGGGTTTACAAAGTCGGAGATGTGGTACTCAAAAGGATCCTTCCTCCCAATACAGACCACAGGGGCAAATGGACTCCTAATTATGAAGGTCCATTCGTGGTTAAAAAGGTCTTTTCGGGCGGAGCTTTATTGCTTACAACCATGGATGGCGAAGACTTTTCATCCCCTGTCAACTCGGACGTAGTCAAAAAATACTTCGCATGAATAGACCCGCTGGATAATAAAAATAAAAAATCCAGGCAAAAAAGGGCATCCCGGCGAACCAAAAACAGAATAAGGTTCGGGCAAAAATTAGGGATATAATTGAAAAAAATTGTACACCCGGTAAGTTGAAAACCCGAAAGGGCAACTTAGGCAAAAAAGGGTATCCTGGTGGATCGAAAACCTGAAAGGGCGGTCCACACAAAAGAGGGATTTAAGCGAATGACTACAGTCTGAGTTATCTGTACCCATTACCGTTTGAACAACTGACGTTCTGAAGAATAGGAATCGGTCTGATCATTCCTCAGAAGGCAAGGCCGGGGAGTTTTGAAGACATACTGGTCATAACAGAATGGAAACTCAGTGGAATTCCGTTTTCACATTGCCATTAGGATAGTTTCTTTTCTCAATTTTCAGCGATCACCTCTTTCCAGGGATTTCTTCCAGATGTAATTGCCTATTCTGGGCTCTCAGTCAATAAATTGAATTTCAATAAAAAGCTTTCTATTTTTGTTTTATTGCTTTGTTTGCAAAAACGTCCTAATTGTTGATAAAACATTGCATTTGAAAACATGGCAGCCTTGCAATAACATGCGCAGAAAAAATATTTGAAATTACTTCGAATGTTGAATACTCCCGGATGGTGGATTCTAGCCACGCAATATTCGGGGCATGTGGGCATATTCTTTTGTTGCAGGTAGCAGGTGCAGATGATTTTAAGCACAAGACTAGCAATAAATCACCCCACGCAAAAGACTGGGGCAATTATGGGTAAGGAGATCGGCGTTCATCGGGTCGATCTCAGTGAATTAAGTTCAACTGGGTACCGTTGTATCTTATTAAGTCGATTCTCTCATTCAGTACTTCCAACAACTGCAAGCTTTTCTATGTCGATAACGGTCACAGGTTCCCCAAAAGGGTGGTCTCGTCGACACCGAAACTGATGGTCATTATCCCCAGCGAAGTCACAAGAGTTGGAAGAGGCTAGATCTTCTGTAAAATCCTCTTATGACATCCGCTTCGGGGACAAATTGTTGGTTTTCTTAAGCATGGGGCATGTTGTTTCCCCAGCATGAAGTGTTGATCACCCCCCAGTAGAGTTTGATGGTCATTATCCCCAGCGAAGTCGCAGGAGTTTGAAGAAGCTAAATATTCTGTAAGATCCTCTTATGACATCCTCTTCGGGGACAAATTGTTTGGTTCCCCAGCATGAAGTGTTGATCATCCCCAGTAGAGTTTGAGGACAGTTGGTCTTCTGTAAAATCCTCTCAAAAGGCATTCCCCAACACGAGACGCTTTAAAGCAGTTTTCTCCAGCAGAGTTTGTTATAAACCCGTCATCCCTAACGGAATTGTCTAAAGGGAAGCTCGCCTAACATGGGGCATTGTGGTACTTATCCTAAGCTCGACAGTCATATTCTTCAGCAGACTACTGTGGATTTGCTTTAGGTTTCCCCAACAGATCTCTAAGGACTCTTTCCTAGCAAGTTGTAGTGGAATGTTCTAACCAGGATTTGCATGTCCCTGGAAGAGTAGCCCGGATCCCCAGCAAGATTGTGTCTCTGGTAATGATCCCCCACAGAGGTCAGCATCGAATCTTGTCACCAATACTCCCCAGCTGAGTTGTTGTTCTCCCCGCAGAGGTTTATAAGATCGGCAGAATCTATTCCTCAACAAGGATGGTACAGCCTTTCCCCAGCCGGGTCAGAAGGTGGATAACCCCTACAAAGGGTCTTGGATTGGATAGATCCCCAAGCAGAGTTTTATGACTTTTCTTCCCTAGCAAGACGCCATGCAAAGAAATTCTCATCCCCAGCGGAATCGCTGTGGCCCAAATTCATTCCCCCAGCAGATGAAGTGATTACTGACAAATTTATTATTCTTCAAGTCCAATTTATTTTTGGAAAACTTGACAATTCGAAGCAGACGGATTGTTCATTTATTCTCCAGCAGAGATACTATCCTCTCAGGAACCTCTAAAGTCAAGTCATTGATCATTGTTCCTCAGCAAAGTCGGCAGAGATGTCTGACACGGATGCAAAGTGTAATCCAGTATTGGAATTTTGCGAAAGTCCACCCGTAGCGTGGCAAGCCAGTAGTCGTCTGGCATTGTTAAAAGACGTTAGCAAAGTCCAACCGTAGATTGGCAGAAAGTCCATCTAAGGGTGGCAAATTCTTAAAGTCCAACAGTGGATTGGCAAAAGTCCGTCTTCGGGTGGCAAAAGTCCAACAGTGGATTGGCGAAAGGTCCATCTAAGGGTGGCAAATTCTTAAAGTCCAACAGTGGATTGGCAAAAGTTCATCTAAGGGTGGCAAATTCTTAAAGTCCAACAGTGGATTGGCAAAAGTCCGTCTTCGGGTGGCAAAAGTCCAACAGTGGATTGGCAAAAGTTCGTCTTCGGGTGGCAAAAGTCCAACAGTGGATTGGCAAAAGTCCGTCTTCGGGTGGCAAAAGTCCAACAGTGGATTGGCAAAAGTCCATCTTCGGGTGGCAAAGCAGCTAAAAGTCCAACAGTGGATTGGCAAAAGTCCGTCTTCGGGTGGCAAAAGTCCAACAGTGGATTGGCAAAAGTCCGTCTTCGGGTGGCAAAAGTCCAACAGTGGATTGGCAAAAGTCCGTCTTCGGGTGGCAAAAGTCCAACAGTGGATTGGCAAAAGTCCGTCTTCGGGTGGCAAAAGTCCAACAGTGGATTGGCAAAACTCCGTCTTCGGGTGGCAAAAGTCCAACAGTGGATTGGCAAAAGTCCGTCTTCGGGTGGCAAAAGTCCAACAGTGGATTGGCAAAAGTCCATCTTCGGGTGGCACGAAGCTGCAAAGTCCACCAGTAGTGTGGTAGGCCAGTAGTCGTCTGGAGTTGCATAAAAGACATTATTAAAGTCCACCAGTAGTGTGGCAGGCCAGTAGTCGTCTGGAGTTGCATAAAAGACATTATTAAAGTCCACCAGTAGTGTGGCAGGCCAGTAGTCGTCTGGCGTCGTTCAAAAGACATTATTAAAGTCCACCAGTAGTGTGGCAGGCCAGTAGTCGTCTGGCGTCGTTCAAAAGACAGATCTCTCCGACGTTTCATCGAAGATTCAATCCAGCAGTCTTGTTGGGTTTATATCCCTTTTCTTCTTCACCATCCAGAGCAAATTTTTGGTTATATTTGGTATTCAATCACTATATACCTTGAAAGTCCGAAAGCAATTGCTTTCAGGCATTCAGGTCTACAGCGCTTGAATAGGGGCAGCTGTAATACCCCAAAATTTGCTCTCCCCTTTGTCATCATAGCATGGCATTATCATTTATCATATCATATCCATCTCATTAGCATTGCATTGCATTTAACATAGAAAAATGAAGCATGGCATCCTTCTTACCATCAGGGCATGTGGTCAGGTGGGAGATAGACAATCAAGAGATCATTCAAAGCACAAAAGGTCAATCAAGTTGGCTCTAGGCAAGCCAAGAGGTCTCTCATGTATCATACTATCTCAATTGATCATCCAAAACCTCAAGGAAGTGAGATTCAATGGGAGATTGAAGCACTACATCTTTCACTATGCAAGATGTTCAAAAATTGAAGGAAAACCCTCAAAAGAGATAGCTCATTGATCCAAAATCATTCTCAAGTGGCATTTCTCATCATCCTTTAAGAGGATACACAACATACTCTGAGGAATTTGGATTTGGAAGATGTGCAATTTCCTCCTAACCAGAGGAGGTCAAGATTAGGGTTTCCAATTAAATCAGGGTATTTCTGTTTTTTTGAACAAAACTTGATGTCATGGTATTCCATATGTCCTTAAGTGTATGTATGTGGAAAATTGCATTTCAATTGGTTTTAGAAGTGGTTCAATTGGAAGAAAGATAAAAAATCAGGGAATTTGGGGCCAAGTTAAATAATCAGAGGAAAAAGTCAACTCTTGACTTTTTGAGGCCAAATTCATGAAATTCATGTTACATATGTCCAATGTACAAAATTTGGTCAAGAAACTCCAAAGGAATCATGAAAAAATCAAGATGTGAAAAGTTGCCATTTTTGGATGAAGTAGGGTTGCTAAAAATAGCAAGTTTTGGCCATTTTGCATCAGAGTTTGAACCAAGGCCATTTAAATTTGGAGCACCAAATGAAAAATCCACTCTGCCTCAATGAAAGGCCTTGCTTTAAGCTTCAAATCCATGTGTGGAACATCTCCATTGGATAAAAAATGAGGGAGATATGATTGATCAAAGTTTGAGCAAAGTAGGTTCAAAACTAGGTCATGACCAAGATTTTCAGGGCACGCGCGCAGTCATTTTAACAAACATGTGGTGGGCCAAATGTCCACTCATATTACTCATGGTTAAAGGCTTCAAATGAAAAATATTGCAACATCAAAGTTGTTCCCCTATGTGAGATCTTCAAGATTGATGTTCATTATTTTTTCATTTGATCAAAGGATAAGGAGTTATGATAGCTCAAAGATTGGTCAACACAACTGAATTTCCATAGGCACCAAGGCCTTGCCTGCAGACCAAGTCACATGCCCATACACCAATTTGGTTCCTTCTGTTGCAAGCTATTTTTGATCATGTTCCAAACTTCCATTCAATCTAATTCCAACACTAAACATGTTCTCTTATGTCTCCTCTTTCTAATGACACCAAATGCTCTTCATTTCATTCATTGTACACCAAGAACTCCATCTCCAAATCTCCATGTTTTCACTAATGAAAGGTTGCCAAAACATAATGTTGTGACTTGGCATTTGTTTGGTCCATGACAGTTCACGCGTATGCTACACACCATCCACCCTTACTTCATTAAGACCAACATTCCCTTACACACATGAATACCATGCTGCTATCATACACTAAAAGGGAAAACGGAAGCTTGCCCTGCAAGTCATAATGCAAACATCAGTACCATCATCACCATTCTCCATTATCCTCACCATAAGTGACCATGAGCTTTTCCACACTCTAACCAAGCTCTCCAACTCGTGCCAATAACTAACAGGACTCAGTTAGTTAACTCAAACTCAGTTAACTAACTCACTCTAACTGTAGTTCTAACCATCAACCACCATGGTCAAATCATAACCACACCTATATAAACAATTCTAACAGATTTGGAAAGGGGATTCTCATTGTTTCACTCTCACTCCAAAAAACACTATCAAGCTTTCTCTCTGAACCCTCCCTCTACCTGCACGAATTCCCCAAGTTCTTCTTCAATCTTCACAATCAAGCAAGAAGACATCACTGAAGCATGGAATAGCACAGTTATCTCCAATTTCAGATTCAGATTTCCTCTTATTCTCAAGATCAAATAGCATTTATTTTGCTCAAATTGAAGTTCTAGAAGTTCAAGAACAAGTTCTCACCTCTGGTTTTCTCAAAAATCCAAAGATCTTCAAGTTTCAGGTTCCAAAAGTTCTCAAACTTTGCTTGCACGATTTGATGTTATTTTAACTGGTTGATGTGTTATTTGAGCTTATTAGAAGCTATATGAAACCGGTTAGTTGATAGAGCTCCTTAGGAGTTTAGAACTGAAACTTAGGGCAAATTTCTCTTCTTCGATTCTCTGTATCCATGCTTGATCTCTGAATTTTGTTGCTGGATTTGTGTTCCTCATGAGCTTAGCTTTCGTTTGGTATATGGCTTGTGAATTTCTGGAGAAAATGTGAGTTGCAGGTGGTGGCTGCTGGCCGGAGAAGATGACCGGAGGTCATCTCCGGCCGGTGACTTTAACTGTTAGGGTTTGTGTGCGTTTTAATCTCAGCCGTGTGTTTTTCATGATCGTACGCTCCAAAATGTGACAACACATTAAAACTCACATGACCCTCACGTGCATTTTTCTGAATTTCACTTAAGCATGGTGTGGTGTGGTGCATGGTAAGTGGCCTGTGTCCTCACGTGCATGCATTGATTTTGAGTACTTTGACTTTTATTTGACCTTGACTTGATCTGATGGTTGTGAGTGAGTCAAAATTGTTGACTGATGGTGCACACTTGTTATTGTGTTTGGCGTGTAAATGGACCTTATTCAGATTGATAATTACACCCCCATGTATTGAAGCCCAATGATTTTGAACTGTGACTTTGCTATGTTCATACCCCCCCTTCTTTAGTTCCATTTCATTTTATTTCTCATTTTTGCTACACGTTTCATAATTAATTTTTAAAAATACCAAAACATATTGGAAAATTCTACAAAAATTCATGTGTATTCTTAAAACATTTAGGAAAGTTTTCATGATTTTATTTTCTGATTTTATGACCTTTTTACCCCTGGTCCATAATTTTCTTTGAATTTCCATTTAGATGCATTCTAAGCATGATACTTGAATTTGTTTAATTTTGTTCTTGCTCATTACAAACTGTTTTGGCATGATTCTTTTTGCATTGATTCACTAATACATTGAAGTATGTTAGATGATTTTTGTTTGATTTTTTAGGTCACTTTATTACATGTCTTGATGCCTATATTTGTACCACTTTGCATGATGTTTCAATTTGACCTAATTGCTTTGTTTGAAGTCATTTTGCTCTGAATTTTTACATGTTATCTTGATGTGTGATGCATTTCTGACCTAGGCATTCCAATAATATGCTGGCATAATTTTCATGAATCCATTTGGTCTTTGTTTGATGCATTACATTGGAAGTATAATCCATGGCATGTCATTACAACTTTAGTGCATGTTTACATGAATTCTTTTGTGCACATTTGTATGAGCATTTGCATATGTTATGAGCCATTCATATGATATTATAGGTCTTTGATACACATTATAGGTCATCTTTACATGTTCATTTCAATTTGAACTTTGTGCATCATTAACATGTATTGTTTGCCCTTTCTTTTTGAACTTTCATTTCAATTCTTCTTATATTACTTCTTGAATGTCTTGAAGTTGATTCATAAATATTTTTGAGATGTTTATAAACCATTTTCCATTTAGTTTCAATTCTAGTTGTTGATTTACATGTTCCATTTATGCATGTCCTCTTCATTTCTTTCCATCTTTCATCTATCCCTTCTTCTTGTAACATGTTTAAATGCTAATGGGTGATGATTATTGCTTATTCACTTGCATCTGTATGATGATATTCACTTGTTGTCCATATGATGCCCATTCTGGTTGTGGTTCTAGGATTTGTTTTCTCATTTAATTCTTTTGAGTTTTATGATGCATTACATGTTCTTTTACTTCTTATACTTCTTATACATGTTTACTAACCATGTAGGGGCTTTGGTAAGTTTCAATTGAGTGTGGATAAGGAATCTACATTCAACTTCTATCCTTTCTCTTTTACAATTCCATTTTGTGTTTTGCTAAGCACTTATGTGCTTTCTTTTAATAACTCATCACTTTCCCCTTGTGAATTACAATTCATCTTCTACTTTAGAAGTGAATTGTTTAATTCATTCTTTCTTTAGACTTTAGGTTGAAACCTCACAAACCTTAGGATCACTCCCTTAACTAATCAATTAGGATTGAGTCTTAGTCCATATAGATTTTTACCTTTATCCTCCCTTGAGTCTCTTTTCTCATCTCAAAGAAAATTCAAAATATCTAATAAAGGTAGGCATTTATTGCATTTAGGCCTTTCATATAAAGAAAAGATTATAAGGGGTCTTCTCTTATAATCTTAAGATGTGTAGCATATGGCCCATCTTAGGTCAATGTGTTACATATTTGATCTTGTATGAGGGACTTAAATGCAATACTTGTTGAAGGTGCAAATAATAAAAAACACTTCTTCACTTCATAATCAACAAAACACTTAATAAACACAAGTATGCTAGTGTGTTTGAACCTTGATAATTGGAACTAAGTGTGAGGGTCTTCTTCACCCTTAGTGTGCTTTCTTACCCATTCCATCTTGGAATGTGAGAATGTACACATTCCAATGACTAAGATTCGGATACACTATCATATGCAAACAAATGAAAAAGCTCTTAAAAGACAAAAACAAACAATAACGTCTTTCCTTCGGGAATTCTTGTCTCACCTCATTCACTCTCAACGTATGAACGTGCTTCTACTCGTTCTCTTGCAAGATGGTAACGCACTCGGACCAGCGAGCCTGCAACACCTGAGCTAGAACGTTAGCCGTTCCTTAAAAAACACAAACAATTCATCCCTAGTGAGGGGAACTACGTCGCTCTGATTCTCATGTTCCCGATGAGATACGTAGGCAGTGGGGTAGGGCCCATGCGAGCACTTCTTTCATTTTCCCTACATTTGTTTCTTGTTCCTTATTCCATCCTTTCTCCTTTCTTTCTTTCAGTTCCTTTTTCAGTATCTTTTTCTACACCCTTTTGATCGAGACAAGCAAGCGTGGATCCCATCGGGTACGATGGACGCGTGGGGGTGCTAATACCTTCCTCTCGCGTAACCGACTCCCGAACCCATTTCTTTTGGTCGTAAGACCATGCTCTATCCTTTCCTTCAGGTTTATGCGGTGTTTCCTTTCCCTATCTTGGGATAAATACACATTGCTGGCGACTCTGTTCGGTGCCACTTTCGCGTTTGTACTAGGATGAAAATCCCGGGAGCGACATTGAGAAAGAGGGTGTTGAGAAAGAAGGTGTTGAGAAAGAGGGTTTTGAGAATATGAATTCTGGTGAGGGTCTTAGGAATATGAATGGTGATGGGATTCATGGTCAGGTGCATGATGGGAATGATACTTCATCTGATGACAGTGAGGATTCATCATTTAATTATGATAGTGCCTTGGAGCTTGATTTTAGTGATTCTGATGCTAGTCTTGATTATGATGAAGAACATGTTGCCAAAATGGTGGAGTATGATGAGACACATGAAGGAACTAGTAAAATGAAGAAAAGGAAAGGGGAAGCTGATAGTGGAGAGGAGAATGGAGTTGTGTATGATAGTGAAGAGTTAGACAGTGGATGTGATACTGAGGATGATGAAGAACCAAGGAAGAGGAAACATCCAATTTTCAAGGCTATGAAAGACATGTCTAACTATAAATGGGAGTTGGGAACCTATTTTAATACCAAAAGTGATTTTAAGGAAGCCATTCAAACATATGCTGTTCAGAATGGGAGAGGTCTAAAGTTTCTAAAAAATGACAACATAAGAGTGAAAGTGGTATGTAAATCTGAATGTCAATGGAAGGCCTATTGTGGAAAGCTTCCTGATGAGGATACTTGGCAGCTTAGGAAATTAGTTGACACACATAATTATGCTAGAGAGTATAATGTTAAGATGATGAGCACGAAATGGCTAAGCAAGAGGTTGCAAAATACATTGAAAAATAATCCTAAGCTTAAGCTAAAGGATATTAAGGAGAAGGCACTCAAGAAATGGAATGTAGGTGTTAACAAGACAAAGGCTATTAGGGCCAGATTTGCAGCCAGGGATATGGTAGATGGATCTTATTTAGGAGATTACACTAGGATTTATGACTACTGTCATGAAATTTGGAGGACAAATCCTGGTTCAACTGTTAAGATAAATGTTACACCAGTGCAAGAGGGTATTGAGGATGCAAGACCTTATTTCAAGAGGTTGTATATTTGTTATGATGCTTGCAAGAAGAGTTTCAAAATGTGTAGGCCAATTATTGGCCTTGATGGATGTTTTTTAAAGGGTCTATGTGGTGGCCAGATTTTATCTGCAATAGGAACAGATCCTAATGACCAAATGTTGCCTATTGCCTTTGCTGTGGTGGAAGGGGAAAATAGAGACTCCACTTGGTTTTTAAAGCTCCTCATTGATGATCTGGGTGGAAGAGAAGAATGTAGGACCTACACTTTCATTTCTGATCAGCAAAAGGTACCACTAGATTTATTGCCTTTATTTAAGTTTGAATGTATTTCTTGATTTAGAATTTAATGTTGAATTTTTATGCATTTGCAGGGCCTTCTCCCAGCCATTGATGAATTGTTACCAAGTTTTGAATAGAGGTTTTGTGTGAGACACCTATACAACAATTTTAGGAAGAAATTTCCAAGAAAAGTGTTGAAAGAGATCATTTGGAAGGCAGCTAGAGCTACTTATCCACAGGCTTGGGAAAGAGAGATGAGAGGCATGAGGAGGATAAATGAAGAGGCCTACGGACACATGATGCAAACTCCACCAAGATTTTGGAGCAAGTCCTATTTCAGAACCACAACAAAGTCTGATAGTGTCTTGAATAATATGTCAGAAGCTTTCAATAGTGTGATTGTGGAGGCAAAGGCAAAGCCTTTGGTTGCAATGTTAGAAGAAATAAGGGGATACATAATGGAAAAATGGGCGGCAAATAGGCTAAAGTTCTCTAATTTAGGTGATGATGAAGTCTTGCCAAACATAAAGAAGAAGGTAGAGAAAACCAGCAGTTTCACAAATTCTTGGATAGTAAGGTAATAGATAATACACTTACTGTTGTGCTTTTGTAGTATGACTTTCTTTTGATAGGAGATAGACTTACTTCTGATATTTTTATAGGATGTCATCTGAACATATTTTTGAGGTGAGGCATATTGAGAATCAGGGAGACATGTTCTCTGTCAACTTGAAGGAACATTGTTGTTCTTGCAGAAAGTGGCAGCTGACAGGTCTCCCATGCGTCCATGCCATTTCCTCAATTAAGAGTAGAGGTCTTGCGGTTGACCAGTTTGTTCCAGACTATTATAAGAAGGCTAGGTACATTAGGGTGTATGAACCTATCATTTACCCTCTGAATGGTACAAATTTATGGGTGAGAACTGAATACCCTGATGTGCAGCCTCCCAAATTCAAGAAAATGCCTGGAAGACCAAAGAAGAAGAGGAATAAAGAACATGGTGAGATTGATGGTTCTGACAGGAAAATTAGAAAAACTGGTATGATTATGAGGTGCACTAGGTATAGACAAACTGGGCACAACAAATCAACTTGTAAGATGGCTCAGCCACCACAACAGGCATCACAGGCCACCCAACAAGCATCTCAGTCAACTCAGGTAACCCAGCAAGCAACGCAGGCAACCCAGCAAGCATCACAGGCAACCCAGCAAGCATCACAGGCAACCCAACAAGAATCTCAGGCAACCCAGATAACTCATGCAACAAAAACAAGTCATGCAACAAAAACAACTCAGGCAACCAAAACAACTCAGGCAACTCAGGCAACCAAAACAACTCAGCCAGCTCAGACAAGCAAAACAACTAGGGCAACTCAGGCAGCCAAATCATCCCAGGTAACTCAGCTTTCTTAGACAACTAACAAGAAGACTGCAACACAAGCTAGGCACAAGTTGTCTTTCAAGATACCAGCACAGCATTCAAGAGGACCCACCACCAGATTGAGTGCATCACAGAATGCAGTGGGTCCTACTACTAGGAGGACAACACCAACTAAAAGAAACATTCCAAAGAAATCCTCTTAGGGTCTATAGATTGTGTTGTATTGTGTAATGGTGTCTTCTGATGTTATGAACAATTTCTGCTATTTTGTGTGCCAAGCATTTCTGATATGCTTCTGCTATTATGTGTAATGTTGTGTACTAAGTACTTATGGTGTACAATGCTTCTGCTATTCTGCTATTATTGTAATGATACTTCTGCTATGCTATAATCAAATTATGATGTTATCATATTATTCTATTAAATTATGGTGTACAATGTTTCCTATTTTGTATTTATACTTCTGTTATGCTGTAGTCAAATTATTCTGTTAAAAACTGTTAAAATCATGTTAAAACCTGTCAAACCATTTAGTGTACAAACTGGTGCACAAAACAGGTGCACAAACTGTTATTTAGTGTACAAAACAGATGCACAAATTAAGTGTACAAAATAGGTGCACAAATTTGGTGCACAAACTGTTATTTGGTGCACAAATCTGTATGCCACAAACTACTGCAACTTCTAAAATATGTTTATGACAGCAACAAAACAACTCGTTTACTAAGACCACTGATAAATATGGCAACACATGATAAATATGTCAACAACACTAAAAGAGTATATTTGGTAACAACAACTGATACATCTGGAAACAAAACTAAAAAATTGGTAACAACAATACTCTTTTACTCAGACCATTAGTACATGTTATTGAAGCAACTTTTACATCAATTTCAACATTCACAACACCTTAACCACTAAAACAAATAACACAATAAAGCACAAGGACTTCCAGATCATCTTCCATTTCCTTGTGTTCTTCAAAGCTTCATCTAGCTGCAAATTATTGACCTTCAACACTTTAACCATGCTTTTTGCCTCAGCCAACTCTTTTTGGGCTTCTTCCTACTCCTTAAATTGCATTTCAATCTTCCATTGCAGATTCCTCAGGCTTTCCTCCTTGCAATCTCTTGAATCATCATAGAACCATTCAAAAAAATCGCACCCGACATTCGTGTGTCCCTATACATATATGCAGGTAACTTATTAACAGTGAAGCTGTAACGGATGGAATGGATGTGTTTGACAAAGAAGATTACCTTAAAATGTTGACAACCCCAGAAAAGCTTTCCATTATTTTGGACGGTTCTTGCCTTGCGAAGTACAGCAAGGTCTCCACAAGCACACATGACTTTCCCAAAACTGGTATACACTTGTGAATCGAAGCGGGTTCTTGAAGATGAAGAAGAAACACGCCCAGAACTCATTATTGATAGTGGATTTTCCTTTCAATTTGGTAAATTTTGGATGAATTCGTAACCTAGGGTTTGGAATTGGGATTCGATTTATAAAGTTTCAGATTCAAGTGGGAAGATGATGTTGACTGTGCTACACACCCCCAACCAAGTCAAAATCCACATCATCATTTTTAACACCGTTACCATGTAATTAACGGAAAGGATCACTACGAACCTATTTAAAAACGTATGGGACCAATTTGGAACTTTTAAAAGCTAGAGGACCTATTTGGACCTACCCCTATAGCTAGAGGACCAAAAAGGGTATTAAGCCTAATTTTAATTATATTGGATTTTAATTATATTAGATTTAATTATATTTAGCAGTAAATGATTTTATGGAGTTTTTTTTTCCGGATTTGCAGATCAGGAATTTTTCCTGATGTGCACATCCGAAAAAAACTGAAAAATTTTAAAAAAAAGTACGCCCGGATGTGCACATCCGGAAAAAACTGAAAAATTTTAAAAAAATGGTGCGTCCGGATTTGCGCATCCGGAAATTGGGGGAAAAATCGGAAATTCAGGTGGTGTCTAAGAAACCTGGGAGGTGTGATAAGAAATTCTCTAGTTTAAAACTTTGAAGTTGAAACATGGTGAAGTTGTTTGACTTAGTAAAAATTATACTTGTAATGTTCATGATGTTGGTACAGTCATACAAAATGTGTGTGTGTGGTCTAATGATGAAGATTTGGATATTGAGAATGTGATTCTCTCAAATATCTTAGGTTTGAATCCTGCTAAGTTGATGATATAGTCTGTTGTACTAGAGTGAGACATGTGGTATTGAAAATATCGTATGGTGAAACGATCATGACTAAATGATATAAAATGTAGGTTGTATATTTTATATAGTTCTCATCTTATTGGTCATTCATCACTATCTAGTGAAGACATTCATGACACGAATAAGCTATGGGATTTTAGTTCAAGATATGGTAGATTTATAAAGGTTGCTTTAGAGCACTAAAATGAATTTAGCAGGGGACAATGGATAAAATTGCATTTGATTACTTCTGGCATGGTTTTAGGCGATGGTTTCTAGAGAGTCTATGGAGTAAGGTTGATGTCAAAACGACTTACATGATTGGCATATGTCCATAAACAAGAATTAACTTTCAGACACTTATGGAAATTTGAAGTAGAAAACCTGTAGACTACTCTAATTTGAAGGTCTTCAAAACTTTGTCATTTGCACAAATAATCAAGCTAGCAAAACTTGATGGTAAATTTGTGAAATGTGTCTTCAATGGTTATTCAGAAGGTGGTAATGATTATAAGTTTTGGGAAGTGAAACATGGGGGGATCAAAGTTCATCATGACTAGATGTATTACTTTCAACATAGTCGTAATGAGAGGAAGAGTAAAGATCTCAAGATGAAGGAAGTAGAAACTATGACAAAGAAGATTTAGTTTGATGGAGATGTTCCTGCTAGTAGTTCTAATGAGAGAAATTTTACATTAACCTCTGCTCATCATTTGAATTATGATAAGGTGAAAAGGGAGATTGTACCATCTTAGAGATACGACTATGTTGTCCTCGGTTGTTATGCTTTTAATGTGTCTGAAGGGTTTCAAGACTCATAAACACAGACCTTTAAGAGGAATTCAAAAGCAAATGAAGTCAAAGATGTTTTAAGAATCATACTTGTAAGTATGTAAAATAACCTAAATAGAAAAAAAAAACAGATTGGGTGCAATTGAATGCAAGTGACAAGATCAAATTTCAGGCGGGTATTAGACTTGATCAAGGTTGTTCAATGGTCATTCAACTTGGAGATAACAGAAAAGTGGTTGATGGGTAAATTAGAACCATCATTAATTTAAAGTCAAGGTGGAAAATTGTACAAGTATACCTAAAATATCAAGTGATGAAAAAAAAAACATATTTTCAAGAATAGAGAAAATCAATAGATATGGTCGGCAGCAGCAGAGCCCCATGCGAGGTTCCATCGAATTGGCTAGAAATTCAATGCCGGAGAACGAAGGAGGTCTGATGGAACCATATTAATGTTGATTCGGCAGAGCCATATTAGTGTTGACATCAGTGGAAAGACGACATCTAGAGTCGGATGGTTGCGACGACAACGGTTAGACGATGGTTTTGCGATGATAACGATCTAAGGGAGTATCGGGTGACATCTAGAGTCCAATTGTTTGCTAATTGGTTGTGTTTTAAGCCCATTCTAGATATCTGACCCATTAGAGTTTTAAGGTATTATGAATATTTATCTCTATCATTTTTGTTGGTGTGAGAAGAAGACAAAGAGAATATGTGGATTTGCTTACATTGTTTGAAATTTTATTTTGTTGTTTAAAATTATTTAGTTGATTGTCATTGTTATTTATCTCATCATTAAAGTTCTCAACAAAATTAATATTATTGTTAAGTTTTCCCAATAATTATATAATTAAATTTTAATCAAATACTCTTAAATTAATAATAATTTGCGAATAACTTATTTAATCATTTTTATTTATAAGTTTTTTTTGTCTTTTGGTAATATATAGTTAAAACGGCGATAATTTATATTAATATACAATTTTCTTAATTAAAAAAATAATAAAGTATGGAGTTAATTTTATTTTATTTATAACGAAACATATTTTTTTTTTTGTTTTTTTGAAAAAGATGAAATAATTAATACATTGGGTTGTTTTCGCAAAATCACATGCATCGTATGTGAAAATGTGTGATATCTTAAATCTAAATGAATGCATAATCTGTAAAGTATTTTTTTATTTAATTAAAATATTGTAAGGAACAATATTTATATAAGAAAATACACGAATGACCAGCATTAAGTTAATTTCAAACCAAAGATTTTTCCAATTCCTCCTGTTAGCATATTTGATAACAATCATGATTCCATGCAATTCAAATAAAAAGGAGGTGCAAACTCCAATATTAGCTGAGAAAGCTACCAATAATGTTCCTAAATTATACTTAAATATATTCCACCACAAATTGATATTCCAATATTTCCTCTTAAAGTTCCATCCGTGTTGCACTTAATCCAATTATGACTAGGAAAACACCAATTAACTTGTATGATTTTAAGTGCGGGAGGAGGTCGATATTTGATGTTAAAGAATTTAATAATTATAAATTCATGAATTGAAGAGTACATATTCCCCTTAAAAGAAGTAGACGTCATATTGGCCAATTGTTTAACATGAATAATGTCTCTATCAAAGTCAATTTAACCATTTAAAAACCTAATTTCATTTCTTGTATGCCAAGTTTTCAAAAGAATTTTTATGATGAGATTCATGATCAAATTTTGAATTTGAGAGCTCTAACTTCTACTAGCAAGTTTGAATAAGCTTTCATAACTAGTTCTATCAATGTTCATGCCAAACAATCGCTCTATTCAGTGCCAAAAAACTAAGGTGTACATGCATCTAAGAAATAAATGGTTTACAGTTTCTATTGTAATAATATTATGCATTAGCTTCCAATTCCCTAATGACTTAACAGGTGGTATGTAGGGCTGCCAAATGAATGTTGTTCAAGAAGGCGCAATGTGATCCTTTGTTATGCCTTCGTAGACATCTTTAAAAGATAGATCAACAATTAAAGAACATGTTCAAATGAGTTTATCACCAATAGTATTATCAAATTGCAAGTTAATATTCAAAATGTCTTTAACAATTTAAGGAGGCAAAATAGATAAGGCATAAGGAAATTTCCAATTGATGTCTTGGATAATTGAATTGACCTTAGAATTTTGTATAAATTGAATATCCATTAAAAATACTATGTGTAAATCTTTAATTTTGTATCCTAATAAATTGTATATCGTTAACTTAATATTCTTCCCATTATCAACTTGTCATTTGCTATGTTCCTCCAAAAATGAAAGGGAATGGTTAATGTCAAACCATATTGAAGAATAAATATCACTACTATAAATAATACATTTTATGACAAAACTTTCACCTCATCCAACTAACACCTGAGATGTAAACCATTGGTGTGCCACATTTAATTTTTTTAATCAAAATACTACCTATTTCCCCAGTTGAGATTGAAACTGAGGGGAAAAGTATTCAGAAGACACATTCGAATCCCAAAAACTCCATTTTAGCGATTTTTAATTTTTCTTGATATTTTTGTTAATGACCTATTACTACAGTTGAGCTGTCAATCAAGGGGAATAATGTTCAGGTGTCACGCCTTTGAATCCCAACAACAACATTTTACCATATTTTATTTTATTTTTATTTTTGTATAGGCCTCGATTAATCTACCAACCAAGGGGAAAAGCATTCAGGGAACAAACTTTCGAATCCCAACAACTGCATTTTAGTAATATTTTTTTTGTTTATAATCTATTACCTCGGTTGAGATGACAACCGAGGGGAAAAGTATTGATCAACCCCCTTTTTAAACTCCAACAATTGTATTTTAGTGCATTTATTTTACTTTTATTTGTTATTTATGACATATTACCTTTGTAGAGCTAGCAACTGAGAGGAATTTTTTTGTCCAATTTGATGAAAAAATGAACTAACTAATCTTTGTCATCCATTTATAAAGTAACAATGTTGAAGACATTGCTAGCTCATCAATCCACATGAAACATCAGTGATCTGCGTCAAACCCTCACCAGCCAATCAAAACATGAATGCCACAATGATCCATCTTGGATGCAAAGTGTTGAAATGCAAACTTAACTTAATGAAAATAGTGATGGTTAAAGCAGTTGTATGAAGTACGACACCATTCTCTAGTATGTATTGATTACAAGAGAAATAAAATGTTTCAAGGTTATTTCCTTAATGTAATCTCTTCTCTTATTATTGCTTGTTAAAAATATTTAATGTTAGTTAGAAAAATACAGATGTAACTTAACAATTTTAGTTGTTGTTGTTATTGTTATTGTTGTTATTGTATCCAATAAAACTTTTAATGTTGTTGCTGAGATTTAATGTTTAACGATTCTATTAATTTTGTTTATTTTTTTGTTGATGTTTTTGTTGAGATTTAACGTATAACTATTCTATTGATTATGTTGTTATTATTGAGATTTAATGTTCAACGATTCAATTGATTTTATTTTTTGTTGTTATTATGGATGATGGTGAGGAGGAGGAGGAGGAAGATTCTGAATTTGTCAACAAATTTGATTGTTTGCAGATTGAAATGAAAAAATAGCTAAAAGCAAAAAAATTATGTAAATAGGGTATTTGACCTCGGGTATTAATTTTAATCGAGGGGAAAAATGGTGCGCACTTTCCAGTTTTGAAAGTACAAAAATGCTATTGCTAAGGATCAAAACCCTGACCAATACAACTTTTCCCCTTGAGCGGCAGTTTAATCGAGGGGGAAAATGGCGCACTTTCCATGACACCCTTGTTTACCTCACCCACCGAATCGAGGTAAAACTCATTTTCCAACCGAGGTAAAATCACTTATTCGTAGTAGGGTATGTTGCATGATTGGTTTTTTGTGCCTGGAGTATATACTAATAAGCATTGAAGACCATTGATTATTGTTAGCCACCACCTTAAACAACCAACCTTGCTTTATTCTCTTAATATCTCCCAAACCAAGACCTCCTTTAGACAAAGGTGAGAAAATAACCTTCCATGATGTAGTAGTTAACTTTCTACTCTTTATGCTACATGTCCATGCAAAATTTCTGATGCAAGAACCTATTTTGTTAAGAAGATTGATTGTCCATTCCTAAGACTATACCTAACCATATCTTTGTATGATTGAATGGACCAATCAAACCCTACCAATCATAGAAAAAAGATGGTCATTCCAAGTAGATAGCTTGGTTAATACTCTATCTGATATAATTTGAAGATGATGAGTTCTAGGCTTTCCTAGAAAACAGGAACTCCAATATGGTTAAATGGTGTTTGTCCCACATCAAATCCAAGCATATCTACAATGTGCCTCATCATAGATCTAGAAGTACCTCCACCATAAAGCTTACATTTAGTTTGACTGACGTGTTGACTATAATTTTGATCATATTCTTGAAGGAGATGTTTAATGGCTTGAGATTTTTTCTTGTTATCTTTGCAAAATATTATAAGGTCATATGCAAAACAAAAGTGTGGTTAGGAATTATTGTATTACCAACTGATATGCATGTCAACTTACCTTGATCCACCAAAATAAATAACATCCTACTGAGTATGTCTTTAATAATGGAGAAGATCAAGAGAGACAGAGGATCTCATTGCCCCACTCCTCTATAGCAAGAAACTATAGTTTTCCAAATTTTCATGATTGATGTCTGGCGAGTGTAAAATGGTAAGTATCAATTCAAGGAAATTTTGATCAAGTTCAAATTAAACACAAACTTTTATAATATATTGCTAATCTAAAGTATCAAATAGTTTTCTAATGTCTATGTTCAAAGTCATTCTACTATGAAAGGATTTCTTGTTCAACATATTAATGACTTCTGAAGTAATTTCAATGCACTCATAATGACTTCTTAGGTATTGTGAAATAATTTTAGGAGCTAAGATGAACAAACTATCTACAATGATCTTAGTGATGACTTTTAATTGAAAATTTGCAAGTGCAAAAGGTATATATTATTTAATAGAATATGCTCTATGTTGTTTAGATATCAAAGTCACATTGTTTGAATTGAGATTAGGATGGATCAAACCTTATTAAAATAATTGATTCACTAAATTGATCGCATTAGTCCATAACATATCCCAATAGGCTTGGAAAAAACATCCCTGAAATTCATCAGGGCTTGGAGAAAAATTACCATCCATATTATGCACAACATTCTTAATTTCCTCCGAATGAGGCATTCTAGTGAGCATTTACTATTTGCATAAGTTATAAGTTGTGAGATAATTCTCTCCACCAGACCAGTATAACTATAATTTTTTTTAGATAAACAAATTTTTGTAGAAGTTGATAACATAGCTATCTAATTCAATGTCCTCATATAAAAAATGTTGACATGTCTTAGCCTAGTGATGTTATAACTATCATATCTCCATTTGACTATGTTTTAAAAAAACTTTGTATTCCTATATTCATCATTAAACCACTTATTTCTTACCTTGTTCCTCCAACACTTATCATGCATATCCAATGTTTTATTTAGCAGAAGTTGAACGTTTTTCCTCCAGTCCAAGATCTTCATTGTAACCTGCATCATTAATCCAACTTGTATCTTGTTAACTTCATCAGTAGCTTAAGTGACTTTAAGATGAATTTTGCCAAATTTCTGTTTGCTCCATTTCTTAAGAATAAATTTAAGAGATATCAACTTAGCAGATAAAAAAACATAGGGAAACCAACAACACCAACATTCCAATTATTAGAAATTAGATGTATGTATCTAGACAAATCAAACCTACCTTTGTCATAATACAGAAGCATATGAGATTCCCAGTGACTTACTTAAACCATTATGGAATGGAGACACATCATCTCCCATGATTGCAACCTTTAGGAGAATTATCAAGGATATGGGTGAAGTATCTTAAGAGATGGCGTCTCATCCAGAAAACGGGTGCTCGAACTAGGAAACAGATGACCATGAAGGTGTTTTAAGCGAGATGTCATATCCCTTGTCTCTGTCTCCCCGCTTACGGGCCCTTTTAAAATATACTAATAAACAGTACCTCAAGTACGTCGGCGGAGGAGAAGTGATTTAGTTTTGTGAGTGCATCTTCCATTTTAGATATGTTTTGTATGATGTCAAAAATATGATACTTTAGAGGTAATGTATATTGGACGGTATCCTCTAATTCTATATGTGTATCTTAACATTAGGAAGCATCAAAATGTTTTGGAAAAGGTTCGTACATCATAAATGCATTGAAAATAAGGTTTTTGTGAAAACCTCTACATCATAGTATAGCACCCCAAAATTTGCCCTCCCGTTTTTTTACCTTTTTGGCTTATGTTTCATTTCATTTTTGCATCTGCATTTGTGCATTGCATCAGTTCTAATGCATGGGATCAAGGTTTATTCTCTGTATCTCAGCAGTTTATTCAGGCCAGGGCCGTTTCAGCAGTGTACAAAGCTAAGCAGATCACTTTCAAAGTCATTTCGGGCATTTATTTTGCTCAGTATATGATTTGTTCATCAAAGGCTCTGGCAGTCATTTTTTATCAGTGATTCAGCACCAGACGGTATCTTATCAGCAGGGAATTTCGAGTGCGAAAATAAATTCACAGCATTTTTTAGGCTTGGATCAGTAGCAATAGCCATTGTCAAATTTCAGAGGTTTAATGTGGCTCAGAACAGGTGGAAATGGGCGTTTTTAAAGATTCCCTCCAAAAGGTGCCAAAATTCAAATTTCCCCTGTGTTAATCGATTAACACATTTTGCACTAAAAATGGTTAATCGATTAACTAAGCCAAAATTTGCCTAGATATTTCATTTTTTCAGCGCTGCAGCTTGGGGTCTCAATTTCAATCATCAATTCATTTTTTCACACCAATAGAAGGATCTAGAAATGGTTCTAATTTGATTCATTTTCTAATTAATTCAGATTCCCTCCAATTGTCAAATAATTTCCATTCCTAATTTCCATTCCAAACACTAACCCACACTCCAAACCACATTTTGATCCCTAACCTAGGGGGTATTTAAATCAAATTGCTCCAAACCTCACTGATGGACTCTCATTTTCAAAATTTTCTCTCAATTCTCTCTCACATTTTCATTCTCCATCTTCATCTTCAACCTCTCACCAAAGCTCCGTATTCATAGATTCACAAATTCTTCATTGGAATTTGTGAGTTCTTGAGCTAAACTTCCATCACATCATCATTCTTGGTTCAATTCTACAGTAGCAACTTGTTTGGATCTAGATTCAAGGTTTTGGAATCACTTCTTGGAGAGCTTTTACTTATTTATGGATTATTGCTTGGATCTTCAAGTGTTCTTGATAAAGCTTCGTAGATCTCTGGATTTCTTGCTTTGATTCATCAATTTTCATTTGCAACACTTACCAAAGAAATTCTCAGCTTTGTAGATTGGGTTTTCTTAGATCTATGCTTGATCTAGCTTAATTTCAACTTATATAATGTAGATCCTTGGTTGTTAACATGTTTTAATCCATTTACTTGAATTTGATTGTGGATGTTGATGTTGGTTGGATCTAATTGATGTTTGATGGTTGCAATTCAATGTAATTTTCGTGCATATTTGATTGCTTGATCATTTGGATGTTTGAACAAATGTTTTGCTGTTGAAAAATTGCTTTTCAAACTTGATTTTTTGCTGTTGGGTCAGGGTTAATCGATTAACCAATTACAGTTCAAAATGATTAATTGATTAACCAGTGTAACTTTGCTGTTTTTGGGCTGTTAATCGATTAACCAATTTGAACTGTAATTGGTTAATCGATTAACACTGGAGCAGAGTGTGATTTTTGTGCGTTTTCAAGTGTGTTTTGACTCCTTTCCACATTTAATCTTCATGGACTGATATAATGCATATATGTGGACTGTTCTTGAGCTGTTACATCATATGTGATAACATGCTTGTGATTCTTCGACACGCGACTTTTGGTTTTCCGTTGATGAACGTCTATGATTTATCGTGTTGCTTTCTTGATGGGATGAACATGTTGCACACACATTTGAATCATGTTGATTGTTGATTAATGCTTAACTTGTTGGACCTGTGATGTATGATCATTGTTTGCTTCCGATGTCGCTTATGCATGATGTTTAGATGAATGCTTAAGTTGTGCAACTTGGTTGATCCTACCTATTCTTGAGTTGCTGACATGACTATTGTTGCTCATTCTTGATGATTGTAATCGACATGTTTGATTTGCCTTACTACGCATGTTCGTCGGCAATTGTTGTTTGCTTGTTGTATTGCTTAAGTGTTCATGTACACCTGCTGCCTGACCTTTCACACCTGCTATTCTGGATTTTAACAGGCTGTCCATTATGCATTCATGCTGCCTGCTGCCTTTTACACCTGTTATGTGCGGAATACATGTGCTGTTAAATGCTGTCTTGTTCATTTACTGGATTTTACTGCTGTAGTGGAGCTGGAGCGCTGTTGTAGCTGCTATTTTTTTGGTTTATTTTCTTGGTTTTGGTTTGCTTTTGCATGTTCGCTTATGCTTCCCTAGTCCAACTTAATTTTGGATTAAGCTTGGAGTAGGATAGACATTAGGAGCTAATCCATGCATGATAACAATTAGGATAACCTCTTTTAACCTTCCTTTAGGTTCAATCTTTGCATGATAATGTTAGTTAGAATGTTCTTTTTCATATCCTCGACCTTAGGATTAACCATTGTATGACAACATTAGAATCGAGTTTCCCGTGGTTGTTTATCTTTTCAACCTTTGAGTCTTCTATTCTCATCTCAAAACAAGTCTAAAACACTTAATAAATACAACGAGCATTGTGCGCCACGAGCCTTAAGTACATGGGAAATGAAGAATGAGGGGTCTCCCTTCACTTTTCTAGAGTGTTTAGCATACGTCCCGTTGGGGGCGACCATCCGACGCGCTCGCTCCTATGTCATAGACTTTAGTGCAATGCGAGTTTCAAACTAACTTCAATCCACTTCTGTTTAAAAAACACAAACAAAGTTCAAATTATTTTTATCCTTCAGGATTGTTGGGTTTCAAATCATTTTCAGAAAAGAGCACGTTATTTCCGTTTTGTCGCAAACAGGCATCGACCCTAACTGCCAGACGCGAACCTAACGTCGCTCATAAAAAAACACTTATCGACCCGTAGGTCGAACTACGACTGCTCTGATTTCCTCTCTCTCGCCCGATTGAGGATACGTAGGCACAGGACGACAAAGTCTTGGCGAGCAACCTCCCCCTTTAGTGCGTAGTCCGACGAACTACGTCGACTCTGATTCTTCGTTCGTCCCCGAAGATACGTAGGCATAGGATTGCGACGATCCTTGCGAGTCCGTTTTTGTTTTTTCCCTTCCCGTTTTCGTTTAGAATTAGGCTTTAGATAATTCACCCTTTGATTACACAACAAGCATGGATCCCATCGAGTACGATGGACGCGTGGGGGTGCTAATACCATCCCCTCGCATAACCGACTCCCGAATCCGGACTATGGTTGCGATGACCATGTCTTCTCCCTTTTGAGGTTTCTTCGATCATTTCCTTTCCCTGCATCGGGAAAAATAACGTTCAGTGGCGACTCTTCTGTTTTGTTTCCGCCGGTTGTTTTTCGCAATTGCGACACATAGGTCAACACATACGTGTTTGGGTCGACCTATAGAAGTTTTCTCTTTAGCATAGGTCGACACATAGATTATTCAGGTCGACACCCATGCCTCAATAATGAAGCCTGTAGCCACTATCCATGTACTGACTAACATAGGTCGACACAAGACCTTTATAGGTCGAACTAAGACCTTGATAGGTCGGCACATTTTCTTTCATAGGTCGACACATGCGATGCATTTTTTCAAAAATCACAATTTTCTCCATTATTTTGCATTCCTTTTGCCTCCAAACTTGCATACTTATAAATACTTGATACATGCATCATTTCTGGTAAGGTTCTAGAGTAAAACCTACATGAAACCAGGATTTCAAAGCATACTCATCATCTTCAACCTCTCTTCTATGCATAGACACAATCAAACTACACATAATCCTTTTTTGATTAGGTGACCATCTAGATTAGAGTTGATAATGTCCAATTAGGTTATTATACTGAAAATATTGGGTTGAGTTCTTTGAGGGTTTCAAATAAGAAAACTGAGACGGGGTTTTCCTTCAAGACCATTGACCATTTGAAGGTTTTGGAAAAGATTACGCAATTCGGATCCGATCGAGTGAAAGCCTTAGGACAAGGGGTGCCTATTAGGTTGTATGCTTTATGATTGGGCGCATTTTGTTAAAACAAGTATTCTAGCGAGATGTTATACCAGATCTCGTGACATGTTAGTGCAATACTGAAGAAGATCTTGTTCAAGTATTCTAGCGAGATATCGTACCAGATGTCGTGACATGTTGGTGCGGTACTGTAGCCGATCTTGTTTCGCGTTTTGGAAGATTTGGTTTTATTAGTGAAGATTCTTTGAAGATTTGATTCCAGTATATTACAGTCTAAATATCGTGTGTTTTTAAAAGCTCAAAGTTTGGTTCCAGCTATGTAATATTTCCTAAGAATGGTTGACATATCATTTAAGGAAACATGAGATTTGATTTGATTTGTTTCTGCAGAAGATTTGATATGGATCTAAACTTTATGAAATAATATATTATGGATATGCATTTAATAATATATTATTTGACAGGATATTATGGAATTTAATAATATATTATTTTCCAAAATATTATGGATGTGCTATTTAATTTGACCCGATCAGCTCATCAAGTCCGTAATTTTAGAAGGCTATTTAAGGGCATTTCTAAACCTAAAGAAAGTAACTAAGCCATGTGGGTGCAAGGAGATTTTAGAGTTTGATTTGTTATTTGTGATCCACTCTTATATCACTTTGATATCAGAGTTGGATTGTGTTCATTGTTATTTGTGAGCCATTCATGCATCACTTAGATTCTTGAAGTGGATTTAATTTATTGAGTTGTAATTGTGAATCACTGATGAGCTTTTAAGCAAGAGTGGATTCTGTGTCATTGGAAGTGTGTCTTCTAATGTTCATTGTTATAAGTTTTATCACTGTTGTGTGATTGAAGGGAAATGAGATGGGTATCTTATCTAAGAGTGTCTTAGGTAGAAATTGCACGGGTAGTGATTAGGTGTGAAGATTGTAAATCGGAGGGTCTTTACATAAGAGCTTCAAAGTAATACTATTATAGTGTATTTCCTTCCTAGCTTGGTAGCCCCCAGATGTAGGCGGCGTTGCATCGAAATGGGTTAACAACGTCCTTGTGTTATTTACTTCCTGCAATTTCGTTTAAATTGTTCATTGTTAATTATGCTATAACGATGTATTGACATTGCATTTGACATCCTGGTGTCCTAAGATTGTATACGACATATGTCCACTACGTGCAAGAATTTTCGGTGTCTTGCAAGGGAGTAGCATGAGATGGTGGATCGTGTCGGTAAATCTTAGGTTTCAAAAAGTATGCACTTGGGATTAATTAGACCGTGTGAAAGACTTGGTACAAGGAGGTGCCTTGCAAGTAAGTGGCAAAAATTGGTGAATTGAAACGGCACTGTTGGTGAGTTGATCAATTTTTTATCAAGGGTTTTGGAGGTGGTAGAATCAACAATAAACCATAGGGTTTGTAGGGTTAGAGTCCTTCATCTTTTGTATATACACTTTTTGTAAAGGTTAATTGCAAGTATCTCAATTCGAATTCAAATTGAGAGCAGATGTACCCTTAGCGAGGCCGAATGGGGAACTACCTAAACAAATCCTTTTGTGTATGTGTCTCTCTCTCTATCTATCTATCTATTTATCTCTCTCTCTCTCTCCCTCTCTCTCTCTCTCTCTCTATATATATATACATATATATATATATATATATATATATCTTTCTCTTTACAATTCGTTTGATTATGATTGGTTTTTTGGATCGACAAAACAAATCAAATTTCCAAACGATATCGCTTGCACACAAAGTGTTCGATAAATTACCTTATGGTGTTTTTTTTGTATGTTTTGATCATTGGAAATAAGCTATGCATGTAGCTTTGCATTCAATTGTTTGTGATTGATTGTGGTTGGGAAATTTGCATTTATTTTTATACATTTGTGTACCTTTATGCATATCCAAGCTTTAAGATTGTGGTTCCATTAGATGATTCGATTCAGATTGTTTCCGCTGTACCATAAAACTTTTAAAAAACATTTTTGCCAAAAGTTTGTTTTTTAAATTTCTGATCTATTCACCCTGTAGCGGGAAAATTTGAGATTAAACTATTGATTAACTTAAATCATAAAGCAAGAGTCGCCGCCACACTTTTATTTTTCCAAAGGAATGGGAAAAAGAACGAACAAAACTCACAGAAGTTTTAAAACAAAACTAATAAAAATAAAGACAAGGGTAAGGGGGTTGGTTATGCAATTAGAAGGTGTTAGCACCCAAAACATCTATAGTACTCTATAGGAACCTCTTGAAAATCTATGTTTGGCTTAAAAATGTGTTGTTTGCAAAAGAATGAGGAGATGAGAAGAGAAATATTTTTTAAAATTTTTGGTGTTTGACAAGGCTTATTGAGCCTCGTGCATACGTACCCATAAAGTGCAATGGAGGATAAAACCTTTGTAGTTCGTGGTAAAAATAACAAAAGAGTTTGTTTGTGATTGATTTTAAATGGAAACACAACTTGTCATTTTAAGGAGAAAACTCAACTAATCACCCACAAGTATATGAAAATGGACATTTGCATCACTATAGAGAAGGGCTCCAACTTGGATAGAGATCAACGAGTATGCCACTAACTCTCTCAAATGGAAAAGAATCAACATCAAACATCACTATGAGGATAGACGAATTACATCTCAACTATAAAAATGATTCATGTCGAATCCTTGAGAAAATGATTTAAAAGATAAAAGTTCACAAAGGGCACAAAATGATTTGAATGGGTTGTGTATTTTTTTATGTCTTTAAAATGGTCTTGATATACTTAAGATGGATTAACATTTATTCAAGAAAAAATTTTGAAAATCACTTGACAAAGTCAAGGTTTATTGAGAAAGTGGTTCAAGTTTGAAAACAAGAATATTTTGAAAAAAGGGAGAAGATTTTGAAAATTTAAGAAGGGGAGGAGATGAATAGACTACCCTAATGCATAAAATAAAAGCTAAGGAAGGAAATATCTAACCAAGAGCAAGCCTCTGACATAAGTCAAGCCAAAACTCCCATCTTTTGGATAAAGTAACAAGCAACCAAATAAGCAGAGAAATAACCAAGCATCAAACAAAGAAGAACTAAAGCCAAGGCCAAAGATCTGGTAACAGAGTCAAGTCTTCTAAAATTTTTCTCAAGGTCAAGGTGCCAGATGAATTCCAAGGTCTCAAGTCACAACTCCAAAGCATGGGATCAAGAATCTAATTATAAGTCCATAAGTCCAACATCCAAGTATGGGATTGTAAACAATAGTCCAAGGAAGCAATTAAGTCTTTTAATGGTTTTTCTTTTTATTAGTGTCTTAAGAAAAAGAAAAAAGAAAAGTCCAAGTGGACAAAGAAAAAAAAAGCATAAACATAAACAATAGCAATTGTAGCGAGCGATTTTTATCGGTGACGCGGCCACCTTACCGCTGGTTTTTGGGTTTCTCCCCACAATGAGGAGGGGGTGCTACTTTCTGATTTCTTATTTATCCCGTGAAGTTGGAAGGGAAAGGGAAGCTATCTCAAACTAACCTTGCATGCGAATGTTTAACTGAACAAACGCTTTAAAGAGATTCGGGGAGTTCGGGGTCAGGTTATACAATGAGGAGTTGTTAATTACCCATCCTATATATGGTTATCCACATGATGTTAGCTTTAGGTTTCGCTTTGTACTTGATGGTGTTTATCCGTTAATGGGTTGAGAAAGTTTCTTGGGAAATATGAGAGAGAGAGAGAGAGAGAGTGAGTTTTTGTTGATTTTCGGGTGTTTCTGGTGTTTTAGGTAAGGTTCTGGGCCTAAGTTTTGATTGGTATAAAGGTACTGGACCTAGAGTTTTTTTATTAGTATGCTCGCTAAGATTTCGCAATCTTATGCCTAAGTATTCCCGTTTAAATGAAACAGGGAAATCAGAGAAATCGTAGTTCCTCATATTTCTATGGGAGGAAAAAGATGTTTGGTGTCTTGTTCAAAGCCCAAGATTGAAGCTAAAAGGTTTATTTGTGTCTTGTTCAAAGCCCAAGATTGAAGCTAAAAGGTTTGACTGAGAGAGAATTTGTCATCTCTAAAGAGGGATTGGACTTCCTCTGAGGGGATTGTTGATTTTTGTGTGCCTTGATCAAAGCCCAAGGTTGAAGCTAAGAAGTTGATTGACTCCACTAAGGAAGTCCTTATACAAAGCCTAAGAGGAGGCTGGGAATGACTGATTCAACGAGAGAATTTTTATCTGTCTTGTACAAAGCCCAAGATTGAGGCTAAAAGAGACTGACTCTTTTGGGGATATCATTATACAAAGCCTAAGAGGAAGCTAAAAGTTTGACTTTTGCGGGGAAAATGTTCTGTCTGTCTTGTACAAAGCCCAAGATTGAGGCTGAAAAGGGATTTTGACTCTGCCGGGGGAGGTTTGTATGTGTCTTGTACAAAGCCCAAGATTGAGGCTAAAAATGGGAAATTTAACTGACTCTGGTGAGGATATTTTTATGTGTCTTGTGCAAAGCCCAAGGTTGAGGTTGAAATGAGTTTGACTCTGCTGGAGAGTATTTCTCAAAGCTTAAAAGAAGGCTGGGAGGAATTAACTCTCCTGGGGAAGAGATTTGTCCCAAGCTTAAGAGAAGGTTATGAAGATTTATGTCTTGTACAAAGCCCAAGATTGAGGCTAAAAGGGTTTGACTCAACAAGATAGTGCTTTTATTTGTCCTATACAAAGCCCAGGATTGTGGCTGAACAAGCTGGAGAAATATTTCTACGCAACTTGAGAGGAGGCTAGCTCCTGCAAGGGGGAATCTTTATGCCAAACCTAAGAAAGTGCTTTTATCTGTCTTGTACAAAGCCCAAGATTGAGGCTAAAAAGGTTGACTCAACAAGAGAGTCTGAAAAGGTGATTGCCTCAACAAGAGAGTCTTGAAAGTTTATTGACTCAACAAGAGAGTCTGAAAAGTAATTGACTCAACAAGAGAGTCTTAAAAGGTTAGCTCCGATGGGGAGAATCATTGTATAAAGCCCAAGAGGAGGCTGACTATGATGAGGAAATGAAGGATCATTATACAAAGCCTAAGAGGAGGCTAGCTTCTATTGAGGATTATTGAGATTCTGAGGCAGGTCCAAATGGGGAATCAACTCTTGCTGAGGGTTACAGAAGAGTTGAGGTATCAGATGCCTTGAGGTTCTGATTTAGGATAGTGTTATACTGATGATAAACTGACCTTGGCTTGGGGATTTTTAGGAGAGAGAATGGGTTTTAGAACCCATGGGTTCTAACTCTACTAAAGATTTATCCAGAGTGACCGGGGTTTTTCCTATGTTTGTAAGGAACTTGAGAATGTCTTTGAGACTCAAGGTTAGACTGTCCAAGTCTACTGGAGTGGAAGAGTTTTATCTTTTCTATGATGCCCAAGAGGAGGCGGGTGTTTTAAGGGATGATAATACACCCTAAATTAGTCTGAGATTTGACACTGGAAAGACTGCTCTAGCAAAGGATGACTAAGTTCTTTCTTATACCTTTAGGAGGTCTTTAGGGTCCTTGTATTAAGCCCAAGAGAAGGCATGAGAACTTCTAAGAAGCCGGAGGGTCCTTGTACAAAGCCCAAGAGGTGGCGGGGATGCTTTTAGGAAGCATGTGGGTCCCAAACCAAGAAAAGTTCAAGAAATTCTATTCACCGAGAATAGATCATTTAGTGAAAGTTCTGAGGTTTGAAGAAACTCAAGAGATGCTATTCACCGAGAATAGATTAACTCTGGGGAATAGAATTTCTTTGACAATTTCTAACAGTGACAACCTGAGAAAAGGTTCACGAAGAATAATGTCTTTCTCTTTGTTCCGTATTGTTTAAGCCCAAGAGAAGGCAAGACTGTATCTGGAAATTCTATGGGGATCTAATTTTGACGGTATTTAAAGAGTGACCAACATGGCTTTACCTAGTTCTAGACCTAGTTGTCGGGGAAAGCTCTAAATAACTATGCTAGTATATATATAGTTGATATATGACAAGTATCTAAAAGGATATAAAAGAAGACTTACAGGGAAGCAACTTCCCATAATACATTTATATATATGAAAGCGAGTAAATAAAAGCTGTTAAGACTTACAGGTGAGCAAGCTTCCATACTGTATTGTTAGTTGTTCAAAGAAATTAAAGAAAGTTTTGATAACAACATTTACATTTGAATCTAAATCAAAAGAGAAGTTCTTTATGAAAATATTGTTGGGGCTTATACTCAAGGAGAGGCCCAAGGTTTAACAGTGATCGTACCGTTGTTTTGAAGATCGTCTCGGGACTTATACAACGACTGAGGCCCAAAGAGGTTTATTTACAATAGGGTTGGGTCTTACAGCTCGAGGAGAGGCCCAGGAGAAGTTTTAAAAGAAAAAAGATGGGACTTACAACACGAGGGGAGGCCCAAAGGATTTCTGTTTAAAAATGACGATCGCGCCGAGATTTTTTATCGTGTCGGGACTTATACAATATCTGAGGCCCAAAAATGGTTTATGTACAACGAGGGTTGGGTCTTAAACTCTATTAGAGGCCCAAAGTGTTTTAAAAGGTTTGATAAAGATCAAGAACCAAAGAAACCTTAATTTCATTTTCTTTTAAAAGTAATCCTTTTAATAAAATGAATAAAAATGACAAAAATACCAAATAAGTCTAAATAAACTACTTGTGATTTTTTATTAAGGTTTGAAAAATGAGGTTTTAATCACAAGATGATTTAGGACTCATTTGATTTTGATTTTCAAGATGAATATTCATTTTTGAAATGTTTAAAAACAATAAAAATGAATTTATTTACAAAAATATCAACTATATTAAATAAATAATATAAATTTGATTTTTTTCTGAAATAAAATATTTTAACATTTTTTTATTTTTTGCAAAAAGAACCAATAAAAAATAATTAAAATTGAGAGAGAAATTAATTTTCCAAATCATTTAAAATTATATGACAAATATTAAAAAAATGGAAAAAAGTGGTAAAAAAGGGTCTGGGGCGAGGGGGATTCGAACCCCAGACCTCCTAGCCAAACACATGAGTGTGTAACCATTGGGGTGGTGATACATCCGGGTATCAAAATCACCCCATAAATATATAAGGGGTGTCTTTTTTTAGGCCTGGCCAAGGCAAGGCAAGGCAAGGCAAGACAAGTTCTTGGGCCAAAAACATAAAGGCTGTAACTTTCTCATTTCTCCATGGACTAGGACAAAATTTAGGTCTATCCTGCCTAAAATTTCACAAGGAATCCAATGGCACCCTTGGTTTTTTCAGATGAGATCTCCATTTTAAAACCCGATGATAGTTATGAAATAGGCCATGATTTGCATTTTCTATGCTACCTCATGGTATAAGCCAGAATTGTATGATAAATTGATTCAAACACATCATATACAACATGTATGAGATGTTTAGGAGCAGTGGACTTCAAAGTAATGCATAATTCAAAGAGTTCAATTTGTGATGCTTACCTCTTTGGGAGCTTTTTGTGCTATCTGCCAAGTTTCTTGTGCCAGAAGTAATTTGATGCTTTAGACACTCTCAATTAATCCCTTAGAAGCTTTTAGAATGATCACCACCAGCTGGAATCTTCAGGAACAAGTTTGAGCTCTTTCTTGCAAAAGGGGCAAAAGTGACCAATATGGCAACTCTCTCAAATGGTGTTCCAGATGTGGGGAACCATTTGGGACAGTTCAAGGATGATATTTGGAGTCTGTTTGAGGTTTTATCTAGTTTTGAAAGTGACTGAATCAAGACATGGCTTGAAAAATGCAAAAAAAAAAATCCAATTTTGAGGTTTTGGAAGTGGACTTTGAGATTTTTGTGTTACAGGTCACATGTTAGTATTTGAACAGCTTAGATACAACATATTAGAGGTGTTTGGATCATGAGCTGTGATGGAATTGCTCTCTAACTTAAAAACTCAGAGATACCTTGCAAAAGAAGGCATTTTGGCCTAAAGAGAGGGATTTTGAGGAAAGCATCAGTTTGGGTGCTTTGGTGTACTCAAAATGATCATAATTGATGTCTATTTATAGTGCACCAAGTTTGTTTTGGCATCAATAGTGAATGGAGGCTGCAGCAGGCCTTTGGCCAATGTTATGCAAAAGGAATCTTAAGTCTCCTCTAGCCATTGACTTGAGATTAGAGCACATGATTTGTAGCTTTGGTCCAGAGATAAGTTTAGACTAAATTCAGTTGGAATAGGCTCAGTTCATGCCACCTTGACGCATTCATTAAAGGCTTGGAAACAAAATTGGAGTCTTGGCATCTTTTAGCCTTTTTAGGGATGACAAGCCTAATGTAGATTCTTGGACTTTGGAGGCTTGGGGATCAGATCATTCCCTTCTTGTTTTATCCTCAGATGTGTCCAAATGGATGACAAGGCTTGGATTTATCAGATTTGGACAAATCGAGCAAAATGCACAAATTCTGCCTTGTAAAAACTAGTTCATGATGCCATGTTCCAAGGGTTGTATCTCCTTGCTCAAATGGAATTTGGAGATGATCTGGTACTTGTTGGAAAGCCCTCATGGCATACTTTAACTTTGATGTCCACCCCTAGACCTGATTTGACTTGGATCAAGGTGAAAAATGTCCCTACATTTTGGAAAAAGTAAGGCAGATTCTGACTTAGTGAAAATTTCATAAGTGTTGGAAAAATGTCATTTTCATGTTTTTAGCCATTTTGATCACTCCATAACTAAAAATCCATGAGGAATTGGAGTTTGATGTAGTTGAAGCTTTTGTAGAGTGTATGAAGATCTACAAATCCAGCTTTTGATCACCCAAAATGGTTGCTTGGATCTCAATTTATGGTCCTTGGAAGTTGGTACCCTAGCCACTTTGTTCCATAACTTAGAAAAATTCTAAGTTTTTTATGGTTACCCCTTTTACAAGTTAACTCACTTTCTTTGATTTTTCTTGATTAATGATGATTCAAATCACATATTAACATTGTTTTAGGGTTAAGGAACCATAATTATGAAAAATTCCAAAAAGTCAAACTTGATTTTATGCACAGTTGACTTTTTATCGGATGAAATTCAAAATGTGAGATCCTTTATGAAATCAAGTCCTCTACCTAAATCAAACCTAATGGATATATTCCATAGGTGTTATAGGGTGTATTGAATCATGTCCCAAGGTTTGGGAGCATGTCTTGGTCAAAAGTCAAAGGTACAGTTGACTTTTCCCTCGAAACCCTAATTGTGATCCTGATGAAATTCAAACTTGTGGATCAAGCTTCTTGGATCAATCCATTGTTGCAAATGGATCAATGTAGTGTATTGGAGACCCTCAAACCATGTCTTGAGGTCTTGGCTCATGCTTTGCCCCAAAAGTCAACTTAGGGGTGAATTAGGTCATGAAACCCTAATTCCTGATTTTTGGGTAAATGCATCCCCTGAGGTTAAATTGACTTGATGATTGGGTCCATGAGGTCCCTTGGAGTATCTTGGGCTGTGTTTTGAAGCCTTGGCTCATGCCTAGAATAAAATTTTCATCTGGATGCCTTGGTCGACCAAAACCCTAATTTGGTGACACTAGCGATCTTGAGGCTTGATCCACTTGGAATGTTGCAACCTTGTGCTTGATTCTTGATGTGGAAGTCCTCTTGATCCTTTATGGATGTTTTGAGAGGTTAGAAAAGTTGAAGATCATGTCATTTCTTGATTGATCCTTTGTCTAAGTGCTCTGAGAGGGCTTGAAACCCTAATTCTTGTTTGTCGTGAATGCTCAACCATCTTTGAGGAGATTGATGAGGCATGTAAGTACATCCATATTGTGATGATGATTTGCACAATGATGGGAAATCTTAGTGGTCAAAATTTGGGGTATGACAGATGCCCCTATTTAATCTTCTTGGACCCGAAGGTGTGAATGGCGAAGGTATTCGGGCATTCAGGGTGCAAGAGGATTAAATATCGGAATACCCGAAATTTTGATGGTAGTTATGAATGGAAGTTGGCTCATCCATCTTATTTTGCTAAGCAATGATACTTAGAAAAGGTAAAACTTCCCCTCGATCCTGGTCTTCCGCCATGGAATTGGTCTCAGTTTCTGATATAAACTTCCCCTTGATCCTGGTCTTCAGCCACACAACTGGTCTCGGTTTCTGATATATAAACTTCCCCTCGATCCCGGTCTTCAACCAAGGAACTGGTCTCAGTTTCTGAAATAAACTTCCCCTCGATCCTGGTCTTCTGCCCAGGAACTGGTCTTAGTTTGTGAAATAAACTTCCCCTCGATCCTGGTCTTCAGCCCAGGAACTGGTCTCAGTTTCTTTTGTCAATAAACTTTCTTGACAAGGGACGCTATTTGTAGCGGTTTTCATCAAAATTCTCGCCGGATTTTCCTGGGGAGATTCCATTTGATAGGAAAAAGTTTTGATGTCAGACTTGCTGGGGAACCCATTCGTCTGAGTTGTAGAGGTATGCAAACTTCTCTGTTGGAGACGCCATTTGTTGACTCTACTGGGGAAAACGAGTCTCTTGAGAGGCTGTTTCCTGCTTGGGGATACTGCATCATACGTTTCCTCGAGATCTTCTTGGAGAAATGCCATGTGATGCAATCCAACTTGGAGGTGCTGATGACCTTTTCATCAACGAATTTTCTGGAGAAAAACTGTTGTATTGCCGAATCTTTGATTAAGAGGCTTTCTCTGGGGATTTTCCTTAATCCGGGAAAGCGGAGATATCATCTTCAATGGCGAAGAGTGACGTTCGTCGAAAGTTTTCTTGCTTTTCAGAGGTTCAAGTTATCAAAGTGGTCGAAGACCATCTCCATCCCAGAAATAAACTGGGGAGAAAGGTGGTTCAGACAAAACATTCCCTGACGAGGAAAGAACTGACAACTCGAGTAAGAGGACTTTTATCGCTTAGGAACAAGACCGAATAGAGTGATAGTGATGCAATATGAATATAAGTATGAATCAATACTTCATGATGTATGTATGTATATGCTGACAAAACTGACGTGTCATACAGACTGTTGGATGAACACGACTGGACACTCGGCCACTGCAGGGGATGAAGAAGTATCTTTGGTTCAAGATAGCAATTCTGCCTTGCTTAGGAGAAATAGTTCCTGTGGGGAACAACGTTGTTCGGGCTTAAGAGATAAGAACTCTGCCGGGGATGTCGGACGAAATATTCGTATCTGACACAGCTGATCCTTCATTCAGGCGCACTGGCTTAGAATGAGTACTTTGATTCTGCACTTTGCAGCTTAATCGCCTTTGGGAGAAGCGATCGATGTTCTTTCGATGTTCAACAATCAAAAGAAATTGCCATCTTTATTTTAAAAGCAGAAAAATGTTGACAAGTAAATTCATTTTTGTTTTATTTCAAGAATCGTTAATCATGTTAAAATGTCGTTCTGTAAAGCTAAAATAAATACGAATTGCAAACAAAAGTACTAGGGCTCAAATTTTATTGATAGGATGGAAATCAGCCAAACGCGTGATTCCATGGAGTATTTACAAAGTTTGGAAAATGGTAATTTAAGGAAAAAGGCTACATTGAAACATAACGACCGCTATCCTTCTACCAACTTTGAATTCTGGACATCCCGAGCTTCCGTCGAAGATGACCTTGATTGGAGTTTTCCTGACGGATGGCATGACTGCTGCTGAGGGATTTGCCCCTTTGTTGGACGTAGTTACTTGCAATGAATCCCTAACTTTTGCCTAAATTGTACTTTGAGATTTCCAATCCATCGGGATAATTTTCGATCATGTCTCTAATTTTTGCCTGGACCGCCCTTTCGAGTTTTCAATCCACCGAGACGTTTTTTTTTAAATTTTATTTAGGCGAAGTATTTCTCGACTACGTCAACATTTGTGGGGTAGGCAAATTCCTCTCCATCCATGGTTGCGAGTCTTAAGGCGCCACCTGAGAAAGCTTTCTTAACCACATAGGGGCTGTCATAATTCGGAGTCCATTTGCCCCGGGAATCAGTGAGAAATGATTGTATCTTCTTTAGCACAAGGTCTCGTTTCCTGAAGACGCGAGGTCAGACCTTTATGTCAAACGCCTTCTTTATTCTTTGCTGATACAACTGACCGTGGCATAGAGCCATCATTCGCTTTTCTTCGATTATATTCAGTTCGTCGTGCCGACTTTGGCACCATTCAGCCTCCGTTAACTTAGCCTCCATCAATACCCGGATTGATGGTATCTTGACTTCTATGGGAAGCACTGCCTCCATGCCATATACTAGAGAGAAAGGGGTTGCCCCTGTTGAAGTGCAGACAGATGTACGATAACCGTGAAGAGCATAGGATAGCATCTCGTGCCAGTCTTTATAGGTTACAACCATCTTCTGAACAATCTTCTTGATGTTCTTGTTAGTCGCTTCTACTGCTCCGTTCATCTTAGGTCGGTAGGGAGATGAGTTATGGTGTTCAATCTTGAACTCAGCGCACAACTCTTTCATCATCTTGTTATTCAAGTTAGATCATTATTGGTAATGATCTAGCTTGGAACACCATAACGGCAGATGAGATTGTTCTTGATAAATCGGACCACGACTTGTCTGGTTACATTGGCGTATGATGCTGCTTTGACCCACTTGGTGAAGTAATTAATGGCTACCAGGATGAACCGATGTCCGTTCGAAGCCTTGGGTTCAATCATGCCAATCATGTCGATCCCCCATATGGAAAAAGGCCATGGGGAAGAAAGAACTTTGAGATGTGTTAGCGGTACATGGATTTTCTCTGAGTATATCTGACACTTGTGACATCTCCTCATATACTTGTAGCAGTTGGATTCCATGGTCAACCAGTAGTACCCTGCTCTCAGAATTTTTCTCACCATTGTGTGTCCGTTGGCATGAGTGCCAAAGGATCCTTCGTGAATTTCTTTCATCAGCCTGTTTGCTTCTGGTCTGTCTACACATCGAAGCAAGATCGTGTCAAAGTTTCTCTTATAGAGTGTATCGCCATTCAGAAAGAAGATGTCTGCCAATCTTATGATAGTCTTTCTGTCTTTTCTGGATTCCCCAGGTGGGTACTCTTGTTTCTGAAGGAAGCATTTGATATCATGATACGAAGGTTTATCGTCTATGACTGCTTCAATCGTGAAGATGTAGGCGGGCCGTTCAAGGCGCATTATGTTAATCTTAGGTACGTCATTCCATTGAACTACACTAATCATGGAGGAGAGAGTGGCTAATGCATCATCCATGTGATTCTCCTCACGAGGGATGTGATGAAACTCGATTCTGTTGAAGAATGGTAACAACCTTCTCGCGTAGTCTTTGTAAGGAATCAATCCTGATTGATATGTGTTCCAATCTCCTTTGATATGATTGATAACCAGGGCTGAGTCGCCATATACATCCAAGTTCTTGATCCTTAAGATGATCGCTTCTTCGAGACCCATGATACAAGCTTCGTATTCGGCCTCGTTGTTTGTACACTTGAATGTCAGTCGGGCGGTGAAAGGAATGTGGGTACCCTGAGGTGTTATGATTATTGCCCCAATTTTGTTTCCGTAATGATTGACAGCTCCGTCAAAGATAAGTCCCCATTGGGAACCTGGTTCTGTCCCTTCACTAGGTAACGGTTCATCGCAATCTTTCATTTTCAAGTACATGACATCTTCGTCTTGGAAGTCAAACCCGGTTGATTCTTGATTGTCGATCGGTTGATGAGCCAAATGATCGGCTAAAATACTTCCTTTGACAGATTTCTGAGCATGGTACTCGATGTCGTATTCTGACAACAACATCTGCCAACGGGCGATCCTTCCCGTGAGAGCAGGCTTTTCGAAGACGTACTTGATCGGATCCATTTCGGAGATTAACCAAGTAGTGTGGCAAATCATATACTGGCGAAGACGTTTGGCTGCCCAAGCCAGAGCACAACAGGTTTTCTCAAGCATCATGTACCGAGTCTCGCAGTCGGTGAATTTCTTGCTTAAATAGTAAATGGCAGATTCTTTTCTTTTTGTTTCGTCCTATTGGCCAAGTACATAACCCATTGAGTCTTCCAAGACTGTTAGGTATATGATCAGTGGTCTTCCTTCCACTGGAGGTGATGGAATCGGTGGGTTCAACAGGTATTCCTTGATACTGTCGAAGGCAGTTTGGCAGTCTTTTATCCATACGCAGTCCTGATTCTTTTTGAGTAATTTGAAGATTGGCGCGCATGTCGCGGTCATGAGGAATATAAATCTGGAAATGTAATTCAAACGTCCCAGGAATCCACTGACTTGTTTTTCAGTCTTTGGAGAAGGCATTTCTTGAATGGCCTTGACCTTGTCAGGATCAACCTCAATTCCTTTCTGGCTGACGATGAACCCCAAAAGTTTCCCCAAACGGACACCGAATGTGCACTTATTGGGATTCAAGCGGAGTTTGTACTTTCTCAGACACTCGAATAACTTTGACAGGTGGGTCACATGCTCCTCTTCTATCTTAGATTTGGCAATCATATCATCGACATACACTTCTATTTCTTTGTGTATCATGTCATGAAACAAAATAGTCATGGCCCTTTGATATGTTGCCCCGACGTTTTTCAAACCGAACGGCATTACCTTGTAACAAAAAGTGCCCCATGGGGTGATAAATGAAGTTTTCTCCATGTATTTCGGCGTCATCTTTATCTGATTATAGCCCGAGAATCCATCCATGAAGGAGAAGACTTTAAACTTTGTCGTACTGTCTACCAGCATGTCAATGTGCAGTAAGGGAAAGTCATCCTTTGGACTGGCTTTGTTCAGATCCCTGTAGTCTACACATATTCTGACATTTCCGTCTTTTTTTGGAACTGGTACTATGTTGGCTAGCCATTGAGGATGTTCTGATGTGGCGAGAAAACTCGCGTCAATCTGTTTCTATACTTCCTCTTTGATTTTGATGGCCATGTCTGGATGAGTCCGTCTTAGTCTTTGTTTTACCGGCGGACATTCTGATCTCAATGGTAGGTGATGTTCCACGATGCTGGTATCCAACCCTGGAATATCCTGATAGGACCAAGCGAATACATCGGGAAACTCTTTGAGGAGCTTTATCAAACTTTCTTTGACAATCAGACTAAGCAGTGCCCCAATCTTGACTTTATTTCTCTCTTCTTCTGAACCCAAGTTGACCGTTTTCAACGGCTCTTTGTGAGGTTCAATGGACCTTTCCTCTTGTCTGAGTAATCGGGAGATCTCTTCTGGAATTTCTTCGTCATCTTCTTCTTCAGCTTCAAAAACCGAGAATTTAAAGTTGGGAGAAGGCATTGGATCGTATGTTTCAATCGGGTTTAAAACAAGCAATCTGCATGACGTGATGATTATTTTTTTAGAAGAGATAGAGAGAAATGCAAGAGTGTGTGCAGTGTTTTTTTTCCGAAAATGCTTGTTTTTTTTTTTGAGTTGTTTTTTAGGATTACCATTTTCTGAAAAAGGCGAAAAGTGAAAACAGCAATAAATGCGAAAATTACAGAACGACGTTATTTTATTTATGATTTTGTCGATTCTTGAAACTACAGCCCTATAAAACAAAACTCTGTCTCTTTGGGCGAAGCAAAGAGAGACATTTACAGAAAGTGAGCCCTATCAAAACATCCGTTTCACCTGGGCAGGGTGAAAGGTTAAGATAAAGACGGCAATTACTTAGACTTATGAACAACTTTTGGAACATTGACAGAAACCCATTGGCGGCGAACTCCTCGGTGAATCACAAAGTCTGGTACCTTCCTTCTTGGCTTGTCTTCAGAAATGACGCTGATTTCTGGTGGAGCAGGATCATTGGAATCTGTCTCCTAGGCAGAGTTGTCGTAGGAGGATTCTTCACCTCTATCATCACAGCGTTTGCACTCTCAGATGGATCTCCCCATCCAGTGGGTTGGATGTCTTCGAGCCTGATACGAGAGTTTTCGGGAGCGGTGCACTTGACCAGGAAGTCGTACTTGCCACTCGGTTGTCCTAAGGTGTCCGACACTTCTTTGGAGCTGGAGGAGTCATCCCTTTCGATGACGTTGACCTCAGGAAAAGCGTAGTTGATGAACTCTTGTCCTGCAATCTTTGCAAATTCATCATCGTGCTGGATATTTTCTGAATGCAAAGAGTAATGATCCCATGATTCGGTGGGGACGCAGGTATTATTTTCAATGATGCTCAGCTGATATGCATCGTTGGGTTGACTCTTTAGCCCCAAGTCTCCTGGGTACGGCTGCCAGATAGGCAGGCCATCCATTGGGCCATAATAGTCATGGTCAAAGTTGTCTTTCATCGGAGTGTCTTCCTCTAATGAGTTTGGTGGAGCCCGACATCCTTCTAGATCACAATCTCCGTATATCATTTTGACATCTGATCTTGGTATATATCTCAGACTCTGTGTGGGATAGCAAAGTGGCGTAGGCACCTCTTCCTGAGACATATAACTGTCTTCATTAAGATAGGACTTCCACTCTTCATCTGTATCGGAGGAGTCACCCTCGTTGATGGTATGTACTTCTTGAGATATTAGGTGAAGGAAACCTCCACTGTGGGAGAAATCCTGAATAGGATGAAAACTTTCATTGTTAGTAGCTGTCTGGGCACATCTTGAAGAAAAAACAAGACCTTTATTTGCTTTGTTATCAGTAGGAATGACAAGTTGTCCCCATCCTTTTGCATTGTTACTTTTAATTACTTCGAGAGCATCTTTTTACGAGGAAATCGATGTTCCTCTTTCTACTTGGTTGTCATTGCTCACCGAAAGTGCTTGGAACTAGGTTCCTACAACCTCCTCTAGTTCTACACAAGTGGACGACGATATGTTGCTCACGATCAAGGCTTGCTCTCCACAGACTGTGACTAGTTGGTCGTTCTTGACGAACTTTAGATTCTGGTGAAGTGTCGAAGTGACTGCCCCAACCTCTTGTATCCAAGGTTTTCCTAACAAACAACTGTATACTTCCCGGATGTCCATGACCTAGAAAGTGACTTGGAACGTGTGAGGACTGATAGTTATGGGAAGGTCGACTTCACCGATAACTATTTTTCGGGATCCGTCAAATGCATTGACAATGACCTCACTGCATCTCATCTGAGATCTTTGAAATGATAGTCGCATTAGAGTAGACTTTGGCATAACATTCAAAGTTGATCCGGTGTCTACCAGTACACTGGCTAAAGCATCGTCCTGGAAGTTGACTGTAATATTAAGTGCCATGTTGTGATTTTGGCCCTCTTCTGGCAGTTCCTCATCACTGAATCCTAAGTTGTTGTAGGAAGTGATGTTGGAGAAGATGTTGTCGAATTGTCTTATTGTTACATCCTGTTCCACAAAGGCTTGCTCTAAGACTTTCTGTAGAGCTTCCCTGTGAGCTTCGGAACTGAGTAAAAGAGATATCATTGAGATTTTTTAAGGAGCTTGCAATAGTTGATCAACAATGTTGTACTCACTCTTCTGGATGAGCTTCAATATCTCATCTTTGTTCTTTGAAAGGTCGGGACTACTGAATTGACCGACCGATTGATTAGGAACTTCTGTTTGAGGTTCCTTTTCTTTGGTGGGTTCTCCAACTCCTCAGTTCAAGATTCGACCGCTCCGTGTTACTCAACTGATGTCTGCAATATTCACGATGGAGGGTAATGGAGTTTCCTTTCCATTCTTAATTATTGTTGCACCGTATTTGTAAGGGATAGCCTTATCAGATTTGTACGGTAATGGTCCCGGCAGATAAATAACTACAGGAGCCTTCTGATTTTTTTGACCATCGTAGCCAGCCTCAATTGATTTGAGGTTGAGAATCCTTCCACCGTCAAGAGGAACCCTCGATTCATGGAGTAAAGGGATTATGGTGCATACATCTTTGGCCACTTCTTGTTTAGGGATTAAGACAACATCTTTGCCTTGATTAGGGTGATAGTTTGACATTGAACCAGAGCTTGACCATGGTTGAATCTCCTTATGGTCCAACTGACTCTGAAGGGCTGCTCGCACGAGGTAGCATCCTTGGTTATCCTCTGAGCAAACTCTACAGCGCTCATAGTTGTGGGGTGGAACCCGGCCATGTCCGCATTGTATGCAGTGTAACCTTACTAGATCAGTTTCCATTGATCGAACATCCTGATTTTGATGCCTAGTAGGGTTCCCATTAATCATGGTGACTTGTTGTGTGTCTTCATCTAGATAGATCGGAAGCCACCAGTGGTTCAACAAGGGTTGTAGTGTTCTTTGAACGAGTGCACATCCTTGGTCACTCTCATGGAACACTTTACAGTTCTGATATTCATGCGAAGTTCGAAAACCGAGTTGGACTTATGTAGCGTGTAATTCCACCAGACTGGTATTCATCAAGCGAATATCAAAGATTTGAATCATATTAACTTGATAATGACTTCTATCGCGGTAATCCTGAATCCATCCAAGATCCATCTGACGCTGGAGGGCCTCTTGTACAAAAGAGCATCCCTGATTGTTTACCGAGCAGATCAGATAGGAATCGTAATCGTGTCGTGGTAGATCACGACGTTGGCTTTGCCTTGAGTGCATTGCCACCAAGTTGACATTCATCGCACGGATGTCGTGGTTTTGAATGATGTTGGAATTTGTATAAGTCACGTTGACTTCACGAATTCGGTGATCTTGGATCCATCAGAGATCCATCTGTTCCTGTAGAGCTGATTGCACCACAGAAAATCCTTGATCGTTTTTAGAGCAGATATCACACTGGTGATAGTTGTGAGAGGGTACATGCCCGTATCCGCTCTGTTTGCAATGTATCTTGACCAGGTTGGTTCCCAATAAGAGTACATCGTGAATTTGATAGCTATGCTTAGACTCTTCCTCTATTAAATTTACCACAGCTTTCTCGTGTTGAGGTAATGGGTTCGTCTGTACATTTGGATTTGTATACTTGAAGGATATGACCCCGCTCCTGACAAGCTTATGTACGTCAGATTTGAAGCTGAGACAGTTTTCTATGTTATGCCCCGGTCCTCCTTGATGCTAAGGACAAGTCTGATCTGCTTTGAACCAAAAAGGCAGATTCTCTGGTATCGCAAGAGGAGCCCTGGTTTGGACGTTCCCCTTGACCAGTAGTAATGGACACAGTTTTGCATACAACATTGGTATAGGGTCGAACCCTGGTGGTCGCGTTGTACGGTTGTTATTGTATTGAGGACAAGCCTACTGAAGAGGCAGTTGTGTCCTTTGCAGATATTGTTGTTGATTCAGTTGGCTCTGAGCAACCTGAGGTTGATACGTAGGAACAGGCACAAGGTTGATAACAGGAGTTACAGTTGCTACTGGTTGGTACCGTCGCCTTTGGTTTGCGAGAGAGATGTTGCCAATATCTTGCTCCTTTTTTTTAGGGAGAGCACTACCGTATCTTTTGGTACTGCTTGATGGTCCAGCATCTTTGACCAGACGTCCTTCTCGGACAGCTTCTTCAAGACGAACTCCCATGCCCACCATTTCAGTAAAGTCGTTGGGCGCACTATCGACCATTCTGTCGCAGTAAAATGAGCTCAAGGTTTTCAAAAAGATCTTTGTCATCTCTTTTTCCTCAAAATGTGGACAAATCTGGGCGGCAATTTCACGCCATCTTCGAGCATATTCCTTGAAGGTTTCCTTGTCTTTCTGTGACATGGCTCTGAGTTGATCTCTATTCGGTGCCTTTTCCAGGTTATACTTATATTGTTGAACGAAGGCAGCGCCAAGATCTCTGAAAGTGATGATCTTGGCGCGGTTTAAACCCATGTACCATTTGAGTGTGGCACCGGTTAAACTATCTTGGAAATAGTGGATCAGTAGCTGTTGGTTTTCTATCTGAGTTGACATCCTTCGAGCGTACATCACCAAATGACTTTGAGGGCAAGAGTTACCCTTGTACTTTTCAAATTCGGGCACCTTGAATTTGTACGGAACTTTCACATTGGGGACCAAACAAAGGTCTGCGGCGTCCTTTCCAAATAGATCCTGACCGCGAATGGCATGTAGTTCCTTTTTCATCTCCAGGAATTGCTTCTGGAACTCATTCATTCTGTCGTACATACTTTCGTTTCCACCAGAAGGTATCTGTGGAATCTGCCCTTCCGGGACAGTGTGTACCACAGGTGGTGGTATAGTCATTACGGTAGTGACTCTTGGTGCTTCTCTCTCCCGAAGTTTTTAACCTTCAGGAGTTGCTGTCATGCCCCTTGCATCTTCGCTTTCCCGAAGTTTGTAACCTTCAGGCCCAACGGCTCCTGCTGCAGTTTCCGGATCTTCCGTGATTGGCGGAATATATCCTTCCCGGATATAGTTAATAGGCATGTCCCAGGGACGATCTTTAGGTGTGTTATACCGAGGATCATACTTTTCCACTATGGGTGTCGATGTGATCTCTGAGATCACTGTCCTTTGTATCTGAGCTGCTGCCAGAGCTTGCATGTCATTGTGAAGTTTCCTCAGATATTCTTTCAGAGCGTCGAGTTCTTCTCTCAACTTTCTGTTCTCTTCCTCGAGATTATCCATCTTCTTTTGTCGATTGGCCCGAGTATTGTACGAATGATACAGCTTGACTCTAGAATCGAGGTACAAACGTGAGATTCGTAGGTAAGAAGAATGTGTTATGTGAGAATGATGGATGATATGCAATGATTATATTAATAATATTTTTTTTTTGCTTAATCAAAAGAAACTTCAACAATTGGATTGCAAATATCATACAATGGGAAAACCCCGTTTTATTGAATTCAAAGATTGCGGAAATGGAAATACAGTAATTTACAAAGTGTTGTAAAAGGAAATGTCTAGACTTATGGATCCTGAATCCTCTCTGAGGAGAGCTCAGGTGTTGGTTCTGGTACTTTCCTTTTCTTTGACCGGGGATCTTGAGCCGTTGTCGGGTTGTCATTCCTTTTCCAAGTGAAAGGAGCGAGCAAATTCCTTTGGTCTTCTTGATTTTCTACAGCATGTTGCTCTAAAATCTCGATCAGAGCGTCTTTTTCTTTTAACAGTTGCTATATTTTGTTACACTCCACATTGAGAATACGGTACTTGTTTTTCCAAGACCTCTTCTCATGTTGAACTTTGTTGAGAGTGACCTGAAGTTTTTCTGTATCAGACATAAAATATAGGACAAATTCCTTTAACGGAAGGACTTCTTGACGAGGGTAAGGCATCCTCAGTTTGAGAGCTCTAGTTTGTACCCAGTGGAGATAAGGTTCCACAGAGACACAATCTGGTTTTCCTAGAGACTCTCTTCCTTTCCTGTGAACATGTTTCCAGGCATGCACTATTTCTGTCTTTAGTGCCCTGTCATTTTCTCCTTCCTTGAAGAAAAGACCTTCCAGATGAACATTACGCAGGACATGTCTCATCGGGTATCCGAATTGACGGCGAACTAAAACTGGATGATAGTTGATTCCTCCTTTAGTTCCTATGAGGAGTACATTAGGGAAGTTTCCACAACGGTCAATGATTTTTATCCCGTCATAGATCCGATTGTACCAGTCTATGTCAGAATTGGTAAGATACATGATTCTCTGTGACCAGCGCAAAGTACTCTTATGATCCCAAAAAGCAGCAGACTTGGGTAAATGGGAAGTGAACCATTTGTATAGCAGGGGTACACATCATGTGATTGTTGTACCCTAAATTTTACCCCTTAGATGTCCTATCATCTTGCATTTACATTTAGATTCCATCATCTATGCATTGTTAACGAACCACTTCACTTTTTTAGTTTGTATCTTTGTGAAAAGCCAGGACTTATACAAAGAGGAGGGCAAAATCCCCTAAGCCAAGCTCATCACCAAATGCTTTGAGCCACAAGTTCACCCTGGCTCCAATTAGGGATTTTGTTATGACAAGACAATCAGGGCCTTTGATGTTAATCAAGAGTTGTTCTCAAACCCTGGGACATGACTCCATGTGATAGTAGACATCCCTAGAGACCATCTATGAGCCATAGATGTGATTGAAGAAGCAAGATCATCAGAGATCATTCAAGTGCATTCACAAGTGAAATTAGGGTTTTGACTGAGGTTCTAACCTTTGAGATTTTGATCCAAAATGAAACATCCAAGTCCTCAATCCATCATGACATGTCTCATTGGTGAGTTAAGGCATGAGAAACCAAGTTTTGAGAGGTTTCTTGCTAAGGAAGCAAGGTTTGGTTCTTGAAACTTTATAAATGTGGAAATTTCACTACTTGTACAAATATTGAAACAGTCATAACTTTCAAACCACACATCCAAATTGAGTGACTCAAAGCTCAAATGGAAGCTCTTTCCATGATCTTCAAAGTGTATTAGAGGGCCCCTCTTCAAAAAATGCATGGTTTTTAAGTTATGAGACTTGGAAGATAATTTGCCTTTAGGACTAAGTGAAATTTTCAGCATTTTGCCCCAATTTTGAACACTACTTCATGGCTGTTTTTCACCTAGTTCCAAATTCCAAATCAAAAATCTTTGAACATGAAAGTTGTTCCTTGTTCTTCAAGCTTTCCAAGCACGTGTAGAACTCCTCATTTGGATAAGCCAATATCAAGTTATGATGTGTTAAAGTTAGGTGTTTCAAGTGGTGAAATTTCCATAACTTAGAAATTTTTTCTAAGTCTTTTTGGCAGTTCGGGGTGCATGACTTCATGGTTGTGTAGCGAGTGATTTTGGACGCGGTTGCGAAGCGCTATCGCTCTTTGGTGTCTACAGCTTGATTCATTTTTTATCCTATTAAAGCTGATGAAGGAAGGGAAATAGATGTCTCAAATTAACCCTGCTTGCAAACTGAGGTTAAACAGCGGTCTGTTAGGTTACAGATGCTACAAAGATTCGGGGTCTCTATCGGGTGTATTTTTTTTAAAGTGGCGGGAGGTTTAGATGTTAGGACGGATATATGAAAGTATGGGATTTTGGGTTTTTGTTTAGTGTGCTCGCTAAGATTTTTCTTTCAATCTTATGCCTACGTATTCCCGTTTACCGAAACAGAGAAATCAGAGCGATCGTAGTTCCTCCTATTCTATGGGAGGAAATGGTATTTGGTGTCTTGTTCAAAGCCCAAGACGTGAAGCGAAAGGTTGTTTGTATCTTGTTCAAAGCCCAAGATGTGAAGCTGAAGGGTTTTGACTTTAGAGAGAATTTGTCATCTCTAAAGGGGTTTGTTTGTCACAACTGTTTATAAAGGAGAATTACTTTAATCGGGATGTGTGAATCCGGCAATGCCATAATTTCCTTTAAAGGGGATTTTAACCTGAAGGAGAAGACTTTAACTCAGTGTAGAGCAATGATATCTTTCCATAGGAATTTCTCATGCTAAAAGAGGGACAGTGGCATGGATATAGATGATCCAGAGGCTTGCCGCTTACAGCGATTAGATGAAGGGGAAGGAGTTGTTGATGTTTGTGTACTGTGAACGAGGCACAACTTTGATGCTAAAAAGTTGATTGGATCAACCAGTGGTTTTCTTATACAAAGCCTAAGAGGAGGCTAATATGTGTCTCGTACAAAGCCCGAGAGAGAGGCTAAAAGGGGTTGATCCTACAAGAGGATCTTTTATACTCAACAAGAGAGTGTTTTTGTATCTCGTACAAAGCCCGAGATGAAGGCGAAAGGGGTGATTGACTCAATGAGGGAGTCTCTTATGTGTCTCGTACAAAGCCCGAGAGAGAGAGGCTAAACTTTGTTTCACTCCGCTGGGGAAGATCATTGTACAAAGCCCAAGAGGAAGCTATGGCGCTGTTTCAGTTGAGTGACAGGTCCAGTATACTGATTTAAAGAGAAAATCAGTTCTTATATGAGCAATGTTGTACTCAAGGATTTTGATTCGAGGATCCGGGTTATTCCTGTTCTTTGAGGAAACTGGAAATCCAAAGGGGTATTGAGACTGTCCGAGTCTACGGGTTTCCTTCCTATTTAACGAAGGGGTCACTTGAGAATGTCTTTGAGACTCAAGGATATTAAACTGTCCGTGTCTAGAGTTTCATCCTTTGTACTATGCTTTGAGAAACAGTAGTAGACTCTTTGAAAAGACTGTTCTATGCAGATGATTAAGTTTTGTTCCTATACCTCTAGGAGGTCGTCGGGACAATTTGTACGAAGCCCAAGAGGAGGCTGGAAACTTTTAAGAAGCCGAGAGGTCCTTGTACGAAGCCCAAGAGGAGGCTATCATTCTCGAAGAAAGAGATCATTATACGAAGCCTAAGAGGAGTCTGTGAATACTTCTAAGAAGCCGGCGGGTGTTCGCCGGCGCGAACAACCGCTGGCCTTCCGTCGCAGGTTCGCTTGCGGGATCGGCCACATAAATCCTAGAACAGTTGGAATTGGGAGTGTATGTTTGCGCTGCATTTTAGTTTATCCGTTTTTTAGTGCAATGTCACGCTGAAGTGATCTGGGTGACGCAAAGGTTTCTTAACGGTTGCGAGTTGAGTGCAGAAATAAAGAAATAAAAGGAAAAGCTGAGCGAAGACAAGACAAATAAGGACTTTAAATTATATGCGGAAAGTAAATTGCATTAAATAAGATTTTGGACGCAAGTGTACATTTGTCTGCGGGAGTGAACTCGTTTCTCTCTAAGCTTGGTACTTTGAGTATTTTCCCCTTACAATGTGAAAAAATGCGACCCCTAAAATGAAAAGAACAATGCCTTATATAGGCCTAAAAAAATAACTGTTTGTCTGCCCAAACGTTTTCTGAAGCTGCCACGTGGCACCCCACTCTCTTTCCAACTTCCCATAGTCCTGGAAAATTCAAACTTTTCCCGCCTAACCACTTGTTTCTTGAAATCGACATCAGCTTGTCTCCGACGTTAAGATTTATCGATGGGCCTCCGACACGTCTTTCTGCTGGTGTCGACTCGACACCTCATTGTACCTCTTTCCTGCGTCGGCCCTCTTTGGAAGTCACCAGCTGCCAGTCGAAATCCAGTCGAAATCTTTGTGTCGATGGAGAAATATGGCTTTTTGGTTTCTCACAAGATTTCGACGGCTTCCCCTTTTTGCAAACCGTTTTGTCTTCTTTCTCAACACGTGGCAAGCGCCACCTGATGTGATAATGGCAATCTTTTCCCACGATTTCCAAGAAAAATGCCATGATAGCTAGTCTCATCCAAGTTATGGGCTTTGACACCAAACCCACTTACTTTCAGAAGTTTGGAAAGTTTTGATTTTTCAGCTTCTGCATGCGCCCTATAAATAATCCTCTTTAGAAACCCTTTTTACCTTCGCAACCCCTCCTTCACGAGACCCTGATTTGCTCTAACCTTAGTTTTGTGATATTTTCCTTTCTTGACGCTTTGCACCTTTTACGTTTCTCTCTTCCAATGGCTTCATCAAGAACAACTACCACTCGCATTCCTCAAACTACTGGCAACAACCCGGTTGCATATGTACTTTCAGAAGCGAAAACACATCAATCTCTTCCTCAACCATTTTCAGCTGACGAGACGGTGGTAGCCAACTGGTGTCGTCAAATGGTTATCCTATTTGCAGTGGAAAACACGCTGTGTGGTTTCCACGGTCCTTTCCCAGACAAAAAACCTAGTCCTCAAGAACTCCAAAAGTTCTTCCCTTGTTTTGACCAAACGATCCCACCCGCCTTCGAGAAAGAGGGTACCTTGGATCTCAAATACATGGCACCAAAATCGAGAGTTTTCAGGTCTATGCCAACTCCAGGCAACAAGGATTATCTCGCCTGGCTCAACAAGGTTGAAGGGAAACGTCAACAACAATGGAAGAATTATGGCATCTTCGACGCTATCCAGCTCTCCAGAACTGCCCACAGGGTTAACCCTTGTTTGCTGTTGGCATCGATGTACTTTTGGGAAGGGTCGACAAACACCTTCCACCTTCCTTGTGGCATGTTCACGCCGACACTTTTTGATGTGGCGGCCATTACTGGCCTTTCGCCACTGGGTGAAACTTTCGACCCGACTTGGGAGACGGAGAATGCTTTTGACTTCGAGCGTGCCAGTTTCCAAAACTACATCGAGGATCACCATGACAAAAACTCCCAAGAAGTCTCTGACGAAGAACATATTGCCTTCTTAACCCTCTGGTTATCGTACTACATGTTTTGCCCCGGCTCCCTGCAAATAGCTAAAAGCTTCATCAATTTGGCCATTCAGATTCATGAAGGCTGACAAATATCTCTGGCCAAACTCCTGTTGGCCTCCCTTTATCATTCTCTTGGCCTGTCGGCCATGAGACTAAAACTCCTTCCTCAAACCACTAAAGCCTTAAACATCTCAGGGCCTATGTGGTTGTTGCAGCATTGGCTCAACGCCACCTTCGGGCACAAACTGGGATATCCAGCCTCTGCAAAGATGGAGATTCTCAACAAAACACGTTCTGTCGAGGGGCTGCGACTAGCTTTGATGATCACTCAAGAAGCTCCAAGACAAGCCCTCTTTATGAGGTATCTAAGTATGTTTGTGGAAACTTCCTCTTTCGTTCCTGACATGGCGCCATTCGTGGAGCGTAAGTTTGGGCCTGACTGGTTCAGAAACCCGTTCCCTGGAATCTCACCTCAAGCTGCCACGCTGTCGAATGCTGTATGGCGGGCGTTTCTTACTCCTACCATGATTTCTTTCCGTGTCGAAACAGGGAACAATGGGTATGGTTTTATGAACTATTGTCCAAATTTGGTTGCTCGACAATTCGGCTTGAGCCAAATGTTGCCAAAACCTTTGGTGAGGCATCCTGATGACATAGTCTAGTCTGGTCGACGCCTAACTCACGTTGGTCACAAAGCTTGTCTAAGGTTTGTCAGAGCCTCTCAACACTTGGAACTACCATTTTTCTCCTTCCATCCTTCCTTCTTCACCACTTAAGAATTTGAGGCCTGGTGGTTGGAGTACCAAACTCAAGCTTTCACTCCCAACCTATTCCTAGCAAACGTGGTCGACGCCTTTGCTTCTACAGCCGGTATCCCTAAACCGTCAACCACCGTAGATGCTGATCCTGCAAATGAGATTTCGACAAAGGTAGATTCCCAGACTTGATTTTATATACATATATTTTTCTTTGTAAGTCTGGACTAAATAGCGGCAGTGTTGCTTTCAGGGGCGCAAACGGGAAACAACTACTGGGTCGACTTCCACCAGACCTGCCAAAAAACCTAGGGCCAACCTTGTACAGGTATTTTTATTTTCTTGTTCTGTGGCTTTGTCATCCCCTTGTTCTCATATTATTTCTGCGCAGGTTTCTGAGAAAGCACCATCCCCCGAAAGGACTGAATCGAACGAGAGTACTCATTCCCGAGTCTTCACTGCAACAGCTCCAGCGTCTCCTCCCGCTACCCCTTTGGTGAGGAAGAAAAAGGCTATAACGCGAAGGACACCTTCGTAAACCAACGTCTCGACAGCGGCCCCCGCCGTCTCGAGGAACCTTGAGGACGCTTTCGAACCAATTCCTTCTGTCGCCCTCCCCAAGACAATGACTCATGCGCAGGTAATTTGACTTTGCTTATGTCCCAGTTGACCTTGGGGGTGACCAGGCTCACTAGTGTTTTATTTTGACAGGAAAATGTGGTAATTTCGACCACTGTTGGTGAGGGTGACACCGGATCGGCCGCAGATGCTCCCAATGCTAGTGTAACCATTACACCAAGTCCCCAAAAAATTGACGAATTTTATTCCCTCGCGCACGAGGAAAACTTGGCGAAGACACCTCCTGCTTCAACTGAAAACGTCGAGCCTAATGATACACTCCCTGAGGTCACGATCATTCCTTCGCCTACCGTGGGCACTGTCGCCGGAGAGAAACTCCATATTCCTGAATGCCAACCAGAGAAAGTCTCACCTGCTGCTGGGGAATCTCTTACTCCAGAGGTACTCTTAGCAGACAAGGCCACAAATCCAGCTGCGACTCTAAGAGCGCTACACAAACTTCGACAGACAGCCGAGGAGATTCGACCCACCAGTTTGACCTCTATCCCCACTCCAGAAGTGGATGCCTCTTTCAATCTCAAACTTCAGCAGCTGAGGTCTTACCTTTTTGAGGAACAGTTTCTGGCGGCCGTTGCCGAGGAATCCGACATAGCTAATGACGTCTTCCACCTCCTGAGTGAACTCTCTGAGTTCCAACTTCCTGCCCCCATGGCCACCTATATAATTGAGTTCGAAGCTTTCTTTACTCAAATGGCCAAGGATCTCTCGATGCATCATCAGGCTGACGCCCAAATTCAGTTTCGTCATGAAGACATGAAGCGCGAGTGGCATCTTAGTTCCGTCTGTGAACAAAAGCTTGGAGACTACGAAGCCAAGAGACAAGAACATTCTAACAAACGCCAAGCCTTCGATCAGCAGATATCTGAGTATCAAGCCCAGATCACGGAGCTTACGAAAAGAATAGCTGAGGTCGAACATCAGAAAGCCTCTTTGGACTTAGCTGAGCCGTTGCCTTCTCAAGAGACCATCGACCACGAAGTCGCTCAAGGCCTTGTACATGTCGAAGCGGCGATGAGGATTAAGGATGCTATCAGCCGTATACAACGACGAAAGATTATTCTTGAGAACAAAATAACTCATGAGAAGGGCCTCTTTGATGATTTCAAGGCTAGATTCCCTGAATTCCCTTAGGTTCTATATTGATACAATGTAATGCACCATTTTGTAAGCCATTCTTGGCCTTAAATTTAAGGATAATTATGTTTTGATGCGAACCTCTTGCAGCACGGGTATGCATTTTTTTAAGTATTTCCCATTTACTCTTAATACTCGTTGGTCTACCCCCAACTCCTGTATTTCGTATGCGTTGTTGCTGAACACTCACGTCACCTGAAATGGTCCCTCCCAGTTAGGCGACCATTTTCCCATCGTTTGATCTCGTCGATCCATGGGCAACACCACTTTCCAAACATAGTCACTTGCGGCAAAGGTTTTCTCCTGGACTTTCTTATTGTATGCCCTGGCGACTCGAGCCTTCTGGCATAGCAACACGTTTAAAGCTACCATCCTTTCTTCGTCTAAGTCTACAAGTTCGTCTAACATCATCTCCCAGTATTGCTCCGACGGAATCTCATATTGTCGCTGCACTATGACGGATTGCAAGTGTATTTCTGCAGGTAACACATCGTCGTGTTCGTAGGTTAGACGAAATGGTGTTGAGTTTGTCGACGCTTTGAGTGATGTCCGACACGCCCACAACACTTGACTCAGCATTTTATGCCAGTTCTTTGGCTTGTTCGCAACGTGCTTTTTTATTAAGCCAATTATTATTTTGTTGGCTGCTTCAACCTGGCCATTTTCCTGGGCATAGTATGGCGTTGAAGTAACCAACTTTAAACCTGTTTCCGCCGCAAACTCTTGCATTTTCTGTCCCACAAACACAGAACCCTGATCTGTTGTGACTGTCTCGGGTATCCCAAATCTATACAAGATATGATTTTGGATGAAGTTTATCACAGCCTCTTGATCCATTTTCACCAAAGGTACAACCTCTATCCATTTCGTGAAATAGTCTATTCCTACGAGGATAAACTTTTGCTGCTTTGACGAAGCTGGCCAAATCTCTCCTATTACGTCCAAAGCCCATCCCCGAAAAGGCCATGGTTTGACAATCACATGTAACTCGCTGGCTGGGACATGTTGGACGTTGGCGTGCTTTTGGCAATCCTGGCATCCCTTCGCGAAATCTATACAATCCTTAAGCATGTTGGGCCAATAGAAACCTTGTCGACACAAAAGCCATTTCATTTTTTGGCCAACCTGGTGAGCCCCACAAGCCCCACTGTGTACCCCCGAGATTGCCAGATATGCATCAGTGTCCCCCAGACACTTTAGCAACACCCCTTCTGGAGTTTTCTTCAGTAATTCGTTTCCCATTAGGACATAACTCATGGCTCTATACTTGGTCCTTCGATTGGTACTGTCCTGTGGGTTCTCCAGATACTCTATAATTGTCCTTCGCCAGTCTGTTGGTGACAGATCGTTAATGAAAACCTCACCACTTTCTAAACCTCCGACCAAACTCGTCGAGTCTTTGGGCATCGACCAGCTTGGTGGCGCGCGTACATTCGACCCCATCTTCTTTCTAGTTTCGACGAAGCCTTTCAACTTACCTTCCGACACTTTATACCCCGACGCAATTTGTGCCAGTTCGTTAGCTTTCTGATTCTCCATCCTTGGCACATGCGAGATGCTGATAACTTTGAAATGTTCCAACCAACGTTTCGCCAGTGAAAAGTAACTTAGAAGGTATTCGCTTACGCATCTATACTCTCTTGTCATTTATTTAATCACCAATTCTGAATCTCCTTTTATCTCCAGCTCTTTGGCTCCCAAGTCTTTGAGTATCTTAAGACCTGTAATTAAAGCCTCGTATTCTGCCTCGTTATTTGAACATTCGCCATCGACCTTGCATTTAAAGGTAGTTGAAATTCCCTGCGGGGAGATTATCAGGACTCCAACACCTGCTCCGTTTTTATGGCTCGACCCGTCAAAGTACAATTTCCACGGGGCGACGTTGATGCTATGTATCGACGTTTCGACTACAGCGTGGTCGACAATGAAGTCCTCCACTATTTGACCCTTCATTGCCCTCAGAGGGACATATGTCAGGGAGAATTCAGTTAACGCTAGTGCCCATTTCCCAATTCGACTATGCAAAATGGGCTTGGACATCATTTGCTTAATAACATCAAAATGTGACGACACATAAACATTAACTGGTTTGATATATTGCTTCAATTTCATACATGAGAAGTACAAGCATAGGCACAACTTTTCAATCATAGTGTATCTAGTCTCAGCATCTATCAATATCCTACTAAGGTAATAGATGGGTCTTTCGACGCCACCATCATCCTCTTGTGCTAACATACTGCCTATGGTCGTGTCCGACGCTGCAATGTACAACTTCACGTTTTTATTTATATTAGGTGGTAGTAGGATTGGAGGCTTTGTAAGATACTCTTTGATCGTGTTGAAGGCCTCTTGTTGTTCTTGCCCCCAACGGAATTCACTTTCCTTCTTGGTCTTGAGCAGTGGTGAAAACACTTTCGTCTTGCCACTTAGGTTTGAGATGAACCTCCTCAAGAAATTTATCTTCCCTAACAAAGATTGGAGCTGTTTCTTTGTTGTCGGAGGCTTGAGATCTAAGATTGCCTTTGTTTTGTTCTGGTTGATCTTGATGCCTCGCTTGTGGACTACGAAACCCAGGAAATCCCCTGCACGAACACCAAAAGCACATTTTAGTGGATTCATCTTTAATCCATATTTTCTCATTCGCTCAAAGGAGCGTCGGAGGTGGTCGAGGTGACTATCCTCTGATGACGATTTTATGACTATGTCTTCAATGTATACCTGCATGAAATTCTCAATAAAATCATGGAATATAGCATTCATAGCCCTTTGGTAGGTTGCCCCAACGTTTTTCAACCCAAAAGGCATCACCACCCATTCATATGTCCCCAAAGCTCCAGGGCATCGAAATGCGGTTTTGGGGACATCTTCTTCGGCTATAAGAATTTGATTGTAACCGGAATAATCATCGAGCATGCTCAAATACTCAAATCCCGCGGCTGAGTCGACCAGCATCTCTGCCACGGGCATTGAATATTCGTCTTTAGGAGTAGCGTTATTCAAATCCCTAAAGTCAATACATACTCGAAGGGTCCCATTTTTCTTAATAACAAGAACTATGTTTGCTATCCACTCTACATACCTCGCAGTTCTGATGAACTGACTTTTGAGCAACCTTTCAATTTCTTGCTTGATCTTCGACGTCACTTCAGGGGCGAAGCGTCGAGGGGGTTGCTTCACTGGCCTCTTGCCTGGCTGGATTGGGAGGCGATGCTCGACTACGCTCCGACTCAAACCAGACATTTTGCCATAATCCCAGGAAAAACAGTCCTTGTATTCCTTCAACACTTTAACCAGTTTAGCTTTCATTATTGGTCCTACCTTGGTACTCACGTAGGTGGGCCTTTTTGTCGTTCCATCCCCTAAGTCGACCTCCTCAAGTGGGTCTTGGGCTTGCATTCTTTGTAGTTCATGATCTGGCCCCTTTTGAAACCCTAAAGGCTCATTATCGTAAATACCATCAAGTCTCTGATTTTCTTTGTCATGGTCGGCTCCCTGAGTTGCTTGGCGAGTCTCGTCTCTTTCGAGTGCCGACATTTTTCTGTTTTCAGCCAGATAGGCCGAAATCCGAGTCATACCTTCTGACTCAGCAGTCATCTTCACCAGTAGTAGACCACCCTGTTGGTGGCATTTCCATTGGCTCCATACCTTCGTCGGCAGCGTCCCAGATGAACCCATAGTCGGGGTCTAGGTTCAAGACGCGACCCGTGTCGACGGAGGTGTAAGATCCTGATCCGTCATCACAAGGAGCCACATTGGCTAAGTGCTGGTCAAAAGATTTCTTAGTACCCTTGGCTTCGTCGACTTTGTAATAGCTTTGGTCTGCTTCAATATTTTTGACGATGCCATCCTTTCTCCAAATGATCAACCTCTGGTGCATAGTTGATGGTACTACTCCAATTCCTTGGATCCACTCCCGTCCCAACAACAGATTGAAGTTTGCTTTCGATTTGATGACCATGAAGAGTGTTAGCCTGTTGGTTGTACCCGCTGCCAAGTCCACTTGGACAACCCCCAGGATGTTACTGGTTTTGCCTTCGTAGTTGGACAAAACCATGTTGTGTTGTTGGAGGTCAGTCTCCGTCTTTCCAATTCTCTTAAACAAACTGTGAGGCATTAGGTTTACAGTCTCTCCATATTGTTTAACCCCAAGAGGAGGGAAGACTGTGTCTGGTAATCTTATGGGGATCTAGTTTTGACTATTTAAGAGTGATCAACGGGCTTAATGCTAGACGTAGTTGCCGGGGAAACTCTAAATATCTATACTATTATTACACAGTTGATATGAGTTTATGAAAGAATACTTACAGCGAAACAGCCCCACAATATAGTTATATGTATATGAAAGCGGTAAATGAAAGCATATAAACACTTACTCGGTTGTAGAGCTTCCATGCTATTTGGTTAGTTGTTCAACAAAGAAAGATTGAAAACAACAGTATATTTCAAAATCAAAGGAGAAAGTGCTTTGAAAAAGAAAGATTTGGGGCTTACAGCTCAAGGAGAGGCCCAGGGTTTTATCAGTGAGCGAACTGTTTGAATTTGTACATAGGGACTTATACAAGTGACTGAGGCCCAAAAAAGGTTTTCTGTACAAAGGGATGGGTCTTACACTCTCTCAAGAGGCCCAAAAGGTTTAAAGAAAAAGAGTGGGGCTTATAACACGAGGGTAGGCCCAGATGGTTTTTCGTTTAAAATGGCGATCGCGCCGAGATTTTCTTTTAACGCAAAGGGGCTTATACAATAAGTGAGGCCCAAGATTATTTTGGTTAAAAGGGGGTTGGGTCTTAGACTCTATTAGAGGCCCAAAAGTTTTGAATGGGTCTTATAGCTCAAGGAGAGGCCCAAAAGGTTATTTTTCAAAAGGCGACGATCGCGCCGTTTGTTTTTTACGATATCGGGACTTATACAATACACTGAGGCCCAAAAAGTTTGGTCAAAAAAGGATTGGGTCTTACACTCTATTAGAGGCCCATGAGTGTTTGAAAAAATTTTATGATGGTGAAAATCAAAGAAACCCTAATTTGTTATTCTTTAAAAGTAAATATTTAAAGAAAATCAAACAAAATACCAAATAAATTTGAATAAACCACTTGTGATTTTGTTTAAGGTTTTGAAAAATGGAGTTTAATCACAAGGGATATTTAAACTCATTTGGTGTTGATTTTCAAAATAAATATTCACTTTTAAAATGCTTAAGAAAACATTAAAAAGGAATTTATTCACAAAAATACTAATTATATTAAATAAATAATATAAAACTAATTTTTTTGTGGAATAAAATATTTTGGAGTATGAATAAGAAGTGTGTAAAACATAATTGGAAAATGATGATTTTTGCTATGTAAAAGAATTGGTTGAGTTTTGAAAATAAGAGAAAAGGTATGATGTCACAACATCACATTCGACATCAGTTCTCAGTTCTCAACATCTTTTTTATCAAACTTCCAACACCCACAACTTTCTCAAATCTTAATGGTTTGAGACAAAATTTATATGCATCTGGCCCAGAATTTCACAAGGAATCCAATGGTGGTGGTAGTTTTTTCAAATTATGCTCCTAGTGAAAAACCCGATAGTGGTTTTGAAATAGGCTATGATTTGCATTTTCTGTGCTACAGCTCATTACAAGCATGAATTACATGATCAATTGGTACAAAAACAACACAAATGACATGTATAAGAGATGCATACTCAGTGAACTTCAAATGCATGCATGTTTCAGTGAGTGCAAGTTAAGATGCTTACCTCCTTTTGAGCTTTTTGGAGTTTTTGTGCAATCTGTCAAGCCTCTTGTTCCAGAAATGGTTTGATGCTTTGGACAACCTCAAATGATCCCTTGGATGCTTTTAGGATGATTGGAATCAGCTGGTACCTGCAAAAACACAAACTGTCTCTTTCTTGCAAAAGGGGTTAAAAGTGACCAAAATAGCAACTCTCTCAAATGGTGTTCCAGATGGGGGGAACCATTTGGTACAGTTCAAGGATGATATTTGGAGTGTGTTTGAGGTTTTATCTAGTTTGGAAAGTGACTGAATCAAGACATGGCTTGAAAAATGCAAAAAAGTCCAATTTTGAGGTTTTGAGAGGTGACTTTGTGATATTGTGATTACAGGTCACTTTTGATAGTTTGGACAGCTTACATATGATATATGTGAGGTGTGTGTGTGATTAGTTTGAGTGTAATTGCTCTCTAACTCAAAAAATCAGAATTACTTGCTTTGGAAGGCAAATTTGAGGTGAAAGAAGAGATTTTGAGGAAAGCATCTGTTTGATGGCTTTGGTGTACTCAAACTGATCATAATTGAGCTCTATTTATAGTAGAGCAAGTTTTTTTTGCAAGGAATAGTGAATGGCAACTACTGAGTAGGTTTGGCCAATGTTGGCAAATGAAAATCCAAGTCTCCTCTAGCCATTGACTAGAGGTTAGGGTACAGAGCTTTGGTTCCCTTGGTCTTGGATAAGTCTTGACTGAATTCAGTTGAGAATGGCTCAGTCCATGCCACCTTGATGCTTCCATTGAATGCTCCAATCCAAAATTGGAGTCTTGTCCCTATTTTGGCAATTCTAGGTTCAACATGCTATTTCTTGTTCCAAAGACTTTGGAGGCTTGGCTCAGTGATTGTCCCCTTTAGATTCAATCCTCAGAGGTGTCCAAGTGGATATGAGCATTTGGATTTGGCTGATTTTGGCAAATCGACCAAAAGTGTAAAAATCTGCCTTGCCTTGGCAGATTTCAGCAAGGCAACTTGCCAATGTCATATCTCATGACTCAAATTGAATTTGGTAATGTTCTTGGCCATTTTGGAAAGCCCTTACATGATACAACAACTGTTTGAACATGTTTGGTTTTGATTTCTTTTGAATCCAAGTGAAAAATCCCCCTACATTTGGCAAAAAGTAAGGTAAAATCTGACTTAGTGAAATTTTCACTAAGTGTTGGAACAAAGTGACTTTTCTTGATTTTGATCACTCCATAACTCAAAATCCATGAGGAATTTGGACATAGGTCAGTATGAAGCTTTTGTAGAGGGCAATTAGATCTACAAATCAAGCTTTGAATGGGGAACAATGGCCTTGTGGTTTAGGAGTTATGGTCCTCCAAAGTTGGCACATTAGTGTCACTTTTCCATGACTTAGAAATTTTTCTAAGTTTTTATGGTAACCCATTTTACAAGTTATCCCAGTTTCTTTGATTTTTCTTGATGAATGATGATTCAAATCATACATTAACATCATTTTAGGGTTCAAAAATCTCAAAAAGTCAAAGTTGACTTTTGTGCACAGTTGACTTTTTGTCAGATGAATTCCAAACTGTGCAATTCTTCATGAAATCATGTCCTTGACCTAAATCAAACTTGATGGACATGTTCCATGGGTGTCATAGGGTATATTGATTCATGTCTTAGGGCTTGGGAGCATGTCTTGATCAAAAGTCAAAGTTACAGTTGACTTTCCTCGCGAAACCCTAATTGTGGTGCAGATGAAATTGAGACTTGTTGCTCAAGCTTCTTGGATTAACCCATTGTTCCAAATGGATCAATATAGTTTATTAGAGATCCTCAAACCCTCTCTTGAGGTCTTGGCTCATGATTTGCCCTAAAAGTCAACTTAGGGGTGAATTAGGTCAAGAAACCCTAATTCCTGATTTTTTATGAATGCGTCCCCTGAGGCAAAATTGACTTGATGATTGGGTCCATGAGGTCCCATGAAGTATATTAGGCTATGTTTTGGATCATTGGCTTGTGCCCAGATGAAAAATTTCCATCTGGAGGCCCTGGTCGGTCAAAACCCTAATTTGGTGACACTGTCGATCTTGAGACTTGATCCACCTAGAAGGGAGCAGCCTTGTGCTTGATTCTTGAAGTGAGAGTCCTCTTGATCCATTGTGGATGTTTTGAGAGGTTAGAAAAGTTGAAGATCATGTCCTTTCTTGATTGATCATTTGTTTAAGAACTCTGAGAGGGCTTGAAACCCTAATTTTGATTGTAGTGGATGCTCACCCATCTTTGGGGAGACTGATGAGGTATGATGGTTTCTCCATATTGTGATGATGATTTGCACAATGATGGGAAATCTTAGTGGTCAAAATTTGGGGTATGACAGGTTGATTTTCACACTATTCCAAACCTCATTTCAAGAATCTTTCCACATGAAACTTGTTCTATCAAATGCCTATTTTGCAAAGGATCAAGAATCTCACAATTTGGAGGCATGGTTATTAAGTTATGGTACACTAAAGATGGTATGTTGGCACTTTGTCTTACACTTAAAAAATCAGAATGTCACCATAACATTCACCTTTTCTGATGTTTAGAGGCCAGCCTAACATCATTAGGACCTTTGCCATGATTTTATCAAGTTGCACATTAAAATAATGTAGCTTATGCAAGGGGAAGGCAAGTGGATCAAAAGGTGAGAGAAACTTTAAATAAAAGCATTGTTTATTCCTATTTTCCTTGAGCTTTGGTCCAATCCCATCAGTCCACCAAATCAAGACACCCTATCCTGATCATCTATCAGAACTTGAAGACTTTTCCACAAAATCCAGCTCACACGATGGAGTGAAAAAGGGAGATTTTGGCAAGCTTGCACTTTGGCCCATACCTCAGCCCTTCCATTTTCTCTTATAAATAGAGGATGGAACTTCACTCCAAGGGACCAATAATTCACTTAAAAACTCTAAGAAATCTCTGAGTTCTAGTTTGGCAAGTGAAGAGAGGAAGAGTAGCATATTGCAAGCTGTTGTTGGTTGGGAGAGAAAAGAAGATTCAGTTCATACTTGAGGGTGCAGTGGACTTATTCCACTAGGTATTTTCCTTTCTTTTTCATCCTATGCTCCATATATCATGATCATGCTACCATTTTGTTTGTTTTACACATAAGATAAAGGAATATGTGATGAGTTCATGTGATATTCTTTGCACTGTCAGATCTTGATGGCATAGAACTAGTTTGATTGTGTGTTAGCATGAGTTTGTTTGGTTTCCTTCTTTATCTCCCACCTTGATCATTTGTCTGTGACCCTGACTGTTACCACTATAGTTAGGAGTTTTGTTTGATCTACTGTTAGCATGCTCATATGTTGTTTCCTTGCTGTATTGGTAGTAATATTATGAATGTCAGTGTGAACTGAGTATGGATATCTTGAGGCACATGTGAGAATGTTGAATGTGTGTGAAATCTTTGCACTATCATGCTTGGAACTGTGATACATTTGGTGTGTGTTTTGTCTTGTTGAAATGTGGAAACTTTGAGTTATTTTCAAGGCACCTGCTGTTGTTATTCGAAGTAGCATAACGTAGAGATCATCTGGACCAAATATGAGCATGTTGGTATGATGAGATACATGGCTTCATTCCTAAACACACCAAGGCTGTTTTACTCTTTCCACCATTATTTATAGTTTGTTTTTGTCGTGTGAAGGATTGGAAGATATCCCTTTGTCAATGCACTGCATGGTCAAGTTTTTTCATGCCTCTTAGTTAACTTTTAGTGAAATGATGCTGAAATAATATGATGAAAGGCCAATACTTGATGCTATATTGTCTTATGCTTATAATACTACAATCATGTAACTGTCTTGTTGCTGTTTGAACGCTATTGTTTGAATGTGGACATATGAGGTATTTGTTAAACTTTGTTTACTGCTGGTAATTTGAAACATTTTGTGTTTATGATTGTGTATTTGAAACTGTCTTGAACTATGTATCCATATCATGATAATCTGAACCAGAACAATATGAAGTTTGTATGGAGTTTTGGTGGCAATGATAGGTAGTTACTTTCGGCATTATGGATAAGTTGTATTGCTTCTTTTGCACATGCCTGTGTTGATATTTGGAACTCAAAGGTCTTTAACTTCATGCCTTTAGTTGGATTAGTGGAAATCATTCTCAGGTCAGCTACTGTGTGGCTAAATAAAGCATGAAATTTTTTGTCTAGATTTGCATTTGATGTGAGGCCATGATGAAGGTGAGTTTTTCATCTATGAACAAACATGTCTTTATGTTATTTTCGTGTTGTTCAGACATTTTCCTCGATTGGCTTGAATGTCATTGTATGGCAAAACATCAATGATATTCTGGTTCATTGGTTTAATTAAGTGTTGAAAAGTTTGGTGTTTGAACAAGTGGGATATTTCACCACCATCTCCTCTCATGTTTCGCATCTGACATTGTCAGGCTTGTAGGTTTAAGAGAAGAAAAACATCTCAGGTTGTATGTTTTGTGCTAAAGTTGGATAGAGTAGTCTTATGGCAGAATGGTTGTTTGCTTTATCTCCACCCACAAAATTCATGCGTGCATAACTTTCATGTTCGTTTTCACCCACATTAAAGTCGCCAGTTTAAGTTATAGAAGGCTTAATGTTATTCTACTCTCTGTGTACTATGACCTAGCATGTTATTTCCTGAAATTTGGATTAAAGATGATGTTGAAAAGATTTGAACAAGGTGGAGCCATAGCCTTGTTTTGTCACTGGATTTCATGTGTTGTTTCATGTTATGTTTACGCTGCATGAGGGAATAAGATGTGATGAACTGGGATTGGTCTAAGGGTTAATTTGTCACTTTGTGACTTAAATGAAGAGTTGACCGATTGAGGTCCATTTGGTGATGCGTGTGGTAACGTTTTTGCATGGGCTGGGAGTTTATTCTTTTTAATTTCTGCTTGCTTAGTTTAAGTATTACACTGGGTGGCTTATACAACGGATGTATAGCCACCCCAGTGGTATAACCTGTGCGCGTGAAACTAAAGGGGCTGGGGTTCGAATCCCCCTCGCCCCAGTCCCCTTTTTGTTTTTTTATTTTCTTTTTCTTTTCTGTTTTAATTTTGAATTGGGCCATGCGAATATGCTACCAACACCCCCCACCAAGAGCCCATATGCTACAGCTTTGTGAACCTTTTTATTTCAAAATTCATTAATACACCCCCTGGCCTTTTCACTTCAAATTTCTTTTTTCTTCTTTTTCTTATATTACATTTTCATTTCATTTAAAATGTTTTTTCTCTAAACATCAAAAATCCCAAAAATAATTTTTCTAAATACCTAATTTAATTTTATTTTCTAATTTTTTATTTTACTTATAAATTAGTGAATTTTTAGAATTTTGTTTCACCCTTAATTTTTGAACTTATTTTCTTACCATTGCTTGGGCAATTTTCTAAGTTACCTCAAGATCATTTTGAAAGGTCGTGTTAAGTATAATTTGCAACCTTGCTAAGGACTTTTGTGTTAGGTCTCGTTTGGGTTCAAGCTTTGGTTTTAAGATTGAATGTCCATTTTCTTAATTTGTGAAGTACCTCTTTGGTGTAACCATGCTCATCACCCCTTATCCATGACTTGTGGCACTTTTTAGAATCTCCTTGCAAGATGACTCTGTGTTGATATGATGGCCCCCACTCTTAGCTTCATAGTTCTTAAATCCTTTGCAATACTTGTACTCATGTTTGTATTGAACTATTGCTATGCTCATACGTAGATGTATATATTATGTTTTGATGTTATCTTCACTTGATTAGTGTTTGTCGCCTTTGAATTCTTGAATTTATACTACTCATTTAATCTCAGGTCCCTTGTAACATTCTTATTCCTAAGAAGTTTATTATCCTTTCCTCCATCCAAAGGAAAGCCTCTCTATTCACTTTTAAGTCATAGATAGCTCACATACTCTATTGGCCTCATAGCCATTCAATCTTACAACTTAGAATTAAGTTAGAGTCCTTGGACTCTATGTGATATTCACCATGTTGAATATTCACTTTACCCCATTATAACTTAGACTTAGAGAGTTTCTTAAACTCTACATGAGTTCATACTCATTCCCCTTGGAACTTTGACCATAGTCAATGGTTCCTCACCCTTAGTTAGGTGAACTACGGTTGCTCTGATTCTATAGTCAGATACGTAGGCACAAGATGTGACGTCTTGGCGAGCATACTTAGTGTATATACCCCTAGGTCTTTACCTTAGCACATTTTCCTTAGCAAGCAAACTTTAGCATAACACAAATACTGACAAGAGGTTCCTGTAGAGTACTACAGATATCTAGGATGCTAACATCTTCCCTAGGTATAACCAACCCCCGAACCTTAGATCTCTTATTAGGGTTTTCGATCTTTACCCTTTCCTTTGGATAAATCAAAGCTCGGTGGTGAATTTCAAAGTTTTGTGATTCAAGTTAATTAATAGCTTGATATTCGATTCTCACTGCAACAGTGAGCATTCCTCCACTGTACAAATTCCTTAAGTGTACAGAATGATAAGCATCTGCGAACAAGGTCAGTACAAGGTTTCCAATTAGAAAAATCTTAAAGGCATTGATATCAACGAAGTTATCAATGTTGGGAAACAGAAATAACCCGTACGTGAGGAGAACAAAGACGCTCTCGAAAGCAGTCACGTTCCCTATACTAGCAAAGTACAGAGCTTTCTTTATCAAAAACTTGGCTGGTAAACCTTGGATTCCACCCTTAATGGTCATGTAAGTCCTGAATTCTGACTCATCGAAATAGATTGCTCTTGTAATGGTTTGATCCTTTGGAATTTCTTCCAGTCCTGAAAAGGGAGCTTGGTCAGTGATGGGTAAATCAGTAAGGTGAGAATACTCCTCCAGTGTTGGTGCTAGTTGATAATCCGGAAATGTGAAACAGTGATAGACCAGATCGTAGAACTGAATCAGCGTAGCCAGGATTCCTTCAATTACATAGACCCTTAACAGAGACAGCAGTCCTCCGTACTTAGCTCTGAAAGCATCAGGGTTGGTGATCATCATTGCTAACCCTCTCAAATCCTCTAATTTTGGAACCTTGAAGGTATACTTATGAGTCTTCCTTCTACCGAAATCCATAACGCAATCTTTCTCTCTGATATTTGCAATCATTGTCTTAGTTTAATTTGAAAAAGAGAGACTAGAAGAGAAAACTTTTCTTTTTATAAAGTTTTTTAATGAAATGAATGCATGAATGCAGCACACAAAAACATAGAAAAAACATGGGGTCAAAGGCTCGGTGTCATGAAGTCATGGCTCTACCCATCCCCAAAGGTTGTACTGGTGATTTTTTGTACCTGTCCTCAAAATCATTGACCCCCCTTGGGATAACAACAGCAGGCTGGTTCACCCGAGCGAGCTACAGTATCTTAGAGTAATCTCAAATGAGGGTAGTATCGCGTGACAACTATTTCTGATAGCTTCCGCACTACAAAAATAGTAACATGGTCTCGGCTTACTAAATCCTCAGCTTCATGGATACCACAATCGAACAATCTGCTTTCAACAACCGAAGTCGTTTAGACATTGAATCCGCAAAGGGTATCTCCACTGATTTATTGGTCTACTGAGGTCTCTTATTTGGGAGTCACTCCCTGTAAGATTACCCGTCTAATGCCATCACTTATCTTAGGTATCACTCAAACTTTCCACATGCGGCATCACCCGCAGTCTCATTAGCAGAAAAATAAACACGGATATCAAGTAGGAAAAGCGATATATATATTTATTCCTAAAACTAACATCCTAGACCTCTTAAGAGCTATAATCCTAGTCCTAAACAAAAAAAAAATGACTCCCTAGCAGAGTCGCCATTTTACTGTAGCGAGCGATTTTTGTCGGTGACGCGACCACCTTGTCGCTGGTTTTTGGGTTTGTCCCCACAATGAGGAGGGGGTGCTACTTTCTGATATCTTATTTATTACATGAAGCTGGAAGGGAAAGGGAAGCTATCTCAAACTAACCTTGCACGCGAATGTTTAACTGAACAAACGCTTTAAAGAGATTCGGGGTCAGGTTATACAATGGGGAGTTGTCAATTACCCATCCTATATGTGGTTATCCACATGATGTTAGCTTTAAGTCTCGCTTTGTACTTGATGGTGTTTATCCGTTAATGGGTTGGGAAAGTTTCTTAGGAAATATGAGAGAGAGAGAGAGTTACTTTTTGTTGATTTTCGGGTGTTTTTGGTAAGGTACTGGGCCTAAGTTTTGATTGGTATGAAGGTACTGGACGTAGAGTTTTTTATTAGTATGTTCGCTAAGATTTTGCAATCTTATGCCTACGTATTCCCGTTAAAATGAAACAGGGAAATCAGAGCAATCGTAGTTCCTCCTATTTCTATGGGAGGAAAAGATGTTTGGTGTCTTGTTCAAAGCCCAAGATTGAAGCTAAAAGGTTTATTTGTGTCTTGTTCAAAACCCAATATTGAAGCTAAAAGGTTTGACTGAGAGATAATTTGTCATCTCTAAAGAGGGATTGGACTTCCTCTGAGGGGATTGTTGATTTTTGTGTGCCTTGATCAAAGCCCAAGGTTGAAGCTAAGAATTTGATTGACTCCACTAAGGAATTCCTTATACAAAGCCTAAGAGGAGGCTGGGAATGACTGATTCAACGAGAGAATTTTTATCTGTCTTGTACAAAGCCCAAGATTGAGGCTAAAAGAGACTGACTCTTTTGGGGATATCATTATACAAAGCCTAAGAGGAAGCTAAAAGTTTGACTTTTTCGGGGAAAATGTTCTGTCTGTCTTGTACAAAGCCCAAGATTGAGGCTGAAAAGGGATTTTGACTCTGTCGGGGGAGGTTTGTATGTGTCTTGTACAAAACCCAAGATTGAGGCTAAAAATGGGAAATTTAACTGACTCTGGTGAGGATATTTTTATGTGTCTTGTACAAAGCCCAAGATTGAGGCTGAAATGAGTTTGACTCTGCTGGAGAGTATTTCTCAAAGCTTAAAAGAAGGCTGGGAGGAATTAATTCTCCTGGGGAAGAGATTTGTCCCAAGCTTAAGAGAAGGTTATGAAGATTTATGTCTTGTACAAAGCCCAAGATTGAGGCTAAAAGGGTTTGACTCAACAAGAGAGTGCTTTTATTTGTCCTCTACAAACCCCAGGATTTTGGCTGAACAAGCTGAAGAAATCTTTCTACGCAACTTGAGAGGAGGCTAGCTCCTGCAAAGGGGAATCTTTATGCCAAACCTAAAAGGAGGCTGGAAAAGATTGACTCAATAAGAGAGTGCTTTTATCTGTCTTATACAAAGCCCAAGATTGAGGCTAAAAAGGTTGACTCAACAAGAGAGTCTGAAAAGGTGATTGACTACACAAGAGAGTCTTGAAAGTTTATTGACTCAATAAGAGAGTCTGGAAAGTAATTGACTCAACAAGAGAGTCTGAAAAGGTTAGCTCTGCTGGGGAGAATCATTGTATAAAGCCCAAGAGGAGGCTGACTATGCTGAGGAAATGAAGGATCATTATACAAAGGCTAAGAGGAGGCTAGCTTCTGCTGAGGATTATTGAGATCCCGAGGTTAAACTGTCAAAGTCTACTGGTGTGGAAGAGTTTTATCTTTTGTATGATGCCCAAGAGGAGGCGGGTGTTTTAAAGGATGAGAATCAACCCTAAACTGGTATGAGATTTGACACTGGAAAGACCAATCTAGCAAAGGATGACTAAGTTCTATCTTATACCTTTATGAGGTCTTTAGGGTCCTTGCATTAACCCCAAGAGAAGGCATGAGAACTTCTAAGAAGCCGGAGGGTCCCAAATCAAGAAAAGTTCAAGAAATGCTATTCACCGAGAATAGATCATTTAGTGAAAGTTCTGAGGTTTGAAGAAACTCAAGAGATGCTATTCACCGAGAATAGATCAACTCTGGGGAATAGAATTTCATTGGCAATTTCTAACAATGACAGCCTGAGAAAAGGTTCACGAAGAATACTGCCTTTCTCTTTGTTCCATATTGTTTAAGCCCAAGAGAAGGCAAGCCTGTATCTGGAAATCCTATGGGGATCTAATTTTGACGGTATTTAAAGAGTGACCAACATGGCTTTACCTAGTTTTAGACCTAGTTACCGGGGAAAACTCTAAATAACTATACTAGTATATATATAGTTGATATATGACAAGTATCTAAAAGGATATGAAAGAAGACTTACAGGGGAGCAGCTTCCCACAATACAGTTATATATGAAAGTGAGTAAATAAAAGCTGTTAAGACTTACAGGTGAGCAAGCTTCCATACTGTATTGTTAGTTGTTCAAAGAAATTAAAGAAAGTTTTGATAACAACCTGTACATTTGAATCTAAATCAAAAGAGAAGTTATTTTTGAAAATATTGTTGCGGCTTATACTCAAGGAGAGGCCCAGGATTTAACAGTGATCGCACCGTTGTTTTGAAGATCGTCTCGGGACTTATACAATGAATGAGGCCCAAAGAGGTTTATTTACAAAAGGGTTGGGTCTTAAAACTCGAGGAGAGGCCCGAGAGATGTTTTAAAAGAAAAAAGATGGGGCTTACAACACGAGGGGATGCCCAAAGGATTTCTGTTTAAAAATGGCGATCGCGCCGAGATTTTTTAATCGTGTCGGGACTTATACAATATCTGAGGCCCAAAAATGGTTTATGTACAACAAGGGTTAGGTCTTACACTCTATTAGAGGCCCAAAGTGTTTTAAAAGGTTTGATAAAGATCAAGAACCAAAGAAACCCTAATTTCATTTTCTTTTAAAAGTAATCCTTTTAATAAAATGAATAAAAATGACAAAAATACCAAATAAGTCTAAATAAACTACTTGTGATTTTTTATTAAGGTTTTAAAAATGTGGTTTTAATCACAAGATGATTTAGGACTCATTTTATTTTGATTTTCAAGATGAATATTCATTTTTGAAATGTTTAAAAATAATAAAAATGAATTTATTTACAAAAATATCAACTATATTATATAAATAATATAAATTTGATTTTTTTGTCAAATAAAATATTTTAACATTTTTGTGATTTTTTGCAAAAAGAACCAATAAAAAATAATTAAAATTGAGAGAGAAATTAATTTTCCAAATCATTTAAAATTATATGACAAATATTAAAAAAATGGAAAAAGTGGTAAAAAAAGGGTCTGGGGCGAGGGGGATTCGAACCCCAGACCTCCTAGCCAATCACATGAGCGCACAACCACTGGGGTGGTGATACATCCGTGTATCAAAACCACCCCATAAATATATAAGGGGTGCCTTGTTTTAGGCCTGGCCAAGGCAAGGCAAGGCAAGTTCTTGGGCCAAAAACGTAAAGGCTGTAACTTTCTCATTTCTCCATGGATTGGGACAAAATTTAGGTCTATCCTGCCTAGAATTTCACAAGGAATCCAATGGCGCCCTTGGTTTTTTCTTATGAGGTCTCCATTTTAAAACCCGATGGTGGTTTTGAAATAGGCCATGATTTGCATTTTCTATGCTACCTCATGGTATAGGCCAAAATTGTATGATGAATTGATTCAAACACAACATATACAACATGTATGAGATGTTTATGAGCAGTGGACTTCAAAGCAATACATAATTCAAAGAGTTCAAGTTGTGATGCTTACCTCTTTGGGATCTTTTTGTGCTATCTGCCAAGTTTCTTGTGCCAGAAGTAATTTGATGCTTTAGACACTCTCAATTGATCCCTTAGAAGCTTTTAGAATGATCACCACCAGCTGGAATCTTCAGGAACAAGTTTGAGCTCTTTCTTGCAAAAGGGACAAAAGTGACCAATATGGCAACTCTCTCAAATGGTGTTCCAGATGTGGGGATCCATTTGGGACAGTTCAAGGATGATATTTGGAGTATGTTTGAGGTTTTATCTGGTTTTGAAAGTGACTGAATCAAGACATGGCTTGAAAAATGCAAAAAATCCAATTTTGAGGTTTTGGAAATGGACTTTGAGATTTTGGTGTTACAGGTCACATGTTAGTGTTTGAACAGCTTAGATACAACATATTACAGGTGTTTAGATCATGAGCTATGATGGAATTGCTCTCTAACTGAAAAACTCAGAGATACCTTGCAAAAGAATGCATTTTGGCCTAAAGAGAGGGATTTTGAGGAAAGCATCAGTTTGGGTGCTTCGGTGTACTCAAACTGATCACAATTGATGTCTATTTATAGTGTACCAAGTTTGTTTTGGCATCAATAGTGAATGGAGGCTGCAGCAGGCCTTTGGCCAATGTTATGCAAAAGGAATCTCAAGTCTCCTCTAGCCATTGACTTGAGATTAGAGCACAGGATTTGTAGCTTTGGTCCAGAGATAAGTTTGGACTGAATTCAGTTGGAATAGGCTCAGTTCATGCCACCTTGATGCATTCATTAAAGGCTTGGAAACAAAATTGAAGTATTGGCATCTTTTAGCCTTTTTAGGGATGACAAGCCTAATGTAGATTCTTGGACTTTGGAGGCTTGGGGATCAGATCATTCCCTTCTTGTTTTATCCTCAGATGTGTCCAAATGGATGACAAGGCTTGGATTTATCAGATTTGGACAAATCGAGCAAAATGCACAAATTCTGCCTTTTAAAAACCAGTTCATGATGCCATGTTCCAAGGGTTGTATCTCCTTGCTCAAATGGAATTTGGAGATGATCTGGTACTTGTTAGAAAGCCCTTGTGGCATACTTTAACTTTGATGTCCACCCCTAGACCTGGTTTGACTTGGATCAAGGTGAAAAATGTCCCTACATTTTGGAAAAAGTAAGGCAGATTCTGACTTAGTGAAAATTTCACTGTGTTGGAAAAATGTCATTTTCATGTTTTTAGCCATTTTGATCACTCCATAACTAAAAATCCATGAGGAATTGGAGTTTGATGTAGTTGAAGCTTTTGTAGAGTGTATGAAGATCTACAAATTCAGCTTTGGATCACCCAAAATGGTTGCTTGGATCTCAAGTTATGGTCCTTGGAAGTTGGTACCCTAGCCACTTTGTTCCATAACTTAGAAAAATTCTAAGTTTTTTATGGTTACTCCTTTTACAAGTTAACCCACTTTCTTTGATTTTTCTTGATGAATGATGATTCAAATCACATATTAACATTGTTTTAGGGTTAAGGAACCATAATTGTGAAAATTTCCAAAAAGTCAAACTTGATTTTGTGCACAGTTGACTTTTTATCGGATGAAATTCAAACTGTGCGATCCTTTGTGAAATCAAGTCCTTGACCTAAATCAAACCTAATGGATATATTCCATAGGTGTTATAGGGTGTATTGAATCATGTCCCAAGGTTTGGGAGCATGTCTTGGTCAAAAGTCAAACTTTCCCTCGAAACCCTAATTGTGGTCCTGATGAAATTGAAACTTGTGGATCAAGCTTCTTGGATCAATCCATTGTTGCAAATGGATCAATGTAGTGTATTGGAGACCCTCAAACCATGTCTTGAGGTCTTGGCTCATGCTTTGTCCCAAAAGTCAACTTAGGGGGGAATTAGGCCAAGAAACCCTAATTCCTGATTTTTAGGTAAATGCATCCCCTGAGATTAAATTGACTTGATGATTGGGTCCATGAGGTCCCTTGGAGTATCTTGGGTTATGTTTTGAATCCTTGGCTCATGCCCAGAGGAAAAGTTTCATCTGGAAGCCTTGGTCGACCAAAACCCTAATTTGGTAACACTGGTGATCTTGAGGCTTGATCCACTTGGAATGTTGCAACCTTGTGCTTGATTCTTGATGTGGAAGTCCTCTTGATCCTTTATGGATGTTTTGAGAGGTTATACAAGTTGAAAATCATGTCATTTATTGATTGTTCCTTTGTCTAAGTGCTCTGAGAGGGCTTGAAACCCTAATTCTTGTTTGTAGTGAATGCTCAACCATCTTTGAGGAGATTGATGAGGCATGTAAGTACATCCATATTGTGATGATGATTTGCACAATGATGGGAAATCTTAGTGGTCAAAATTTGGGGTATGACAGCAATATGATATGTAATGATAATATTAAAGCAATATATATAAGGAGCAAGAAAGTAAATGAAATAAAAAATAAAGGTGCATAAAAGTAAATGGCATAAAGATAAATGTTAGCACAATAATATGGTTAGTATTGATGTTAAAGTTAATAATCCGATTCTGGACAAATTTAGCGATATGTTAAGTAATCGTAGAATAATCTATAAGGAATATCATACTATAGGAGGCCGGTCAATAACAGTTTATGTACCATACATGTTAGAGATATGATAGAGACCATACTCCTAAAACATGTAGCACAAGTAAAAACCAAGGAGGGATCAAGCACTAGGGCCAGGAGATTGGTTCATTACATCAATCAATCCTTCATGACACTTAGGACAAACTTAAGCATCAATCCAAAGTACCTCCTATGATCAATGACCAATCAAATAGTAGATTTAAAATGATGAAAGTTCATTAAGCATCAATCCAAAAATCATGAACAAGATGGACAACACATCATCTAATTGATCAAGAGAAAAGAAAAAGGAAAAAGAAATAGAAGGAAAGATAAAGAGAGGACCAAATTGAATCAAGATTCAAGATCACTTCATCATCAATTTTAATCACCTTTCTTGGTGGATTAATTCACTAAACCTATCATCAACACAAAGCACCAAAAATGAATCAAATGATTCGTTTAATAATAGATTTGTATTGATGAAGGTTCATCCAACCTCGTCAACACCCAAAGTTCATTGAAATTGAGGAGAAACTTAATCAATGTTAGGTGCTAAAAAGTGTTAATATTTAGATTAGTTTTTAGCACCTTTTTGTGAGCTTTATTTGTAAATCCAAGTCTTTTCCCATTGTTTCCGTTTTATAACCGTTTTCTAGCTAATTTCGTTATTTGACTTATCTATTTAACTTTTGTGTTTTTATTGCAGATTTTTGCATGCAAGTGTGAAGAATGGAGCTATGAAGGCCCCACAAAAGCAGTTTTGGGAAATAATCATTTTTGGAGCATGCTTGAAGCGCGCTCAGAGCGCTCCCAGCGCGCTGGTAGGAGTAGTTACACGGGGTTGCGCGCTCAGCGGGGTTCTTACCCCGCGCGACGCGCTCTTAGGCGGTTTATTTTGTAAGTGGAGCCCGCTCAGCGCGCTCCGCGAATCTCAGCCCCTTTTTAAGTTGTTTTGTTCAGAATTTTAGAGGATCCTTTTTACATTTTTAGATCAAAATACATTATACACTGTAGCACTTCATCTTTGGAAGATTGAAAGCATCATTTTGTCGAGAAATCGTCGTTGATGCTCGATTCTCTTCTCCCGATTCTTGTTGATCAAGCTACCATGAATATGTGTAGCTAATTTCTCTTTTGTGTCAAGGTTAGATGGTAGGTAAACCTTTCCTTTGTATGTATATGGATTGATTCTACTTTGTGAACTCTTGGATGATGAATATATGGTGAAAAACCTTGTTTTTTTATGTTTATTCTTTGTGTTGGTTCATGATTGAGAAATATGCTCCAACTCTTTATCTAGGTTTTTCATCCATCAATGAACATGAGCTAGAGATAGGATTGGGAGTTGATGGTCACCAAATATTGAACTTTAATGTTGTCATATTGATAGTTTGTGTGAGAAATCAACAAAGGATCAAAATGGCAAAACTCACAATATGTGTTAGAGATAAACATATTGGGAGGATATGTGATTGTATTTATCATTTAACCGAGTTCATTAGCTTATCGATTATATATGTGCAAAGTGGTTTGTCGAACCCTAATCTTGACATGCTTTTATAAACCGTTAAAACAATCTCTTTACCGCTTTTAATTAAATTTGAATGCGAACGCTACGAAACCAACCTAAAACACCTTGTTACTTTAAAGTTTGAAACATTACAACTGTAGAAAGGCGGTAATATCACGAACAATCCCTGTGGATACGATAACAAAAACCCTAACTCTATTTGTACTTCAACAATCAACAAGCCATGATCCAAGGCTACAACCAGCAAAGCAATCACACTACAATAAAATGCAAATAAAGATGCATAAAATGGTTTTTAAATGAATTATAAAATCAAAATTAAAAGAGAAAAAGATAAAGAAGCCTCTAAACAACAAATCAAAGCTCAAGAAAAATACCACAAGTCAGACCTCACGAGTATACATTATCATATTGTAATGTAAACATCCAGGTTTTCCCCGATCTACTTTGAAAACTCACGAGTCTTTGATAGATGGCACATACGTTCTTAAGGCCAAAGTCCCTAACATTTGTACCGGTCAAAAAGTACAAGTGTGCATGTTCCCCCTGCAAGGGCATGGAGATTTAGAGGCCTTAGTAGGTTTATAACATGATATGGTGGTTAAGGCTTTCCTATGACGGCGGAAAGCTCTGTATGGTGATGTTTTGAGGTAGTTTAAGAGTCATACTCATGTGAGGTGAGAGGCTTTGCAAATGACCGGTGACGCTTGAAAGCAGGATTATGGTTATGTTCTGACATGGTATTATGACTTTAATAAGTGTTATACTTTTTTGGGGTGTAAAAAATTATCTCCCCTGTCCCCCTAGGGGGAAGAGTATTTATAGAGGTCTTTTGGACTTAGGGTTTGAGTCCCACTAAGTGGCGTCAACCGCTCCCTTCTTATCAAAGGAAGTTATTGACCACCTATCTTTAAGAGTTAGCGGAGACTCCTCCTTTCTTGACACACACGTCGGGGATACCTTTGGGTGGGTCTCTGAGTGATCGCCCAGGAGACACGATTCCTGAACGAAGGCACTCTGGTTTGGGACTTCCGTAAATATAGCACTACATAGTTCCTCAAGCACGAGAGCTTTTCTAAGGACGAAGTATTTTTAAACTCCTTTTTTACTTGAAGCGTGCCCTTTTCCGTATAAGTGATTTCCCTAGTCGAGGGAGACCGTGCTCACGGGGGTGAGTCCCTCAGCTAATGGCGAGTCTCTCAGCTGAAGGAATATATATATAAAGGGTGAGTCCCTCAGCTAGGAGCAAGTCCCTCAACTGAAGGCTTTTATTAAAAAGGCAAATGAACTATGACAAAACATGTCTATTTTAAATGAGTTTCTGAGACGTCAGAACGTTAATCACTTATTAAAGCATGAGTGTTTGAGTGGAAAAAGACATGGGTGGCATTTAATGCACCTCATGATGACGCTTATTGGGAAAGCCAATGTGTTTTACATCTTACATGTGTCTTCTAGGTGTGGAGACTTTTCCACTTCTTATGGAAGTTCCGTTATTTGGTGAATGTATGGACGTATGTTTTTGGGCTTCCTTATCTTATTTCATAAAAACCCTTTTATTTTCCTTTTCCATTTTTCTATTCACAAAAATGTTACAGAGTTGTTCGAAGGATGAGAGAGAAAATATGGATACTTTCGGCGAGTCGTCTGCCCCTTATTTTTACATCCATCTTCCTATTATCTATGAGCTGAGGGGTTTGATTCCCTTTACCTCTTTTAAAACAGAGTTTTTGATTGCTTCTAATCTCTCTCCCGTCTCAGGTTAGCCTGAATGTGCGGGGTATACTTAGAACTTTCTAGATAATCTGTTGTAGTTTGGGTGTATCCCTTTCCCCCATAGTGTTTCTCTATTTCTTTAGGATGGAACTTCTTCCCACGAATGGTTGGGTAACATCGTGCCCTTTTCTAGGTGGATGCTTGCTAAAACCCTTCGCCAAACCTTATGAGGATTGGAGAAATAAGTTTGGGTAAATAAGAGGGCAGGATAGTGCCTCTCCCGTTATCACTAGGGCGAGGGGTGAACCCATTTTTCCTTTATCCTTGTATTAGGACCCACGACTTTCTAAAAGGGTGGATCCACGTGTTCTTTCTCTCCTCGACAAAGAGGTGATTCAGGTTTTGGGGTGTTTCTCTTCTATGGATTCTAGCACCCTTATTAACCAAGATCATGAAGACGACGATGGAGTGGAGGAATATTTAGGTCTAAAATAATACTTTATGACATAGCTTTGTTTGTTATTGTGTTTTGATGTTATTTGTTACCTCCATGGTATATGCTAGAGGTCCCTCTTTATGAGAAGAGGGAGCATTTGGTAAAGATGCAGGTGGTCCAGAAATGGGCGATGCTTTCATTTACCCAAGACATTGTTGGCGTAGCGCAATGCGAGTTTGCAAGTAGTTGTGGTCCACCCTCCCAAGATTCCTTAGAGGGATGAGAATCCTTATGGGCTATCAAGGAGCTGTGAGTCGGGTCCAGACATGGAGAGGACAGTGGATGATTCAGTTTCTTTCGAGCCATCCTTAAGGAATAACCAAGCTTTTAATTCAGTGGAGTTTGGTGAAAACTTTTTTCCTTCTCCGAGAACATCCTTGGCGACTATCTGTTGCTTTTTGATATGTCCCCTTCCAATCTGTCTACTCTGCAAGAGACCTAACTTGTGAGGTTCTTTTAGTGGAGAAAGCACTAAGGGAGAAGTATTCTTGAACCTTGAGATGGTTCTAGTCTAGGGTGATTAATTTAAACAAGTGCACTGGTGAAGGCGGAGAGACGAGATGCTTTGAAGGCGCTTTCCCAAGGGGTGACCACTCGATGTTCAACGATATTGGTATCCAATGCAGGCAGATCTTGATAAGACCAGGCGAAGATATCAACGTACTCTTTCAATAACTTGACCAACTAGGAGTGTACATGCTTAGCGAGGGATGTGCCCACCTTGACTTCTCTTCGGACCTCATCAGTACCAAGATTGACAACTTCCACTGGCTCTTTATGCGGCTGAATCACTTTCTGCTCATGCTCAAGGAGTCTTGCTAGTTCAGTCGGTAATTCAATATCTTCCTCACCATCTTCTTCGGCTTAGTTAATTGGAAACCCAGAATTACAATGGATGTTTGCCATGTTGTTATCAATGCATTTATTTGTTCTGCATGTTTATGAATATGTTTAGAATGAGCTATTTTGAAAAGGTGAGAATAAAAGAAACTTTTGCCGTTTTTTGTGAAAAAGTAAAATAAAGAAAGAAGATAGAGCATGATTTTGAATGCAAAAAACTTTTATTTATTGATCACATAATATTGCAAAAGCGGGAGGCCCTTTACAAGCCATCCACTCATCTCGGGCGAGGACGAGGGTATGAGAAAGCAAAATGCATTACATGTTTGTTGAGAAAACCACAGGAATCACAGTAGATGTCTAATATTTGAGCTCGAAACCCGGCGGGCACTTGCGCACTAAGCTTGAAATCTGATTGCTAGGACCAGCATCATCAATGGTAGCCACGATGTTACCCTTTTGAAAACCCGCGTTGTTGAACTTGATCAAGTTGCACTGCTTCTGACCATGTGAGCTAGATTGTCGACCAGGACGATAACCCAATCCAAAACGATTATTGTTTTCAACCACATCAATCACATCCCCTAGCCAGGTAAGGCACCTCTCTCGATGGTCTCTTTACCACTCTTGGCGAATGCCAAAGTCATTTGCGGTGATCTACTTTGACTAGTTGAAGCAGAGCTAACATCTTCGAACTCGAGACACTGCAACGACACCTCAGCTATGCCTTCTTCGGCCTCGACATATCAGAAAGATGACAATTTGCTTACAATTAGATCTTCTTCACCACAGACGATGACCAGCTGATCGCCAAACATGAATTTCAATTTTTGATGTAAAGTGGAAGTAACTGCCCCTGCGGCGTGAATCCACGGGCGACCCAATAGGCAACTGTATGCAGGATTAATATCCATCACTTGGAAAGTAATGGTAAACAGATGCGGTCCAATCTTGATGGGTAAATCCACTTCTCCAATGACTTTCCTTCGAGAACCGTCAAAGGCTCTAACAACTAAGGCGCTCGGCCTCATCTCGCTCCCCTCCACCAGTAATTGACTCAATGTGCCCTTAGGCATCACATTGAGGGAAGAACCGGTGTCCACAAGAACACGAGATAATAAGGCGTCCATGCAGGTTACAGATATGTGCAATGCTCGATTGTGGGTAGCTCCCTCAGGAGGTAATTCTAATTCATTGAAGCCCAAGTATCGACTTGTAGTTATATTAGCCACTACATCATCGAACTCAACAACAGATATATCATGCATAACATGAGCAGTGTTCAAAACTTTCAACAAAGCTGATCTGTGTGCGGGTGAGCTCATGAGTGTCATACCCCAAATTTTGTCCACTAATATTTCCCATCATTGTGCAAATTATCATCACAATATGGATGTACCTTTATGCCTCATCAATCTCCTCAAGAATTGTTGAGCATTTCCAACAACTAAGAATTAGGGTTTCAAGCCCTCTCAGAGCTCTTAGACAAAGGATCAATCAAGGAATGACATGATATTAAACTTGTCTAAATCTCTCAAACATCCACAATGGATCAAGAGGACTCCCACATCAAGGATCAAGCACAAGGCTGCAACATTCCAAGTGGATTAAGCCTCAAGATCGCCAGTGTCACCAAATTAGGGTTTTGGTCGACCAGGGCCTCCAGATGGAATTTTTCCTCTGGGCATGAGCCAATGCTTCAAAGCATAACCCAAGATACTCCAAGGGACCTCATAAACCCCATCATCAAGTCAATTTAGCCTCAGGGGATGCATTCACCAAAAATCAGGAATTAGGGTTTCTTTACCTAATTCACCCCTAAGTTGACTTTTGGGACAAAGCATGAGCCAAAACCTCAAGACAAGATTTGAGGGTCTCCAATACACTACATTTATCCATTTACAACAATGGATTGATCCAATAAGCTAGATTTACAAGTTTCAAGTTCATCAGAACCACAGTTAGGGTTTCGCGGAAAAATTCAATTGTGCCTTTGACTTTTGACCAGGACATGCTCCCAAACCTTGAGACATGATTCAATACACCCTATAACACCTATGAAATCAATCCATCAAGTTTGATTTAGGTCAAGGACTTGATTTCATAGAGGATCGTACAGTTTTGAATTCATCTGATAAAAAGTCAATTGTGCCCAAAAGTCAAAGTTTGACTTTTTGATTTTTTTTGATCAATTATGGTTCCCTAACCCTAAAATGATGTTAATGTGTGATTGGAATCATCATTCATCAAGAAAAATCAAGAAAATTGGGATAACTTATAAAAGGGGTAACCATAAAAAACTTAGAAATTTTATAAGTTATGGAACAAAGTGGCTAGGGTACCAACTTCCAAGGATCATAACTTGTGATCCAAGCAACCATTTTGGCTGATCCAAAGATGGATTTGTAGCTCTCATGGCATATTTTAAAAGTGTCAACTACACCTCATTCCAATTCTTCATGGATTTTTAGTTATGGAGTGACCAAAATGACAAAAACATGAAAATGCCACTTTTTCCAACACTTAGTGAAATTTTCACTAAGTCAGAATCTGTTTCACTTTTTTCAAAATGTAGGGGCATTTTTCACTTGTATCCAAAAAGTTTCAAAACAAACTATGATCACACATGTGTTGTATCATATGAGAGCTTTCCAAAATGTCCAAGAACCCCATGAAATTCCATTTGAGCTAAGAGTTATGATAGTGGCAATATGCCTTGCTGCAATTGTCATAACAAGGCAGATTTGTGCATTTTGCTCGATTTGATCAAATTGTGCAAATGACAAAAAAGTTTATCCATCTGAACACCTCAGGGGGAGACCAAGGAGGAACAAACATTGATCCATAAGTCTCCCAAGTCTTTGGAACTAAAAGTAGCATGTCAAACCTAAAAATGCCTAAAAGGGGGACAAGACTCCAATTTTGTTTTGGAGCATTCAATGGATGCACCAAAGTGGCATGAACTGAGCCTTTTATAACTGAATGAGTCAAGGATGATCTCTGAACTAGGGAACCAAAGGCATGTTCTCTAACCTCTAGTCAATGGCTAGAGGAGACTTAAGATTCCAAAGTGATGCAATTGGACAATGAGTTGCTGCAGTTGCCATTCACTATTGCTTGCAAAACAAACTTGCTCTACTATAAATAGAGCTCATTTATACTTAGTTTAAGTACACCAAAGGCCTACAACACTTGCCTTTCTCAAAATCATCTTCTCACTCTCAAAAATGCCTTTCTTAGCAAGTCACTATCGAATTTTTCAGTAGAGAGCAGTTCCACTCAAATCAATTGCTCTAACACCTCATAAACATTATATGTGAGCTGATCAAACACTAAACACACAACTGTAACACTGATTTCTCAAAATCACTAGCCAGTTGCTCAAGTTTTCAACCAAGTTGCAGTTGAGATGCCATGAAGTGATCCAGCCATTTCCAATCTGGTCCAAGCATTCAAACACACTCCATAAGGTGTAGGGAAACTATTCAGATCATCACAACTCATCTGTAACACCTCCAACTCAAAAATCACATTGCTTTTGTTGTCATGACCTTTAAGTAAGCCTAAACTTTGTCTTCTCTTAATCTATGCATATTTCCTCGCACAATACTTTTGCCAAATGTTCATAATCATGCATAGTATGTTTCCCCTCAATTAATTATTTTGTTTGAATCGTGTATCAAAATTCTCAGCCTTCATGCAAATTTTATGGTTCTTGAGGTTTTGTCTTGATTTCTTATTCCATGCTTAAAATAAATGAAATTAAAGACCATAGACATGATCGTGATGTGAAAACGAGCAGATTGATATGTGGATTGTGTGATTTCATCAAGTATTCAGTGAGATTGGATAGAAAATGCAAATCTGAGCAAAACTTCCTTCGCGCGTGTTCTTGGCCCGTGTTCTTGGCGCCTTTTTCACAAATTTGAATATTTGAATTTTGTGATTTTATTTAATTGATTCAAAAATTAATTTCTCTCTGAGTTTTAATGATTTTGAGTTGATTCTTTTTTTAATAATTCACAAAAGTGTTAAAATATTTTATTTTGCCAAAAATTCCCAAAAATATTATTTATTTCATATACTTGATATTTTTGCAAAGAATTAATCTTTTATTTGTTTTATAACATTTAAAATATTTTTTCCTCCTTGATTTTCCAAATTTAATTGGTTTCCAATCATTTTGTGGATATAAACATGATTTTTTAAACATTGATACAAGATCACCACTCATTTTTCACATGTTTTCAATACTTTTTATTAATTTTTTTAACAAAATTAATTCCTTTTTGAAACAAAATTAGGGTTTTGATTAATTCAACTCTCATCAATCATTTTCAAACACTCATGGGCCTCTAATAGAGTGTAAGACCCAACCCCTTTGTAAATAAAACTTTTTGGGCCTTAGACATTGTATAAGTCCCTTTGTATATTTTCAAACGTTCGACGCGATCGTCGCTTTTTTAACAAAATCAACTGGGCTTCTCCTTGAGCTATAAGACCCATCTTTATTCATTTTCAAACTTTTTGGCCCTCTAATAGAGTGTAAGACCCAATCTCTTTTTGAAACCAAAATGATTTGGGCCTCAGATGTTGTATAAGACCCACTATGTTTTCAAAAACCTCGGCGCGATCGCCATTTTCAAACAAATAACCCTGGGCCTCTAATAGAGTGTAAGACCCATCCCCTTGTACATAAAAACTTTTTGGGCCTCACATATTGTATAAGTCCCTCTGTACAGTTTTCAAGACAATGGTGCGATCATCGTTAAAACTTAGGCCTCTCCTTGAGCTGTAAGCCCCAACAATCTTTTCAAAACACTTTCTCCTTTGATTTTGAATTCAAATATATGTTGTTATCAAAACTTTCTTTAATTTCTTTGTTGAACAACTAACAAAACAGCATGGAAGCTCTACAACGGGTAAGTGTTTATCCGCTTTCATTTACCGCTTTTATATGTATATAACTGTATTGTGGGGCTGTTTCACTGTAAGTCTTCTTTCACATCCTTTTATATACTTTTCACATATCAACTGTGTAATACTAGTATAGTTATTTAGTGTTTTCCCCGGCAACTACGTCTAGAACTAGGTAAAGTCTGTTGGTCACTCTCGAATACAAACAAAACTAGATCCCCATAGGATTCCAGATACAGTCTTCCCTTCTCTTGGGGTTAAACAATGTGGAACAAAGAGAAAGGTAGTATTCTCGGTGAACCTTTTCTCAGACTGTCACCCTTAGAAATTATCAAAGAAACTCTACTCCCCAGAGTTGATCTATTCTCCGTGAATAGCATCTTTTGAGTTTCTTCCAAATTCTCGAACTTTCCTGGAATGATCTCTTCTCTGTGAATTGCATTTCTTGAACTTCTCTTGGTTTGGGGACCCACAGGCTTCCTAAAAGCATCCACGCCTCCTCTTGGGCATTGTACAAGGACCCTTCGGCTTCTTAAAAGTTCTCAGGCCATCTCTTGGGCTTCGTACAAGGACCTTCACGACCTCCTAAAGGTATAGGACAGAACTTAGTCATCCTTCGTTAGAGCTGTCTTTCTAAAAGGAGTCAAAACCTTCAGACCAATTTTAGGGTTGATACTCATCCCTTAAACGAGTCGGCCTCCTCTTGGGCATCATACAAAAGATAAAACTCTACCAGTAGACTTGGATAGTCTAATTCCCTTGAGTCTCGAAGACATTCTCAAGCGCGTTTCAAACATAGGAGAAGCCCCAGATTCTGGATTAATCTCCAGTCGAGTTAGAACTTTGCGGGTTCTAAAACCTCGTCCTTCTCCCAAAATTCCCCAACCTGGGTCAGATAACACTATCTCAAACCAGAGCCTCAAGGTTTCTGATCTATCAATTCCTTTTGCATTCCCCTGCAAGGATCGATTCCCTTCTTGGACCTGCCTCGGGATCTCAAGAATCCCCGGCAGAAGTATAGCCTCGTCTTAGGCTTTGTATAATGATCCTTCCTCAGCAAAGTCAGCCTCCTCTTGGGCTTTGTACTATGAGTCCCCCTAGCGGAGTTAACCTTTTCAGCCTCTCTTGTTGAGTCCACCTTTTTAGCCTCCGTCTTAGGCTTCGTACGAGACAGCAAATCACTCTCTTGTTGAGTATAATAGACTCTCTTGTTGAGTCAATCAACTTGTCAGACTCTCTTATTGAGTCAACCTTTTTAGCCTCCGTCTTGGGCTTCGTATAAGATAGATAAAGGTACTCTCTTGTTGAGTCAAACCTTTTCAGCCTCCGTCTTGGGCCTCGTACAAGACATATAAAAGACTCTCTTGTTGAGTCAATCAACTTGTCCGACTCTCTTGTTGAGTCAACCTTTTTAGCCTCTGTCTTGGGCTTCGTATAAGACAGATAAAAGCACTCTCTTGCTGAGTCAACCTTTTTAGCCTCTGTCTTGGGCTTCGTATAAGACAGATAAAAGCACTCTCTTGTTGAGTCAACCCTTTTAGCCTCTATCTCGGGCTTCGTACGATACAAATAATAAACACCCTCTTGTTGGGTCAATAGCCTCCTCTTAGGCTTTGTATAGAGAAATCCCCGGTTGAGTCACTCAACCTTTTAGCATCAAACTTATGCTTTAATCAATGCATACGAACATCAACAGTTCCTCTTTAGAGATGACAAGTTCTCTCTCGGTCAAACCCTTTTAGCTTCAATCTTGGACTTGGAACAAGACACAAACAACCCTTCGACTTCATATCTTGGGCTTTGAACAAGATACAAATATCCTTTTAGCTTCAATCTTGGGCTTTGAACAAGACACCAAAACATCTTTTTCCTCCCTTAAAATAGGAGGGAACTACGATCGCTCTGATTTCCCTGTTTCGTTAAACGGGAATACGTAGGCATAAGATTGTGAAATCTTGGCGAGCATACTAATCAAAAACTCAAAGTCCAGTACCTCCATACACCAATCAAAAAGCATCAGCCCTAATACCTCACAAAAAGCCTTGCAAATAGTCCAGACACTGTATTCTTAAGCAAAATAACCTATGACAGACCCCACTTTTTTTATAACATCTATAAACCAACAGTCATCTGTTTAAGCTCAGTATGCAAGCAGGGTTAATTGGAGACATCTATTTCCCTTCCTTAATCAGCTTCACAGGATAAAAATTGAATCGAGCTGTAGTACCAAAGAGATAGTGATTCGAAACCACAAAAATCGCGCTACAATGAGTAATGACAAGATTGAGATCCTTGAGGGAGTTTGCCCCAGCTGATCCACAATTTTAAAGTCACTTTTCTTGATCAGCTTTAGGAACTCTTGATCATCGATCGTCTCTTTGCTCTTTGTGACATCCTCAGACGGAATGGCTGGTACTGATACGGCAGTAAATGCCCCTTGTTGAACAACAGGGATTGCAGAGGCAGGCTTCTCCTTGGGATAAACGATAGTTGGAACTTGCACAGGCTTTGTAGTGACCTTCGGAGCAAACACCTGTCCACTACGAGTCATACCTTCAGTGGCTGTAACATTCATGATCTCAGACTCAGCAAAACTTATCTCTTGACCTACGGAAAACACAGTTGATCCATACCTCCAAGGTACCTCCTTAGATTTCTGATACGGAAATGGTTTTGGCGGGCAAACAACGATAGGCTGTATCTCCTTTTGCTTAGGGGATTCAACAGGAACCTTCCTATAAACGATGGTGAATGGCTCGATAGTAGCGACTTCTTCAACAGGCTTAGATCTGGCAAATTGAACTTCACCTCGATTCATCAAAATTTGGACACAACCCTTCACCTTTGACACTGGTTGGGATTATCGTCATAAATATGACACTTACCATGCAACCCTTTCAACAACCCATGTTCATTCAATCTCTTAATAACCACAGTCATCGGGGTTTTTACCTCATCAACATCCACGATCAACTCAGCCCTTGAGTTATCCTCAATCATATTCACCGCAGGTCCACCATGATTGGGCAATGGATTGTGCTGAATGTTAGGACCTTCCTCAGCAAAAGTCAAAATCTTTCGATTAAGGAGATAATGAACCTTGGTTTTGAAAACAATAGAGTCCTCTGTTGCATGCCCAATGTATCTAGAGTGATAAGCACAAGACGCATTTGGATTATGCTTTGGGTTGAATGGAGGAATTGCAGGCGCAATTTCTTTGGGAACAATTGCCCCTTGATGAACCAAGTAAGGGAACAATTCAGTGTATGGTACAAGAATTTTGTCGAAGTTCGGAAGCTTATGATTTCCTTGATTGTTGTTGTTTTGCCGGTTTTTATTCTGCTTATTTTTATTATTATGTTGTTGACGTTGTGGTTGTTGCTGATTCTGAGCATTCTGAACTGGTTGTTAGGGATGATACTGGTACGGAGGTTGTTGATATTGTGCAGCAACAATGTACGGATATGGATAGTATGGTATGGGAGCCAAAGGTGCTTGATACTGAGGAGATACTTTAGCTGTTACAACATTAGTTTCACCTTCATTTTTCTTTGACTGACTGTTCTGAGATTTTCCGTTGGCTGGCTGTTGAGAAGCAGTTCCAGGAATCTTTCTAGTCTTCAACCCGTTCTTAATTCGTTCACCGATGGTTACAATGTCAGCAAAATTTGATGAATGTTATACCCTAAAATTTACCCCTTAGATGTCATGACATTCTTGCACTTGCATTAGGGATCAATCATCTATGCATTGTTAGCCAACCATCACATTTTGCTAGTTTGTTCTTCTTTTTGAAAAGCTAGGGTTTTGCACAAGAAAGAGGGCAAGATCAATAAGCCATGTTCTCATACATTTCATGGTTTCCTAAGACACTTCTTGGTTTAATGCATCCATCCCAAGTGTTCACTAGGTGGTTGAGAAAGGTGTCTGAAGTCATCTGGTCAAGAAAGTCAACTGAGGCTCCAAAATCTCAATCTTTGTTCTTGAGGGCTAATCATGAAGTTTTCAAATCATGTTCCATGGTCTCATGTGATTGGATCAAGAGAAGTCAAAGAGAAACCATAAAATCAAAAGTTGTGGAATTAGGGTTTTAACCTGAAGAAGTACAAGGAAACCTTGGTGTGATCAGTCAATGCCTTGATTGGTTCATCAACTAATTGGGCTTACATACATTCAAGAGGCCTTATTCATCAAGAAATCAAGTGTGTTTGGCTCCCATCATAAGTGCAAAGAGCCTCAAGTTCATCTGGCCCCAAATTAGGGTTTTGTTAGGAAAAGTCAACCATGCCTTTGACTTTTGGTCAAGGCATGATCCCATGTCTTGAGACATGATTCCATATGTTCATATACACCCTTGGAGGTCATCTATTGATATTTGAGAAGATTGAGGAAGCAAGATCATCAAGGATCACACAGTTGAATTCATGAAGAAATTAGGGTTTTGTCTGAAAAGTCAAACCTTTGAGTTTTGATATTTTTGATCCAAAATGAAGTATTCAAGCCATATACCATCAAGACATGTTTGATTTTTTAGTTAGAGCATGAGAAATCAATATTTAAGAGGTTTCTTATGAAAAGGGCTAAGTTTGGTTCTTGAAATTTTTCTAAGTATGGAAGAATTTAGTGCTTGTGTGAACTTTGAAGAGTCATAACTTTCAAACCACACATCCAATTTTTGTGGTCCAGATCTCAAATTGAAGCTCTCATCATGAAATTTAAAATGTATTAGAGGGTCCTTCTCCAAAAAAGGCTTGGTTTTTAAGTTATGAGGCTTGGAAGTTCAAGACAATTTAAGACTTAGTGAAATTTCACTCTTTTTGCCCTAGTTTGCAGCCAACTTCACCTCCATTTTTCATGATGATCCCTTTGGATTCAGAACTTGGAGTGAACATGATCATTGTAGAGCATACTTGGGGCTTTCCAAAAAGTACTAGAACACATCAATCCAATGTGTGAGCTGTGAGAATCGAATCCATGAAGTTGGGGTCACATACTTGATTTTTAGATCATGAGCATGATGTTTCAACTTGCAAAATCACTCCAAATCCTCATGGTCTCGTGTGGCAGACCTTGTTGCTTGTTAATTTGGCTTAAATCAGATAAGTACACATGCTTTTGAAGTATTATCCAAGTGGTTCAAGCATTGTCTCATGAATCTTGCCATTTTTGGCACAAAGGTGACATTGCCATTTACATAAAGCCACTTTTTAGCAATATCAACTTGTCTTGAGCTGTGTAATTGCTCTTCCACGCTCAAAAGGTTTGTACTGAGAAGCTAAAAGCTCTGAACATTTCCAACCACCCTAGAGGAGCATGGTACATGGCTTGGAAATGACAAAATATTTGAAACTCCAAGTTGAAATGCAACCGAGCTAAAAGGTTGGGAGCTCAACCATCTGGTTAGCTTCAAACCTCCACCCTTTGCCTATAAATAGAGGGCCTCATTAAGCCTCATAAGACACAAGAGCTCCCTCTGAGAACCCTTACATCTCACTCTCTCATAGCTTATGCAAAAGCTCTCAAATTTGCAAAACCACTGCCCAGATTCACTTCACTCGTGCAACTCACAAACAAACTCCATAATCCTTCCCTAAGCACCCTACAGAGCTTGTTCAAAACCATAAATAAGTTTTATAACACCTTACATAACATCCACCATTTCTAAACTCCCATTTGCAAAAGGACACGGGTTTGAAGTTTGAAGCAGTCTCCATACATTTCAAGCACTTCAGTCATCACTTCAAGTATCAACAAGCCTAAAGGGAATCTTATTTCACTTCTGTAACCTCATTTGAAGAGGCCTTAGACCTACTCCAAGAGGTAAGTTTATTTGAAACTCTAAGCTCAGATTCTTTGCATCTCATTGTCTCATGCTTATAGCAAAATGTAGTCTACTTTGTGTACAACGTGTTTGAAGCCTTACTTGCTTTATTTGGTTTGAGTATGTGAGGTTTTGAACAAGTTTTGTTTGGTGATGTTGCACTGTTGTTGAGTGTTTTATGAAGTACGTAGTTAGTTTTAGGACAAGACAGTGTGACCATTAGATTCCTTGTAGAAAATACTTTAATTTTAGTTTTTACAGTTTGAAAAATGGCTGAGATTTGAGGAAGTTATGTGTGTGTGAAAATCTGAAAGAATATGGTGGATTAGGTTGCAAGAGAGAGAGAGAGAGAGAGAGAGAGAGTGTGTGTGTGTGTGTGTGTGTGTGTGAGAGAGAGAGAGAGAGAAGAAGAAGAGAAAAGGAAGGAGAAAGGTTGAGTTGGCATGACATGGCGCTGAGGTGGCCATTTTTATGTGAGTATAAAATATATATTGTTGATGTTGGTTTTACTACCGGATGAGGGCGTAGCACCGCTGGTCAATGGAGGTTTGTGTGTTTGTTTGCCATGCTAAAAGACTGGGGTTCGAATCCCCCTCGCCCCAGTCCTTTGTTTTATTTTTCTGAGAAGAGTTAGGTTTCATATATAATATTCATGAGCCATATCTTGTCATAACGCACGCGTTAGTGGTGTTGGTAGACCTTTTAGGTTGTGAGGTTGGGTGCGTGGGTTCAACATTAAGCTAAGACATTTCCCTTATTTTTTTATCACTTAGTGTTTTATGCTTTCTTCATAAACTTCCTAACTCCATAACTTCTTCATACTTTAAGGTTTTTAAACCATTTTTTTAGCATTTTTTTTCTTCATTTGACCTATTTTATTATGACATTTAAAAATATCCAAAAATATTTTTTTAGGGGCTTTTATTCATATGTGAAACATAGGTGTTTTTTTAGGTTATTTAATATAGTGTTTGATTTTAGGGTTTTAAAATTTGATTTCCCTTATCTTTTAGGACTTGTATAGGTTTGTCTTAACATATTAAGATCATTCCCCTTGACTTAGACTTGTACATAGTTGTGGATTTTAGTTTTAGGTACACTTGTAAGTGTATTTGCTTACTTTAAGATATATGAACTTTTGTCATCCCCATTGAATTCTTAGATAGGTCTTTACTTTCAATTAGGACTCCCCCCCCCCCCCCCCCCCTCGTGTATATATGACATCAATGTAGATACAAACCATCAACTTAGGTAGTACTATGTACATATGTGTTTAGATCTCCCTTTCATAAAAGTGGACCTTAGAATGACATAAATAATATTATCCTCACACAAAGTTTAGGTCAAAGACATCCCCCATAATAGGTCATTACCTATTTGCTTAAGAAGTCTAGACTTGTATCATGTTCCCTTTAGGTGTTTACCTTGTTCATTGATGAATGATTTTTGTGTGCTTACATAATACTTGTATACTTTTTAAAGATACTTGCCTTGAATGTCATCACATTCACCATCATTATCCATGTGTTATATCCATATATTTTTGCTATCATTCAAATGTGAATATCATTGTTAACTTCATTAGGTTGCCCCCTTTAAGTGAGGCTAGCTTGTTAGCTCTCTTCCTTAACCCTCTTTGTTCCCCTCCTTCCAAAGGAAAGTATCTCTATTGACTTTAATGTCATAGATAGCTCATTACCTCTTGGCCTTATTAGAGCCACCCCTTTCCATTGACCTCATTAGAATCAACCCCTTGGCCTCATTAGAGCCACTTCTCCCTTGACCTAGTTAGGTTTCCCCCTCTTGTAATCACTATCATCATAGATGTTTACTTCCCTCCTTGGCCTCATTAGAGCCACTTACCTCACAACTTAGGATTCACCTAGAGTTCTTCAACTCTATATGAGCATCATCATAATGATGTTTCTTTTCCCCTTGGCCTTATTAGAGCCATTCCCCCTTTTAACTTAGAATTAGGATAGAGTTCTTTAACTCTATGTGATCCTCATCATAAAGAGCATTCACCTCCCTCTTGACTTTGTTCAAAATCAACCTCTTAGATTTACCCCTTCAACTTAGACTTAGAGAGTTCTTTAACACTATGTGAGTATCATGATCATGAATACTCATTCCCCTTGGAACTTTGACCATAGTCAATGGTTCCTCACCCTTAGTTAGGTGAACTATGAATGCTATGATTCCATCCTTATTAGGATACGTAGGCACGAGATGCGACGTCTTGGCGAGCATACTTAGTTTATATACCTTTAGGTCTTTACCTTTAGCACTTAGGTCTTTACCTTATCTTTAGCCTTAGCATAAATCCCTTGGCAGGCAAACATAACTTAACACAACTACAAACAAGAGGTTCTTGTAGAGTATTAAAGATATCTAGAATACTAACACATTCCCTATGTATAACCAACCCCCGAACCTTAGATCTCTTAGTTGTGTCTTCACATAGCGCACTTAGGGTTTTCTTCGATCTTTACCCTTTCCTTTGGATAAATCAAAGCTCGGTGGTGAATTTCAAAGATGTGTGATTCAATTTAATTAATAACTTGGTATCCGATTCTCACCGCAACAATGAAGAACTACCCACCATTTTCTCATAATAGGATCCCTGCAATGTACCCATAAATATGTCAACAAACTCATTGTCAGAGAGAGCAGGTCGCACGTGAGATGCCATCTCACGCCATCTTTGCACATACTCTTTAAACGTTTCGGTTGAGGGCTAGGACTGGTTTTGCAGCTGTAATCTGGTAGGCACCAAATCAAGATTATATTTGTATTGCTTCAAGAATGCTTCAGACAGATCTCTCCAAGTACGAATTTTGTTGCGTTCTAGGCCCATGTACAAATCCAATGAAGCACCAGGCAAATTATCTTGAAAATAATGAACTAGCAATTCATCATTATCAATATAGGATGCCATCTTCCTACAGTACATAGTGATGTGACTACGTGGGCAACTCAAACCTTTATACTTTGGAAGCTCGGGTATCTTGAATTTCTGCGGCATCACAACATTTGGAACCAAAAATAAATCCTTGAGTTCCATGCCGAAAGCAGAAAACCCTTCAATAGGTTTGATACGGTCTTCCAATAACTTGTAATTAGCAGGTCTACTTTGATCAGCAGGCCTGACAAGGATCTGAGGATTTGGCACCTGAGATGCGGTCGGAGCGTGCACTTGCGGAGTAGTAAACTAAGAAGGGTATACCAATCCTTGATTAACCATCTGACCAACATTCTGACCCATCTGACGCCAAACGGATAATTCGGAGGAGGTATCACAACGATTGAAGATGCCCCAGGGTAAAGCATTCCAGAATGAACATTTTGAATAGCAATTTGAGCAGCTTGAGATGAAACCGAAACATGAAGAGGAGGACCCTTATACACATGCTCGTCTTCATCAAGAGTTTCAATGTCAGCCAACACAGGAGTCTGACGAGTCTGAACCTGAAAATTCTCATGATCATCATTCACCACCGGAGGCGGAACCGGAGTAGGCATACCCCATGGATATGCAGTAGCATTTCCATTAGGCATGGGCACAACAAAAGGCTAATATGGTACAAAACCACCACTATTTGCAATCTGAGGAGTGAAATTCGGAGGCATGCCCCAAGGAAAAGCAGCAGGCATCTAGTTCAAACCAGATTAAGAGTTTGACGGATGAACAGTAGGCTAAATCACAGGCTCAACCGGTACTTCAACTATAGCAGGAGAAGAAACAACAACAGGAACAATCGTAACAACAGGAGGAACAGTCACAACAGGGGTGACAATGGTTGCATCAGTGGCAATTGCAACAACAGTGGCAGTGGCAGCGGCGTCCTTTTGAGCACGAAGGAACTCCATAATAACATCCATGGTCTTGGATTTGCTTGAGCGGGTGAAATACCGATGTCAAGTCGTCGTCTTGCTACAAGCGGAGATGGACAGGGTAAGCAAAGGTTTTCCGGACGAAGGGACGTGCATATGTGTGCATGAATGTATCCAATGCATGCAAAAATAAAGTTTTAAATTCCAGGAATTCGTAAACTTATCTTTGTTAACAATAATCATAAAGCATACAAGTACAGGTGCAAAGATAAAGCTGGCAAGAAACTTCATTCATTCAACAAAGGAAAAGAAGTACAAGTCAAGTACAAATCAAATATTTGCCTTTTGGGCTACAACAATATCAGTTTGGTTCCTATCAAAAACCACCCTACAAATAGACAAGAAGTGGAGAACAGCCCGAGGAGTCTTGTGCGGCAACACATCAACATATGCATCCCTCAACAACCCAGGTAAGTCCTCAAGTGTGTGCTCATCAAATCTGGCTAGACGACCGTGTCTCTAACTCTAATACTTCGCATCCTTCATGAGGTTGCACAGCAAAGAATGGTTAGGTCCCTGAAGCATATCCTAAAGAAAGGTCTCTTTCTGATCCAGGAAGACTTGCAAATGACGGCTTTGTTGCTCCCAATGAGTACTCTCCATGTTAATCTGACTGATCTGTTATCGGCTCTGATGTGCTTGATCTTGCAGCTTCTGAATCTCACCGAAGGCTTTGTCGAGCTTAGCTTGACACTGAGAAAAGTCATTCGCCATCTGGTTAGCACAGTCTTGTTCACTTTGCAGCTTTGTCTTGTATTCTGACAACTTCCCTCAAAGCTCTTCAAGTTTCTTCTTGTAGCTCAACTCATCCTTGTAGGCTTGATACTGAGTGTCGGTGAGTTGCCTCTTCTTTGAAGTAAGTCCCTCATATGTACTCTTCAAAGCATCACCCACTTTCCTTCGTTTGTTCTGTTCACCCTCCACCTCTTTGAGCATACGTTCCCGCTTCTGATGGAGGTCAACCTGTAGGCTTTCTTTCTCGGATATGACTCTATCAAGGTTAAGACAAAGATCAGCATTCTCCTTCTTTAACATCTCAATAGTCCTCCTAAGTTGGTTGACTTCAGATGGAGCAACAATGGCAAGATCATAAAGCTTGGCATTCATGGAAGGCTCAGAAGAAAATGGCAACAAGATCTCTTTGACGCGCTCTTTGACCCAAAGTGTGTAAGCTTCCTTGGCTATGCAATTCTTCTTACCCAAATCGACTCTTCCTTCAAGATGAATCTGAGTCCAAGCGGCACTAAACCTCTTCAGTAATCCTATGTCATCAGCCCCCTCATGAAAGATGAACTCTTCCACTACGTCTGGATCTGGCTTGGCAACCATAGGATATCCTAACTAACGGAAGGCGAGTCTCGGATTGTAGTTAATTCCACCATTTGTACCCAAGAGAGGTACATTGGAGAATTTACCATAATGGAGAATAATCTTAGTATCATCATAGACTCGAGAATACCAAGAAAAGTCATCAGCAGTAAGAGACATGATTCGTTGAGACCACTTGAGATTTCCCTTATTCTCAACAAAGGGACCCTTCTGTGGAAGGTGAGACATGAACCATCGCTACAGCAGAGGAGCACAAAAGACAATGGTTCCATTCTTCTTTTCATTCCTCTAATGAAGAGAATGATAGGTATCAGCAAGGAGTGTTGGAACAGGGTTCTTGGACAAGAAGATACTGATGACAGCCTGATCTACGAAATCTTCCATGTTCGGAAACAAGACGATTCCATATATCAACAGAGCAAGAACAGCGTTGAAAGCCTTCCAGTTTCCATCTGCAGCAAAAGAAGTGGCCTTGTCGACCAGAAAATTTGAAGCAAACCCTCGAATACCATTCCCTTTAGTCTTGAGATTAGCCTCCACATCCTTCTTAGTAATGCAAAGAGCATAAGCAATAAGAGGAAACTTCGAACAACCGCTAGTGCAGACAAAAGGAACATGCTTCTTGATCTCAACCCCCAAGATATAAGCATACTCCTCGAGTGTATGTGCTAGTTGATAATCCTGAAATGTGAAGCACCTAAGTGGCGGGTCATAGAACTGAACCAGTGTATGAATGGCAGTGATGTTGACTTCAGTGTTGAGGATGGCCAACAGATTACCTCAACAACCAATACTCATCTCTATGATAATGTCAACAAAGAATAAGTTTTCGAATAACCTGGAAATGCACATGCAAAAATTAATTTATAAGATGAAATGATATGCAACACAAGAATCAAGAAGCCAGCACTGTCTGAACAATCTGAATATCTGCATATAATTCTGTGTCGGTGCAAAATAATCTGATGTGTGTGGGAGAACAAAGGTATGAAGAGGCTTGTTTTCTTGCAAAAACCCATATCCCACTCACAGGTGTAATTTAGACACAACAAGGTGGTCCCTAGAAAGGTCGCCCAAACCATAGGACTCAGAATGAACCCCCCCCCCCCCCCGCCGTAGCAAATTCTCGCAAGACGGAAGTAGTCTCAAGCAAATCACGATCTGGGATGTGGCTCTCGTGGTAACCCAACACGCAAAACGCAGGCCTCACGATTATCCACGTTCTAGCCTATGTGTATGTTAAGCCCAGTGTTAGGACATTTCTCTCCAATAATATCTACCCATCCCAACAACAGCAGAAAATAGCAGATATCCAGAATATACAGCATATGAATATTCAAAGAAGTAAAGAAATGTAGTAAATAAACATAAAGCAAGTAAATCATAAAGATAAAGCAAGTAAAGCGCGAAAGATAAACGCCCAAACAAGCAAGAAAGCAAAAAAAACTAGGCGAGACCCCAACTAGCAAGAGTAAGGACTCCCCAGCAGAGTCGCCAGCTGAAGCTAACGGGATTATACCTGAGTGAATCGCACACTCAAAGATACAACAGAGTCGCCATCAAACTTTATTTAGTCCCAGAGGACAGGGAAAATATCGATAAAACTCAAGGGGAAGAGAAACGGGTAACGGGGTCGGTTATGCGAAAGGAATGTACTAGCACCTTACGCATCCGTCGTACTCGACGGGAACCATTTCGCTTGCTTCTAGGCTTGGATGGGTTATCTATCTAAAGGCCTCTAGCTAAAAGAAGAAGGAGAGAGAGAGAGAGAGAGAGAGAGAGAGAGAGAGAGAGAAAAAGAAAGAAAGTGCTCGCGGAGGATTAGGTCCCTCGTGCCTACATATCCTCATAACGCGATGAGGAAATCAGAGCTCTGTAGTTCATGGAACCAGGGAAAAGAAAGGGGAAGAGCGGAGAAGATAGAAGTGTGCTCTCCAAGATCTTCGCAATCTTGTGCCTACGTATCTTACATTCGAATGAATGCAGAATCAGAGCTTCCGTAGTTCATGGAACCAAGACGGAAAAGGAAAAAAGAAAAGTGGTGTCAAAACCAAGAGTGGAAGAAGTAGAGAAAGATCCGCTAGGGATGCAAAAGAATTGGTGTCAGAACCAAGAAAGAAGTGCAAAGGAAATATAGTAATCGTATTAATAATAAAGTTAAAGAATGGTGTCGAAACCAAGAAGATAAAGGAGAAAAAGGATATGAGTGACTCTACTGGGGAGTAAGAGAACACAATGACCACGCTAGGGATCAGAGGATTAGCGACCCTATTAGGGATCCAAAAAAACAAGAGAACAAGGGTTCAGTATGTTAACTGACTGGAAGTGGTTAATCGAAGAAAAAAGAGATAACGACTCTGGTGGGGAAAAAGAATTTGGTGTCAATAAACAGGCTATGATGAACCAAAAGGATAGAGTACTGACCCAAGAGAAGGTGTCTGACTCTGAAGGGATTTTGGTGTATTAACTGATAAACAGTGGTTAACCGAAAAAATGGGTGTAGAACCAAACAAAGGTTGTGACCCACAAGGATGTTGGTATTGACTGAACAAGCAGCATTCGACCAACGAAAGGGTATTTGAACCAAAAGAAGGTTGCCAACCGCTAGGAATCCGGTGTGAACACAAAGACTGTGATTAACCGAAAAAAATGAGTGATTAACCAAGAGAAGGTGATTAACTCGAAGAGGGCTCAGTATTTTAACAGACAGGCTGTGGTTAACTGAAAAAATGGGTGATTAACCAAGAGAAGGTGATTAACCCATGAGGAAACTCAATATGATAACAGATAGACTGCGGTTAACTGAGAAGAAGTACAAATTGGTGTTTTAACTGGCAAGCAGTGATTAACCAATCAAAGGGAGAGGAACCACGAGAAGGTTGTGAACTCCGCAAGGGTTTCGGTGTTTAACAAGAAGGCTGTGTTTAACCGAAGAAAAGGGATTGAGACTCTTTTGGGGAATCAATAGGAAATGATTGAACACAAGAAATGAATATTGAGACAAGAGACGGGTGTTAGCCCAAGAGACAATGATCTTTAACCAAGCGAATGATGATTGTTCAAAAGACAGATTGAAAGAGATAAGAGTGACCGGGGAACCAACTCAGCTGGGGAAGGAGATACACAACCGTCTGGGGATAGAGGTGACTAAGCCAGGCACATGATCATTCGTCCCCTACCTAAAGTAGTTAGAATGAGAGTAGGAATTCTCCATTCTCATTCCTTCTCTAACACACAGGGTGTAGTGCAGAAATTGAAACGGACAGCGTAACAGCTCCAAGTTGTACAATGCTTCAGTGTCGCGCAAAACTCCGACTTCGAGGAGGGAGATAGAAAACGAAAGCTCTAAAGGAAGCCTAAAGAGAAGCGCCAATGGGAAGATTAATATTCGAAACGAAGTTTCGATTAATTAATCAAAAGGGAGGAATATGCTAATAATTTTCCAAATAAATTGAAAAATTATTAAAGCAAAAGGGTGCATTATTAATTATACAATATTAAGCTTATTCTTAGAAGAACAAACTTAATTCAAACATGAATGAAAGTGCAAAACAGTACCAAATGACATTCAATATGCATCACAAATCCTGTGACTATGTGGATAAAATTGTGCAATAATGATCATGTTCATACAATGCCAAGAATGAGCACAATTACAAAATCGAAAGATCGAGCATCGGAAAATTCACAATCATGCTTCAAACTGAAGTGAAAAAGCACCTAAAACATCCATAAAAATCAATCATATCAATCCATGAAGGTTAGAGGAGGAAAGCATGGCAAACAAGCTTGAAAAACACCAAAAATGACACTCTGTTACAGTGGTAATCGATTACCACAAAGCAGGTAATCGGTTACTTGCTTGAAAAAGGCAGAACAGGTGAATATTGTGCAGAGTAATCGGTTACCCTGATATGAGTAACCGATTACCACTGTAATAGTGGCAAAAATAGCTTTTCAAAAAGCACTTTCAACATCTAAATCACTTGTCCAAACTACCACATACTAGGATATGAATTTGTGCACGAAAATCAAGTTTAACAACAGCAAAAAACCAGCAATGAAATCAATTAACTCATCAAGATCATGGATCAAGTAATGGCATAATCAATTCACACACAAAAAAGCATCGAAACTACATCGCGAATGATACGAAAACGTTCGAAACAGTAAAATGTGCAAAGAAATACCAACCTACAAGGCTGAGATATGCCTTGGATGTTGTTGCAAATGAATCTTGATGAAGATAATCAAAGAAAACTAGAGGAATCTTCAATTGTAGCCGAATCGTATCGAAACCGAGCAAATTGCGACGAATCTCCAAAATACGAATTCACCGTAGAATCTTGAAGCAAACACTTGAGATGAATCCAAAAGCTAATAAAACTCCAGAAAATCAAGTAGAATTGCAAGATGATAAAGGTTAAGCTCAAGAAATAATCTCTTCCAAGGTGAAAGTGATTAATCTTCAATGATGAAATTGAGCTATAGTGAGGTTTGGGAAGAAAATGGAGATGAAGATGAAGAAGTTGTAGAGAAATTCAGAGAGAATGTGAGAGAATTGAGAGTGAAGAGAGTGAGAAAATGTGTGAAATGGTTGAAGGTTCTTTATGAAATTGTGGAGCCTTGTTTATATAGAGTTTTGGTTTGGAGTTGATAGGTTTGGAATGTGCTTTGGATTTAGCTTTGGAGCTAGGTTGAGAGTTAGTTACACTTGACTCTCCGAGTCAGCGGTTAACTCAGTTAGTTAGAAAGTTAACTCGGTGGAGCAATCCCAATGTAAATCCAAATCAAAGGCTCACATACTTGGAGATTAAGGAACATGGTGCACTTAATTCAAAGTGATGCATTGGAGTAAATGTAAGTGGAGTGTCTTGAATGGTCTTGAACTGTCTAGAATGTTCCACACAATGCTAGAACCAAGTAGAATCCAAGGACAAAGAGAGTGCAAGGTTGCTGTCCCAAAAATGAAGTAAAATCTACAATTCTGCACAGGGTAATCGATTACCCTGTTTTTGCCTAGAAACAGAGTAATTGATTACTCTAGGCAAATTTGCCCAAATTGCTTATGAACAAGTGTTGAAGTCTCGGTTTCGATTTTTCCACCTCTTGCTTTGATGAATAATTATGGAAACCATTATTTTGTGCTTGTTTTGAGGGTGTGATGACCTTGTGAGGATGCAATTAATCGGACTTGAAAACCTGAAATATGCCTGCAACAAGAATCATAGAGAAAAAATGTGAATGCTTATGCCAGTGATACGAATGCACATGCTTATGCAAAAGGCAAAAAGAGAGGTCAAATTTCAGGTTACGACAGCCCCCAGCGCTTAGCCATTGGTCCTTATTTTCGGGGCGAGATACTCGCTCCCAAAAAATAGGTAACTGTCAAAAACTAGTCGTTGGGACGGGCAGAGGTGCCTAAAACTAGTCGTTGTCACGGGCAAAGGCGTTGTCGCGGGCACAAGTGTCGTGACTGTTTCTGGATGGTGGAACCATGCGTGACGGGCAGAAATGATGAGGAGGGGCAACTGATCCTAGAGGTCAACCGGCCAACCTCCCCCAACAGAGGGACAGAAAGGTAAAATGTTTCTCTTTGCCATTAATTGACAGGACTTAGGCAATTGGGTCATTCTATAAACAGAAGTGAATTGGGCCATGCCTAGCCATTGGACTAGTCCAGAACAGGAACCCCCCAAGTCGTTACTCCCGAGCATAGGAGTAATGACTTATGGGCAGCTCGCAGTCCCGTGGAACCTGTAACGTTGTCCGGCGTGCCTGGCTCGCGGGGAACCCAACGATTGATGGGATTTGGAGGGATGGTGTGTCACGCATGCTGAGCCACGTGCCGCATTTAATGCGTAATGATGACTAGGCTAGGGTCATGATAATGCCCCTACAACGAGCGTGCTCGTGGACGTGTTTCTGGTCCGTCTATACACCTTAACATTCAAAATCAAAATTTATATGATCAATTTATTCAAAATAAACGTATGTCTCCCCGTAACAAAATTACAATGATTAATTACAATTTTAGTCAAAATCAAACAATGTCATAGTCAAATTCACATGATTATAGCATAAGGCAAAGAAGAACTTGCCACATAACTTATAACCATACTTGAATTGAATTACTAAGTTCTTTCATAAAGAGAAAAAGCCATGTAAGTTTAAATTTTCAAATCAAATGTAATGATGAAGAAGAACATGGTTCAGATACATGGTCCATGAAATTAATTAAGAACCATAGATTGAAGCTTGATGGTTGTCTTACTCACTTCACTTGATTCAATCATCAATCACATGACACGCATATCATCAAAACAATATATGCATACCCGTGACTCTTTTCATGGTACATTTTTACCTCTTATGCATCACTCACGTTATGTCAGTATACAAATCCAATAATCATAAATAAGGATTTGTTCATAATTTTTGTTTCATCATTACCCCAAAAGTCACTGCAACAACATAGTATTAGAGTACTTTACTTCACTGCCACAAAAGTGTTACTACTACTCTACTAGTACTAATGTAGAATGTTCATTAGAATAATTTAGTACTAGTACTACTTACTACTCAACTTGTTTGTTTTTTTTTAATCTTGTCATTTTGTGTAATTAATCTTTACTTCAGTTCAAAGCATCAATCACCTTATAGAATCTTCTATTACTTAATTAGAGGCCTTAATAAATTGAATATTTATTTCAATTTTCAATTTACAAATCCAATAATAATTCACAAGTGTATGCACCATGACCCAAGGCAATGGCATTACAATACAAATTTCTAAGACATTGTGTTATATACTACTGTAGTTGTTTTGTAATAATTTATTGCAAACAAAACAAAAGGGTAATTCAATTATACACAAACAAACTATCACATCAAAATCAAATATTCAAATAAATAAATACCTACTACCTAGTTATATATACGCACACTTTAAAAGAAAAACTATTCTATAAATTTCAATTTTTTTAAATAGGAAAGGAGAAACTTTTTAATTCTATATAACAATTTATAAACAAAAAATGAATATTTTCACATTTATTAAGACAATTCAAATTTTTTATACTTTTTAAATATACTTATTGAGAATATATAAAAACAATTTTAATTAGTTTTTTGTTTATGGAAAAAGTAATTTAATATTATTTTAGAAAATATGTATTTTTAAAATAAATAATTAAATAAAACAAAATTGATATTATTTTTACTTTTAGTTTGTAACAAGAAAAAATGTGTTTTTTATAAATCATTATGGAAGGAGTATTAATTAAAGTGACAATATTATTGACTGTTTTGCTACCTTATTTTTAAACAAATTGTTTTCCGAGGTAATCTATAATATAAGAAAAGTTAATGTTGTGGAAAATCGATTTTGCCCCTTCCTCTTAAATTGCCACCTATTGAATTTTGGGGTAAAATGTGTCTAAAATTTATTTTTTCTAACTATTTCTGCAAATTGGTTAAATTTGACTTATTTTTACAATTTGGTTGTGCTTTTCGGTTCCATATGTACTGATTGTATTTACTTTACACTTATATTTGTACCAATTAGAATTACTTTGAGACCAAATATTTACCTTTTTCAAACTGATACCAATTGAAAAGTACTTTTCTGTCTTTCCCCCAACTCTGTCTTTTCAGAGTCTCATTCAGCCTCTTCTCTCTCCTTCTTCTTTGTCTTCTCTCCCCTTCTTCTCTGTCTTCCCCCAACTCTGTCTTTCCCCCAACGATGCTTGTCCTTCTACTCTCTCCTTCTTCCTCCTCTTTCTTTATCTTCTCTTTTACTCTCCCTTTGTCCTCCTATTCTTCTTTTTTCTCTTTCTTTTCTTTAACAAAAACAACTATTTTTTTGGAACGATTTACAGAAATAGAGAAATCAATTTTTTTAGGGTTTATGTTATTTTGTTTTGACCTAAGATTTTTGGTGTTGTATGTAACACCCTTCTACCCCGCAAGAAATTTTAGATAAAGATTTCATATTATCAGAGTAAAAGCAGCAAGAAAGGTGCCACATATATTCAAAACATCAATCAACAATAATTGTCCTGTCCCGTAACACGGGTTACACATTCTTAATAATAAAGTCAACAACTACGCAGCGGAAATCAACTTTTTATGTCATTTCAATAAAATACTTCATAGTAAATATATCCAAATCAAATCACCACCAACAATGTAAAAAATTCAACATAAAACAAAAGAACGCGAGGTTCACAACAAATCCCAACCCGATGTTACATGACACAGAGCAGGACACCTCTAAACTAAATAACGATTAAGACACACTTCAAGGCTACATCCTCCATCGCTACGAATCTACTCTTGGTTATCTGCAAGTTACCCACATAAGAGGCAACATTTCCAAGCAGGAAGGGTGAGAAATCACAATTCATTATAGTAATATAAGTACATGGAAAATGAACAGGAAGGCAACAACAACATCATAGCATAGCCAACAACAGCATCATAGCATAATCAATCAACAACATCATAGCATAATCAACCACAACCTCATAGCATAGTCAACAACAGCATCATAGCATAATCAAAAACAATATCATGATATAATCAACAACAAAATCATGATACAATCAACATCGACATCATGGTACAATCAACAACAACATCATGATACACTCAACATCAACATCATAGTATAATCAACAGCAACCTCGTGATATAATCAACAACAACGTCATGATATAACCAACATCAACGCCCTAGTATAATCAACAACAACATCATGATATAATCAACAACAACATCATAGTTTAATCAACAACAACACCATGATATCCACAATAAAACATACATATTATTCGACAATCAACTCATACACATGCAATGTCACTTAGAATGAAATGCAACTTCATCGGAAACATGCATGTGGTACCAATTCAACGTGCAATGGACACTGGCCATCAACCTTCCAAAAGGAGCACAACATAATCAACGTATCACTCCAATCCGCACAATGGGATTGAAGCTACCAATGGACCGAAGCCCCAACGTAAAAATGCTATGAAATGCAATGATGTTAATTCTTCTCAATTCATTAAATATCAACGTGTGCATCATTCATTTCATATTCAACAATTAATCATCATCCATCATGTTTTATCATCCATACCGCAGCAAAACAACAAGACAACAACAATCAGCAAGAGAAAACATTAAAACAGTAAAAACGGCTGAAACAGTTGTCTGACACGGCCGCCCGTGTCCTGTGACACGGCCCGTGTCAGAAGGCCTGCACGAAAATCCAAACCAGAAAAATTAAAGCAGAAACAGAGGCCTGACACAGCCGCCCGTGTCCTGTGACACGACCCGTGTCAGAAGCTCTGTAACAAAAGTTTTCATTTTCCCCAACCAATAAGCTGACACGGGTGCCCGTGTTGTGTGACACGGCCTGTGTCAGGGTGCGACAAAACCCCATTTTCCAAAAAGTGATTTTTCTGCTGCGTTTTCGACTCAGAATACCCAAAAATTCAGTTTTGTCCAATACAAAATTTGATCAAAAGACTCACACAATGCACATACATCAAATACACCAATTTGTTTCACTCATTCTCATCACAACACTCATTCCTAACACAATCTATATCATCAAACACCACCATCATTCATGAATCCACAAAACCTAATTTATTCATAAACCAACTCCTATAAAATTATAATAAACCGTGAAAACTCCCCATACCTTAGAGTAATCCGAAGCGTTATCCTTCTTTCTCTAAGATTCTCCTAGCAATCCTTCAAAACCCTTGGTTTCCTCCTCCTCTTCTCTTCTTCAGTGTTCTTCACAAAAATACGATCGGTTAGAGAATTGATCGATCTTTCTTCTTTAGTTACATTATCCCAGTTTATGAACTTCCAACTCTACCCTTACTCATTTTCCTTTATGATCATCTTGCCCTTTTCTTAATATTTTTAAATAATAAATATTAATCCAAATAATACATGATTATTCACTCTATTAAAATTATTTAAAAATACTCTTTTAATCCATAATTCTCCAAATTACCAAAAACCTCTTAATTCCTTCTAAATTAAATAAATAAATAAATAAATGATTAATTTAGATTTTTGGGGTGTTACAACTCTCCCCTACTTTAAGAATTTTCGTCCTCGAAAATTTACTCGATGCAGACCACTCCAGATACGTTATCACCTCCGACTAATCAACTCTCATGCCGCGTGTTGTAACGCCCCGATTTTGATTATTCCATTATTCTTGAGTCTTTTATTTTAATTGGGCAATAATTATTTTAATTGTGACTTTGGTGTGTTAAATGTTATTTTACCATTTTGAGAGTTTTCGGGGAAATTAGAATGGAGGGTATTTTAGACTTTTCATAATTAATCATAAGTTAGAAATTTTGTGGAATTAGAATTATGTGAGAAAAAAATGAATTAAATTGATTTAGTGGAAAATGAGGGAAGAAAGAAATAGAATAGAAAGAAAATAGAAAGAAAAGAGAAATAAGAGAGAAATAGAGAAAGATAGAAAGAAAAAGAAGAGAAAGAAAAGAGGAGAGAAAGAAAAGAGGAGAAAGTTGGGAAAACTAGGAAATCATCAAGATCGATCAATTAGCGAGCTTGGAATCCGGGTAAGGGTGTGAAACATTGTTATCTTATCCATGTGTATGATTATGTATGGGTTTGCTTGGATGTTTTCTTGTTTCCATAGCTTTTGAGTTTTAGGTCGAAAACGATAAAATGATTGGGAATCGATGTTTTTACGGTCGGAAATCGATATAATTTGTGTTGTATGATTACCATGTGTTTATGAATCATTGCTGATAATTGTTTTGTTGTTGGAATTAATTTGGGATGAAAAATGAGGTTTTTGGGGGTTTTGGGTCGTGTAACCCGTAACAGCATTTTTCTGGTTCTGGTGTGATTCGCCAGGCGAATTTGGGATTCGCCAGGCGAATTGAGTTTGGCCACTAGCTCGCCAGGCGAAGTTCTGGCGAAGGCAGATTCGCCAGGCGAATTTGGAATTACAGAAAGGGGTAGCTTCTGTAACTCTTGTGGTTTTTCTAATTTGGTGACTCGCCACTAGCTCGCCAGGCGAACTGCTGGCGAATGGTGATTCGCCAGGCGAAGTTCTGGAGAAGTGCTGGCGAATGGTGATTGGCCAGGCGAAGTGCTGGCGAAAGAGGTTTGGCCAGGCGAATTCTGAAGTCGCCAGGCGAATTTGGCTGTTTCTCAATAAATTCTTAACTTTTGAAAATTCATAACTTTTGATCCGTAACTCGGATCGGGACATTCTTTATATCGTTGGAAAGCTTATGAAATGTTCTTTCTTGTAAAAATGGTTTTTGAGATTGTTGGCCGATTAAATTATGTCGGAAATTGGAAAATGTGTTGTTTTGTCGAATTTTACGGTTACAATTGTGTGTAATTAGTGTATATCATGCAATGTGTTGATGGTATGGATATGGTATGACTTCCGTGTTGTTGTGAAGTGAAATTGCATGAAATACATGTTGTGGTGATGAATTATGGCCGAAAGGCAAGAAATTGCAATGTGTGTATTTAATGTTATATGCATGACTATATTGTGAAATATGTGTGCATTGCATGAGTGTATGTGGTCATTTTGTATGAGAAACATCATGACATGCATTCATGTGTCGCGATTCCGTGGAGAATCGGGTGTAATATCACGTCCCTGTTGGGTGTGAGTGATTGATTACACAAATGATCATTGAGGATCTTCTGAACATTGCGTAGTCAATGGGTGTAATCGTTGCGATGAGTTACACTTGATTCCGTGGGAATCTTCAGAATGATTGTGTGCCCTTGTGGGGTTTGAGCAATCGGATTGTGTCTGCGTGAACAATCCAGAAACATCGGATGTCATGATGGTATGAGCGATGGGGAAATAACGTAGGCCCGACAGGGAGGATATTTCCATTGAGTTCTTCAATTGAGCTCGGGTGATGAGTCGGTACCGCATGCATCTGCATAGAGTCGAGAGTCGGTCTCTATGAGTTGCATTGATCATCTTTGTATTTGTGCATTGATGAATAAACATTGATATATGTATGTTTATGGGAGATGATATAAACTGTATCTTATAATGATGCATTGTTGAATGAACAAGTATGTGTGTGTTCATGTGGAATGATGATAATGGTGAATGTATGCATAATGAATATGCTTGATAATATATCTATATTGTGATATATGATGAGTTGTGGTGAGAATATGTGCTATATGTTTATGTTGTAGTACATAATTATATGCATTGTTATTATGATAATATTTCTCACCCTTCTGCTGTTTTATGATGCTCTATGAGGCATTGCAGATTAGGTATCTGGCGATCTTTTTGTGAAGCGTGTCTTCATTCTTTTGGTCGGTTGGCTCTGATATGTAGCACCGGGTAGCTAGGACGTTTGATCTTTTTGTGATACATTTGCATATGTATCTTGCTGATGAATTCGTGTATATAAACACGATGTTGTTTGTGATTCATACTGGATGATGTATATATATGTTGGTGTATATATGTGGTTGTTATTCAATATTTTAGATGTTTCCGCTTTTATTCTAAATATTGAGATGTGGGTGTAAGGACAAAGTTCCTCTGTGGCAAGTTACCCCATTGTTGCATATCAATAGTTTGAGCAGGTGTTGTATGTATTAAATTAAGTATGATGTGACATGCCTCTTTTATACTATGTTTTAATCGTACTCTGGCGAATTTTTTTTATATGTGCCTAAATGATTTATGTGATTATTTGGGGGTATAGAAAGGGGGTGTTACATTAAGTGGTATCAGAGCCAGAGTTGAGTCAGTTGTGTCTGTCTTGTTGTTGTGTTGGTTGAACTGTTGTTTAACCTTGTTGTAATTTTTGGGAATGATCAGAATATGGCTGGTAGAAATGATAATGCGATGGCTGCTGCTTTAGAAGCAATGGCTAGGGCGGTGCAAGGTGCGCCTAACGTGAATGCTAATGACGAGTTCAGGAGGAATCAACCACCGGTCTTCAAAGGAAGATTTGATCCCGATGGAGCTCAACTGTGGTTGAAAGAGATTGAAAGGATCTTCAGAGTTATGGGTTGTGCAGAGGAGAATAAGGTGAGGCTTGGATCTCACATGCTGAAAGAAGAAGCCGACGATTGGTGGGTCGGTATGCGTGAAGTTCTTGAGGTGGATGATGAAGAGGTAACTTGGGATTTATTTCGTACTGAATTCTTGAGGAAGTATTACCCTGAGAGTGTGAAAGGGAAGAAGAAGATGGAGTTCCTTGAACTGAAACAAGGTAGTATGTCCGTGGTGGACTATACTGCTAAGTTTGTGGAGTTGGTTCAATTCCATCCTCATTATGCTGCAATTACTGCTGAGTTCTCGAAGTGTATTAAATATGAGAATGGTTTACGTCCTGAGATTAAACAAGCTGTGGGGTATCAAAGGATAAGAAGATTTTCGGATTTGACGGAATGTTGTAGAATCTTCGAGGAAGATAGCAAGGCTCGTTCTACACATTATAAAAGTTTGAATGAGAGGAAGGGAAAGCAACAAGCTCGAGGTGGACCTTATGTGACACCCGTTGATAAGGGCAAGCATAGGGGAAACTTTGATAGGAGGTCTGGAGGAGGAAGTTCTGGTCTCGTAAAGTGTTTCAAGTGTGGAGGTATGGGTCATAAATCATTTGATTGTAGGAAGACTGTGGTGAAATGTTCTAACTGTGGAGGAGTAGGGCATGCTACTACTGAGTGTAGGAGGAATGTAGTGAAGTGCTACAATTGTGGAGAAGTGGGTCACATTAGTACTAAGTGTACTAAGCCGAAACAAGCTCAAGCGGGCGGAAAGGTGTTTGCATTGGCGGGGACTCAGACTACGAATGCAGACCGTTTGATTAAAGGTACATGCTTTATTAATAGTACACCTTTAGTTGCTGTTATTGATACGGGAGCGACTCATTCGTTTATTTCGTCTGAGTGCGCAAAGCGTTTAAATCTTGTGTTGTCTCTGATGGATGGTAAGATGGTTATTGATACTCCAGCAATGGGGTCAGTAACTACTTCGTTGGTTTGTTTAAGTTGTCCTTTGACCATTTATGGTAAAGACTTCGAGATGGATCTAGTGTGTTTGCCGTTGGAAGGATTGGACGTGATCTTGGGTATGAACTGGTTGCGATTTAATCGAGTTCATAGAGATTGCTATCCCAAGTTAGTAAGGTTTCCTTCTTTGGAAGATGATGAATTTGAGAGTTTCCTATCCACTAAAGAGTTGAAGAAACTTTTAGCGGACGAAGCTCAATTGTTTGGTTTGTTTGCATCATTGTCGGTGGAGAGTCAAGTTGAGCTTGATGTGTTCCCAGTAGTGTGTGAATTTCCAGAAGTGTTTCCGGAAGATATTACGGATGTACCGCCGGAAAGAGAAGTTGAATTTTCTATTGATCTAGTTCCGGGTACTAGACCAGTTTCGATGGCACCGTATCGTATGTCGGCGTCGGAGTTGGTAGAATTGAAGAAGCAATTGAATGACTTGTTGGACAAGAAATTTGTAAGACCAAGTGTTTCTCCTTGGGGTGCTCCGGTATTGTTGGTAAAGAAGAAGGATGGGAGTATGCGGTTATGCATTGATTATCGACAGTTGAACAAAGTGACAATTAAGAACAAGTATCCGCTTCCAAGGATCGATGATTTGATGGACCAATTGGTTGGTGCGAATGTTTTTAGCAAGATTGATTTGAGATCAGGATACCACCAGATTCGTGTGAAAGGAGAGGATATTCAAAAGACGACATTTAGGGCACGGTATGGTCATTATGAATATTCTGTGATGCCATTCGGGGTTTCTAACGCGCCGGGTGTGTTTATGGAATACATGAATCGTATTTTTCATGAACAGTTAGATCGTTTTGTGGTTGTGTTCATCGATGATATTTTGATTTACTCTAAGTCTCAAGAGGAGCATGAAGAGCATTTGAGGATTGTGTTACGAATTTTGAAAGAGAAGCAATTGTATGCTAAGTTGTCGAAATGTGAATTTTGGTTGTCGGAAGTAAGTTTCCTTGGACATGTTATTTCCGGTAGTGGTATTAGTGTTGATCCATCCAAGATAGATGCGGTGATGCAATGGGAGGCTCCTAGATCAGTTACGGAGATTCGAAGCTTTTTAGGCTTGGCGGGTTATTATCGGAGGTTTATTGAGGGATTTTCGAAGTTGGCACTTCCTTTAACGCAATTGACTTATAAAGGAAAGGCTTTCATTTGGGATATTCATTGTGAAGAAAGTTTCAATGAGCTAAAGAGAAGGTTGACAACGACTCCGATCTTGATTTTGCCTAATCCTAATGAACCATTTGTTGTGTATTGTGATGCTTCATTGGTGGGTTTAGGCGGTGTTTTGATGCAAGAAGGAAAAGTTGCGGCTTATGCTTCTAGACAATTGAGAGTGCATGAAAAGAATTATCCTACGCATGACTTGGAGTTGGCGGCCGTGGTGTTTGTTTTGAAAATATGGAGGCATTATCTTTATGGTGCAAGATTTGAAGTTTTTAGTGATCACAAAAGCTTAAGATATTTATTTGATCAGAAAGAATTGAACATGAGGCAAAGAAGGTGGTTAGAGCTTTTGAAGGATTATGATTTTGGTTTGAATTACCATCCGGGTAAGGCAAACGTGGTGGCCGATGCCTTAAGTCGGAAGTTGTTACATATGTCCGCATTGATGATGAAAGAATGGGAACTTTTGGAGGATTTCAGAGATTTGAGTTTGGTTTGCGAAATGACGCCGAGAAGTGTGAGACTTGGTATGTTACATGTTACGAATGATTTTCTTGCAACGGTTAGTGAAAAGCAGAAGTTGGATTTGAAGTTCGTTGATTTAATGATGAATGAGAACGAGGATTTTAAGGTTGATAATTTTGGAGTTTTGAGATTCCGTGGTCGTATTTGTATTCCCGACGACGCGGAGTTGAAAAAGATGATTCTAGAGGAAGGACACCGAAGTAATTTAAGTATTCATCCAGGTGCGAATAAGATGTATCAAGATTTGAAGAAGATCTTTTGGTGGTCCGGTTTAAAGAGAGATGTTGCTCAATTTGTGTATGCGTGCTTAACTTGTCAAAAGTCTAAGGTGGAACATCAAAAGCCTAGTGGATTGATGCAACCGTTGGATATTCCGGGAAGGAAATGGGATAGTATATCGATGGATTTTGTTACGGGATTGCCGAATACGCAAAGAGGTCATAATGCTATTTGGGTAATTGTAGATAGGCTTACTAAATCTGCTCACTTTATTCCAATTGATATTAGTTATCCTTTAGAGAAGTTAGCCAAGATTTATATTCTTGTGATTGTGAAGTTACATGGAGTTCCTAAGAGTATTGTATCGGACCGAGATCCGAGATTTACATCGAGATTTTGGGTGAGTTTGCAAGAGGCTTTGGGTTCTAAGCTAAGATTGAGTTCGGCTTACCATCCGCAAACGGACGGTCAAACCGAGAGAACAATTCAATCGTTGGAGGATTTATTGCATGCTTGTGTACTCGAGCAAGGTGGTGCTTGGGATGGTTATTTGGCGTTGATTGAATTCACTTACAATAACAGTTTTCATTCGAGTATAAGTATGGCACCATTTGAGGCTTTGTATGGTCGGAGATGTCGAACACCTTTGTGTTGGCATGAAACCGGTGAGAGGACGTTAGTTGGACTGGAAATGGTACAATAAACGATGGAGAAAGTGAAGTTTATTCGTGAGAAGATGAAAGCTTCTCAAAGTAGACAAAAGAGCTATCATGACAAGAGAAGGAAAGATCTTGAGTTTCAAGAAGGCGACCATGTGTTTTTGAGAGTTACGCCGGTTACGGGTGTAGGTCGTGCTTTGAAGTCGAAGAAGTTGACTTCTCGTTTTATTGGTCCGTATCAGATTACTTCACGAGTTGGTGTTGTGGCTTACCGTGTGGCGTTGCCTCCGAACCTTTCGAATTTGCATGATGTATTCCATGTTTCGCAACTTCGGAAATATGTTCCGGATCCGTCACATGTTATTCCTATGGACGAGGTTGAAGTGAGAGATAACCTTACGGTGGAAGCTTTACCGGTTAGGATTTTGGACCGCGAAGTTAAGAAACTAAGAGGCAAGGATATTGCGCTTGTGAAAGTAGCGTGGGGAGGCGCTGCGGAAGGCAATATGACTTGGGAACTAGAGAGTGGGATGCGAGAGTCGTATCCGGAGTTGTTTGAATCAGGTATTATTTTCGAGGACGAAAAGTTCTAAAGTGGGGGAGAGTTGTAACGCCCCGATTTTGATTATTCCATTATTCTTGAGTCTTTTATTTTAATTGGGCAATAATTATTTTAATTGTGAATTTGGTGTGTTAAATGTTATTTTACCATTTTGAGAGTTTTCGGGGAAATTAGAATGGAGGGTATTTTAGACTTTTCATAATTAATCATAAGTTAGAAATTTTGTGGAATTAGAATTATGTGAGAAAAAAATGAATTAAATTGATTTAGTGGAAAATGAGAGAAGAAAGAAATAGAATAGAAAGAAAATAGAAAGAAAAGAGAAATAAGAGAGAAATAGAGAAAGATAAAAAGAAAAAGAAGAGAAAGAAAAGAGGAGAGAAAGAAAAGAGGAGAAAGTTGGGAAAACTAGGAAATCATCAAGATCGATCAATTAGCGAGCTTGGAATCCGGGTAAGGGTGTGAAACATTGTTATCTTATTCATGTGTATGATTATGTATGGGTTTGCTTGGATGTTTTCTTGTTTCCATAACTTTTGAGTTTTAGGTCGAAAACGATAAAATGATTGGGAATCGATGTTTTTACGGTCGGAAATCGATATAATTTGTGTTGTATGATTACCATGTGTTTATGAATCATTGCTGATAATTGTTTTGTTGTTGGAATTAATTTGGGATGAAAAATGAGGTTTTTGGGGGTTTTGGGTCGTGTAACCCGTAACAGCATTTTTCTGGTTCTGGTGTGATTCGCCAGGCGAATTTGGGATTCGCCAGGCGAATTGAGTTTGGCCACTAGCTCGCCAGGCGAAGTTCTGGCGAAGGCAGATTCGCCAGGCGAATTTGCCATTCGCCAGGCGAATTTGGAATTACAGAAAGGGGTAGCTTCTGTAACTCTTGTGGTTTTTCTAATTTGGTGACTCGCCACTAGCTCGCCAGGCGAAGTTCTGGCGAAGTGCTGGCGAATGGTGATTGGCCAGGCGAAGTGCTGGCGAAAGAGGTTTGGCCAGGCGAATTCTGAAGTCGCTAGGCGAATTTGGCTGTTTCTCAATAAATTCTTAACTTTTGAAAATTCATAACTTTTGATCCGTAACTCGGATAGGTACATTCTTTATATCGTTGGAAAGCTTATGAAATGTTCTTTCTTGTAAAAATGGTTTTTGAGATTGTTGGCCGATTAAATTATGTCGGAAATTGGAAAATGTGTTGTTTTGTCGAATTTTACGGTTACAATTGTGTGTAATTAGTGTATATCATGCAATGTGTTGATGGTATGGATATGGTATGACTTCCATGTTGTTGTGAAGTGAAATTGCATGAAATACATGTTGTGGTGATGAATTATGGCCGAAAGGCAAGAAATTGCAATGTGTGTATTTAATGTTATATGCATGACTATATTGTGAAATATGTGTGCATTGCATGAGTGTATGTGGTCATTTTGTATGAGAAACATCATGACATGCATTCATGTGTCGCGATTCCGTGGAGAATCGGGTGTAATATCACGTCCCTGTTGGGTGTGAGTGATTGATTACACAAATGATCATTGAGGATCCTCTGAACATTGCGTAGTCAATGGGTGTAATCGTTGCGATGAGTTACACTTGATTCCGTGGGAATCTTCAGAATGATTGTGTGCCCTTGTGGGGTTTGAGCAATCGGATTGTGTCTGCGTGAACAATCCAGAAACATCGGATGCCATGATGGTATGAGCGATGGGGAAATATCGTAGGCCCGACAGAGAGGATATTTCCATTGAGTTCTTCAATTGAGCTCGGGTGATGAGTCGGTACCGCATGCATCTGTATAGAGTCGAGAGTCGGTCTCTATGAGTTGCATTGATCATCTTTGTATTTGTGCATTGATGAATAAACATTGATATATGTATGTTTATGGGAGATGATATAAACTGTATCTTATAATGATGCATTGTTGAATGAACAAGTATGTGTGTGTTCATGTGGAATGATGATAATGGTGAATGTATGCATAATGAATATGCTTGATAATATATCTATATTGTGATATATGATGAGTTGTGGTGAGAATATGTGCTATATGTTTATGTTGTAGTACATAATTATATGCATTGTTATTATGATAATATTTCTCACCCTTCTGTTGTTTTATGATGCTCTATGAGGCATTGCAGATTAGGTATCTGGCGAACTTTTTGTGAAGCGTGTCTTCATTCTTTTGGTCGGTTGGCTCTGATATGTAGCACCGGGTAGCTAGGACGTTTGATCTTTTTGTGATACATTTGCATATGTATCTTGCTGATGAATTAGTGTATATAAACACGATGTTGTTTGTGATTCATACTGGATGATGTATATATATGTTGGTGTATATATGTGGTTGTTATTCAATATTTTAGATGTTTCCGCTTTTATTCTAAATATTGAGATGTGGGTGTAAGGACAAAGTTCCTCTGTGGCAAGTTACCCCACTGTTGCATATCAATAGTTTGAGCAGGTGTTGTATGTATTAAATTAAGTATGATGTGACATGCCTCTTTTATACTATGTTTTAATCGTACTCTGGTGAATTTTTTTTATATGTGCCTAAATGATTTATGTGATTATTTGGGGGTATAGAAAGAGGGTGTTACACGTGTGGCAATACCACGAATAACGCAATACAACAATACACCTTATCAATGCCAACAACAACAAGATGAAATGCTCACGCGATGTACTCGACGACCAGCTCAAAACACCGAGAATAATTAGGTTAGGAACATACAGGTTCACTATGAACCAGAATACAACACGATCGTTACCATCACCATAGGAACCCTCCCCTAACTCCTCATCATAGGAATTAGCTACTCGCACCCGAACCATCACCATAGGTAATGAGGCAACAACAAGGTAAGAACACAAAGGCCCAAAGCACAATTTCAACGTAACCAACTACCGACATCGTTGATACTCACATAAGAACCAACTGCGCTATCCACGCTTTCGCTGCGCACTCTGAGTACTCGCAACTATCTAATCTACCAAGTTTACATCAACTTCCGACCATCAAAGTAGACATAAGAAAAGACCTTTCAACTTAACTCATCGGAAATTCCATCCAAACAGGCATTCTATACTCTTGTGATTACTGAATACTTCAAACTTAGATCCGTAAACAATACCTTCGAATATTCAACACAACTACAACTGTAGCCAATTCCAAATCTTGAATAGGATAGATACTTTCAAGAATTCCTAATTATCGTCAACATAAGCTACAACTTCACCACCTTGTATTAACACATCATTAAAATTCATCTCAACACATAACAATCTCGCCACAACATAAGGATACATGTGTCCAATTAATCTCAACAAGAAAAAAAATTATCTTCCAAACAGAGCTTAACACCCAATAGCCATAGATTTAGCCTCAATAATCTACACTTAACATGGCACATTAATCAAACCAATCAAACAAACTAATTCCTCAAGGCTCACTCATACTAGCACAATTCTCCAAAATCCCTCATCCGAATTAACACAACCACTCAACTTCATCTTTACAACTCATAATTCACACCTTGCTAACTCAGCATATAGCTTCACTTCTTTCAATACTTGCAACTCAACTCTCAAATACTCTACGCGCTCTTCTTCTGATTTTATAAAACATCAGAATATTCACAACGAACACCAGTTATAACTTATCCAAACAAGTACGGAAAATACCATTCATATTACCATATATACACTTTAAGGCATACCAGCCACTACCCTTCTCGATCCGACATCCTTGGTCAAATCATAGTCTTACATTACCATTTACTTCCTACTTGGTTTATCTCTACAGTTCTTCAAGTCTCATGTCAGTCGAATTCTCGATCCACCACAAACCAAAGCCCAAGTTATCCAGAACACAACTGTGAGTTTCCAAACTACTCACTGATCAACTCGCAACCTCATGCTAACATCCTCAAGTCCGCCTCATTTCTCCTATATAAGAACCCGCGTCGACAACTCAAACAATTCATAAGCACTTGGCTCAACCCCAAACAATTCACTGTGCATACTATTCTAGTTGGCAAGACATGTCTACTCCATCCAACATGATTTCGTCGACTATCAACAAGAGATTAAGGGTGATCAGTTCCTCAATTTGTCAATAGACAGCCGACAACCATAATGGTGGCATAAATCATCATTACCCAACTACAATAGCGTCCATTACCTTTTTCTTAAAGTTATCTAAGCATACTGTTCCACCATCTCTCTAAGGCTTACAAACGTTTTCTTAATTTTCTTATTTTCCATCTCGTCAATGATACGAAAAGTCCAAAATCCAGTACATATTCTCCTATACAAGTTAGTTGCACAACACAATCATTAAATACCCTTCTAATACCGGAAACATTACCACATCACGTACAATCCAAATCGACCCACTTCAGTCGAAACATTTATCTAAGTTCAAACTTTTGACGACCCTAACCAATCCTTCATCTTCCTTTTTAATCTCACAACTTCGATGATCTGTATAATTTCACACTTGATCATCATTCCAATCACAATCTCAACAATACCATCTCATCATCCGGTTGGTGATATAACTTCCAAAAATTTCCGACTCATGCCGACACATCTCGCCAACAACACACAATCCACTTTACTATTTAACATCCCTCAAAGATTTCTATACTTTAATCATTCCCAACTATCATGTGCCGCACTTCCATGTGCTTCTCCGATGCTCTTCTTCTTATTACCAAACATTTCATACTTGACTTCATCTTACCATTTCCAGCAAGAATTGTCCACTTAAAACATGATTATCTTCCCTAATAGAGACCTCCCAGGCACAAAATTATATTCCAAAATGAAGGGAATTTCGTGTAGATTCCATAACTTCAAGAATTGCTCAAATCTGAATTACGAGTAAAAAGTTATCGTCCTTGCAATGGGACTGGTCAAGAAATCCCGTATACAAACTTCCACCAAACAAAATCAGCATCAGACCCAACTATTCAAACGCGTCTCTCTGCTCAAAAACATGTCGAAGACAAAATTTATATGCAAACTGTAGGGAATTTCGTAAACTTTCCGAAAAGTCCAGAACCGCTTTCATCGGAGTTACGAGTAGAAAGTTATGCCTCTTTTACTGAAGGATGTTCCATAAATGTGAAAATAAAAACCGAAATTGGTGAACATGAGTTCTACCTCTTTCTCTTGTTTCCAAACTCTTCCAACTATCCTTTCTCTTCACTCAACTCTGAAAATCATCCGACTTCACTCCAGATATACTCCACTTGCATATCACTATTCGTCACATTGCCCTATCTTCTCCGAGAAGCAAACATCAATCATACTGACTCATCCTCCTTCAAATGTCTCAACTGGACCGACATATAAAATCATGAGTCCATACTCTCGTCGATTCGCAACAACGCAGTTTTGACAACACTTGCACAAAATCAAATCAACTCCAACAACACTTGTACTCTTACCCTTAATATCACCTTGAGTTAACTCCTCACACCAGAAACATCTTCGGGAAGCAAACTTCTCCCCCACTTGTTTCAAACCAACACCGGGAGCCAACAGTTAGAAAACAAACAAGTACCGACAGTGTTCCACACACTTGTCGCGTACCAAGGGATAAACGACATTAGACAACTTGGCTGGACAGACCGACCTGCTCTGATACCACTAATGTAACACCCTTCTACCCCGCAAGAAATTTTAGATAAATATTTCATATTATCAGAGTAAAAGCATCAAGAAAGGTGCCACATATATTCAAAACATCAATCAACAATCATTGTCCTGTCCCGTAACACGGGTTACACATTCTTAATAATAAAGTCAACAACTACGCAGCGGAAATCAACTTTTTATGTCATTTCAATAAAATACTTCATAGTAAATATATCCAAATCAAATCACCACCAACAATGTAAAAATTCAACATAAAACAAAAGAACGCGAGGTTCACAACAAATCCCAACCCGATGTTACATGACACAGAGCAGGACACCTCTAAACTAAATAGCAATTAAGACACACTTCAAGGTTACATCCTCCATCGCTGCGAATCTACTCTTGGTTATCTACAAGTTACCCACATAAGAGGCAACATTTCCAAGCAGGAAGGGTGAGAAATCACAATTCATTATAGTAATATAAGTACATGGAAAATGAATAGGAAGGAAACAACCACATCATAGCATAGCCAACAACAACATCATAGTATAATCAATCAACAACATCATAGCATAATCAACCACAACCTCATAGCATAGTCAACAACAACATCATAGCATAATCAACAACAACATCATGATATAATCAACAACAACATCATGATACAATCAACATCGATATCATGGTACAATCAACAACAACATCATGATACACTCAACATCAACATCATAGTATAATCAACAGCAACCTCGTGATATAATCAACAACAACGTCATGATATAACCAACATCAACGTCATAGTATAATCAACAACAACATCATGATATAATCAACAACAACATCATGATATAATCAACAACAACATCATAGTTTAATCAACAACAACACCATGATATCCACAATAAAACATACATATTATTCGACAATCAACTCATACACATGCAATGTCACTTAGAATGAAATGCAACTTCATCGAAAACATGCATGTGGTACCAATTCAACGTGCGATGGACACTGACCATCAACCCTCCAAAAGGAGCACAACATAATCAATGTATCACTCCAATCTGCACAATGGGATTGAAGTTACCAATGGACCGAAGCCCCAACGTAAAAATGCTATGAAATGCAATGATGCTAATTCTTCTCAATTCATCAAATATCAACGTGTGCATCATTCATTTCATATTCAACAATTAATCATCATCCATCATATTTTATCATCCATACCGCAGCAAAACAACAAGACAACAACAATCAGCAAGAGAAAACATTAAAACAGCAAAAACAGCTGAAACAGTTGTCTGACACGGCCGCCCGTGTCCTGTGACACGGCCTGTGTCAGAAGGCCTGCACGAAAATCCAAACCAGAAAAATTAAAGCAGAAACAGAGGCCTGACACAGCCGCCCGTGTCCTGTGACACGGCCCGTGTCAGAAGCTCTGTAACAAAAGTTTTCATTTTCCCCAACCAGTAAGCTGACACGGGTGCCCGTGTTGTGTGACACGGCCCGTGTCAGGGTGAGACAAAACCTCATTTTCCAAAAAGTGATTTTTCTGCTGCGTTTTCGACTCAGAATACCCCAAAATTCAGTTTTGTCCAATACGAAATTTGATCAAAAGACTCACACAATGCACATACATCAAATACACCAATTTGTTTCACTCATTCTCATCACAACACTCATTCCTAACACAATTTATATCATCAAACACCACCATCATTCAAGAATCCACAAAACCTAATCTATTCATAAACCAACTCCTATAAAATTATAATAAACCGTGAAAACTCCTCATACCTTAGAGTAATCCGAAGCTTTATCCTTCTTTCTCCAAGATTCTCCTAGCAATCCTTCAAAACCCTTGGTTTCCTCCTCCTCTTCTCTTATTCAGTGTTCTTCACAAAAATACGATCGGTTAGAAAATTGATCGATCTTTCTTCTTTAGTTACATTATCCCAGTTTATGAACTTCCAACTCTACCCTTACTCCTTTTCCTTTATGACCATCTTGCCCTTTTCTTAATATTTTTAAATAATAAATATTAATCCAAATAATACATGATTATTCACTCTATTAAAATTATTTAAAAATACTCTTTTAATCCATAATTCTCCAAATTACCAAAAACCTCTTAATTCCTTCTAAATTAAATAAATAAATAAATAAATGATTATTTTAGATTTTTGGGGTGTTACATTGTAGGAATGAGGAAAGATAGCGGCGACGTTTTCGGCAATTTTACAATGATATGCGAAAGAGGTAGAAAAAAAGAAGGCTCAGAAACAATGTTTGATTTATTCTGTGATTTGTTTTTAGTTTTTGAGATTTTCACTATTTTGATTCATATTAATGGATTTGTCACTTTTGGGTTGTAGATTGGATTTCAATCGAAGAAGATGAAGATCTATTTTTCGGTCATCTTTGACAGGCAAGTAGTTTTTTCGATTTAGGGTTTTAAATCATAGATTCATGTTTAGTGTTTAGGATTTTGTAAGGTATTTGATTGTATTGATGAGATTTTCTTATGCAAAATTTCTTCTTTTTGAGATTTATATGTATGGGGTTTAATTTATGTATTACAAACATGTTCTGGACTGGACCAATGGCCAGGCATGGCCCAATCCACTTCTGCTTCAGAACGGCCCAATTGCCTAAATCCAATCCACAAACGGGCAAAAGTTACCTTTTTGCCCCTCCAACCGGGCAGGGACTGCATCGCTCCTCCCCAGAAATGTTGCCCGTTACGCACGGCTTCTCTACTCCCCGAACAGATGAGGGCATGTGCCTGAAACTACACTTACGCCCGACATAACGGCTAGTTTCGGGCACCCTGCCCGACATAACGGCTAGTTTGGGCAGTTACCTATTCTTCGGGAAAACGGTTATTTCGCCCCGAAAATAGGACCGTTGGTCACGCGCTGGGGGCTCTATAAACCCTCTCGCTTGAGAGGGTCAGGTATCCAATATTCACCCTACGAACTAATACTTTGTACTTGCCCCCTTTTCTCTGACCCTTTCTTACTTGAGCGTCGGAGTGCCTTGCAGGTACACCCCCCTCCTCCCCTTCATACGACCAGCATCTCAGACGTACTTGGTTGCCCACTTCAACAGGATCTGATCCAACCTTCACGATCAGTGGCGCCGTCTGTGGGAATCATTGTTCTCCCCATCTTCCTTTCCCCGAAAACTGAAGATCAAAGCAAATTTCAAGATCATCATCATGGCCTCTCAAGATCACGCCAAAGGTGCTTTCCAAACCGTTGTCCTTCCCGTCAACAAGACTGACGTTGACGGCTCATCATCTCTTCTCCGAGATGCCCGTTTTCTGAGGGACGGGGCCACAGTTTCTCCTTCCCTCACCCCTGCTGACCGCAACAGCGATTAACCTTTCCTGGACATCCAGCCCATTCCTATTTCGCCCAACGCCAACCCGGCCGTGGCGGCCCTCCTGGAGGCGGTCAACAAAACCAACACCCTGATCCTGCAGCAGAACGAAAGGATCGGGGCGTTAGAAGAGTCCAACCGTCCAAGATCCCCTCCTCCGAGGAGGAACCAATGAGGATTAAGGAGCCCGCAGCCCCGGAGAGATATCGACCGAAGACTGTGCCAAGAGCCTGACCCTCACGCCATCCGGAAGCATGACCAGGTTTCCCGCGTAACCAGCACTCTCCCGACCACAAGAGGACCCGAAGGAACGACCAGTCACCCCCGGTTAAGTCTAAAGGTCGGGCCCGTTCACCTTCTCCCCGAAGGAACTGCTCACCTTCTCCCCGAAGGAACCGACGCCGCGAGTGTACCCTTTGGTCCCCGTCATTCAGCAGTTCCAGCAGCGACGATGAGCCTCGCCGCCCATTGTCCCAGGAAATCTTGGCTACCCGTCTCCCTAAGGGCCTGGAGAAGCCCCCGTCACTGGGCACGTACGACGGAACTACTGACCCAGACGAGCACATCGAGAACATCGATGCACTATTGGACTACCGTGGCGTACGGGGCACCATCAAGTGCCGGCTATTCCCGACCACGCTCCGAAAGGGGGCGATGACGTGGTACAAGCAGCTGCCCGAAGAGTCCATTACCTCATGGAGGCAACTGGGCAGAATGTTCTCACGGCATTTCACAGCTTCTCGCCGCCACCCCAAAACTGAGGCCTCCCTTGGAGCCATAATCCAAGGAAAGTTATGAGAAAAAGTGATTAAAAATAAGTGATTATGCAAATAAGCTAAACGATTTATCTACTGTTTCGGTTTCCCAACTTATAATTGATTCACATAATTTTCATGCCTAAGCGGATTCTAATCCCTTTTCGATAATAGTATCAATTAACAAGCGCAATTGATCCTATAAGACTTATATTCCTAAATTTCGAGTTAAGCAAAGAGATTAAATCTTTTGTGAATTAAGCAAACACGAAAACTTGCACAGATTAAGCAAACGCGATAAAGTAAAGGAATATTAGGTGCAATCGAAATTAATCAATATTTGTTCTATATAATTGAATAAAGCAAACAAGATATATAGCATAATATTGAAAGGGAAAAGCATTTGATTGAAAATTATAGAACCTCAAGGTTGCGGTGGAAACCGATTACAGTAGATGAATCTTAGTGATTAGTTCTCCATGGAAATTCGTCAAAAGCCCAAAAAGATTATTTTTTCGTGAATAGAAGATGTTCTCTACAGTAACACGCTTCCTAATTTTACATGAAAGAATGAAATCGGGTCATAACCCAACTGGGTCAAAAACAAGAAAAGAACCGGCCCAAAAAATAGTCCAAAACTAATTATTTCTTATGACTGAAACTTTAACGAATTTTCTGAGGCATCTATAGTCTGAATCAGCTTCTTCCTCCAACATAAAAGTTGTAGATCTTTTTCTTAGCTTTCCGACTAATGGTAGAACGCCTCAATCCGATTCATGTAGCTCCAGTTATGAATTTTTTATTGAAAGCTGCTAATGCTGAAAATAACAACGAAAATCAAATAAGACTGAAAAAAAATTAAATTATAAAAACATCATAAAATAGAAAAATAAACAAACCAAACCATAGAAATGCCTAAGTCTAAACATAGAGGAATGAGCATCAAAATGCACTAATCAAATTCCCCTACACTTGAACTTTTGCACTCCGAGCAAAATCAAGAATTTAAAAACAGAAACTTCAAAGCAAAAACCAAACAGAGCATGCAATCTCAAAGGTTCTCTGGATACGAAGTGCAAGCAAGCTTCTAATTCTAAGCTTCAAGAATATGACATTAGTGATAACTCTTTTGTGACATTAAAAAAATATATGAAAAACAGATTATCAAAAAGTACATCACAAGCATCAAGATCCTCACAAGATAAACTGTTTCCACTCAACTCTCAAGTGTTTAGGTTACATGTTTACACTCAAAGCACAACATGAGAGTTAGTACTACCATAAGCTTGAAAGAACTCTAACATTCACAATTGACTTACATGCACACAAAGATCAAAATGACTTTTATTAAGGTTGTAACGTGGCCAAGGTAAGGGTAGGATAAATCCTAAGGGGTACTAGGCTAAAATCAAAGAGTTAAAAGAGAATTGAAAGAATTGCGGGCGTTGAACTACATGATACATCAATTGCTTTCAAACAACAACCTCACAACTTATTTCTCTTCTCTTTTTCCTTTTATTCTTCTCTTTTTTTTTCTGAAGGATTATGTATTGACATCCTTTTTTTTTTCTTTTTTTTTTTGGCAACATCATAACAACATTACAACAATCATTCAAGAATAGTGCTCAACCCCACACAACTCCATACAAGACTCTCTTAACCCTTTGAATAGGGTTATTTCATTGTTTTTCACTTTTCGGCTTGTAATGAGTTTTAAACAAAAAAGGGATAATAGGCTCAAAGGGGCTTGAAAACGAGAGGTAATATTATCAAGGTTGGCTTTTTGGCTAACTGGCTAAAAATAAAACAAAACAACATCCCTTTATCATTTTCGTGTGCACAAGTAAATAAAAAGCTTCAACAAGAGTCAATTCAAGTTCTAGAGACTAACAAACATGAGTGGAATCACACAAGAAAGAAAGAGATGGATTTTTTATGTTATCCATTATTAGGCCCAAAATCTCAAAAGGTTAGTGATCTACCACTAGTGATGTACAATTTAGAGTTTAGTCATACATACATACTAAGAATGCACAAAAAGAATCAATCACATCACACCACAAGTCTTTTGTCAAAGAACATAGAGAAAACTCACAGTTGTAACAAAATAACCAACGAAAAAGCATGCAATTTTAATATTATTTTTTTTAGAAAAAGAAACAAACAAAAACAAAGAAAACAAAACGAAAACAAATGGTTCCCTCCCCCACACTTAAAACATACATTGTCCTCAATGAAAGAACATAAATATAAAATAAGAGTGAGAGAAAGGAAAGAACACACCCGAGGAGTCAAGGCGGATAGGTGAACACATAAGCAGCCTTTCCTAAAGAGATATCTTTTACGCTTTCCTCTTCCATAAATGTGGGGCTCTCTTTTATGTGGTGAAATTTGAAGTTATTATTAGAGCTCTTGTTTTCTCTTTGTATTCCGGGATCAAAAAATGATCCTAGAAAAGTGGAAGTGTGGTCCATCCAATTAAATCGCCTTTGGGGATGCCTAAACTCAAGAACGCTAACCAAGGTCCATCCAATGCCCTTCTTATGTTCCTGCAATGATTTCTCTTCCTGCACAAATTCAAATAAATTATTAGGAAGTGGTTTCAGCTCTAAGAAGGGTGATTGTTCAATGGATGGTAAGGTTGGGGCAGCCGTGATGTCAAGAGCTTTAGCTACATAAACAACTTCATCTGCATGAAAAACATCACCCTGCAAGGTAGCATTAATCTCAGGACAAACAAAGCAAATGTTAGTGTCAGTATAGTCATCACATGAGTAACTATCATCAAAATCGGACAATGATGAAAAATCAGCTGCAAACAAATCAATACAAGTATCATCAACCAACTTAGAAATTAACTCAATATGAAAAATAGAATGCTCTTCTTCATCAATCTTCTTACTTTTCAGTACTCTATGTGGGAAAGGTATCTTAGGTACATACTCTTTTTTTTCCTCAACAACAACAGAAGGCTCAGGTTTAGGTTCAGGTGTGACCTCAACAACTTTCTCATTTTTTTCTGGGGCAGAATCTGTAACTTTTTCGGATCGCAAGAATATTACACTCACATTAGGACCTTTAGGATTCACCACTGTTTGAGCAAGTAGTCGGTTTGATCCATGAGCTTGTTGTATGGTATTCATTGAAGTGACAAGTTGTTCAATTTGTGTCTGCAAGGTCTGAATACTAGAATTTGTTCGTTGCTGAAACTGGAGCTCATTTACCGCCAATTGCTTGACAACGTCCTCTAGTGAAGGTCCGGAAGGTGCAGTGGTGGTTACTTGTGGAGGGTTTTGTGGTGGTGGTAATGGTAACATCAATTGTTGTTTCACTAAAGAAATAAGCCCATCAAGTCTGGTTTCTAGAGCATTGTTGTAAGAAGAAACCTGAATCTCATTCACACATTTTGTTTGGACATAATTGTTTCTAGTTGTAAACTGTTGGGAGTTGAGTGACATATTCTCAATCAAGGCCTTGGCAGCAGCTGGGGTCTTATCAAAAAGTGCTCCACCACTAGCAACATCTAAAATGTTTCTATCCATTGGTAGCAATCCCTCATAGAAATACTGGATAAGCAACTGTTCGGTAATCTGGTGTTGGGGGCAACTAGACACTAACTGCTTGAATCTTCCCCAATATTCATCCAATGATTCATTGTCGAGCTGTCTAATACCACATATATCTTTTCTAATTGATGCAGCTCTGGAAGCAGGAAAGTATCTCTCTAGGAAGACTTTCTTCAAATCATTCCAGGTTGTGACAGAATTTGGCTCAAGATAGTAAAACCAATCTTTGGCAGCACCTTGTTGTGAAAACGAGAATGCTTTGAGCTTGATATGATCCTCTGTAATTCCTTCAGGTCTCAAAGGTGTAGAGCACACAACATGGAATTCCTTCAGATACCTATGCGGGTCCTCACCTACAAGACCATAAAACTTTGGCAACAAGCGTATTAAACCAGACTTCAATTCGAAAGGTACAGTAACAGCAGGATATTTAATACATAAAGCATTATAGTTCACATCAGGGACAACAAGTTCTCTAAGCGTTCTTTGGTTAGACATATTAAATTTAATAGAAAAAAAAATTAACAAAGAATGAGAAAATACAGAACCAATTCAGCAATTCAACAAATACAGAAATACCAGTAATGTCTCTATTGAGAAAAATAATGGAAAAATAGAAAAGAAAATAAAATAAAATCTAAAAATTATGAAAATATAACTAAAAATCAAATAAAATCAGAATGAGTCTGTACAAAAATTTTCGGATTTTTTTGAAAATATGAAAATAGAAAATAAATCAAATAAAATAGAAAAATAACGAATTTCCGATTTTCAGGGTCAAAATCTTTTAGAATTGTATTCTAAATGAGTAATGTTCGTCGATTTTTTTCTGATTTTCTGGAAAAAAATCGGAGCAAATCGAAACAGTAGCTTTCAAACTTACCTGTTAGGCTGGATCGCTTATCACTGCACTGCAACCCTGAAAATCAACAAGCAAAAACAAAAAATAAGAAACTCTAACAAAACTCTAAACTAAAATCCTAAATTTGGCTAAAATCAACAAGAATCTCCGACAACAGCGCCAATTTGATCCATTGTCGTGCACGGATCAAAAACAAGTATTTTTAAAACTGTAGTAAAGCGACAGTGGCTCGAGTCGTATCGCAAGGATTCATATTCAAATTAACCAAAAGCAATCGAATTGGGGGGGTTATGATTTTCGTTTCGAAAAGTTATGAGAAAAAGTGATTCAAAATAAGTCATTATGCAAATAAGCTAAACGATTTATTTACTGTTTCGGTTTCCCAACTTATCATTAATTCACATAATTTTCATGCCTAAGCGGATTCTAATCACTTTTCGATAATAGTATCAATTAACAAGCGCAATTGACCCTATAAGACTTATATTCCTAAATTCCGAGTTAAACAAACAGATTAAATCTTTCGTGAATTAAGCAAACACGAAAACTTGCGCGGATTAAGCAAACGCGATAAAGTAAAGGAATATTAGGTGCAATCGAAATTAATCAATATTTGTTCTATATAATTGAATAAAGCAAACAAGATATATAGCATAATATTGAAAGGGAAAAGCATTTGATTGAAAATTATAGAACCTCAAGGTTGCGGTATAGTAGATGAATCTTAGTGAGTAGTTCTCCATGGAAATTCGTCAAAAGCCCAAAAAAATTATTTTTTCGTGAATAAAAGATGTTCTCTACAGTAACACGCTTCCTAATTTTACATGAAAGAATGAAATCGGGTCATAACCCAACTGGGTCAAAAATAAGAAAAGAACCGGCCCAAAAAATGGTCCAAAACTAATTGTTTCTTATGACTGAAACTTCAATGAATTTTCCGAGTCATCTATAGTCTGAATCAGCTTCTTCCTCCAACATAAAAGTTGTAGATCTTCTTCTTAGCTTTCCGACTAATGGTAGAACGCCTCAATCCGATTCCTGTAGCTCGAGTTATGAATTTTTTATTGAAAGCTGCTAATGCTGAAAATAACAACGAAAATCAAATAAGGCTGAAAATAAATTAAATTATAAAAACATCATAAAATAGAAAAATAAACAAACCGAATCATAGAAATGCCTAAGTTTAAACATAGAGGAATGAGCATCAAAATGCACTGATCAAAAACAAATATTTCAGAAGGATATTATTGTTTCATTAAATGAAAATATTGTGATACATCGTGATGATGTGATTCAATTTTACATAAAATTATTAACATAATAAAGCATTAACATAACCAAATGGGCCTGCCGCCACTTATTTATCCCGACATTTGCAGTTTGTTGGAATCAACCATTTTTGCTCATCTGGCTGGCATAACTTATTTTACTAGTGAGGTAAATATCCATGCCCCTTACTTGGCAAGTGAGGAAGGCCATTTTGATCTCCATAGTTTTGCATTCCCTTTTCTTTTGATCTTGCTACAATGCTTGGTAGATTCTCTTGGCTCCAACAAGGTCGGCATTGACTGTGACTGGTTCACTGTGGAGGCTATGGAACTTTAGCTTTATGTGAAATGGGGATACTACGGTATCTAGGGCCACCACGAAGGGTCTGTCGAGGATGCAAGTGTATAAATTTTTTCAGAGAACCACTAGGAACTGCGATTTTAAAGTTTTAACATCTTTCCCCTTCCTAAGTTAATCATCAAATCCAATGCATCCCCATTGACGGGTTGTCATTCCATTAAATTCCTGCAAATCAGATCTTTCACCTGGCCACAAGTTTTACTTCTTAAGGTATATATTCTCGAACATCTCTGAGTACACTATGTCATAAGAGGTGCCACCGTCTATCAGTATCTGAGACACGACAAAGTGATTGATCGTGACAGTTATGACCAATGGGAAAATATCATTTGAGATTCCCCCGACCTTTTCATTGTCTCAGAAATCGAGCATCAGCCTTTCTAGGACATTGGTTGAGGTACTTCCACCTTTCTTGTTAACGACCATTAGCTATGCATTCTTCCTCTTCATTGTCCCCTTAGATAGAGCACTGCTCGCGGGAAACCTCCTATGATGGTCGCAATATGCTGACACTTTCCTTTAAGTGCATTTTCTTCTTTGTTGTTTTCCTGTTTACTAGTGGTCACGACATCAACCTTATTGGCCAAAGACTTGCTCTTCAGGGAATCCTCTCAATTTGTCTTGAAATCTTTGGTGTACTCAGACATACGACGATACTTGGATTCGTTGGTTCAAGAGGACACCCTCACCGGGAAGGGATTCTTTATCCCAACATTTAGAAACTCGGTGTTAGCACATACCTTATAGATTTTCTCCTGAGAAGTGTTGATCAAAGTGTGCATGTCAAACCAGCCACATGTCCCGTGTTCGGCTTCTTCTCTATGTTGTTTGGGCTCATTCCCAGACGATTGGCTAGAGCTTACATCTGTCAGAGTCTGGTTGTATCCTATGGAAATATGTTTCTCTTCATAATTTATAATGGGTTGAGCTTATTCAACATCTTTTCAAACTGTGGGCCTCCTTGCACCTTAGCTTAGCTCTGAATGAGCCATCCTGCTTTAAACCATTTTCAAAAATATAGATTTGAGACTCTTGCCGGAACCTCCTACTTCTATGATTACCTATGTAAAACGATTGATATATAACTGCAAAATTTCCTTCTTGCCTTGAGTAATTTTGCTGAGGGCAACTATTGTCATTGGTTGCCTCTTTATGGCTATGAAGTGTGTGGTGAAGTTTTCACACAAGTCGTTTCACGAATTGTTTTTCCTGTCGGGAAGAGATTTGAATCGGATCATAGTTGATCTAGTCAGGGCTAGTGCAAAAAACTTTCACTTTGTTGCATCATCAGTGTGATAGTAATTTAGACGATGGTCAACATGTTGCACGTGCTCATTTAGATCTCCCTTTAAGTTGTACTTGTTAAGCTTCATAGGTTTCTCCAACAATTTTTGTATCTGGCTTTCCAGGGTACAATTGGAAAGGGGATGCTTCTTTTAGTCTTTAACTTGAGGTTTCTCCACTTGTTCCTCCTCCCTTTGATTCAGGTCTGAGAGAAGGAGTATGGTGTCTTTGGCATCTCTGATGTCTTGGAGATCTCAGAGCTGCATCCTGATGAGATGTGGTTGTTTAGGGACAACGTTATGTCTCCTTCGAGAAAAAGCCTCTTATAATGTGTTTCTCCTCAAATTTTCATTGTGCAAGATTTCTTCGAGGCAAAGTAAACTTTCCTCTAATTCCTTTAAGTTATATTGTCAAACCATGTTGTGAATATTGATCAAAAGTTTGTTGGTACCTTTCAAGCTAAGGTTGGCTTGCACTCATTGGAAACCATGTAATTTCTTTGGTCTAGGTATCATCGGTGGTGTGGGAGGCCTGAGTGATGGTTTGAATTCCTGAAATTGTAGAAAAGATCCTAAAAACGGGATAGGTTAGAATACTCCTTGAGAATTTATAGGGTGAGCAGGATTTAGATGCGACGGTGCAAATTGAGAGTTCACCAGGACTTGATTACTATTATTTTGCGGAGGAATAAGTGGGTATGTTGTATCTTGAGCGGCCGTGGAAGCTTCATGTTGCACGATGGAATTAGTGGCTCTGGAATGGTGGAGATCTCGAGACCTGTGTTGATCTTCAAATAGAGGGTATCGAGAACAGAGATAAGCAGTTCAAATTCAGGAAATATGAATTTCTATGTTGAGGAAGCTTCAGTTCAATGAATCGAGAAATGAATGTTCAAACATGGAAAACACGCTAATCAAATGTAAATTCCCATAGGCTGCATCATTGTTCTACGAGTGAACCAAAATTGACCGGTGATCGGAAGATGTGGATTGCAACGATGGACTTAAGCTTTTGGTGTAGTAGAATATGGGCTGACCTGCAAGGTTAGCACTTCAACGACCAAGTTAGTGTGAGAGTGAAATGAGTGAATAAAATATGAATGAAAAAATAGCTGAGAAATGACACGTTTCCCCTTATATAGTAGGAAGGTTATGACCGCTTGTCAATCTCATGACGTGGAATGTAGAGATCTGGTCAATTGATCTTAGCATTGAGATCATCTTCATTCTTGATTAGGATAACATAATTGTGCCGAATGTAATGTGGTGGATCGTCCAGCTCTCTGGGTCGTAATTACTGCGCCCTCTAACCGGCCAAGAACAAAATTTGAACTCTTAATTTTAAAGTTATAATAATTATTAAAAAAATTGTCCAAATGCTAATTATATCCACGCTAAATTATATGTATTTGTCACATCATGAATCTCTCTTTTAACTTAACTAATAGATGTCAGGGCGTTATCCATTTCCCTTCCATACATAGTAATAAACTCTTTCTTTGAGTCTATTACTCCCTCCGTTCCTTTTTAAGTGTCACTTTTTGGATAATTTTTTGTTTCTTTTTAATTGTCACTTGCAAAGGTCAAGGTAGTATTAACTGTACTTTTGTCAAAATTACCCCTAGATAATTATTATAGAGAGAGAAAAGTAAAATAAATAGAATAAATAATTAGGGGTATTATAGATAAAAAGAAAATTATTGTATGAAAAGTAACAATAATGATTAGCTTTCTTGGTATGTGTAAAAAATTAAAAAGTGACACATAAAAAGGAACTGATGGAGTATCAAATAAGAATAAGTTAACTTGAACAAGTTAACCACTTTGTTCTTAGACTTGGTTATTAAATAATTACGTTAATTAATAAATAATTTTGTATTCATTTGTATTCATTCATTCTCTCAGGCATCACTATAAAAATAATGTAACTAGACACAGTTATTTAAGTAAATAATAGCTGTATCATTTGTTTATATTTTAATAGCATTTTTTTATTAAAGAAAAACGAATATACGCTGATAATGTAAAATATTTTTACACTCTCACTCAATATGAGACGTGTATTCTGCTACATCACATATTTTATTTTAAAATATTATTATGATTTGGCAAAATAAATAATTTGGTTAGATGTATGTGTAATATTTTTTTAAAATTGTAGTTTATCATTGACCACTACACCAACGATCATAATATACTGTTTATAATAATTGTCTTATTTTGTAAATAATAATAATATTTGACATAAATATGAAAATTATGAAATCGAAAGATAATATTTTTTATGGTTCAGAAATTAATAAAATAATGCACTGTATTAATTTCAAATTTTAATTATTTTTTATGTAACCAAAAATATTTGAACAAACATGCCATACAGAAAAATATAATTCTTTTAACCCCAAAAACAATAGGAGAACTTAACCCAATCCTCAACAAAATAGTGGTTACCAATTTAATTTATCAATGTTTTATTATTGTAGTATTCACACAAATGAACACTATTTTTTCCTTCATCATAAAAGCAATAAGTTCAATGAAATAAAATAAAGGTGACTCATAAAATAAAATAAAAGAATTTCTTATTGCACCCTAGATGTTTCTAATGTATCATGTGAATTTTTACACATGCCCTTTGATTTCGGAAATACATCTCCGGACATACCTATTTTTGAATAAACGTTGACATATTCCAAAGATATCTGAAACGATTTTAAACATACAAAACATGCCAATCAGTATGTATTTACATTTGAATTGTTCCGGAGATGCATCTCCGATAATATTCCGGAGATACATCTCCGGAGATTATTAGAGTAAGTGTTTTTTGCTCTAAGTTGTGTATTTGTTTTCAGATGAAGAATGAAGCATGATCTCGAATAAAAAAATAGACGTACAAAATAATAAGAGACTAATATTGGATGTGTCAAAAATGATATATAAATATATGTAGAAAATGTCGTACAATCGAGATCTAAAATGTAACAAAATCGTAAAAATAAAGTATAGGGTATAATTCTACAACATAAATAATAACATAGTACTACTATGTGTGCCTCACAACATTTCCTCTACCTCCTATGCCTCTTCTGCCCACTCTACCTCCTAGACCATCAACCCTCCCCCCCATTCTTCGGCGATGTCTCTGGTACAACAGTGTCCCATGTGCCTCCACCATGATGACATCCAGGACTTGCCTGACAGTAGACCCATCAGAGAAGATACCTTCGGCAATGCATTCCCATGCAATCTCCACTATGCAGCGACACCTAGGCAAGACATCATCAGTATGATCTAGTTGAGCTTGCTCCTCCTCTAGTATCTCCTGATGAACTAGTCTCGACGGATCTCCTGGATAAGTCTGCACCATGTACGGATGTGACACCCTGAAGAACCATGTGATGTACCCCTCGACGTAGCTCCAATAGTTCGGTGCTATGGTAACTCGTGCCTTGTCCAATACCAAATGACTCTCATAATCAACAAACATCTCATTTATCTGACTATGAGATTTGGCAGGAGGAGAAAAGACAACAGGGTGTATGAGAAATTCTGGAGATGCATCTCCGAAAACACCATAAAACAATAACGTTGAACAATTCCAAAAATGCATCTCCAGAAACACCATAAAACTATTAACTTTGAAGTGTTCCGGAGATGCATCTCCGGAATTTCCCAAAGTATATGAAACGTTGAACAATTTCGGAGATGCATCTCCAAAATGTTCTGCAACACAAAGGTCGCGTCAGTGGCACATGTACCTCTTGCAAGTTGAAAAAACATGATCTGATCTCCATTTTGAGCCAACAAACAAGTCATACACTAAGTCTAAATCATGTTACATGTGATTCTTACACATTTCTAACCCTAATTATTGATTTCTACACATTTACAATAAAACTCGAATATTTACCGAAAACTCGAAAAACTTACTTGAAATTTATGGTTTTGATGATATTGAATGATGTTATAGATGATGCTTGATATTCTCTTGAGTTCCTTTGACCCTTGCTTGATAAAAATTAATTTGGTGAAGTTGAAGTGTATTGAGAAGGAGAAGAGTTGAGTTTGAGTAAAAGTGTGAAATGAGGAAGGAGAAGAGTCTGACGCGACTTATGCTCCAAAATATTCCGAAGATATATCTCTGAAATATTTCAATGTTCACTTATGTTTGGGTGCGTCCAGAGATATATCTCTGGAATATTTCAATGTTCACTTATGTTTGGGTGCGTCCAGAGATATATCTCCAGAATCAGGGGGCATTTGTGGAATTTTACATGGTGCGTTAGAAGTATATAGTGTGCCATAAGAAATTCTCTAAAATAATACTCTAGAAGTGTATTTTGTACACCTTTAAATTGACTAATAAAACTTATGAAATTCAATGGTTCACTTCTTACTATAAGACTTTTAAATTTATTTTCATTCACAAATTTTATTTTTTTACAGTCAATATGCTCGTCATATTTATGTCAAACTAATATTTTATGATTGCACTAAATATATTAATATCGATTATCACATTGATATTGATTATCACATTATGTGTGAAAAAGCTTCAAATTTTCTTTTTCATCTTCTTTCCATCACATCTTTCAACACATTAGGTGGCTTTTTCACCAAATAACTTGAAATTTCACCTTTCTAAGTGTTACTTTTCAAATTGTGCATGTTTGATGTACATAGGGGTGGCAAAGTGGCCTTGTTTAGGTTTGTCTCGTTTAAGTTTGTTCAAAAGTCGTACAAGACAGGGAGGGACACCTTAGGTGTCTAAGCTCAAAAATCAAGTCATCCTGTTCACTAACGAGTTTGCAGGATGGCAGATCGACGCACCATTTTTGTTATAATTTAATTTACTACATAATTTACAAAAAAAAATATTAACAAAGAGGCTGGCAAAAGATATTTTTTAACAACACATAATAGAACTTCAATAAGTTTTAATGTCAATGTCATATTCTTCAACATAAACAAAACAACATAATTATAACACCAAAAAAAACAAAAATAAACACGCTAAAACACCAAAGTATTATTCAACCATGCTATGATTAAAGTAACATCACAATACTAAAAAAAACAAGTACAACTTTGTTAAGGATATCCATGGACACAAATCAGCAACAAACTAGCACAAGTTAAACAAAGACAACCAAGAACCAACAGCAAAAAAATAAATCCTTAAACTCCATGACATACACTTGATCAATCATCATCTATGTTGTAAGCATATGAAGCTTTGGTTAATGTCGTAGCAATTAGCTATTGTTAGCCCAAGATTCTTAGTTAAGTAAAAAGTCCACAAATTGATGGTCAAGCTACGTTAACATTACTAAATGTCTAAAAGCTTATGCCTAAAGCTTTGACATAATGGTTGTATTAACTTGTTGGCTCGACTAAGCTGCAAGTTAATTTGAGGGTAATAATAGTTTGGAGGAGTCTCAAGAACATACCCACAAAATTAAGATCACTCTTTCTTTTAAACATGTTCAAAATGTTGAAAGATCATATAACAACCTTTCGAAACGAAGTCGAAGTTGACACATTTAAGTGTTAGGGACTTAGGATATTTCTAAGTCCTAAGACTGAGGGATTTGGAAATGCATCCACTTTTCGAAAGAGGCAAGTAATGCCTTCAGAGATGGTTATCGACAATTATCACCACGTTCTGGTTGGTTTTCATCCGTTGCGTCATTGAAGATGCGAGGGGGCAAGTTGGACAACGAAAGCCTAAGTAGTGGGATACGTGTCCGGTTTATAGGGTTTAATTGGGTTCGAAGGTTCCCTTTATAATAGTATATAATGCAAGTTTATGCATTGCAATCAAGGTCTCAAATTTTCACCAATTTCTCTTCATAAACCAAAGTATCCAAGTCACATAGCGAAACGGTTTGTGAGACAAGTGAGTCTGCGTCCACTAATTTAAACTTTCTACAAATCTTTTTTATATTCAAAACATTTACATTAAATGTCATTTACCTTATGATCTGAGGTGATCAGACTGGATCGTTGTGGCCTTCGTGTAGAACAGATGAGGATGCTGGTAGGAGAGAAAATGGGGGTTGTACCTGCAAGGTACTCCGATGCCAAAGTAAGTAATTGGGCAAGAGGGAGAAAGCAAGTACAAAGGTAAGATTTCATGTATTTAGTAGTGATTAAACCTGCCCCTCTCAAGTGAGACAGTATTTATAGAAGTAACCCCCAGCGCGGGGCCAAGGTCTCCCATGTGGCCGAAATATCTGGTCGACCAATGGGAGACTGCCAAATGAGGGGGTCAGGCGTGTGACCCTTTGACCTGGTCCAACTGTTTCCGTGAGATCCGGGGAAACAGTTGGTCGCGTGAACTGACAAGCGAGTGAATGGGACATCCCCAACAGTCGCATTGTGTCCAACGGCTAGTTTCTGCCCAACGGCTAGTTTTTGGCCATTGGGCCTAGCCGAGAGTTGTACTGGATTGGGTCTTGCCTTGCTGTGGGTCAAGCACCTGCCCAGTCCAGAATAGGAACCCCCCAAGTCTTCGCTCTGAGGAAGAGTGATGACTTAATATATCCTCGTGGACAATTACCTTCGAATGCTGGTGTTCGGGGACATGCCCCTCGCTTGTTCCAAGGTTGAGGTGGTCGACATTGGTTCTCAACCAGTCCGACCAGCCTTTCATATACGAGGACATGCTCGTGAAAATTGCATTTTTATGTCGACTAGGTTTAGGAAGTGTGCCCGCTGAAGTGGCGTTTTTATGTTGACGAGCCCTGACGAGGACATGAGTTTCGCGCATTGTCGAGGAAGATGTGCTCGCAGGGTAGCAGGAGACTTGGTGAATGTAACTGAAATTCTGGCCTATGCAGACAGCAGATGTCCTAACACATGTCAAGACATTGTTCTATATAATCCTTTAAACTCAGAGGCACAACAGCAGATTGATACCTTGAATATCAAAACTGCACACTCACAGATGTCACGACATCTGATCCAACATGTTAATCAAGACTGAACTGAAAATAGCAGAATGATAAACAACACAGAATATGATGACCCAGTTCGGTGCAACTCACCTACATCTGGGGGATACCAATCCAGGAAGAAGTAATCACTATTAGTAGTATAGTTTTATGCAAACAACCTCAGGTTTACAGGAAGCACCCACGCTAACATATCACTACCCAATGAAGAATTTATCATTAAAAGTCACATCTAAATGATAAGAGAACCCCCTCTCACTTCCTAAATCATAATCTGTGATTATCTAACATTTACTACACCATAACTGTATCTACCCTATTGAAAGACACCCCTTCCAATACAAAGTTCAGTTAAGCATCATTGACTAACAAGTTAACTTGGATTTGCTTCAAAGCTTCATCCAAGAACACTCACGATTCATTGCCTACGGGCTTCTGAATCTGTACAAGTTCCTATGTCTACCGCACTGCATCAAAACAATACAGAGGGAGACTTACAAGAGAAACCTACGACTCTCAAACCTAAACCCTACTTTACAAAATAGGATTCCTAAGTCTATGTCGTCCTCTCTACCCTTCTGTCTAGGTCTTGGTCTTCTTTTATAGTCTTCTGCTGAGTTGGGCTTTGTATCTTTCATCCTTGATCCATTGCTAATCATGCCTTGAATTGTGGAACAGATTTAAACAAAACCTGATATGACAGTCGTGATGTTGAATCTTCATGCTGTGACATTTCACTCGACATCTTTAGTTTGGGTCTGAAATCTTCATGTTGGAACATCTTTCCCAACATTATGTTTTACCAAAATTTAGTCAAACTCTTGGAGCCATTAATCTCCCCCTTTTGACAATTTTTGGCTAAAACATCCTTCAGTCTGATGGTGCATGCAGTGGAAAAATATTTGAAGCAAGTGCTAAGGAAAAGGGAGAAGATAATTTGGAGTTACCCTCTTCATTTCCTTGTGATACCAAGAACACAGTGAATGTAACTCAGGTCAGAAAACACAACTTGCTTTCTAACTCTGGTCACAAAACACAACTCCCCAAGATGTTATAATCAAAATGTTGGAACATCCTTTGGAACATTTTTGCATACCAGCAGCACAAATGCACAAATGCACATACAAGCAATAAGCCATTCTCCCCTTTTTTAGCCAAAAGATGGCAAAAGCGACCCATGCAGATCCAAACCCAAATGTTGCTTACCCATACCCGAACAAAACTCATTTTCCCTCAACTTAATAAGAAGAGATTTTACAACTCTCCTTAAATAATTAAAAGGCTATGTAGGTAGAGCCAATCTAAAAGACTAGTCAAAGATTCCATCGTTTCTGACTTGTTCTCGAAACTACTTCTGAACCTTGTCCTGATACCTAACCTGATATTGTCAGGCTTATGGTCCCCAAAGATAGGACATTCTTAATCCAAATTTAGTAGACTCGACTACAAGCAGAATTCTTTCATTAGCAGAAAAACCAATTTCTTCCTGACAGCAACCAAGACTCTTTAACATACAACATCTGCTCCTGCAGAGAAAAATAAATTCTCCCAGAACCAGGCCAAGATAATTTTCAAGGAACTTGTACCAGTAGTGCAATGTCATGACACTTCTTCTGACATCTCAACCCCAGTTGAGGCCATCTATCACAAACTGTTTGAGGCCACAAATAATTCTTGACAGGAAATCTGTACCACTACAACAACCCATCTCAAATCAAGGAGCAACTCCCCCTATCTAAGATAACCAGTGCTCCTCCAATGAACATTATGCTGATGAATGGAAAACATAAGACGCATCTTCATGTCTTCAAGAGCGCACCCTCAGTTCAAGCCACCTGCTGAACACAATCATCAACTCTCTTATTGCTTCTTCTGACAAGAACCAATAATCACTCACACATGATCACCACCATGCTACCCGTGATAATAAAAGGATAACAATCCTACCATAACAAACTCTTGGCTTAAGATCAAAGTCCCATTGATCCCCCCCCATCCTGCAACCATCTACACACCACACGAACTCCTCCTGAATTCTCATGTATAGACCTCCAGCTGCTTGAGGCACAAACCAATTGAATCAGAATGCTTCACATTCCTCAAAGAGATGCACATGGCCCCTTAGTTTGTTATAACGATGTCAGATATCGTATGCATGCTCCAGAACTCCACAGCTGCCAAACTGATCCACTACTAGCATGACTTGCAGCCAGGGGCAGCACCCCATTCGCAAGATTTTCCACTGACTCTACCAAGCCAGCAATAGAGATAGACACCCCACAATCCAAGATAGTCATTCCTTATCATTCTCCCGTATGATAACCTGGAATACTTCTGATTTTCTGGTGAATATCCACTTTTGAACGCATCAGAAACCAGACCTTCATGCAATCAACATATGATCCACTCCAGTCTTCTCCACACCATCCTCCCAAGGCAGTTCTTCTACTTCATCATTCTCCCGTATGACAAGATAGATACTCCTTAGACATGATGTATCCAACAAGTTCCTAGACCAGAACTTAAGAATCCTCCACCAAGGATAACCAACCCAAAGATGTTCTAACATCAGTTAGGACATCTTTCACACACCACAGACACCACACACCATGGTTCTTGATATGCTCCACCACAGGACTTACTATCAACATAGTAATCCAAACTGAAGATCTTCACACAACACTGCGCCACCAGTTTGAACAAAGAGAACTTCAGAAACCCAGAGAGAAATAAACTCTCATCCACCAAAAGAAGGTATACTTCCATCCTCAACCTAGAACTTCTGCCACAAGCTCCCAGAGAACCAGAACCTCCTTACATTTTCAACTAACTACTCTTCTGCACAAAAGCAATCAGTTTCAAACATCCTGCTTGAATGCACACTATGAAACCAACCAAATGCCACCTTTTGATTGATCTCAATCTTCTTCAGAATTCCCACAAGATACACTGATCCACCAATGAAATCAGATCTTCAAGTCACATGAACTACTTACCCCATATCAAGACATCTTGGATCCACCAAGCCTCTTAGTCATGTAACATCTTCCCATCCACAGCTCCCGCAAATTGCATGAGATGGACCTTTTTGAAGCATCAACAACTTCCATTCTCCTGTAGATCACCTTATCTTAAGCTGATGTGCCATATCACCAGCTGAGACTTCAGATGTTGAGCTAGATATCAGAACATTCTGATATGACATCCAACTGTTGAATTCAGATCCTCCTTCTGCCACTTAGAAGAACCTCCTCCCTTCGCAGAACAATAGTTCCATGCTCTCATACACTTGACTCAACAACCAAGTTTGAGTAGACAACCTCCATCCTGATTTAGAACTCCAAAGACTTCAAACCTGCCACGTCTGAATCTTCAGAAAATAATTAGTCCAAGACTACACCATAGCCATACCAAAGAATGCCACTTTCCTTAGTAGAGCAGACTGTAGAAAGTCAGAGATAACTGCCACTTAACTTTGACCTTTAACCTGAGCAAAATCCCATGCTCCCAAGTACCTAGATCAGAAATAAACTAATCCAAGCAATAACCATCCAGATTATGATGTCTTCATCATCATCTTCAACAGCATCAAAGTCCAGACTAGTTTCTTGCCAGGAAACTCTCCAGAGAACACATGCTTCAGTCACGCCCGACTAAAGCCACTTCTTAGGTCACCGCCTAAGACTAAAACAGATGCTAAAGCGTATGCAGTACCCCTCCCATGATTCTGCACAAACTCTGATGATGAGATGTTCCAACATCTTGTTGAACATCAGCAATCTTGACTTTCAAGGATAATCAATTAAATACTTGTGGATTCCACAAATAGCAATTGATCTTAATTCCTTGTCCAATAACCCTTCTTTACTGTTGTAGCTGAGCTCCACCAGATCACATCATGAACACTTATAAAGTATTCAATCTTTTTGCAAGTATCTTCTTCAAAGGACAATGTTGAGATACCAACGCTGGCACCCTTGACTCAAGTAACTAAGACTTTCTCTGAACAAATCTTATTTACCTCAATAATTCATCAATCAGATTAGATCCACTCTTAGGGTCAAGAGAGATGAATCCTTCCTTGCTGTTTTTGGATGGTGAAAATAAATCACCTCCACTTTCTTTAGATTGTGTTTCAAGGAAACACCTTCTAGTCAGAAGAGTAACTAGAAGACTCCAGATATATGACATAGATTCCTTTATGAGTGGACTTGAGAGAATTCTCAAGTATCTTTGACAACCTAGCCGATCAATAGTTTATCAAACTCCTAGAGCAAGAACCTGATAAACTTAAACTCAACTCCTCTCCTCTTCAACTGACTTTAACTACACCAAGAAACCAAGCTTCCAAGTACCAAGGATCTCATCCAGAACCAGACAGGATACCTGCTCTGATACAAATTGAAATTCTGGCCTATGCAGACAGCAGATGTCCTAACACATGTCAAGACATTGTGCTACATAATCCTTTAAACTCAGAGGCGCAACAACAGATTAATACCTTGAATATCAGAACTACACACTCACAGATGTCACGACATCTGATCCAACATGTTAATCAAGACTAAACTAAAAATAGCATAATGATTAAAAACACAGAATATGATGACTCAGTTCGGTGCAACTCACCTACATCTGGGGGATACCAATCCAGAAAGAAGTAATCACTATCAGTAGTATAGTTTTATGCAAATAACCTCATGTTTACAGGAAGCACCCACGCAAACCTATCACTACCTAATAAAGACTTTATCATTAGAAGTCACATCTAAATGATAAGAGAACCCCCTCTCACTTCCTAAATCACAACCTGTGATTATCTAACAGTTACTACACCATAATTATATCTACCCTATTGAAAGACACCCCTTCCAATACAAAGTTCAGTCAAGCATCCTTGACTAACAAGTTAACTTGGATTTGCTTCAAAGCTTCATCCAAGAACACTCATGATTCATTGCCTACGGGCTTCTGAATCTGTACAAGTTCTTATGTCTACCACACTGCATCAAATTGATACAGAGGGAGACTTACAAGAGAAACCTACAACTCTCAAACCTAAACCCTACTTTACAAAATAGGATTCCTAAGTCTATGTCGTCCTCTCTACCCTTCTGTCTGGGTGTTGGTCTTCTTTTATAGTCTTCTGCTGAGTTGGGCTTTGTATCTTTCATCCTTGGTCCATTTCTAATCATGCCTTGAATCGTGGAACAGATTTAAACAAAACCTGATATGACAGTCATGATGTCGAATCTTCATGTTGTGACATTTCACTCGACATCTTTAGTCTGGGTCTGAAATCTTCATGTTGGAACATATTTCCCAACATTATGTTTTACCAAAATTTAGTCAAACTCTTGGAGCCATCAGTAACGTTTAGCCTTGGGAATGCCAAACGAAGATTCCCTTTCTGACACGTGGTGGAGCATTCAATTCTTGTCAAGCCTAGAAACGCCTAGGCTATGATAGCCTTTGCGCTTCCCAAGCGAGGAAGTGCTTATAAAAGGGGGAAGAGAGGGTTCATTTGAACACTTCACTCAAATTCTTCTCCCCAACTTCTACGCTCTGCAACTTGTGCCCTCGCCGGAGTTACAACGCCACCGCCGATCTTCATCTTCTACCTTCGTACTCATCAAGTAAGTTCTTCATCCCTTTCTGTAATTTCCCTGGTGTTCTTCATTTCTGGAAATTTGCATGAACTTTTCGGTGAGATGTGAATTTTTTGGTTGAATGTTCATGTGTTCTTCGATGAACATATGAATTTCTTGGCAATTCATGAAGAACGTGAAGAACATGGGATGAATGTTCATGATTATTACGTAGGCTTGTGTAGATCTTTCTAGATTCTGCTTACGATTAGTTTTAGGTTTGTAGTCGGGCATTAGGCCTGTCCGACGTGAAACTCATCCTTTCACCCGGAGTCTTTGTAGAGTCGTGGAGATTCGTCCCCGACGCGGGGGAAGTGACGTCGCCGTATTCTGTCGTGGTCGACTAGGGCTCGAGGTTATCCTCGACTTTTCCTCGCCCTTTCACTTGACTAGTGGTGGAAGGGTGGATTTGATCTTAGTCGTCGAATTCACTTTTTCTTCCTCTGCTTTTCAGGTGAAATGGCTGACCAATGCGAAGGGACCGTACCCGACGTCGGGGCTGCGCACGAGGAGGCAGAGCAACCGGTAGATTATGCCAACGTCCACGTAGCTGAGGGGGATCTTAGGTGGATCGCCCAAGAGCCCCTGTCGACGAGGTCGACGTTTACTAAAGAGGAAGCTCAGGAGTTTCCCTATCTAGAAGATCGGGCTGAGGGCGCGCTGTTGAACTGGAGTGCTATCTGCCCGACAGAGAACGATCGAATCTGTTCTGTGTATCCGGGGATGCGGTTCCCCATGTACGAGTTCGCCTTTGTGGAGGCAAAGTACCGCCTGCCCTTTACCGAATTTCAGGAGGCCATCTTCTGCCACATAGTACTGTGTCTGGCCCAACTCCATCCGAATGCACTGGCGTTTATTCGCGCTTTTGAGCTGGTCTGCCGTTACTTGAGGATCAGGGCGACCGTGGATCTTTTCTTCTGCATCTTCCAAATCCAGTGGAGCACAGCGGTCCCGAAGCAAAGCTGGGTGTCTTTCAAGCAACAGAGCAGGCTCTTTCGGCCGTACTCAGAATTTGTCCGACATTTCAAGGACAGGTTCTTGGTTGTGAAACCTGTTTCTGAAGTGGCTAGGAGATCCATCTCTATGCTTGAAACCGTGGAGGTCGATGGTCAGCAAGTTGAGAAGTTTGTGTCCAAATTCCCTTTGGAGTGGGTGTATGCCCATTTCAGATATAGGACCGATCAGTTCCTTGTCAAGCACGAGCAGCTTTGTGACGGGGACAAGGATTCCTATCGAGTTTTGCATGCGTACGTGGAAACTTTCAGCCCTGCCTTCGTGGTGGACAAGGACGGCAAATAGTTGTTCGGAGAGGACAGAGAGCTGGCTCGGGCGGCTCGTTATATTAACACTAGGGCCCTTCTTGAGTGTGAAACTGACGATGTCGCGTTCCAGCTCCTCGGTATAACTCGTTCCTTTGCCCGTGAGATAAATTTTCGCCGAATCATACTAATCTCCTCTTTTATGTTTGCAGGGATAATGTTGGACATGAGGTAGCGTATGGTGAGGTCCCATGCGACCAAGAACCTAAAGAAGGTGCCCTTAGTGCCAAAGACTGGTGCTGCGAAGCAGCAAGTTACTTTGGAAAAGTTTGTGGGCGGTGCTGGCCCTGCTCTGGGGACCACCTCAACCCCTCCTACCTCGGACAGAACACACAAGAGGAAACGGGATGATGTTGGCTCTTCACCGGCTGGGTGCTCGGGCGATTTTGTTGGAGGGAGATTCGTGTTTTCTCTGTGCTACTTTCAGGGGAAAATGTTTGACGGGGAGAGCTCTATCGCTGTTCCCGAACTTGATGCTTCGGCCATCCTATCCTCCGACCCTCAAGTGTAGAGGAAGCTCCTCTATCAGGACGCGGTGGCTATGATCCGAGTATTGGAGGCACTTTGGCCCTCGGGGATGCGGAGATGGTTAAGTTAGCCGACCTCAAGAGTGAAAAGGCTAAGATCTCCGACCCGGAGCTGGAGAACGTAGATATTTACAACGATATGAAGAAGCTTCAAGGCAACTTGGAGGCCAAGATAGAGCTTCAGAAAGAAGTACCCCAGATGAAGGGGGAGGTTACCAAGGTAAACGAGGAGAACGCCCGCCTGAAGGCGAGGATAACTGAGTTGGAGGGGTCGTCGGCGGTTGGGCAGGATGAGACCAATGACGAAAAGGCTTTGAAGACGCGGAAGGACCTGGTCGAGAGGATTCGTCTTCTCGAGCAAGATAATCTGGGGGCAGCTGAGTTTGGTTTCAACGCTGCTTTGGAGCAGTTGAAGGCCCTCAATTCTGACGTCCAGCTGCTTATCGAAGGGATGGGCGTTCTCAACGTGGTTGTCAACGGCGAGGTGGTTCCCCCAGAGGTTCCTGGCGATGCAGTTTAGGGTTTATGTTAAAGTTCTACTTGTATTTTGTGGGCCTGCGTGCCTTTTTGATATGTAACATTTTGTCGGGCACAACCCTTTTCTTGTACTGATGACTTATTCTGGCCTTGTGGCCGAAATTATATAAATATTTTTCATTTGGCATTGTCTTCGTTGCATTTATTTGTGTATGCTTTTATTGTTTAAATGCTAAGTATGGACGATTTGCTCGACTTGTTATTGTTATGCTCTACAGTTTGGGAGACTCGTCGAGGAGGCGGAGTAGTTTCGCTGATGATGGGACTAGGATCTCGGTCGAGGTACTAATCCCATAGGCTTGGACTGTTCCCATCACGAGCTAGGTGTCCTGCCTTAATGGTGCGCAAAGGCGGAGCTCGATTGAGGTATCCCTGTTGTGCACAAAGTCTGCTCGTCCCATGAGCAGAAACTGGCCGACATTGTAAGGGGTCGTGCTTGCACTAGGGCATAATCCCATGGCCAAGCCGTCTCCCCGTCCGGGACGATCTCGTCGGCAGTTAGTCCGACCTAGTGGTTGGTCCTAACTGTAATATTGTTTGAGCTTTTCAGCGTTCCATGGTCGAGCAAATGGTTCTCCCTCCAGATTTTCTAGGTAGTAGGCCTCAGTGCCTGTTTTTGACTTGACCCTGTAGGGTCCTTCCCAGTTTGCGGCCAGCTTGCCCTCGCGCGAATCCTTCTAGTTTCTGCGTAGGATCAGGCTGCCAATGGGGAAGTCACGCTTTATGACCTTAGCGTCATGGCGCAAGGTTATTTTTTGCTTTAACGAAGCCTCACAGAGAGCTGCTCCTGACCGTATTTCTTCGACCAAGTCAAGCTCTTCTCTTAAAGCCTCGTCGTTCATCTCCTCGTTGAGAGGAGCTTCTGTTCGTCTGGAAGGTTCTCTGATCTCCACCGGTATCACTGCCTCGGTTCCGTAATCTAGTCGGAAAGGGGTTTCCCCGGTGGTAGAGTGCGGGGTTGTTCGGTAGGCCCAGAACACGCTGTACAACTCCTCGACCCACCTCTTCTTGGATTCGCCTAGCCTTCGTTTTAGACCCCGAAGGATTACCCTGTTCGTGGCCTTTGCTTTCCCGTTAGTCTGGGGGTGCTCAACGGAAGTGAAGTGTTGCTTCGTGCCTAGTTTGGCGACGAAGTCTTGGAACTTCCCATCTGTGAACTGGGTTCCATTGTCGGTCACAAGAGCCTGGGGTACTCTAAATCGTGCGAGGACGTTCCTTTTATATAAACGAAGTATGTTGAAGGCTGTGATCTTGGCGAGAGCTTCGGCTTCGATCCATTTAGTAAACTAATCGACAGCCCCAATCAGAAACTTGTTTTGATAAGATCCCATTGTGAAGGGGTCGAGTATATCCATCCCCCACCAGGCGAAGGGCCAAGGCGAGGATAGAGTCTTCAACTCGTTGGGGGGCGCCAAGTGCATGTCCCCGTGGAGCTGGCACCGATCATATTTTTAGACATGCTCCTTAGCATCGTGCTGCATGGTCGGCCAATAGTATCCTGCCCGCAGGGCCTTTTGTGCCAATGATCTCCCTCCCAAGTGTTGCGCGTTGATGTCCTCATGAATTTCTTGGAGAATTTCGGGGACCTTTTCCTCCTCAACGCATTTCAGGAGGGGATGGAGAATCCCCGTCGATAGATTTTATCTTTGACCAGCACGTACAAGCAGGCTCTTCGTTTAGTCATGCTGGCCTCCTTGCTGTCCTCCGCCAGTTCCCCTGTGGTGAGGTAGTTATACACGGGGGTCATCCAGCAGCGGCTGTCCCCAATGGCGTTAACGTCGAACAGCTCTGATGGGTTCTTGATACTTGGACGAGCGAGTATCTCTTGTAAGACGGATTTGTTACCACCTTTCTTTCTGGTGCTAGCCAGTTTCGACAAGACATCTTCCCGCGTGTTTCGTTCGCGAGGGATGTGCTGGACTTCCCACGCGTCGAACTTAGTAATTCTTTCCATTACCAGCGTCAGATACTCGACCAACTGATCATTTTTTGCCTGATATTCTCCTCGTACTTGGGACGCTACGATCTGGGAATCGGTGAAGATCTTTTTACCTCTTTAGCGCCCAAGTCTTCGGCCAGCCTTAACCCTGCAAGGAAGACTTCGTACTCGACTTAGTTGTTGGATGTAGGGAATGATAGGACTAATGACACTTCAATCAGGATTCCCTCCTCGTTCTCGAGGATGATGCCTGTGCCACTACCCGTGGAACTAGATGCCCCGTCCATGAAGAAGGTCCATCTATGCGTTCCGCTTGGTGAGGATGATGGCGGTGTCATCTTCGCCACGAAATCGGCCAGGACTTGCGCCTTGAGGGCCTTCCTGGCCTCTTAGTGGATGTCAAATTCTGACAGCTCTAAGGACCACTTGAGCATTCTGCCAGCCATGTCTGGTCGACAAAGCAACTGCCTTATGGGCTGGTTCGTACGTACTACAATGGTGTGGGCTAGGAAGTAATGTCTCAGCCTCCTCGCGGCGATGACGAGGGTGAGAACGACCTTCTCTATTTGCGTGTATCTGATTTCTGGCCCTTGTAAGGCCTTGCTTGTGAAGTAAATGGGTTTTTGCTCATTCGTTGTTTCACAAATTAGTGCGGCGCTAATGGCTTCGCTAGTGACAGAGAGATACAAGTACAATGTCTCCCCGCACTCTGGTCGTGAAAGCACAAGGGGTTTGGACAAGGATCGCTTAAGGTGGGTGAGAGCCTGCTCGCATTCCTCAGTCCACTCGAATGTGGCCTCTTTTCAGAGGAGTTTGAAGAAGGGCAGCGCGTGCTGGGCAGACTTGGCCACAAAGCGAGAAAGTGAAGCGATCATCCCGTTGAGGGACTGTATGGACTTCTTCAACCTGGGTGTGGGAAATTCAGCGAATGCCCGACATTTGTCATAATTTGCCTCTATCCCCCTCTCGGTGAGGTAGAAGCCGAGGAATTTCCCTGCCCGCACGCCGAAGGTGCATTTTTCTGGGTTAAAACGCATTTTACATTTCCTCGCTTGGTCGAAGACCTTTTGCAAGTGGACTGTGTGATCGGATTCCTCTTGGGACTTCACGATCATATCGTCCATGTAAACTTCGAGCATGTCTCCGATTTCTGATTAGAAGACTTTGTTCATCATGCGCTGGTACGTGGTCCCAGCATTTTTCAGACCGAAGGGCATTACGTTGTTGTAATAGTTCCCCGACGAAGTCATAAACGTGCTATACTTCTTGTCCTTTACGGCCATAGGGATTTGGTTGTATCCCGAATAGGCGTCTATAAAGGACAAGAGCTTGAAATCTGCAGAATTATCTACGAGCTTATCTATGTTGGGCAGAGGATAAGCATCCTTCGGGCAAGCCCAGTTGAGATCAGTATAATCAATGCACATGCACCATTTTCCACTATGTTTCTTGACAAGTACAATATTAGACAGCCGGGTTGTGTACCTGGCCTCCGAGATAAAGTTTTCCTCTAATAGGTCTTGTACAAGTTTTTTGGCAGCCTGTGCCTTCTCATCGGATTGCTTACGCATGCGTTGTGCGACGGCTCGAGCAGCTGGGTCAATGGTCAGTTGATGGCATGCGGTCTCAGGGTCCAGGCCGGGCATGTCCGCGACACTCCATGCAAACAAATCTGCGTTGTCCTCCAGATATGTCTTCAACTACCGTTTTACCTCGTCGGGCAGTCCTGCACCTATCTTTACTCCTCTGCTCGGGTTGGCTCCAAAGGTGATGACCTCGAACTCCCCGTCTGGGACTGGGCACATGAGGGTCGTTGCAGAGGAACTGCCCGTTCCCGTTGATGTGCCTTCACCACAGTCCTCACCCTCTTTAGAAATCCAGCTGTCGAGGTTGATGATGTGCATAGGGAGAGTTGGCTTCTTGTTAGGATGGCTTTCCTCACCGGGTTGGTCTTCCTCCCTTACCCGCTTGGAGGCCTTGGGTGCTGCACCGATCGAGCTTTGTCCTCGGGTAGCTGCTTCGAAGCACCTCCTCGCAGCTTCTATATCCCCGTGCAACGTTGCGACGTGGCCGTTCTTCGTATAGTATTTCATCTTAAGATAAACGGTCGAAGGTACAGCGATCAGCTCTGCTAAAGTTGGTCTGCCAAGGATGCATTGGTACAGGGAAGCACAGTCAGCTACCAGAAACTGAGTCTAGATCGACTTTGAATCCTCCTCCTCCCCGAAAGTGACCGGAAGCTCCAAGTATCCTCAGGGTCTGGCAGTGGTTCCGTTGAATCCCTGCAGGTCGGATCCTACATATGGCGACAGGTTCTTCTGGTCCAGCTTCAAGGCCCTGAATAAACCGTGTACATGATGTCCACAGAGCTGCCCTGGTCGACTAGGATCTCCCGGACATCGATGTTGGCAAGTCTCACTCTGATGAGCAAAGGAATGTGCAAGTCCGGGGAGCCCCCAGACAGTTCCTCCCGGTAGAAAGTGATTGGTTGGGACCGCCCCCGAACTTTCTCGAGCGTGGACAGCTGGTCGTGACTGCAGTCGATGAGCTGGTCGAACTTTCTCTTGACCAACCCCACTGTGAGCTCGCTGTATCCCCCACACGAGATAACTGTGGCCGTTGGGAAGGTCTCCCAGGTGCTGTGTGCGGATATCTAAGAAGGATCCTCAACATGGTCGGGGATGATGAAGTCCTCTGGCCACGTGATAGACATAGCGACCTGAGGAGGAGGACTAGGCGGCGTAGACTCTGCTTCCTTCTTGGTCTCCGAAGTCTCTCGCCGAGAGGATTCACCCTTCTTTGTATATTGCTTTAGGTGACCCTCCTTGATGAGGATTTCAATGGCGTCCTTCAGGTGCACGCAGTCTTCGGTCACGTGGTCGTGGCTGCGATGGAAATGACAATATTTACTCTTGTCTGTGTTGCCCTTAAACGATGTTGGTTTGGGGAACCAGACACCTCCCTGCTTGAACTCTGCGTTGATGCATTCGGAGATAATGCGCTCGTGGGGAGCTGTCAGCAGGGTATATTCTGCGAAACGACCAGCGGGTCCCTTGCCTTCACGAGGACGATCATCTCATCGTCTCTCTCTCTCTATCGTGTTTAGGGGCCTTTGATTCGTCTTTTTTTGTTGCCCGAGAACTCTCTTGATCCCTAGAGTCCCGGGCTTTGTAGGCTGCCTGTTTCTCCTCGTATTGTATATACGATTGAGCTTTACGGAGTAATTCGGCCAGGGTGCGAGGAGGTTCTATGCCCACCGCCTTGTGGAATTCGTTCTTTGGTCTCAACCTTTTTTCGAGGAGTTATTTCTTCATATAGTCCGTCGTGCGGACCTCGACAGCCTCCTTGTTGAAACGTTCGATATACGCGGGTAAGGGCTCATCCTTGCCCTGCATAATGGCTTCTAGCGTGGCCCCCAACTTGGGATGTCGCTGGGAGGCGGTAAAATGGCAGGCAAACTGGTTCTTTAGATCCTTCCAGGATGTGACCGAACCCCGGGGAAGCCGCTTGAACCAGGCCATGGCCCCCTTCCTGAGAGTGATGGGGAACAACCTGCATTTAATAGTCCCACTTACGTTATGATAGTGGATCATGGCTTCGATGTTTTCTATATGTTCGCCTGAGTCGGTGGTCCCGTCGTAAGTGGCCAGGGGAGGTGGCTTCTCTAATCAACGAGGAATGCGCATGTTCATGATCTCCTGAGATAAAGGCCCATGGACGTCGTCGTCACTGCTTGTGCTTGATGACCGACAGGGGGAGTTGTTATGCCCGCGGCTTCTGCTGCACCGGGGAGAATGTCTGTGTGACCTGCGGTGCTCGTGATGGTTCCTCGAAGGTCTGGTTCTCTTCGGAGTGGGAGAGCGTCTGGATCTATGTAGGGGAGATCGGTGTCGTCATCTGGCGACTTCTAAATCAGGTTCCTCCGATCTTGAGCGTCTTCGGGAGGGAGAAAAACTCCTGGACCTGTCTCGCTTACGCTTCTGAGGAGGAGACTGTGGTCGCGGAGAAGGACTTCTAGGCTTCTGCGATGGGTGTTGCTCTTGGAGGGCGTGCTCGAGCATATTGATCTTTTCGCCCTGTTGGATGATCAGAAAGTTGGACCTGTTAAGGGAGGCGATTAGGGCAGCAGTGCTTGGGTCCGCATTTTGAGGGACAAGTATAGGCTCAAAAACGGGACCAGCGGCTTGTGCGCGCAGCTTCACATCATCGGGGGTAGAGGAGGCGGTCTTTCCATCCCGATGATCTGTCTCGGGAAAGGTAGCTCCGGAGACGAGGTGATCAATGTTATCAGTGATAACGGCGACGACAGGTTCTTGGCGAGCATCATCGCTCCAGTTGGAGGCCATGATGATCGAATGAGGTTTGGAGAGAGCTTTGGTCTTTTGGGTGAAAGATGAGGAATCTTGAATCAAAAAAACGGGGAAGCAGTTTTTCCACAGACGGTGCCACTGATCTGAGGTGATCAGACTGGATCGTCGTGGCCTTCGTGTATGACTGATGAGGATGCTTGTAGGAGAGAAAATGGGGGTTGTACCTGCAAGGTACTCCGATGCTAAAGTAAGTAATTGGGCAAGAGGGAGAAAGCAAGTACAAAGGTAAAATTTCAAGTATTGAGTAGTGATCAAACCTGCCCCTCTCAAGTGAGACGATATTTATAGAAGTAACCCCCAGCGCGGGGCCAAGGTCTCCCATGTGGCCGAAATATCTGGTCGACCAATGGGAGACTGCTAGGTGAGGGGGTCAGGCGCGTGACCCTTTGACCTAGTCCAACTATTTTTGTGATATCCGAGGAAACAGTTGATCGCGTGAACTGCCAAGCGAGTGAGGGGGACATCCCCTACGGTCGTATTGTGCCCAACGACTAGTTTCTACCCAACGGCTAGTTTCTGGCCATTGGGCCTGGCCAAGAGCTGGACTGGATTGGTCCTTGCCCTACTGTGGGCCAAGCGCCTGCCCAGTCCAGAACACCTTATTTACTTTATTTTTCATTTATTGCTTTTATTCAAATCTATCTTCTGCATTCAATTTTTTGTTATCCAAACATTTAAATCCAAGTCACACGCACATTTCACTTTAATTTGGCTTTGCACAAATTGTCTTTGAAATTTTTTGAGTTAATCTTTTAAGTGAACTAAACTTGTGATTGTTTACCAAAAACACCGGTAAACAGGTGAAATCTTCCACCATCCCTCTCCTCATCGTCACCCACTACAGCTGCATAAAATAAAATTCAAAAAAAGGTCACATTCCTATATTTTATGTAGTCAAACAAACCACATATAAATGAAGTAAATCAATTAAAAAGCAAGATTAAATATGATTATATACATGAACTATTAAAATCGTGGAGCCAACTGCGAGTGCAAATCAAAGCCTCCACATTTTTCGATGATAAACGAACTCTATACTTGTTAAAAATGATAGAACCAATGCTAAAAGTCGATTAAGATTCAACAATAGTAGAAATTTCTAACAAATCACAAGCCATTAAAGATAAATCGTTAAACTAATATTTATCCTCCTTCCACCATTGAAGAATATTCATGCCATCATAGTTTTGATGAGTAGAATCCAAAGTAGGCTTCTCCAAATAAACATTACGTTGAGATTTTCTATTGAAGTTGCAATGTTCTATTAATGTCTATTATATTATTCAAAGGTAAAAATTAAACTCACACTAAACAACAAATAGACCAACACAGAATAGTAACATACAAACAGAAAGAATATAATTAATTGCTTCACATATTCATCTATTCTGTAATCTAAATAAAAAAATAAATATACTATAATTAAGTTAATTACATTAAATAAGTTGGAAGTCAATTTGTGGGTAGACAAAATAGCAAAAGATGGAGTGCTTAAGCAAGAAGAACAAGACAAAAACGGTGGCTTAGATGATCAAATAGAATAACGATGGAGTGCAGGGATAGGTACAACAGTAGATGAAACAAATGGAAAAAAACTAATTTTAAATGGTTGTGTAAAAAAATTAACGTTCAATTTTTTACCAATATAAAAAAAAAATTAATGGATTGAGCTCTTTAATACACTGTCTAATTGTCTAATTTTCATTCTAAATAAAAAAAATTATCAAAAAAATCGCAAGCAAAACTCGTTCTGTTCCGCTCCCACTCCGTTTTTAAGTAAGTTAGGTTCGGCCAAAATTTTGGGTTAAATTGCTCGACCTGACAATTTTACCACCGCTAAATATACATGTTCTAATTTGCAAGGACATTAGGATCAAATAAGGATTAGTTAAACTGTAAACAAGTTAACGACTTTATTGTTAGAATTAGTTACTGGTAAGTTTGTTTATTAGTAGCACCTACTACTAGTTGTATGCAAGGCTTGTATTCACTTTACTAACCACTAGATGAATAATTAATTCATTTTGCATATGCTTATCTTTTTTAACTCATTGTCATTGACCTTCAAAGTCGGATCAAACAAATATTTACATAGACTACTACTTTATTTGTTCCAAACTTAACATAACTGGATCAAAATTGTGCATCATGATTAGCTTGTCTACATTTTATGATACAATACTTAATTGGTCCTTAATGCTAATTGGATCTCATTATGAGTACAAATCTAGAGGTACATTGGACCAAAAGGATCTTTTTCTCGTTGAAAAGTTCAAATATCTAGGATGTTGTCTCTTTGACCCGACCCCAAAAGATGGATGTTGTCTCTCAAAGGAATTACACTTTATACCTCCTTAACAAGATTGAAATGAGTCATTGCAGACTAGCCAATACCCTACTTGATCACATTCAAAAGCTTGGAGATGACCAAAGAAATGTGTATATTTTTGGTTATCAAAAGAGTCTATAAAGAGTGATAATCAATAAAGTACAAATACGATACGGATATTAAATACAAAGATACGTCAATTATTTAAAATTTTAGGATACGATATATTTAAAATACATATATAAAAAATTAAAATTAAATATTAATTAAATAATTTTTTAATAAAAATCAATTGATTTTGTAAAATTCGATAGTAATTGATAAAAAAAATTATTAGAAAAAGAAAAGCCGGTTAAGATGGAGAGAAAAATAGATAAAGAAAAAGTTTGATTTTTATTATAGAAAAATAAAAAATGAAAGTGATAAAGTATTAAAGTTGAAAAAAGAATTAAGGTCCAGGAAGACTAATTGATATTCTAAAAATATGAATCCTCTTAGAGTAATTTGCATATTGGCACTGTACTGAAAAAATGTCGATAGTGTATTGCAACGCGTCGTTGTTGTATTGGCATGTATTGAAATTTTTTATTTTTCATACACGAAACCTAAATAATTCTTAATTCAAATATGACCGTTGCAGGCTGGTTCTTGGCGTAAAGCCAGTTGTGGAGGTGTGTGACGCCCTTACGGCGACGGTGCATCTTCTTCTTTCGACTGTCTCCCCTCTCCGTTGTTCTATTCCCAGTTTTAGGTGTGGTCTACTTTTGGATTTGGTTTAAATTCCTAGGGACATTTCGAAAAGCCCTCCCTAACCTAAATATGTTATCTTCTTTTCATTCTTTCTTTTTCTATTGAGTTTACGATGGATTCAACTCTATTTCCTAAAACGGCCATAGATGTTGCGTCTGATAAAGGTACTACTATATCTACTGAAAAAACTATAAAATTCTTTGTTGAAGCTCTTGGTAATGTTTGTGACATTCCAATGAGTCAATTACTGGTTCCCTGTGTTAAAGGAGACCGAATATCCATTGCAATTCCAGAAGATGAGTACCTCATTGGGTTAAAGGCATGTAAACACAATTTGCACGGTCGAATTTTGTGGCTTAAGGGCTCTTCCCCGCTTACAGTATTACAGCTCAAAGCCAAACTGAACATATTGTGGATTGGTATAAACAAATGCGGGTGTTACCTCCCTTGGCAAAAGATTCTTTGAATTTTGTTTCTCTAACTAGGAAGATGTTAGAAGAGTTCAATCGAATTCCTCTTGGAACCTAAACCCTGGATCGCTGAAGTTTTTCCCTTGGTCGAAAGATTTCATCCCTAATAATGTCAATCATTCTTCTTCTCAAGTTTGGGTCAGGACTCTTGGGCTTCCTCAAGAATATTGGAGACCAAAAATCATTTTCATTATAGCTAGCAGCCTTTGTACTCTTATTTGTATTGATTCCACCTCCAATCGTTCTCCATTTGAAAGGGCCTTCGGTCATTTTGTTCGTGTTTTGGTGGATGTTGATTTGCTCTCTGAACTTAGAAATAGTATTCTGGTGGAATGCATCGACTTTGCATTTTTTTGTAGGTATTAAATACGAGAAGCTGTCGGACTTTTGTCAGTTCTGTAAGGCTTTTGGTCACCTGGAAACCAACTGTAGAAGGAAGAAAAGCAAATAAGACAAAAATAAATCTGATAATGAGAATAAGTCGAAAAAACCATCGGTTTCTACTCACATTAAAAAAAACCCAGTTAATGAGAATATGGAGAATGAATCAGAAAGAATACAAAACTTACACTTGGGGGAAACAATTCGTGTTCGTAAGGATGTGATACGAGAGGATAACTTGGATTCCATTGTCGAAGTTGCAGCTACTGCTATCGATCCTCTACCCAAGACTGTGATTTATCCAATTGTTGGTTGTGACAATGACAATCCTATTGACAACTTTAGTTCTTCTAGCTCAGAGGCTTCTGAGTTTGTTGATGCGACACAGCTTTCACAATTCAATGATCCCGTTGCGGCTATCCAACAGTCCAATGCTGATTTTTTGAAAATTTTGTGGGCTAACATGGCGGATGCTATTGATTACCAAAAGATGGATGATGAACTTGAAGTGGAGAACAACTTCCAATTAGTGGTTTCTAAGTCACAAAAAAGAAAATAAAACAAACTACAAAGTCTAAGTTTGTTTCAGTTACCAGATCCATTGTTGGTACTCCTAAAACTTCCTTATTGAAGATGGCTAGTTTATACCTGAGTGAATCGCACACTCAAAGATAACACAGAGTCACCACCGAACTTTATTTAGTCCCGAAGGACAGGGAAAATATCGATAAAACCCAAGGGTAAGAGAAACGGGAATGGGGGTCGGTTATGCGAAAGGAAGGTACTAGCACCTAACGCATCCGTCGTACTCGACGGGAACCATTTCGCTTGCTTCTAGGCTTGGATGAGTTATCTATCTAAAGGCTTCTAGCTAAAAGAGAGAGAGGAGGAAAAGAAAGAAAGAAAGTGAGTGAAAGAAAAGAAAGTGCTCGCGGAGGATTGGGGCCCTCGTGCCTACATACCCTCATAGTGCAATGAGGAAATCAGAGCTCCGTAGTTCATGGAACCAGGGAAAAGAAAGGAGTGGAAGAAGGGTGGAAGGGTGCTCGCCAAGATCATCGCGATCTCGTGCCTACGTATCTGACATTCGAACGAATGCATAATCAAAGCTTCCGTAGTTCATGGAACCAAGACGGAAAAGGAAAAGAAAGGAAACGGTGACAGTGTCAAAACCAAGAGCGAAAGAAGGCAAAAGGTAGATCCGCTGGGGACAACAAAGAGGATTGGTGTCATAACCAAGAAAGGAGTGAAAAGGAAAAGATAGTAACTGAGGATAAAGTGCAAGAACGGGGTCGAAACCAAGAAGATAAAAGAGCAAAAGGATAGAAGAGACTCCACTGGGGAGAAAGAGAACAAAGAGATCGTGTAGGGGATCAGAGGGATAACGACCCCATTGGGGAACAAAATAATGAGGGTTTGGTATGTTAACTGACTGGCAGTGGTTAACCGGAGGAAAAAAGAGATTAAGGCTTTGTGGGGAAAAGGTTTTAACAGATAGATTGTGATCAACCAAAAGAACGGGTGTAGGACTAAGCGAAGGTCATAACCCAAAGAACGGGTGTAGGACTAAGCGAAGGTCATAACCCAAAGAACGGGTGTGGGACTAAGCGAAGGTCGTGACCCAAAGGACGGGTGCGGGATCAAGCGAAGGTCGTGACCCAAAGAACGGGTGTGGGACCAAGCGAAGGTTGTGACCCAAAGAACGGGTGTGGGACCAAGCGAAGGTCGTGACCCAAAGAACGGGTGTGGGACCAAGCGAAGGTCGTGACCCAAAGAACGGGTGTGGGACCAAGCGAAGGTCGTGACCCAAAGGACGTTCGGTACACTGACTGAACAAACAGTACCTGACCGAAGAAAAAGTGTATTTGAAAGAAAGGTTACTAACCCAAGGGTGCAAGTATTCGAACCAAGAAAAGGTTGCTAACTGCTGGGGATTCGGTTTTAACAGAAAGACTGTGATTAACCGAGAAGAAACGAGTGATTAACCAAGAGAAGGTGATTAACTTGGAAGGGGCTCAGTGTTAACAGATAGACTGTGGTTAACTGAGAAATGGGTGATTAACCAAGAGAAGGTGATTAACTCGGAAGCAACTCAGTATGTTAACAGATAGACTGTGATTAACTAAGAAGACGTGCAAATTGGTGTTTTAACTGACAGCCAGTGATTAACCAAACAACGGGAGAAGAACCAAGAAAAGGTTGCAAACTCCGCTAGGGTTTCGGTTTTAATAGGAGAACTATGTTTATCCGAAGAAAAGGAATTGAAACTATTCAGGGGAATCAAAAAGCAATGATTGACCCCCAAGAAAAGAATATTGTGGCAAGAGACAGGTGTTAACCTAAAACGATGATCTTTAACCAAAAGACTGGTGATAGATCAAAAGAGAGGTAAAAAGAGCAAGAGTGACCAAGGATCGACTCAACTGGGGAAGGAAATACGCTACCACTTGGGGATATAGGTGACTAAGCCAAGCACAGGGTCATTCGTCCCCTACCTGAAGTAGTCAGAATGAGAGTAGGAACTCTCCATTCTCATTCCTTCTCTAAGACACAAGGTGTAGTGCTGAAATTGAAATAAACTGCGAAACAGCTCCAATTTGTACAGTGCTCCAGAGTGTTGTGAAATGGACAGCGTAACAACTCTAATTTATACAGTGCTCCTGTGTAGTGCGTCGCGCAAAAACTCCAACTCCACGGGGGATCAAGAAAGAGAGGCTCTAAAGAGATCCTAAAGAGAGGGAAAGGAAAGGATCAACTAATCGAAACATGGTTTTGATCAATTAATCAAAGGGAAATAGTTTGCCAACAATTTTCCAAAGAGAATGAAAAATCATTAAAGCAAAAGGTGTGAATTATTGATTATACAAGATTAAATTTGCTCAATCAAGAACAAACTTAATGTAATCAAGAAATGAAGATGCAAAACAGTACCAAATGACAATTAATATGCATTGCAAAACATATTAACAAGTGATCAAAAGGAATACAAGATGTTTATGAACAAACATTGCCAAAATTGTAAATAATCTATAAAGGAAAAAAATAGAGCATCGAAGGTTGACAAGCATGCTTCAAACAGAAGTTAAACAACACTTAAAACATCCACAAATATCAAGCATATCAATCCATGGCCATTCTGTACAGTGGTAACCAGTTACTTGTAACACCCCCTTTCTATACCCCCAAAATAATCAAATAATCATTTAGGCACATATTAAAATTTCGTCAGAGTATAATTATAACATGGCTTAAAAGAGGCATGTCACATCTAACACAATTATACAACATACAACACCTGCTCAATATTGATATGCAACAGTGGGGTAACTTGCAACAAAGGAACTTAGTCCTTACACCCACATCTCAAATGTTTAGAATAAAAGTGGAAAATCTAAACATTGAATAACAACAAACATATATACATATATATATGAATCATCAACTATTCTCCACCAACATCATACATGTTTACATAAACACTCATCAGCAAGATACATATACACATGTATCACAAAAGAATCACAGCCATCCTAGCTACCCGGTGCTACATATCAGAGCCGACCGACCAAAAGAATGAAGACACGCTCCACCAAAAAGACCACCAGCACACCTACTCTGCAATGCCTCATAGAGCATTATAAAACAGCAGAAGGGTGAGAAATATTATCATAATAACAATGTATATAATTATATATATAAACATACAAATACACATATTCCACATTCTCGCCGCAATCCATCACAATTTCCTCCATATACATCACAATGTATATCTACATATCAACCAAGCATATTCATCATGCATACTTTCATAATTCCCAATCATTCTACATAAACATACACAATTATGTTTACTCAGCAACACATCATTATAAAGATGATAAATGCAAATCATAGAGACCGACTCACGACTCTATGCAAATGCAACGCGGGTACCGACTCAATCATCCCAAGTTCACTCAGGAACTTCTGCTGGAACCATCGCTCGTTACCAAAGTAACTCCCCGTCGGGCCTACGATGTTCACCCATTGCTCACACCCCACATGGGCACACAATGTTTATGGATCGCTCACACCCCACCTGGGCACACGACCCGATCGCTCACACCCCACATGCGGGCACACGATCTGATTGCTCACACCTCACCTAGGCACACAATCGTTCGTAACCATCGCTCACACCTCACATAGGCACACGATGTTACCACGGATTCTCATTAGAATCGCTCAACACAAGAATGTATTTCATGATGCCTCACATGCAAAATGACACAAAACATTCTTGAAATGCATACATATTCACAATATATTCATGCATTCCTCTTATACAATCACATACAATCTATATACATTCACATCAATGCACTATTGTATGATTCACGTTCAAATACACCATCAAAACGGTAAAAGTCGCTAAATAGCACTATTCCTGACTTTCCGACATAATAAAATCGGCCAACAGTTTCCACACCATCATAATCATAAAGTACAGCTCAATAGCTTTCCAACGATATAAAGAACGCCTAAATCGGAGTTACGGTTCAAAAATTATGAATTTTGTAAAAAAAAAAAGAAATTATTTTTCAAAAACAGAACAATCGCCCGGCGAAGCATGCTCACCGCTCGGCGAAACGTGCTTCGCCTCTGCTTCGCCCGGCGAAGCACAGGCGACACCAAATCCCCAAAATAATTCAAAGAGGCAGAAGCTTGGCACCTCTGCGCCTCTCGAACCGCCCGGCGAAAAGGACGCATCGCCCGGCGCTCAAGACCTTTCGCCCGGCGCTCAGCACCAGAAGCAGAAAAATTCTGCTGCGTGAACACTGTTCCACACCTCCAATTTTCCCATTTTCTTCCCCCAATCATTTCCAACAGCAAAACAATTACTAGCAGTGGTTCATACACACATATAGATCATACAACACAATTTATATCAATTTCTATCCGCGAAAACATTGATTTCTACCATTTTCTATACAAATGGGTTTAGTTCCAAAACTCATGAAAATCAACAAAATCAACAATACAATCATACATAATCATACACATTACTAAGATAACAACATTTCACACCCTTACCCAGATTCCAAACTTGCTCTGTGATTGATCTTGATGAATTTCTAAGTTTTCCTCTTCTTTTCTCTTCCTCCTCTTTCTTTCTCTTCCTTTTTCTCTAAATCCCTTTTCTATCTCCTTTCTATCTTTTTCTTTCTATTTCTTTTCTATATCTTTCTTTTTCCACTCACAATCAATTTAATTCATTTTCTCATAAAATTCAACACTTAAACACTTTTATAACAATTTTACTAAATTTCTAATTTATCATTAATTGAGAAATGTCTAAAATACCCTCCACTATAATTTCCCCGAAAACTCTCAAAACGATAAAATAACATTTAACATACCAAATCCACAATTAAAATAATTTATCACCCAATTAAAATAAAAGACTCAACAAAATGGGAATAATTGGAATCGGGGCGTTACAACTCTCCCCCACTTTAGAAATTTTCGTCCTCGGAAATATTACCTGATTCAAACAACTCCGGATACGACTCTCGCATCCTACTCTCTAATTCCCAAGTCATATCGCCTTCTGCAGCGCCTCCCCACGCTACCTTTACAAGCGCAATATCCTTGCCTCTGAGCTTCTTAACTTCACGATTCAGAATCCTAATCGGCAAAGCTTCCACCGTAAGATTATCTCTCACTTCAACCTCGTCCATAGGAATAACATGTGATGGATCCGAAACATACTTCCGAAGTTGCGAAACATGGAATACATCATGCAAATTGGAAAGGTTCGGAGGCAACGCCACACGGTAAGTCACAACACCAACTCGTGCAGAAATCTGATACGGACCAATAAAACGAGAAGTCAACTTCTTCGACTTCAAAGCACGACCCACACCCGTAATTGGCGTAACTCTCAAAAATACATGGTCGCCTTCTTGAAACTCAAGATCTTTCCTCCTCTTGTCATGATAACTCTTTTGTCTACTCTGAGAAGCTTTCATCTTCTCACAGATAAACTTCACTTTCTCCGTCGTTTGTCGTACCATTTCCGGTCCAACTATCGTCCTCTCACCTGTTTCATGCCAACACAAAGGTGTTCGACATCTCCGACCATATAAAGCCTCGAATGGTGCCATACCTATACTTGAATGAAAACTGTTATTGTAGGTGAACTCAATCAACGCCAAATAACTATCCCAAGCACCACCTTGCTCGAGCACACAAGCACGCAATAAATCCTCCAACGTTTGAATGGTCCTCTCGGTTTGACCATCCGTTTGCGGATGATAAGCCGAACTCAATCTTAGCTTAGAACCCAAAGCCTTTTGTAAACTTTCCCAAAACCTCGATGTGAATCTAGGATCTCTATCCGATACAATACTCTTAGGAACCCCATGCAACTTCACAACCACCAGAACATAAATCTCGGCTAACCTCTCCAAAGGATAACTAATATCAATTGGAATGAAGTGAGCAGATTTAGTAAGCCTATCAACAATTACCCAAATAGCATTATGACCTCTTTGCGTATTCGGCAATCCCGTAACAAAATCCATCGATATACTATCCCATTTCCACTCCGGAATGTCCAACGGTTGCATCAATCCACTAGGCTTTTGATGTTCTACCTTCGACTTTTGACAAGTTAAGCACGCATATACAAATTGAGCCACATCTCTCTTTAACCCAGACCACCAAAAGATTTTCTTCAAATCTTGATACATTTTATTCGCTCCCGGATGAATACTTAAGTTACTTCGGTGCCCTTCTTCCAATATCATCTTTTTCAACTCTACATCATCGGGAATACAAACACGACCACGGAATCTTAAAACTCCAAAATTATCAACCTTGAAATCTTCATTCTCATTCAACATCAAATCAACGAATTTCAAGTCCAACTTTTGCTTTTCACCTACCGTTGCAAGAAAATCATTCGTAACATGTAGCATACCAAGTTTCACACTTCTCGGCGTCATTTCACAAATTAAACTCAAGTCTCTAAAATTCTCCAAAAGTTCCCATTCTCTCGCCATCAATGCGGACATATGTAACGACTTCCGACTCAAAGCATCGGCCACCACGTTTGCCTTACCCGGATGGTAATTCAAACCAAAATCATAATCCTTCAAAAGCTCCAACCACCTTCTTTGTCTCATGTTCAACTCTTTTTGATCAAATAAATATTTCAAACTCTTGTGATCACTAAAAACTTCAAATCTTGCACCATAAAGATAGTGTCTCCAAATTTTCAAAACAAACACCACGGCCGCCAACTCCAAGTCATGCGTAGGATAATTCTTTTCATGTACTCTCAATTGTCTTGAAGCATACGCCACAACTTTTCCATCTTGCATCAAAACACCGCCTAAACCAACCAATGAAGCATCACAATACACAACAAATGGTTCTGTAGGATTTGGCAAAATCAAGATCGGAGCCGTTGTCAACCTTCTTTTTAACTCATTGAAACTCTCTTCACAATGAATATCCCAAACGAAAGTCTTTTCCTTACAAGTTAATTGCGTTAACGGAAGTGCCAACTTTGAAAATCCCTCAATAAACCTCCGATAATAACTCGCCAAGCCCAAGAAGTTTCGAATCTCCGTAACCGATCTAGGAGCCTCCCATTGCATCACTGCATCAATCTTGGATGGATCAACACTAATACCACTACCAGAAATAACATGTCCAAGAAAACTTACTTCCGATAACCAAAACTCACATTTCGATAACTTAGCATACAATCGTTTCTCTTTCAAAATTTGTAACACAATTCTCAAATGCTCTTCATGCTCCTCCTGAGACTTAGAGTAAATCAAAATATCATCGATGAACACAACCACAAAACGATCCAACTGTTCATGAAAAATACGATTCATGTATTCCATAAACACACCCGGCGCGTTAGAAACCCCGAATGGCATCACGGAATATTCGTAATGGCCATACCGTGTCCTAAAGGCCGTCTTTTGAATATCCTCCTCTTTCACACAAATCTGGTGATATCCCGATCTCAAATCAATCTTGCTAAAAACACGCGCACCAACCAATTGGTCCATCAAATCATCGATCCTTGGAAGCGGATACTTGTTCTTAATTGTCACCTTGTTCAATTGTCGATAATCAATGCACAACCGCATACTTCCATCCTTTTTCTTTACCAACAATACCGAAGCACCCCACGGAGAAACACTTGGTCTTACAAATCTCTTGTCCAACAAGTCATTCAATTGCCTCTTTAATTCTACCAACTCCGATGCCGACATACGATACGGTGCCATCGAAATCGGTCTCGTACCCGGAACTAGATCAATAGAAAACTCAACTTCTCTCTCCGGCGGTACATCCTTAATATCCTCAGGAAACACCTCTGGAAAATCACAAACAACAGGAAACACATCAAGTGACACTTGACCATCCACAGACAATGATGCAAACAACCCGAACAATTGAGCTTCGTCCGCTAAAAGTTTCTTCAATTCTTTAGCGGATAGGACACTCTCATCTTCATCATCTTCCAAAGAAGGAAACCTTACTAACTTGTGATAGCAATCTATATGAACTCGATTAAATCGCAACCAGTTCATACCCAAGATTACGTCTAAACCTTCCAACGGCAAACACACTAAATCTATCTCGAAGTCTTTACCATAAATGGTCAAAGGACAACTCACACAAACCAAAGAAGTAGTTACTGACCCCATCGCTGGAGTATCAATAAACATCTTACCATCCATCACAGACAACACAAGATTCAAACGCTTCGCGCACTCAGACGAAACAAACGAATGAGTCGCTCCCGTATCAATAATAGCAACTAAAGGCGTACTATTAATAAAGCATGTACCTTTAATCAAACGGTCTGCACTAGTAGTTTGAGTCCCTGCCAATGCAAACACCTTTCCGCCCGCTTGAGCTTGTTTCGGTTTAGTACACTTAGTACTAATGTGACCAACTTCTCCACAATTATAGCACTTCACCATATTCCTTCTACAATCTGTAGCAGCATGCCCAGTACCTCCACAATTAGAACATTTCACCACTGGCTTCCCACACTCAAATGATTTATGACCTATTTCCCCACACTTATAACACTTAATGGGACCCGAACCTCCTCCTCCAGATCTCTTCTCAAAATTTCCCCTATGCTTGCCCTTATCAACAGGAGTCACATAAGGTCCACTTCTAACTTGTTGTTTTCCCCTCCTCTCATTCAAACTTTTGTAATGTGTAGAACGAGCCCTGCTATCTTCCTCGAAGATTCTACAACATTCCGTCAAATCCGAAAACCTTCTTATCCTTTGATATCCCACAGCCTGTTTAATCTCAGGACGCAAACCATTCTCATATTTAATACACTTTGAGAACTCAGCAGTGATTGCAGCATAGTGAGGATGGAATTGAACCAACTCCACGAACTTAGCAGTATAGTCCACCACGGACATACTACCTTGTTTCAATTCAAGGAACTCTATCTCCTTCTTCCCTTTCACACTTTCAGGGTAATACTTCCTTAAAAACTCAGTACGAAATAAATCCCAAGTTACCTCTTCATCATCCACCTCAAGAATTTGACGCATACCGACCCACCAATCGTCGGCTTCCTCCTTCAGCATGTGAGACCCAAGCCTCACTTTATTCTCTTCCTCATAGTCCATGACTCTGAAGATCCTTTCAATCTCTTTCAACCAAAGTTGAGCACCATCGGGATCAAATCTTTCTTTGAAAACCGGTGGTTGATTCTTCCTGAACTCGTCGTTAGCATTCACATTCGGCGCACCTTGCACCGCCCTAGCCATTGCTTCCAAAGCAGCAGCCATCGCATTGTCGTTTCTACCAGCCATATTCTAATCATTCCCCAAAAATAACAACAAGGTTAAACAACAATTCAAACAATAAGACAACAAGTCAGACACAACTGACTCAACTCTGACTCTGATACCACTTAATGTAACACCCCCTTTCTATACCCCCAAAATAATCAAATAATCATTTAGGCACATATTAAAATTTCGTCAGAGTATAATTATAACATGGCATAAAAGAGGCATGTCACATCTAACACAATTATACAACATACAACACCTGCTCAATATTGATATGCAACAGTGGGGTAACTTGCAACAGAGGAACTTAGTCCTTACACCCACATCTCAAATGTTTAGAATAAAAGCGGAAAATCTAAACATTGAATAACAACAAACATATATACATATATACATGAATCATCAACTATTCTCCACCAACATCATACATGTTTACATAAACACTCATCAGCAAGATACATATACACATGTATCACAAAAGAATCACAGCCATCCTAGCTACCCGGTGCTACATATCAGAGCCGACCGACCAAAAGAATGAAGACACACTCCACCAAAAAGACCACCAGCACACCTACTCTGCAATGCCTCATAGAGCATTATAAAACAGCAGAAGGGTGAGAAATATTATCATAATAACAATGTATATAATTATATATATAAACATAAAAATACACATATTCCACATTCTCGCCGCAATCCATCACAATTTCCTCCATATACATCACAATGTATATCTACATATCAACCAAGCATATTCATCATACATACTTTCACAATTCCCAATCATTCTACATAAACATACACAATTATGTTTACTCAGCAACACATCATTATAAAGATGCTAAATGCAAATCATAGAGACCGACTCACGACTCTATGCAAATGCAACGCGGTACCGACTAAATCATCCCAAGTTCACTCAGGAACTTCTGCTGGAACCATCGCTCGTTACCAAAGTAACTCCCTGTCGGGCCTACGATGTTCACCCATTGCTCACACCCCACATGGGCACACAATGTTTATGGATCGCTCACACCCCACCTGGGCACACGACCCGATCGCTCACACCCCACATGCGGGCACACGATCTGATTGCTCACACCTCACCTAGGCATACAATCGTTCGTAACCATCGCTCACACCTCACATAGGCACACGATGTTACCACGGATTCTCATTAGAATCGCTCAACACAAGAATGTATTTCATGATGCCTCACATGCAAAATGACACAAAACATTCTTGAAATGCATACATATTCACAATATATTCATGCATTCCTCTCATACAATCACATACAATCTATATACATTCACATCAATGCACTATTGTATGATTCACGTTCAAATACACCATCAAAACGGTAAAAGTCGCTAAATAGCACTATTCCCGACTTTCCGACATAATAAAATCGGCCAACAGTTTCCACACCATCATAATCATAAAGTACAGCTCAATAGCTTTCCAACGATATAAAGAACGCCTAAATCGGAGTTACGGTTCAAAAATTATGAATTTTGTAAAAAAAAAAGAAATTATTTTTCAAAAACAGAACAACCGCCCTGCGAAACGTGCTTCGCCTCTGCTTCGCCCGGCGAAGCACAGACGACACCAAATCCCCAAAATAATTCAAAGAGGCAGAAGCTTGGCACCTCTGCGCCTCTCGAACCGCCCGGCGAAAAGGACGCATCGCCCGGCGCTCAGCACCAGAAGCAGAAAAATTCTGTTGCGTGAACACTGTTCCACACCTCCAATTTTCCCATTTTGTTCCCCCAATCATTTCCAACAGCAAAACAATTACTAGCAGTGGTTCATACACACATATAGATCATACAACACAATTTATATCGATTTCTATCCGCGAAAACATCGATTTCTACCATTTTCTATACAAATGGGTTTAGTTCCAAAACTCATGAAAATCAACAAAATCAACAATACAATCATACATAATCATACACATTACTAAGATAACAACATTTCACACCCTTACCCGGATTCCAAACTTGCTCTGTGATTGATCTTGATGAATTTCTAAGTTTTCCTCTTCTTTTCTCTTCCTCCTCTTTCTTTCTCTTCCTTTTTCTCTAAATCCCTTTTCTATCTCCTTTCTATCTTTTTCTTTCTATTTCTTTTCTATATCTTTCTTTTTCCACTCACAATCAATTTAATTCATTTTCTCATAAAATTCAACACTTAAACACTTTTCTAACAATTTTACTAAATTTCTAATTTATCATTAATTGAGAAATGTCTAAAATACCCTCCACTATAATTTCCCCGAAAACTCTCAAAACGATAAAATAACATTTAACATACCAAATCCATAATTAAAATAATTTATCACCCAATTAAAATAAAAGACTCAACAAAATGGGAATAATTGGAATCGGGGCGTTACATTACTCACCACAGGGTAACCGGTTACTTGCTTGAAAACTGCGCTTTTTGGTGAAAAATACACTGAGTAACCGGTTACCCACCACATGGTAACCGGTTACCACTGTGACAATGGCAAAAATAACAGCAAAACAGCTTTTTAAAAGTGATTTTCAACACTTAATTACTTATGCCAACCACCACATGCTAGGGTATGAACTTGTGCACGAAAATCACATCATGTAAGAGCAATTAAACACAAATTGAAAGCATTAATCATGGAGATCAAAGATCAAGCAATTGCATGGCAAATCAAACCGAAAACGATCGAAATTACATCGTAAACGCGCGGAAACGATCGAAACAGTGAGTAAAGTAAGATCTACCAACCTACAAGCCGGAGAACTGGCTTGGTAATTGTTGTGAATGAAATGTAGAGAGAAGAAGCCAAGAAAACCAGAGAATTCTGCTCTTGCACTTCAAAGTAACGAAACCGAGCAAAAAAAGCGAAAATGCACCGAGATCAAATTTGCACCAAATTGAAGTATGAGAAATCTTGAATTAATGTAGAATTAGACGTGATTCCATAAATCCAACCAAGAAATGCCAAATGATGGAGGCTAAGCTCAATAAATAATCACTTTCAATGTGAAAAGTGATTATTCTTCAAGAATTAAGAGCTATGGTGAGGTTTGGAATAGAAGATGAAGATGTAGAAATTGCAGAAAATTCAAAGAAGATGTGAGAGATTGGAGAGTGAAATATGTGAAATGGTTGAGATTTTGTGTGTGTATTGAAAAATGAGTGAAGACTTGTTTATATATATTTTTGGTTTGGAGTGTGAGAGGTTTGGAATTAGGCTAGGAGCAAGCTTTGGGTGGTTTGGAGCTAGGATAAGAGTTGGTTACACTTGACTCACCGAGTCAAGGTGGTTAACTCGGTTAGTTATGATCAACTCGGTAACAATCCCAATGTGAGCTCTAACATCCAAAGGTTGATGTGCTTGGAAATTAAGGAACATGGTGCACTTAAATTGTAGTGAAGCATTGGAATAAATGCAAGTGGAGTGTCTTGAAATGTCTAGAGATGTCTAGAATGTTCCACACACTGCTAGAATCAAGTAGAACCAAAGACCAAAGAATGTACACAGCTGCTGTCCCAAAAAATGTAGCAGGAACTGTAATTTTGTGCAGAGTAACCGGTTACTCACCACAGGGTAACCGGTTACTTCAGCCAATTTTGCCCAAATTTACTTGGGAAATGATGCTGAAGTGCCGGTTTCGATTTTCCACCTCTTGTTTTGATGAGTAAACGTGGAAACCTTTATTTTGAACTTGTTTTGATGATGAGATAATCTTGAGAGGATGCAATTAATCGGGCTTGGAAAACCTGAAGATCCTGCAACAAGAAACACATAGAGAAAAGTGTGAATGCGTATGCCGACGATGCGAATGCACATGCTTATGCAAAAGGCAAAGAGGAGGTCAAATTTTGGGTTACGACATTTATGAAGTGCCTTTTTTGGAACATAAGGGGGCTTGCCAACTCCCCTTCCAAATTGGCTCTAAAGAATATCATAAAAGCTCATAAACCCGATCTCTGTCTGATTACGGAATCGTGGATGAATCATCAGAATTTTCCTGTTACTTTTTTGGATATGCTTGATCTCAAACTCTTTGCTATGAATGATAGAAATCAGTTGTACCCCAACCTCTGGTGCATCTGTAATAAGTCCTTAGACCTGCATATTATTTCGGTTTTGGACCAGTATGTTGCGTTCACCATCATTGTTGATAACCACACGATTGGTTTTGTCGCTATCTATGCCTCCACTTGCAATATGACTAGAATGAGACTTTAGGCTGATATTAGCTCTCTTCCATCCAACATCCCTTGGTGTTACATCGGGGATTTCAACTCCATCCTCGGTGCCCATGAGCATAGAGGTGTTAACAATCCAAACACTTCTCACATGCGAGATTTTAAGGATTGGACTCATCAAAATCTACTTATAGATATTCCTTCCAAGGGAGTTGATTTCACTTGGTGTAACGGTCGCAATGGTCATGCCTCTGTGGAACGTCGGCTGGATAGGGTTTTTTACAACCATAAGTGGATCGTTGACAACCACTCTTTAACTGTTACTACTCTTCCCAAGTTGAGATCCGATCACCACCCAATTATTCTTGATTCTTCTTTCTCCACTGCTCGGGTTGCCTCTCATTTCAGGTTTCTCTGTATGTGGACGCTTCATGATAATTTCCAGGATTTTATTGCCAAAATTTGGTCCACTCGTATCATTGGCTGCCCTATGTTTATCTTATCCAAGAAGCTTAAATCCTTTAAGCTCAGCTCAAAGTTTGAAACAAAGTTGTGTTTGGTGACATCCACTCCCTTGTTTAAAAACCAGAACGATAATCTAAAAGAAAATCCAGAATCGTATCAACTTGGAAGGGCCTTCTGATAAGCTCAGAGTGATTGAGAAGAAGGCGCGGCTGGAGTTAGAGAAAGTTTTCATTCAAGAGGAAGCTTTTTGGTCTGAAAAAACTAATCTTTCGTGGCATACTTGCGGCGACAGAAATACTTCCTTCTTCCACCGTATGGCTAAAATTAAAAGATCCAGTAACATTATCACTTACCTCAACGATGGTGACAATTTCGATACTAATCCGGATGAGATGGCTTCCATTGCGGTCAACTATTTCTCTAGCTTATTCAACACTGACAGCAACAATATGGATAATAATTTGGTTGAGCAGGTCATCCCTCAGATTATTGATAACAACACAAATCTCTTGCTGACTATGGTTCCTTCCGAAGATGAGATTCGTAATGTCGTCTTTGGCCTCAACAATAACAGTTCCCCTGGTCCCGACGGGTTTGGTGGTGTTTTCTTTCACACATATTGGCATATTATTGAAACTGATGTCTGCAATGTTGTTCTAGAATCTTTTACTAAAGATTGGATTATGCCCAACTACAATGCTAACACCATCATCCTGATTCCCATGTCCAAAGATGTGTATTCGATGAACATGTATAGACCCATTGCTCTAGAGAACTTCAAATTCAAAATTATCTCGAAAATTTTAGTTGATAGGTTGGCTACCATTCTACCGAATGTTATATTTAAGAAGCAGCGTGGTTTCATTCACATGCAAAACATAATGGATTGCACTTGTTTAGCATCTGAAGTGATCAACAATCATGGTAATTTGGCTTTAAAGGTTGATATTACTAAAGCTTTCGATACGATAAATTGGGAGTTTCTTCTTTAAGTCCTTAAAATTTTCGGTTTTTCTCAGAAGTTCTGTAAGTGAATTAAGATCATCCTTTCCTCAGCCCACCTTTCCATTAATCTTAATGGTGTGCATCACGGCTATTTCAACTGCAAAAGGGGAGTTCGCCAAGGAGATCCCCTCTCTCTCATCTTGTTTTGTAGCGGAAGATGTTCTTAGCAGGAGCATCACTAAGGTGCTTCTGACGGCGGTCTTAGTCTCATCAAAGCTTCTAAGAATAATTTTGTTTCGTCTCACATCTTCTATACTGACGACATCATGATCTTTTTCTCGGGTAAAATGTCGAACATCCACGCTCTCAAGCACATTTTTGCTAAATACTCTGCTGCTTCTGGTCAGATTGTTAACTTAGCGAAATCTCATGTTTTCTTTTGGTCCATTTCCAGCAAGAAGGTTAATCGTATCCTTTTTTCCACTGGTTTTAATAATGGTGTCATCCCCTTTAATTATTTAGGAGTTCCTATTTTCAAAGTTCGTGTCAAAACGTTCCATCTCCTTCCCTTAACGGACAAAATTCTTGCTAAGTTGTCATCTTGGAAAGGCTCCCTTCTCTCCGTGGCGGGAGTTAAATTTGTTGTCCAAAGAATGATTATGTACTCCATCAACATATATTCTGGGGCGGTCTCTCTTCTTAAAAAAATTAAAAAGGCTTGCAGAAACTTTATTTGGTGTGGTGACATTCATAAAAAGAAAGCAATTCTGGTGGCTTGGGAAAAACCTGCCAGCCTTATGGTTCGGGTGGCTTTGGGTTGAGATCTTTAATTCGGTTAAATGATGCTACTAATCTCAAGCTGGGTTGGGATATGCTACTAATTCGGTTAAATGATGCTCTACTCTCTGGACAGGTATGAAATCGTTGTTTCCCATTATCCATCTTAACTTAAGCTGGTCGCTGGGTTCTGGTAGGTTGATTAAGTTCTGGACCGACTCCTAGTCCGGTCCTCCGCTTCTTCGCTATACTTCTCAGGATTTTCTTCACATAAAAGACATAAATGTCAATGTTGTGATTGGTGACTTCATCTTTAATGGGCATTGGTCGTTCCCTTTATCTTGGTATGATTGGTTCCCCTTCTTAGCTTCTCTCCCTCCTGTTCTGAATTGTAACGGTAGTATGAATCTTAGGACATATCAGTACAATATCGATGAAATATCAAAACATATCAACATATCAGTACAATACTAAAAGTATCCCTCATAACTCTTAATTTCGTAAAAATCAATTATAATCCATTATAAAAAAATAGGAGTTTAATTTCTAAATACTTTAAATTTAGTATATGGACTTGAATTTTAATTGGCTCTTAATTAAAATTCCTTCAACACCTTTGTGATTTGCAAACAATCTAATGAGGTAGAACTTCTGATTTGCACACAATCTAATGAGTTAGAACTATGATTATTGATGGGAATTTTTTAATGGTTATTTATACTCCACATAAAAATATTAAAATGTTTCTCAGATTCGAAAGATACATCTTCGAACCCATCTAATATACACATTTAATTCGTTTTTGAGTCACATTTTAATTTTATGAATAAATTTATTCTTGAAATGCATTTTCAGAATGGAACCCGATAAACTAAAGAAAAAACAAAATTTTATGTCTAAGCCTCCTCAATTTTGCCACAACAGTCACAAAACCATAGCCTCTTTGATCTAATTTATTGACATCCTAAATAAAAATAGACATGGATTAGCTAGAATTCGACACTTGTATGTCTTTTATTTGACATCCTGCAAAAACTTATGTCTAAGCCTCATCGGTTTCGATGCAAAAGCCGACAATACATGTTTGTACAACATTATGATGACTCTTCCTTTGAGTGGTAAGTAGCATTTCAATTTAATGGACAATAAAATTCATTTTAGTTGAATGCTAAGGTGTTACAAGTTATATCATGCTTTCATACTATATTGAGTTTTTAACTAGATCAAAATTAATGAGCAATAAGGAGTCTAGATTCTATTATAGTGTTTTTGCCCAATTTAGTATCAGTGTGTAACAGTAACATGGAGAAATATATGTATGTTGATAGGCATCCATTTTTCTTGTGAAACTCAAATTTTGTTGGACCCTTTTCATTTTTCTTGCTGTTTTTTTTTCAACGGATTTTGGAAATGCATTTTCAAAATAAATTTATTCATACCATTAGGGTGTGACTCAAAAACAAATAAAATGTGTGTATTTGATGCATCTGAAGATGCATCTCTAAAATCTAAAAATATTTTAGTATTTTTGTATAATATGTAAATAATATATAAGGTGCATTTAGAAATTCTCTTGTTGATTTGGCCATTGATGTTAGTTTTGCAATTTTGGTTACAATTAGGATTCAATATCTTACTCCATTTACACTATATTTCAACGATCAAGAATCAACGATGGTGTTAGTTCTTGTATTGGCTGGAATTTTGGTAAAACAAAGTTGAACAATGTTGATGTCATATGTCTGATGTCTTAACATTGGTTACTAACATTAATTGGTGCAGGGTTGAAGTTTTATATGTTGATGTTATACTTGATGTCTTGACATCAGTTATCAGAACATCAGGTTGTGATGTTTTAGGGCTGCGTGTGAGAGTTTGTTTTGAGGAGATCTGTTAGAGAGATTGGATGCGAATTTCTTGGAGAAGATATTTATATTTTCAATCAGATATGGAGCAGATCATGTAACTAACATTAGGGCTGATTTGAAAATATTTAAAAAGATTAGAAGATCAAATCTGTTTTAAATTCTGTTTAATAACAAATCAAATCAGATATTTTGGAGGTGGTCCAAGCCCAAGTCAGAATTATATTTAAAAGCAGCCTCAACCCTTGTTGGAAGATAACGAAGACAGAGAGCATAGACTGAGAGTCAATTTGAGTTTCCGTATGTGTTTTTGTAAACCACTCATGTTTGAATTGGGGTTACTATTTTGAGTTGTAAGTGTATTCACTCTAGAGCTTTTAAGCAAGAGTGTGTTGTTCTTGATCAAAGCTGTTAAGCAGAATCAAGGTGGGTTTTAAAGTGTAATCTTTGAATTGTATCACTGAAGTGATTTAGGGAGTGAGTGGTTTCTCATATCTAAGTGGTCTCTTAGGTAGAAGTGTCATTAGGTAGTGATTAAGATTAGTAGATGTCAACTGGGATTGTTGAGTCTGTAATTTAATACTACTAATAGTGAATTTTCTCCCTGGCTTGGTAGCCCCCAGACATAGGTAGTTAGACCGAACTGGGTGAACAATTCATTGTGTGATTTACTGTTGTTATTACCTTGTTCATATAGCAGATTGTGTTGTTGTGACATCGCACTTAACATCACACATCTGATACCAGAATTTCAATTGGTATCAGAGCAGGCATCTTGCTCTGCATCTGGGTGAGATCTAGGGCTGATACTTTCTGGTGCAATGGACAAGGAGTGTGGTGGATTTGTGAATAGACCCCCTATTCTAGATGGCTCAAATTATGACTATTTGTCGTACCTCGAAAAATACGATCCTCGCGATGGACGCGTAAAAAACTGTTCGAAACAGAGTCGCCACCGAACTTTATTCATTCCAAGGAAGGAATAGGAAAATAACGAGAAAACCTTTGAAAGGATATAAGAACATGGTCGTCGCAACCAAATTCGGGTTCGGGAGTCGGTTACGCAAGAGGGAAGGTATTAGCACCCTCTACGTCCGTTGTACTCAACGGAAACCTCTTGATTCGATTCGTGAGAAAGTTAGCTAGGCTTGTTTGTTTATCTTCTAAGGATTAGGATTAATTTTTAAAGGGGAAATGGGGTGGTTTTTTATTAGTGTGCTCGGCAAGGATTAAAACCCTTGTGCCTACGTATTCCCTCGTGCAATGGGAAAGTCAGAGCATTCGTAGTTCGTGGGACTACGGTTGGTTGGTGTTTTTTAAACGAACGAGTGTTTAATTCGCATTCTAACCGCTAAACGTTGGCTTGTCAGCTCGTCAAGGGAGGCTGAAGCACTAGTTCATATGCGCGGAAGAATGGACTAAACAATGTTCTTTTTGTGAAAAGTTGTTTGATTTGGATTAAGTGTATTAAGATTTGATTGAAAAAAAAAGGGTTTGATTTGGACGTGTTTTAGGCGAACGAGAGTTTAGGTTGCATTCTAACTGCTAAACATTGGCTTGTCTGCTCGCTAGGGGAGGCTGAAGCACTTGTTCATATGCGCGAAAGAATGACTTAAACAATGTTCTTTGAGTTATGGATTAAGTGTATTAGGGTTTCGGTTGCGCGTGGGCGAGGAAAGGAGAGTTTTTAGTCGTGTTGGATATTTTTAGAGGTGACAATTGTCCACACACGAGTAAGAGAACTCGCACCCAAACAATTGAGGAGAAAGACCAAAGACTTGATCCCCCTCACTTCACCTTTGGTAAAAATGTTTAAGTAAGGATTAAGTGTTTTGATAATTTGATTTGAAAAGGTTTGAATGTTTGTCGAGTTCGCATGTTTTAGAGTCGTCAATTGTTCACACACGAGTAAGAAAACTCGCACCCAAACAATTGAGAAGTTAAGGTTTAAGTTTTTAGAGGCGTCAATTGTTCACACACGAGTAAGTGAACTCGCACCTAAACAATCGACAAGTTAAAGTTTAATTTTTTAGAGGTGACAATTGTTCACACACGAGTAAGTGAACTCGCACCCAAACAATTGACAGTTTAAAGTTTAATTTTTTAGAGGTGACAATTGTTCACACACGAGTAAGTGAACTCGCACCCAAACAATTGAGGAGATGGATCAAAGACTCAACCCACCTCACTTCACCTTTTATAAAAGTAATGTTTGAATATAAATTACGTGTTTTAAGCAGCAAGTGATTTTAAAAAGGTTTGAATAGTGTATGAACAAAGAAACAGAAAGAGGGTTAGATGAACGAGTATGAATATGGTATGAACAATATGAATAATATGAACAATAATATAATCAAGATAATATGAACAAGATATAATATTGACATAAAAGTAAATCAAGATAATATTGACGAAAATGTAAAATTAGTGGTTAACCGAGTGAATCGGGTCCAATGTAGCGCTAAGCCATCGTAGCACGATCTATGACGAAGATCACACTATAGGAGGATGCGCATTTGATTTATGTGTTAAAACACGATGGAGAAATGATATTGAGGATCTTCTCCAATGAAATCGTGCCACACGAAAAGAAAGGATGAAGATCTCGTCTTAATCACAAACTTTCATCGATTAATCGAAGGTAACCTATCACGATTCCAAAGTATAGAAAGAGATCTCGATGATCACTTACTACAGATTTGAAATAATGAAGGTTAATCGCTTCATTAATCAACATTCGTGAATAGAAAGACTTCATCGATCGAAAATAAGAAAATGAAATGAAAATAGAAAATAAATAGAAGTGGTCTCGTCTTTAATCACGATTTAATCGAGAAATCGATAAGCTATGATTTTTTGACTTTCATTGACCCACAATGGATAAAGATAGTGAAAAGATAGTAGAAATCAAATAAAATCGGAAAGAGGTAAGAAAAAGAATAAAGGTCTCACCTTTATCAAGATTTTAAATCGAAAATCGATAAATCATTGATATTTGGTTTTCATTGACCCAAAAATGAATAAAAATAAAAGTGAAAATAAAATCGGTCTCGTCCTAATCAAGATCTTTAATCTTAGATCGATAAGCTATGATTTTTTGACTTTCATTGACCGATAAAAAAAAAAGGTGACCTCATATAAATCAAGATTTTGAATCGATTTCAATAAATCAACTTAATCAAGATTTTTTCATATCATTGGCCAAAATAAAATGGATAATCAAATAGAAATTGGAATCAAAAGAGATATTGAGATGAATTAGCTAAATCCCTATTATTCTTAAAATCTTTTTAGAACCAGATAAGAAATAAAACAAATTATTTAAAACAAATTAAAATATAAAAAAAAGAGTAGAGGGGTGTGTAGTATTGGCGTGTGTGTGTGAAAAATAGAAATGTGGCTCATCATAGGCTTTAAGCCCATTCACCCAACAGCCCGTGAGGATTTTGCAAGAAAAAAAAAACTCACACAAAAAAAAAACACTCACCCATATCCATCAGCTCAACATCATTTACGGAAGAGATTTACTTCAAAAAATGAAAACAGAAACAAGGCTGATCAGGTCAAAAGGTGAAAGAACACGGGTTGAAAAATAAAAGTCAATCCCCTTCGTTCAGCAGATTTCACACGGTATCCACACGGCTTGAAAAAACGAGAACACGGTATCACATTTAATCAACCCCAAAACACAATAACAGCAACGTCAACGATTTAAAGGTAAATCGAAAATGGGTCGTGAAAAACGGAACAATCGGTCCAACCTCCTTCCAATCTCTTTCGCGGATTGGATTTGCTTTGATTCGAACCTCTCTCACTTCGATTTCGCTTCCTCAGGTTCGATCTTGTTTTCAGATTTGTTCTTCAAATTTTTCATCTCTTTCTATTCTCTGGTTGGGAATCTGGGTCTGGTTCTTAAACTTGTTTCAGTTTCAACCTCACTGCTTCGCTCTCGATTTCCGGTTTTGAAGGTTTGTGATGGTCGCCGAGTTGAAAGTTGTTCGGTTGTTGTTGAGTTTAGCGATGAAGAAGGTTGGGTGCGATGGAGGTTGATGACAAAAAAAAGTTGAAGGGTTTGAAGGTTGTTGAGGTTCTGTTGTTTTCGCGAGCGGTGGTTGAGGGCTTGTTTCGGGTCGTTTGAGTTCTCAAGGGTTGTCTCGTGCGTGTGAGTTTGGAGGCGGTTTAGTATGGAGAAGGTGACAGGTTTGTAGCGGAAACAGGGTTTTGAAGGGGCGGTGGTGGTTGGAGGGATTTGAGGTTTTAGGTTGGAGATTTTGGGAAGATGAAGGAGGTTTGCGGGTTGTGTTTGGTTGTGCTTAGAAGGTGTAGGATGATGGTCGCGTGATGGTGTGGAGGTCGTGGTGGTTCACGTGTGGACAGCTGGGGCGAAAGTGTGTTTCGTGGTGATTGGTAGAGTATGCGAGGTCAGACGACGAGATAAGGGTTGTGGATCGGAGTATGTTTTAGGTTGTGGTTTACGTGATGTAGCAGAGGGAAAATGGTGAGTTGTTTTTATGTTATTTTTTTATTCTGGTTTTGTGGTTTTTTTTTTGAATGTATTGATTTCAGGTTATAAGATTCGAAAGTGAAACAAGAAGGTGGTGGCTAAAGGTGAGCAGATTGGAAGTTGAGGGAGTGGCGGTATCGTTTTTGTGAGGGAAGAAGGGTTTCCCCCTCTTAAAACCAAAATCAAACTTGTCTCTTAAGCTTGTTCTTTTTTGTTATGTCTCTCTCAAAATGCAGATTTTATGCACAGTGTTGTGTGGTCATTTTCATATTGTAGGAGTTTTGGATTGTTGCGAGAGCAGGTTTTGGCTTATTTTGGAATTGCTGCAGAATTATTTTTCCTGTGTGCAGGAATTTCTTGTGAAAATGAGGAAAAATAGTGTGCAGAGTAGGTCTGTATGTACAATTGTGGTAGCAGATTGGTGTTGGTAGTGAAGGTGCGCATGGCTTGCTGCGCTTTATTTTCCTTTCTTTTTTGTGTGTAAAGTAATTGTAATGGGCTTTGGAATTGCTTGTATATTTGTTTGAAGGAAGAAAATAAAAAAGAATAAAATGGGCTTCAAAAGATGGCAACAAAACAACGGTTTAGGGACTCCTTCTTAAATTAAATTAAGATGAAATTGATCTTGAAATAAACTAGCATATGGTCATGAATATGAATTAAATTGAAAATGGAATGATTTGAAAGTGAATTTAGGAATTATGAAATGGATTTAAAATAAAATAAAAAAATAGAATAAAATGGATTTTGGATAATAAAAATTGAATTTTTGAATGGAAGTGGTTATTGGGTTATGAAATGGATCCAAAATTGGTTATGGGTTGAATTTGGATATGGAATAATAAAAAAAAACAAATGGATTAGATCTTTGGTTAAAAATGGATTGGATTAATAAGATAATGAAAATGGTTAGAAAATGGAATTGGGATTATGTTTTTTTGGTTAATGATTATGGATTTAAAATTGATTATGGGTTGAACTTTTGGATATGGAATAATTAAATTGGATATTTGGATAAAAATGTATTTGAAATGGATTAACAAAGAATTTGAATTAGAAAAGATTAAAATGGATATGGATTGGACGAAAATGAATTTTGAATAAAAGTGGATATGGATATTTGTAATGGATAATGGAAATGGTTATAAAAAATGAATAAAGAAAAAATATAGGTTAATTAAAAGTGAAAATGGACAAATGGATTGGATATAGATATGATGGTTAGTGGATGAATGTTCAGATGAAAACTATCCACAGGTAGGACAAATTTGAGGTATGACAGATACCCCTATCTAATTGGCTTAAACCGAGAGAGTGAACGGCTACGGCGTTCATTTTAAAGGTAGAAGTCAATTAGATATAAGAATGCCCCAAAATTTGTCTCACAAAAGGTAAAGTGTTGTAGAGTAAGAGTTAACAGAATGAAGTAGCGAGGTTCAAACTGAACAACATAGCTTGAGGTTCTCTGGGTGATCGAAGCAGTCCCTTATCCATTAAGGTTCCTCGACGATACCAAAGCAGTATCTCTGAAAGGCAGACGATTCTCTGGGTTGTCGAAGCAGTTCCTTATCCATTAAGGTTCCTCGATGATACCAAAGCAGTATCTCTGAAAGGCAGACGATTCTCTGGGTTGTCGAAGCAGTCCCTCATCCATTAAGGTTCCTCAATGATACCAAAGCAGTATCTCTGAAAGGCAGACGATTCTCTAGGTTGTCGAAGCAGCCCCTTATCCATTAAGGTTCCTCGATTATACCAAAGCAGTATCTCTGAAGGCAGACGATTCTATGGGTCGTCGAAGCAGTCCCTCATCCACTAAGGTTCCTCGATGATACCAAAGCAGTATCTCTGAAGGCAGACGATTCTCTGGGTTATCGAAGCAGTCCCTTATCCATTAAGGTTCCTCGATGATACCAAAGCAGTATCTCTGAAGGCAGACGATTCTCTGGGTTGTCGAAGCAGTCCCTTATCTACTAAGGTTCCTCGATGATACCAAAGCAGTATCTCTGAAGGCAGACGATTCTCTGGGTCGTCAAAGCAGTACCTTATCCGTTAAGGTTCCTCAATGATACCAAAGCAGTATCTCTGGAAGCAGACGATTCTCTGGGTCAGTATAAGCAATTAGATGTCAACTCAGGGGTTGAAGATGTAATAATGATATTGACTCGGGGGTCGAGAAACTAACGCAATATCGACTCGGGGGTCGAGAAAAATAAAGGCAAAATATCATCAACTCGGGGGTTGAAGGAAAGGTAAATATCGACTCAGGGGCCGAAGAAAATAAAGACAACAATGACTCGGGGGTCAGGAGTGAAACAATATATCAACGCGGGGGTTGAGGAAGGAAATAGGTTATGATATGTATGCGTATAATGCTTGTATGTTGTATGTGATGCATATGTGGATGCAAGCAGGTTATTGGTTTTATGAGGGTGCCAAACAGGGTTAGACTTTTGGTAGGTGCCAAGCGGGGTTGGACTTTTGGTGGTTGCCAAGCAGGGTTAGACTTTAGGAGGGTGCCAAACAGGGTTGGACTTTTGGTAGGTGCCAAGCGGGGTTGGACTTTTGGTGGTTGCCAAGCAGGGTTGGACTTTAGGAGGGTGCCAAACAGGGTTGGACTTTTGGTAGGTGCCAAGCAGGGTTGGACTTTTGGATGTGAAAGGATTTGATTTCCCGACACTTAGTATCTGATAGTGCCATTATCAGAGGACAGCTGTGGATGCTCTTGGTGCCCCAAGTTTGATCCTTTGCAGAAATTGTGTGCTTGGTTCATGAGAGAACCTCACTTCTAGCTGATATGCCATAAATGGTTGTATGAGCGCAGCGACGTAACCAATGCATGTTGACCGTATGAGCATAGCGACTTATCCAATGCATTCTGATGGTGCATTTGCTCTGCCCCAAGGCTTTTAATACTTGTTGAATTCAAGGGTCGCTTAGTGCATGACATGGCCAGCTTGACTAACTTGGATGTATGAAGGGAATCTGCCCCTGTTTGGAGGGTAATGAGATGATCTGCCCCAGTGTCTGGATCAGTGGTCTGCCCTAGTGTCTGAATCTGGCAGTGATATGCCCCTGTGTCTGGATTTTGCAGTGGTCTGCCCCAGTGTCTGAATCTGGCAATGATATGCCCCTGTCTTGGCTTTTGGAGTACTTGCCTCAGATTGACTAAGTATGGCTTTGAAGGACTTGCCCCAGATTCACAAGGTTATGAGATAGTCTCGATTCGAGTCAGTGCCAACGAATGCTCAAATTTCTCTTTGATTTCACTTTGTTGGAGATTCCAAACTGTCAAGTACTGATTTGCAGCTAAAATTGATCGTTCAGAAATGGTAATTTTAATGCGATTTTCATGCACGTTTTGAAAAATCATTTATTGGAATGGTGTGTCAGTGTGTGACGAGTGAACCATTAGTCTAAACGCAATGCTGATTTACTGGTGTGTGAGATATAGCAAGAATATGACACCAACTTAGAAGATTAGCAAATATGTAGGAGTCAGTTTACGCAACCTTGCTGTAATATGCTTTCAGAATAAACCCCACCTCAATTAGGTCTTTTGAGGGTTGTAACGTGGTCTGGTTCACGGTTATAGAAACAAAGGATATGAGGCTCAAAGTTATATTTGTACCCACCCCTTCTTCGTGATGATCTCCAGCCCTACGTTCAGTTAATTCGACACACATTCGTCTAGATTTTGACGGTGTAAGAATGAAGATGAAGGTTCAAGATTTGCTTGAAATGACAGTCACTTTATTTTGCTTTTGTCTTGATGTCAGTGACCCTTTTGTTTTTGATATGGTGGTCACCGAATTTTATTTTGCTTCGCTTGAGGATTTAAGGATCTTTTTTTGTTTTTTTTTTATTTTTTTGATCCCTAATTTTGCATGGACTGATTTTATTCTACGAGTCCATCGGGATTGCCCTAATTTGCCTAAGTCTCCCTTTTGAGGTGTTTGACTTAGCGGACTCTCTTCTTTTTTTTTAGTAAGGCTTGTGACTGCCAAGTCAGTAGTTATTGAAGAACAACCATCATAACTTCTGGATGTTGCATGATTTCTTCGTCACCTCAGGACGTGTACAAAGAATATGGAGTCAGATTAACTGAACACTACCCTGCCCCGGGTTGAGTGTAAGGGTTTGAATATCCGAAGGAAACTTCTACTTCTCGGCTTGAAGTGGTGAACTAGGGATTAACTCCTTATCTCTCCAGTGTTTGGGGAATTGAAACAATGCCTGTACATCCTTGGCAGGATTTTATCTGAAAGCACGCCATTAGCAATTATGGGTATTCTGTTTTCGTCATCCTCCCTCCGATCTTTGCTAAACAACAATTTGGTTAAGAAAGTGAATGAGAGGTATATAGATGAACATTTTTTTTGTGTTTTTTTTTTATATAAGTGAAAAGAATGTGAGCGAATGCGACGTGATTAGTTCAAAAAATGCATGATCACTTCATTAATATTACCATTGATAAACAACAATGTCTAAAAGCAAATAGTGCATAACATAAAGAAACTACAAATGCATAGAAACGACATGATCTAAAAGTTGCCAGCATTGGGGACTGGGCTTTTCTTTCTTGACCCACTGTTGGACTAGCATTCTTGTTCATCGAGACCACTATGATAGCCTTCTTCACACCTACTCTCAGCAACTTCTTCCATAACATGGGCGGATGGACCCACCTGATCAAGTGAAGGATTGACGTTGATTTGAAGACCTCGAGGTGTAAATGAGATTAGCTTGGACTCAATCAGATCTTGGACCTTGTTTTTGAGCTGTTTACAATCCTCAGTTGAATGCCCCAGGGCGCCAGCATGGTATCCACATCGTGCATTCACGTCAAAGCCTGGTGGGTATGGAGGAATAACAGGATCCAAGCCCTTTGGCACTATTAACCCACTATTAATCAAACGTGGCAATATATGACTGAATGGCACTGGCAAATGATCAAAATGCCTTTTTGGTCTTTGATTATAGTAGCGTCGGGGTTGTGAAGAGTGTTATTGTGCAATCTGTTGTTGACGAGGGGAACCTCTATTGTCAGGAGTATATTGACCATGGGATTGCTGACTTTGAACATTTGAGATGCTTGGGTATTGAGGAGAAGGTACCGAAGACGGAGCTTGTAAGGTGTCCCAGGTTGCATTGATTTCATCCTCCTCTTCCTCTTGAGAACTGACAATGGATCCAATCTCACTAGCATGGATACTCGAGGCGTATAGGATCTTTCCACTCTTGATATGACTCTCAATGCGTTCTCCTACTAAAACCAAGTCAGAGAAGTTTGATGTCCCATTGCTCATCATTTTTTCTAGGTATGGGCCTTGCAAAGAACCTATTAACAGGTCAACCAATTCTCTATCTAAAAGTGGTGGTTGAACGCGAGCAACTACCTCTCTCCATCTCTGAGCATACCCTCTGAAGGATTCGTTCTCCTCTTGAGATAAGCCTTGCAACTGTATGCAGTTGGGAGCCATGTCAAGATTGTATTGGTATTGCTTCACAAATGTACCGGCTAGATCTAACCATGATTGGATTTGGCTACTCTCTAGCTGCATGTACCAACTCAGTGATGCCCCACTCAGACTATCTTGGAAACAGTGGATCATAAGTTTATCATTGAGAGCATTGGAGGTCATCTTTCTGCAAAACCTTACCAAATGCTGCTTTGGACAATTATCTCCTTTGTATTTCTCAAATTTTGGCATCTTGAACTTTGGAGGTATCACAAGTCCGGGTACCAAACACATGTTCAAAGCATTCAGATCAAAAGCATCACGCCCCTTCATGGTTTCAAGCTTCTCTTCCAACACACGACATCTTTCAGCAAACTCAACATCTTGAGGTCGTTCAGTATTCACCACCAGGCTTGTCCCTCGGGAATTCGGTGTAGTGAATGCAAAGCTATGGTATTCAATTGCATCATGAGACGAGGCATGTTCATCTTGAATAGTGTGACATTCTTGTATAACCTGGTTCCCAATAGGAATCCGCACAGGCTGAGATCGAACAAGATTATTCACTTGAGGCCGAGTGACGTTTTCAGTGACTGTAGGTCTTTGAATGTTGTCCTCTTTCCTTGCCACAGCTTCCACAAGTTGGTCTAACTGGTTCTTCATCAAATCAACATATGCTCTTGACGCAAACTGGTTCTGCTCTTCTGAATCCATGATTCTTCCAAAAGCGGCTTCAATTCTGATACGAGTGTCGGGAAATCAACTGCGGGTTATGGACAAAGGATGGTTGAGTTTGTGGTTTAGGAAAATGATATGCAATGCTGATGAGTATGCAATGCTTATGCACGATTCCAGGATCAAAACAACATCTGATTCTGAGGAAGGAATTACACACAGGATATCTCTGATCATCGGATCCCCCACAGGTAGGCTCTAAACGGGTAGGTGCCTAGAGTTGTGGATACCTTTCAAAGACATTATAGCCATGAAGAAGGAACATCAGACGATAATATCCTTGAAAGGATCTCGTCTAGGTGAGGTCTTCGTTTCTTCCCCACGAGAAAGACTCCTCGGAGGCGCCTACTACACAACCATCGACACACGGGTTCTAAGTAGGGTTCTTAGAATCCTAGATCGAGGTCGAAAATATTACTGTTAGGAAGTAATACGTTCGAGGGATCTCATCTGATTGTGGCGTTCGCATTAACTCACATAGAATTAACACTACTAACCACCATGGATAAATAGGTAAAAGGTCCTTGGGATCAACGATTCAGGCTCGAAAATATTATCGCCATGGTAAAGTTTCACCACAACAATAATATCTCCAAGGGAACCTACTCCAAGCGGGGTTTTCGCTTCAACTCACGCGGAAGAGACCACGCAAGCCTACACTACACAACCACCATTCTAATCCTAGGGTTATACTCGGACTCGGGTGTAGAGCCATCTCACAGAGCACCAATGATCAGAGAACCCCAACAGTATCATAAGCGATAATAATAGGATATAATAGAAATAAGCAAGCAAGTAGATAACAGATAATCAGACAAGCAAGCAAACAAGCAAGAGAAAATAAACAAACAAGCGAATCTAACACTCACGAATCGAGTCAAGTTAGGCTTGACTCTCTCTAGCATAGGGCTATTAATCCCCAGCAGAGTCGCCATCTGTCGTACCTCGAAAAATACGATCCTCGCGATGGACGCGGAAAAAACTATTCGAAACAGAGTCGCCACCGAACTTTATTCATTCCAAGGAAGGAATAGGAAAATATCGAGAAAACCTTTGAAAGGATATAAGAACATGGTCGTCGCAACCAAATTCGGGTTCGGGAGTTAGTTACGCAAGAGGGAAGGTATTAGCACCCTCTACATCCGTTGTACTCAACGGGAACCTCTTAATTCGATTCGTGAGAAAGTTAGCTAGGCTTGTTTGTTTATCTTCTAAGGATTAGGATTAATTTTTAAAGGGGAAATGGGGTGGTTTTTTATTAGTGTGCTCGACAAGGATTTGAACCCTTATGCCTACGTATTCCCTCGTGCAATGGGAAAGTCAGAGCATTCGTAGTTCATGGGACTACGGTTGGTTTGTATTTTTTAGGCGAACGAGTGTTTAATTCGCATTCTAACTGCTAAACGTTGGCTTGTCTGCTCGTCAAGGGAGGCTGAAGCACTAGTTCATATGCGCGGAAGAATGGACTAAACAATGTTCTTTTTGTGAAAGTTGTTTGAGTATAAATTAAGTGTATTGGAGATTTGATTGAGAAAAAGGTTTGATTTGGATGTGTTTTAGGCGAACGAGAGTTTAGGTTGCATTCTGACTGCTAAACATTGGCTTGTCTGCTCGCTAGGGGAGGCTGAAGCACTAGTTCATATGCGCGAAAGAATGACTTAAACAATGTTCTTTGGGAAAGGTGTTTGAGTTGTGGATTAAATGTGTTAAAGATTTGATTAAGAAAATAGTTTGATTTGCGTGTGTTTTAGGGTTTCGGTCGCGCATGGCGAGAAATGAGAGTTTTTTAGTCGTGTTGGATATTTTAGAGGTGACAATTGCCCACACACGAGTAAGAGAACTCGCACCCAAACAATTGAGGAGAAGGGCCAAAGACTCGACCACCCTCACTTCACCTTTAGTAAAATGTGTTTAGATAAAGATTAAGTGTTTTAATGATTACGTGGAAAAATGTTTTGAATGTTGTCGAGTTACAAGTGTTTTAGTGGTGTCAATTGTCCATACACGAGTAAGAGAACTCGCACCTAAACAATTGACAGGTTAAAGCTTAAGTTCTTTAGAGGCGTCAATTGTTCGCACACGAGTAAGAGAACTCGCACCTAAACAATTGGCAGGTTAAAGCTTAAGTTTTTTAGAGGCGTCAATTGTTCGCACACGAGTAAGAGAACTCGCACCTAAACAATTGACAGGTTAAAGCTTAAGTTTTTTAGAGGCATCAATTGTTTACACACGAGTAAGAGAACTCGCACCCAAACAATTGAGGAGAAAGGTCAAAGACTTGGCCACCCTCACTTCACCTTTAGTGAAAATGTTTAAGTAAAGATTAAGTGCATTGGTGATTGATTAGGAAAATGTTTGAATATTGTCGAGTTTGCGTGTTTTAAAGACGTCAATTGTCCACACACGAGTAAGAAAACTCGCACCCGAACAATTGAAGAGAAAGACCAAAGACTTGATCCCCCTCCTTTTCACCTTTTAAGAAATAGTGTTTAAGTGTGATTATGTTTATTGATTTGATTTGAAAAATGCTCGATGTTGATCGAGGTTTTAGTTTGCGTTCGAGACAATTAAGAGTTTAAGCTAAATGGGGTGAAGGACCTAGCTGACTAGGATAAGGTCGATGGCGACGAATTTAGCTCTTTAACTATCTTAGAGTCGACTCATACGCGAGTCACTCTATGAGAAGTCGAGCAAGTGAATTTATGCATTCATACGGTTCTCGAAAGTTAAATTAAACTTTAACTCTGAAATTACAACATAATGAAAAGTAACAAAAATGTAACAACATCACACACACTACCCAAATATAAAAAACACATTGCTATAAAATCAAAATAGAACTAAAAATCCTAAAAAATAAAGAAACAATATTTAAACTAACAAGAATCACTTAATTATAAAACTAACACGTACAGTATATATATGTTTATAAAAAGTGTAAGGCATACATAATAACTATGCACAGTGTATAGTGAACATCTACATTATATAATAACTATAAGGCATATATTTATCAAGAATGTAAGGTATATGTATATATATAATAACTATGTACAACATAACTATGTAAAGCATAAAGTGTAGATCGCAAATTGAATTAACAAAACGTTTCCGCCGAAAACAGGATACGCAGCAGCACCAATTACTTTATCGTGAACAACAATAACACTAAGATTAAGACAAACAGTAGCAAACAGTCCCTAAAATTGAAACGAAACCTTGCGAAACTAAAACAATGTTAACAGGATGCGACTTATCGAATAACAAACAGCAACAATCATTAGTAGTGTCATGAAATCGAATTAAAAAAAACAGTTACAAGCATTAACAATATCATGAAATCTAATCGAAAACTAAATGCGATAAAATAGAAAACCAAAACAGATCTACAACCAACCATTGGAAATCAACAACATAATAAGGAACTGTAATCAAATCAAAGTAGAATACGTTCTGATCCGAAGTATTCAAACTGGTCCACGTAAGCTGGTCGTCAGAAGGTGAGGTGCTCGGATGGATGCTGGTCGTCAGGCGTGCAACGTGCTCGGCTTGAGAATGAGGAGAGGAGGGGGTGTACCTGCAAGGTACTCCGATGCTCAAGTAAGAAAGGGTCAGAGAAAAAGGGGCAAGTACAAAGTGTATTCTTAGGGCGAAAAATGTGATACCTGACCCTCTCACTTGAGAGGGTTTATATAGAGCCCCCAGCGCGTGGCCAACGGTCCTATTTTCGGGGCGAACTAGCCGTTTTTCCCAAAGAATAGGCAACTGCCCAAACTAGCCGTTATGTCGGGCAGGGTGCCATGAACTAGCCGTTATGCCGGGCATAGACGCAGTTGCGGGCACCTGCCCATTGCTGTTCGGGCAGCGAGGAAGCCGTGCGTAACGGACATCAGAGCCGGGGAGGGACGTTGCGTTCCTTGCCCGGTTTGAGGGGCAGAAATGTCACTTTTGCCCCTCTGTGGATTGGGCTTAGGCAATTTGGGCCGCTCTGGAGTAGAAGCGGATTGGGCCAATTCTAGCCATTGGTCCAGTCCAGAACAGGAGCCCCCAAAGTCGTTGCTCCCGAGCATGGGAGTGATGACTTAAGGACTGCTCATCGCCCGGGGGAGTTACACAGAGTCGTCATATGGAGACGAGGAAGATTGTCTCGATGTGCCCGTGGCCCTCTGTGTTCGTGATGTTTATGGTCGTGACCCTGTTGCCCGGTATTCGGGAAGATAAAGCGTCAGACAGAATGGGAAACGTTGGGCTGCCACGTGTGCATCAAGCCCTGCGTAGCAGTTAATAGGTAATTATGGCTAGTGGGCAGTCATTATTACCTACGGGCGCGTGTGTGCACGTGCCCCTCAGTATAAAAGGGGGAAGGTTGTCCCATTTTGCACTTTTTCCCTTCTGATTCTTCTTCGTCGTCATCAGCGTTCCTGCCCGTCGCCGTCTTCAGAGCAACCGACCACCGTGCCAAGTTTCGAGCAGCCTTTCTCTTCTACTCAAAACAAGTAAGTTCTCTGATTTCCAGCTTGTTTTACTTCCTCTCATTGTCAATGGTAGATTACATGCGGCTAGGGTTAGTTTTAGGTGACAAAGTAGGTAGATTTCTGGCGAGTGTTGGTGGTGGGCGGTGGTTCTGCCCATCCGCTGTACCAAGCATCTCGTCGGAGTAGGTAACGCGTTCGGTGAACGTGGTGCTCCACGCCGTGGTTGCGAGTCGTGACCACCGCGTCTTACCATCTTCTGGTGGACTGGTGAAATTTCCGGTGGAACGTTTCCAGATTCCGGTGGAGCTTTGCAGTTTCCGGTGGGGCTTCAAATGGAATTTGGGCACGAGCGCGGGGAGGTTCCTCGTAGGAAGATGGTATGTCTCGGTCATCTCCTCGCGGGGAGGTTTTTTCTTTCTTCGTTTGATGTTAGGGCTTAGGCCGGGCACGTTGTCCTTAGCCTTCTGTGCGCCCTTTCACTTGACTTAGCGGTGGAAGGGTGGATTTGATTTCCTGTCGAATTCACTGTCTTTCTCTGCTTTTTCAGGTGATCGTAGGGGCGATGGAGCCAGAGAGGGAAGTTATCCCCGTTACATCCGAGGAGGAAACTGTCTCCGAGGAGAGTAGTAGTGCAACGGCCTCGAGCTCTACGTCCTCGAGCTCGTCGGCTTCGAACTCCTCAAGCGAAGTTGAGAGGGAAGCGAGCGATGTTGAGGAGGGAGAGGATTTGGAGGTCGTGGAGGAGGATGTAATGGAAGAGGATGTTGATGTGTTCTTCCCGGAAGAGTGGGAGGTGGCCGAACCTTCCGACCATATTTCCACGTTTGCCAGGTCTGCGGCGGACGCTTTTACTGAGGTGGGGCCAGCGGGTGAATGGAGAGTGCTTCTGCCTAATTCGGACGAGCGGATCTGCTCGAACTTCGGGGACTGCTTCGTAATGTACGAATATGCCTTCAAGGAATTGGGGCTGAGGTTGCCCTTCACTGACTTCCAGCGGTCGGTGTTTGAGCACCTGAAGTTGGCTCCTTCTCAGCTCCACCCCAATTCGTTGGCCTTCATACGGGCTTTTGAGTTGGTGTGCAAGCACCTTGCTCTGGGGACCACTCTTCCTTTATTCTTTGCTATTTTCCACCTACAGCGGCAGCTGGCGGGGAAGAGTATGGATGGGTCTCTTTGAAGCAGCCCAGAAAGTTGTTTAAGCCGTTCTCGGAGTCTATCCGAACGTTCAAGGGACGGTACTACATCGTCGAGCCTTTGTCCGAAGCTGCTCAGGACAGCGTGTATGTCTGGGAGGTAGAGTATGATGAGAACGGAGATGAGCTGCTTAACGAGGAAGGGAAATATATCGGGGAGAGAGTGTATAAGTTCCTGATCCGCTGGTCACCCGACCACTTCTCAAAGAAGCGCAGCGCCTACGTCTTTGAGCCGAGTGCGTTACGCGGGCAGGATGTTGTGTCCTATGAGACGCTGGTGAAGTGGGTCAACTCCTTTGATCTTGCGAGCTGCTGGACGAGCAAGGGTGCCCCTATCTACGAGGATGACGGGAGCCAGAGAGTTGAGCGCAGGTTTATCAACGTGAAGGCTCTGCTGGAGTGCAAGACTCCCGCGGATGCCGAGAAGTTGCTCGGTAGTCTTAGTTACTTAGACTTTATTTGTTATTTCTTTTTCTTCCCCGTTGCTAACGTGTTCGTTTCATTTGTGCATGTGAAATGCCTCAGGCTCGTGACCGTGTGGTGAGGAACGCCATGGCGAGGGGCAAGGCTGGAGCGGCTCCTCCCAAGACCCGTCCTGTTGGTGGTGCTCGTGTTCTTCCTCTTGCTCAAACTGCTTCGGGGACCTCTGCTACTCCCTCTCCTGGCCCACGGGATTCTCCGTTGCCTCTGACCGAGCGGACGAAGCAGCCGAGGACGTTAGATGTCGTGGACCTGACTCGGGCGCCTAAGAAGGGAAAATTTGAGCTCCCCCCGTGCATCCTTGACAGAAGATTTTTTGAGGGCAACACTTTGATCATTCCGCGGGCAGAATCGCTTAACCTGGGAAGCATGGATCGAGCGAGCAAGAGGGCGCTGGTGGCCCAGGATGCTTCGGCCATGGTGAGGATGCTGGAAATGGCGGCTGTTTATGCGGAAGGGGACTCACTACTGCCCGGGCCTCTGAGGCGTCCCTAAAGGAAGAAGTCAAGGGTGCTTGTGAGGCTAGGAGGAAGGCCGAGGAGGAGACGGCCAAGCTGAAAGAGGAGGTAACCAGGCTGAAGGCGGAGAAGAAGGCTGCGGAGGATTTGAACAAGGAGCTGATGGCGGCCAGTGCCCCGGGGGCCGACGAACCGGACGAGATAAAAGTGTTGAAAACTAGGGCTGAGCTGGTCGCCAGCATACTGCAGGCTGAGGAGGATGGCATTGCTGTGGCATCGGAGTCTTTTGAAAGTGTCGTGGCCTAGTTGCGGGTGGTGAACCCCGGGCTCGACATTTCGACCGATGGTATCCACTACCTTGCACGAGTGGAGGATGATCGCATCGTCTTGCCCGCAGGCCTTGTTCTCGACACCCCCGAAGCTCAGACCGAAGATCAGCCAGCGGAGGAGCAGGAGCCCGAGCCCGAGACGACTGAGCACGTGGAAGGATGAGGATTTAGGTTGTTTTGATGTTGTGTGTTTTGTCCGGCCTGTGTGCCGTTGATTAATTTGTAATTTATTTGGTTTTGGGGGGGGCATGGCCCCCTTTTTTATGTAATACGCACAATCTTTTGGCCCTTGTGGCCTTTTTATTTAATGCTCGGTTCATCTATACAATTTTTGTTGTACTTTACATTATTGATGTACTTTACCTTAGTTGTGCATGTATGACTGCCCGTCGGAGGGTGTGTCTGTTAATGGAGCTTTCTTTTGAAAGATAGCTCGTTGTGTGTGAATTCGCCAGTGCAGGGAACTGGTCGAATAGCCGGGGAAGGCCCTGGCGAGGTTACGGATCTCAGGTCGCGATTGAGACCTGAGGTCGCGGCGTGAACGTCCCATCGCGAGCTGGGGTTCTGCCAATCATGGTACTTGGACGAAGGCGGTGCTCGGTCGAGGGCCACCGACGAGTAGAGTTCCGGCTTGTTTATTTGAGCGGGATTCTACTTCGTGTGCATGCGTCGTTTGTACCTGGACGAGCATGATGACCGCTAGGTGGTCTCTTGATGCGAGGAAACTTATGGTTACTCTAGCTGTAGTATTGCTTAAGTTTCTCAGCGTTCCATGGTCGAGGGAGTGCCTCCCCGTTAAGGTTTTTGAGGAAGTATGCATCATTTCCCATTTTGGCACGGACTCTGTATGGCCCTTCCCAGTTTGCCGCTAGTTTGCCTTCGCGAGAGTCCTTGCGGTTTCTTCGTAGGACAAGGCTGCTCACCTCGAACTCTCGTCGTAAGACTTTGGCGTTGTGCCTGATTGCTATTTTTTGCTTAAGAGACGCTTCGCGGAGGGCTGCTCCTGTCCGAATTTCCTCGACGAGGTCGAGCTCTTCTCTCATTGCTTCGATATTCATTTCCTCGTCTAGAGGTGATTCGGTCCTTCTGGACGGTACGTGGATTTCGATGGGTAAAACAGCCTCCATGCCATATGCTAAGCGGAAAGGCGTTTCCCCGGTGGTGGACTGGGGAGTAGTACAATATGCCCATAAGACGCTGTGGAGCTCCTCGACCCAGGCTTTCTTTGTTTCATCCAGTCTTCGTTTGAGGCCACGAAGGATGACGCGGTTGGCCGCTTCCGCCTGCCCGTTGGTCTGGGGGTGCTCTACCAAAGCGAAGTGTTGCTTTGTTCCGAGATGGGCGACAAAGTCTTGGAACTTCTTGTCCGTGAATTGTGTTCCATTGTCCGTGACGATTGCTTGGGGAATCCCAAAACGGGCAAGGATATTCCGTTTATAGAAGCGTAGAATGTTAAGTGCTGTTATCTTCACTAAGGCTTCTGCTTCTATCCATTTTGTGAAATAATCTACGCCCACTATCAGGTATTTGTTTTGGCTGGACCCCGTCACGAAGGGTCCTAGGATGTCTAGGCCCCACCAGGCGAATGGCCACGGGGATGTCAAGCTTTCAGCTCGTTAGGTGGAGCTAGGTGCATATCCCCGTGCCGTTGGAATTTGTCGCATTTATTCACATGCTCCTTGGCGTCTTGCTGCATAGTTGGCAAGTAATATCCTTCCCGGAGTGCCTTGCGGGCAAGGGACCTTCCTCCCAGGTGCTGGGCGTTAATGCCTTCGTGGATTTCTCATAATACGTGGGGGACAATCTCCTCCTCTATGCACTTTAGTAGTGGGATGGAGAAGCCCCTTCGGTAAAGTTTATTTTCGAGGACGACGTACGAGCAAGCTCTTCGTTTGATGGTGCTGGCTTCCTTAGGGTCATCCGGAAGTTCGTCCCTGGTGAGGTAGTTGTACACGGGCGTCATCCAGCAGTCGCTGTCCCCGATCGCATGCACGTGTAGGGTCGAGGACCCCTTATCGATGCTGGACCGGGGAAGTATCTCTTGGATGACTGACCTGTTTCCGCCTTTCCTCTTGGTGCTCGCTAGTTTGGACAGGACGTCTGCTCGCACGTTGTGTTCGCGGGGAACATGTCTTACTGCTACCGTCCTGAACTTCGACATTTTTTCCTTGACCAGGGCGAGGTATTCAGAGAGACTGTCGTTTTTGGCCTGATACTCCCCGGATATCTGGTGGGCTACGAGCTAGGAGTCCATGCAGATGACGATTTCTTCATCCCCTAGGTCTTCGGCTAGGCGCAACCCGGCGAGGAAGGCCTCATACTCGGCTTGGTTGTTCGACGTGGGAAAGGACAATATGAGAGAAGCCTCGACTATGGTCCCTTCTCCGTTCTCCAGAATGACTCCTTCCCCGTTGCCGCTCGAGCTGGATGCTCCGTCCACGTAGATGGTCCATCTGTTTGCTGTGTGGGGCGAGGAGTCTGAGAAGGTTACTTCTGCCATGAAGTCGGCCAGGGCTTGTGCTTTAAGAGCTTTTCTGCTTTCATACTGGACGTCGAATTCGGACAGCTCCAACGACCACTTAAGCATCCGACCGGCCATGTCTGGCCGGCCCAGCAACTGCTTGATGGGCTGATCCGTCCTCACTACGATCGTGTGGGCCAAGAAGTAGTGTCTTAGTCGTCTGGCAGCGTTGACGAGGGCCAATGCTACCTTCTCTATCTGCTGATATCGCAACTCCGCGTCCTGCAACGCTTTGCTCATGAAGTATATGGGCTTTTGCCCATCGGGATTCTCGCGGATGAGAACGGCGCTCCCAGCCTCGGCGGTGACAGCGAGATATAGGAACAAAACTTCCCCGGTATCTGGTCGTGATAACACGGGCGGTTTCGACAGAGCTTGCTTTAAGTGAAGGAGGGATGCCTCGCATTCTTCGGTCCATTCAAACGCGGCTTCTTTTCTCAAGAGCTTGAAGAAAGGAAGGGCGTGTTGGGCGGATTTTGCGACGAAGCGGGACAACGAGGTGAGTACCCCGTTGAGGGACTGGATGTTCTTCTTAGACGTGGGCGTTGGGAACTCAGAGAATGCCCGACATTTGTCAGGGTTAGCTTCTATTCCTCGTTCCGTCAAGTAGAAACCAAGGAATTTACCTGCCCGTACGCCGAACGTGCACTTCTCTGGGTTAAAAGGCATTTGATATTTTCTTGCTTGCTCGAAAATTTTTCGAAGATGGACGACATGGTCTAGTTCCTTGTGGGACTTGACGATCATGTCGTCCATATATACCTCGAGCATGTCGCCTATTTGTCCTTGGAAGACTTTGTTCATCATTCGTTGGTATGTAGCGCCGGCGTTCTTCAGACCGAAAGGCATTACATTGTAGTAATAGTTGCCCGACTCGGTCATGAAGGTCATGTAAGTTTTATCGCTCTCGGCCATCGGGATTTGATTGTAGCCCGAGTAGACGTCGAGGAACGATAAAAGCTTAAAACCCGCTGAGTTATCTACGAGCTTATCTATATTGGGGAGGGGATAGGCGTCCTTCGGACAGGCCTTATTAACATCGGTATAATCAACGCACATTCTCCATTTGCCATTATTTTTTCTTACAAGAACAACATTTGAGAGCCATGTAGTGTATTTGGCCTCAGAAATAAACCTAGCTTCTAGAAGGTCTTTGACAGCTTTCTCCGCAGCTTCCATCTTCTCCGAGGACTGTTTCCTTCTGCGCTGGGCAACGACTTTGACGGCCGGATCAATTATAAGCTGGTGGCAAGTGACGGAGGGGTCCAATCCTGGCATTTCAGCAGTGCTCCATGCGAACAAGTCTGCATTCTCCCGGAGGCACGCTTTTAGTTATCTCTTGGCCAGGTCGGGAAGGTCTGTTCCGATCTTCCCTCCCCGTTGGGGGTCTTCCCCGAACGGAATGATCTCGAAGTTGCCATCTGGGATGGGGCGTAGGAGATGGCCGCTGTTGTGGGATTGGCTACCCGAAGTCGTCAGGTCTTTGGCGTGATCCTCCTCGCTGAAACGGCTGTCCAAGTCGTTGGATTCGACCTGGGGGAGTGGCTTTGGCTGCTCGGAGCTGCTGGGCAGAGGAGGACGACCAGATGTCCTCGGCCTCGCTGAGATGGTGCCTAGTCCTTTTGATGCTGCTTTAAAGCATCGATGGGCAGCTTCGATGTCACCGTGGAGGGTGGCGACCATCCCTTCAGAAGTGTAGTACTTCATCTTGAGATGTACGGTGGAAGGCACTCCAATCAACTCTGCCAGGGTTGGCCTTCCAAAAATACACTGATATTGTGACGGGCATTCAATTACCAGAAACTGTGCTTTGATTGCTCGGGTTATCTTTCCTGAACCGAGGGTCACGATGAGCTCTACGTAACCTCGGGGCCTTGTTACTGCTCCGTTGAATCCTTGCAGGTCGGATCCAACGTATGGAGTAAGGTGAGAGTCGTCCAGCTGCAGTGTCTCGAACAAGTGGTTGTACATTATATCAACTGAACTGCCCTGGTCCACGAGTATCCTGCGAACGTTGAAGTTCGCCATCCTTGCCCGGATGAGAAGCGGGATGCTTGAGTTTGGTGACCCGCCGAGGAGCTCCTCCTTATAGAAGGAAATGGGGGAGGATCCTTTGTGAGTGGTATCCAGCGTGGTGACTTCGTTGGAGCTTTTGCTGATCAATTAATCGAATTTCCTCTTGACTAAACCGACCGTGATTTTGTTGAATCCACCACCGAAGATGACCATGGCCGACGGGAAGGTCTCCCACGGGTTGTGGGCGCCGAGGACGTCGAGGCGGGCAGACTATCAGGGATACAGAAGTCTTCTGGCCGAGTTACGGACATAGCGACCTGTACGTTGGTGTCATCTGAGGGTGGAGTCTCTTCTGCAGCCTTCTTGCTCTCCTGGGTTTCTTGCCGGGGAGCTTCTTTCTTCTTCGCGAACTGCTTCAGGTGCCCGTCGCGAATGAGGATCTCTATGGCATCTCTGAGGTGGATGCATTCTTCCGTCGTATGGCAGTGGCTCTTGTGGAAGCGGCAATACTTGGATTTGTCTACACCTAGCCTGCCGGCAGCTGTTTAGGGAAATGGACCCCCGCCTGCTTGAACTCTGAGTTGGCACATTCGGACAAGATTTTCTCCCTCGAGGTAGTGAGGGGGTATAGTCATGGAACTGTCCAGAAGGTCCCTTCTGTTCGCGTGCATCGCGAGGCCTATCTTCGCGTCTTTTGTCTCCTCGACGGGATGTCGAGGGCTCTTCAGCTCTAGATGACCGGGCACCTTCTTGGTGACGGGAGGCTCGGACAGAGTGGGCAGCGACCTTCTCCTCATACTGTATATGCGACTGGGCTTGGTGGAGGAGAGCGTTGAGGTTCCTCGGTGGATCTAGGCCGATGGCTTTCGCGAAGTCTGAGACAGGACGTAATCCCTGCTCGAGCAGGAAATTCTTCATCTCGTTGGTCGTTGGCACTTGGATGGCTTCCTTGTTGAACCGCTTAATGTAGTCCCGAAGAGGTTCATCTCTTCCCTGTATGACAGCTCCGAGGGACGCCTCAGTCTTTGGATGGCGTCGTGATGCGGTATAGTGACGGGAGAAAATCCTCCCGAGCTGCCTCCAGGATGTGATGGATTCCTCTGGCAGCTGTTTGTACCAGGTCATTGCTCCCTTCCGGAGCGTGGTTGGGAATAGGCGGCACTTGATGGTTCCTCGCACACCTCTGTAGTCCAGAAGAGCATCTATGTTTTCTATGTGCTCGTTTGGGTCCGTGGTTCCGTCATAAGTCCCTAGAGATGGAGGCTTCTCTAGTACTTTAGGGAGACGGGTGGCCAGGATCCTGCGGGACAACGGGCCGCGAGGCTCGTCGTCACTGTCCGAACTTGAAGTCGATGGTGACCGTTGTCTGCGCTCGCGGTGGCGGTCTCTGCGAGGTAAGGGTGATCGTGGCCGGTCACGAGGTCTGACCGGTGGAGAATGTCTATCCAGCCTCGTCCTCTTGTGTCTTGGTGGCGACTGATCCCGCGGGGAGATCTCCTCGCACTTGCGAACGCGTTGTGGTTCAGGCTCACGCCTTGTCATACGGTCTTCCCGGCGCCTAGGTGGCGGGCTTCTTGATTTCTGGTGTTTCCTCTTGGGAGGAGAGGATCTTGGAAGAGATGCTCCCTCGAGAGCTCCTATCCTTTCTCCTTGCTGCAAGATAAGGAGGTTTGTGTGGTTGACAGCTTCCAGGAGGGCTGCAACGGCCAGGTCAGTGCTGGGAGGGCCAGGAATTGGTCGGTCCCCCATCGGTGACTGTTTCCCTCCTTGCTCGGTGGGAGGAGGAGTTGGAGACGCAGTGGCCCCGTCCCGAAGGAAACGGGGATCAGAAAGTAGCAACGAACTGCCGTCGGCGTCCATCTTGTTGATGGGAGTGAGAACCGTAGCGTCAGCACCTTTCGCGGAATTCTGAGTGGCCATGTGTGGGCGGATCAAAGAAAGTATGTTTTGATCTTTTAGTTTCCGAGGAGGAAAGAAAGAAGGGGAGAACAAGGGGTTCCCACAGACGGCGCCACTGATCCGAAGTATTCGAACTGGTCCACGTAAGCTGGTCGTCAGAATGTGAGGTGCTCGGATGGATGTTGGTCGTCAGGCATGCAACGTGCTCAGCTTGAGAATGAGGAGAGGAGGGGGTGTACCTGCAAGGTACTCTGACGCTCAAGTAAGAAAGGGTCAGAGAAAAAGGGGCAAGTACAAAGTGTATTCTTAGGGCGAAAAATGTGATACCTGACCCTCTCAAGTGAGAGGGTTTATATAGAGCCCCCAGCGCGTGGCCAACAGTCCTATTTTCGGGGCGAACTAGCCGTTTTTCCCAAAGAATAGGCAACTGCCCAAACTAGCCGTTATGTCGGGCAGGTGCCATGAACTAGCCGTTATGCCGGGCATAGACGCAGTTGCGGGCACCTGCCCATTGCTGTTCGGGCAGCGAGGAAGCCGTGCGTAATGGGCATCAGAGCCGGGGAGGGACGTTGCATTCCTTGTCCGGTTTGAGGGGCAGAAATGTCACTTTTGCCCCTCTGTGGATTGGGCTTAGGCAATTTGGGCCGCTCTGGAGTAGAAGCGGATTGGGCCAATTCTAGCCATTGGTCCAGTCCAGAACACGTTCTAACACAGCAACTTAAATCAAAGAGAAGTTTAATTTGAAAGGTTATCGAAATCATATAATACTGAAACAAACAGCATTTAAATAGCAACAACAACAACTTCTACACTATGAGAACCAACACGTACTGACGAAAATGAGCAACAAGAAGTAAAACAATATCAGAACATGAAGTTATTGAATCGAAAAAAAACCGAGCATGTAACGGAGAACAAACAGGAGCGTTGTTGTTGCGAAATTGTTACCGTCGCGGTGTCGGCACAGAATTTGTTGTTGGCTGCGAGGTGAACTTTGAAGAGGGTTGAAGGGTATTTTCACTATCTTTTCATGAGTGTGTGTTGGTTTATTTTTTAGAGAGAAGATTTGTGATTCATTATGTGATGGATGGTGATAAAAAATGCAGAGGGAATGTGTAGAGAAAGTAGAGTTATGGGTTATGATAATCTTATGAGAACTTTGTGTGGTGTTTGGAGTAGCTTATGCGATGGTTTATAGTAGTAGGGAAGAAAAAGAACGAGAGAAAAAAAAAGAGGAGTTTTGTTGTTATGAAAACCGATGCTGGTTTAAGGTGGTCCGATGAAATGGACAAGGGTGAGTTTTAAAACAAAAGCGCAGGTGGGTTCCCATGAACCAATGGGTTCACCTCCTTTCCCTTTTTATGTTGCTGCCTTTTTAAATTAAACAATCCAACCTTTCCATTGAGTTTCAAACTTGCCTTGTATTTCTGAACTGTCATTTTCATGGTTGGCTGTTGTTGTCTTGTAGCTTTCATGTGCAGGCCTTGAAGCGCTGCAGTTGTGCAGGTCTTGTAGCTTAATGTGGATTGTTTGAAAACACCCTTTTTTGTGCAGGTGGTTTGTTGCATGAAATGGGGATGACGTGAAAAAACAAATATTGACCAAAGATGCCATGTGTTGTACTTTCTCTGTTTTTGTAATTTAATTTAGTGCCAAAAAAACTAAATGGGCTTATTGTGAGATGGGCTTTGAAAAATGATTATGGACTTTAGGCTTTTAAGAAAAATATCAAAATAAACCAAATAAATTCAATTAAAATTCTAATTATCTAAACAAATCTAAGTTAACTCTAAATTAACTAAAAGTAAATAATAAAAATAATAAAAGAAAATGATAAAATAAATGACATTAAATAAAACCCTAATTATCTAAATTAATATTAATTTAATTAAAAATATTTAAATAAAACAACCTAAGTTAATTCTAAATTAATTAAAATATTTTTCAACTAAAAATTACTAATAAAATGAATAAAAATTGAATAAAAAGTCGGGTATCGAAATTTTCGAACAAAAACAAACCGCGCCAAAATTATCAGCGTGGAATAAAATCACTTGGAAAATACAATGTTCTGTCGGATTTTGAAATTAATCGGGACTGACTTTTAGCTTGGCTGATTCGTCTGTAAATTCGAGAATTCTACTTTGGCTGACATTTTAGGCAGTATGCACGATGAAGAGCATGCTATGATATGCGGATGATGCAGAATGAAAATAAAATCGAATGCAAGAAAATTTGAAAAAGGTAGGACAAATTTGGGGTATGACACTATTAGAAACCTCGTATGGTTACATTCTTGAAGTCATTAGACAGCAGAGCCTGGAAGGCTATTTTGAAAGAATGGAAACATCCTGTTATTGTGGAAAAGGATGAGAATGGAAAGGAAGTAGAGGGTAGCTCAAAACTGAAACATGAAGAAGAATGGACCAAGGAAGAAGATGAGCTTGCCCTTGGGAATTCTAAAGCCTTGAATGCCATATTCAATGGTGTTGATAAGAACATCTTCAGGTTGGTCAACACTTGTGAAGTAGCTAAGGAAGCATGGGATATCTTGAAGACTACTCATGAAGGAACCTCCAAAGTCAAGATGTCAAGACTTCAAATTTTGACAACAAAGTTTGAAAATATGAAGATGAAGGATGATGAGACTATCCATGATTTTCACATGAACATCCTTGAGCTGTCAAATGCTTCTAGTGCCCTAGGAGAGAGGATGACTGAAGAGAAGCTGGTGAGGAAAATTCTTAGATCTCTTCCCAAGAGATATAAAATGAAGGCGACAGCTATAGAAGAAGCCCAAGACATTAGCAAGATGAGGGTTGATGAGTTGATAGGTTCTCTTTAAACCTTTGAATTAGGAATGGAAGAGGAACCTGGAAAGAAAACCAAAAGTATAGCCTTGGTATCTAGTTCTGAAGATTCTAAGAAAGAGAGTGGTGCTGAGTCTCAGGAGGAGCTGTCCCATGCCATTGTTTTGCTGGGAAGATAGTTTAATAAGGTTATGAAGAGGATAAATAGGAGTTATAATCCTAATGTCAAGAACATCACATCTGACACCAACAGATCAGGAGATCAGGGGAAGAAAACTAGAGATGAAGAAAAGTCCAATAATGACAAAGGAGTCTAATGCTATGAGTGTGAAGGGTATGGTCATGTCAAGAAGGAATGTCCTACTTATCTCAAAAGCAGAAAAAGGGGTTATCTGCTTCCTGGTCTGATAGTGAGAGTGAATCTGAAGAAGAATCAGCTAAGCTTGTTAGAGCTATGATTGGGGTTTGTGAGTCAGATGATGATTCTTGTGATGATGAGGTTACGTTTGAAGAGCTTGCTGCCTCTTATAAAGAACTGTGCATGAGAAGTGAACAAGTGTGTCTTGAAGGAGAGAAGCTAAAGAAAACCATAGTGCAGTTAGAAGCTGAAAAGATTGAACTTGAAAATGAAATCAGTATGCTTAACTCTAAACTGGGTTCTATGACCAAAACTGTCAGAATGTTGAACAATGGTACTGATGCTCTAGACAACATTCTTAGTATTGGGAAAATTGCTGGAGACAAAAGTGGTTTGGGATTCAACAATGTTGCAGCTTCTAATGATGTTATTACCAGTTCCAAACCAGTGATGTTAAAACAGATGTTTAAACATCCTGACAGGATTCCTTCTAGGAAGAAATTCAGGCGCTGGAGATGTCATCACTTTGGGCGTTTTGGACACATAAAGGCCTACTGTTATAAGCTACATGGGTATCCTCAGAAGGCACATCAGTTTGTTCCCAGACAGAACTTTCACAGAGGTAGTCAGGTCACCAAGTCTAAGAAGCAATGGGTTCCAAAAGGTAAAATTATCAGCTTAATAGCTCACACTTCTCTTAGGGTTTCTACCAAAGAAGACTGGTACTTTGATAGTGGGTGTTCAAGACACATGATAGGAGTTAAGAATTTGTTGGTAGATGTTAAGCTTCAGTCTTCAGGTCATGTAACATTTGGTGATGGTGTCAAAGGAGAAATCAAGGGGATGGGAAAGCTGAATTGTGCTGGTGCTCCTAGACTGGATGATGTTCTACTTGTCAAAGGGTTGACAGCAAATTTGATCAGTATTAGTCAACTTTGTGATCAAGGATTCAAAGTAGACTTTACAAAATCTGAGTGCAATGTCACAAATGAGAAAGGAGAAGTCATCATGAAGGGTGTTAGGTCTAAGGACAATTGTTATCTATGGGTGCAACAAGACTCAAGTACCTCAACATGTGTGTTTGCTAGAGATGATGAAGTCAAAATTTGGCATCAAAAGTTGGGACATCTTCATCTGAAGGGAATGAAGAGAATAATATCTTCAGAAGCTGTCAGAGGAATTCCTAAACTCAATATTGAAGAAGGAAGAGTGTGTGGAGATTGTCAAATAGGGAAGCAGACCAAGATGTCACATCAGAAGCTTTAACATAACACCACCTCCAAAGTTTTGGAACTTCTTCATATGGACTTGATGGGACCTATGCAGGTAGAAAGTCTAGGTGGGATGAAGTATGCTTATGTTGTTGTAGATGACTATTCTAGGTACACCTGGGTGAGCTTCATTAAAGACAAATCAGAGGTGTTTGATGTTTTTAAAGATCTTTGTCAAAGACTCCAAAGGGAAAAGGAGAGTAATGTTATTAGAATAAGGAGTGATCATGGAAGAGAGTTTGAAAATAGCAAGTTTGCTGAATATTGTTCTGCTGAAGGCATAAGTCATGAGTTTTCTTCTCCAATTACTCCTCAGCAAAATGGAGTTGTTGAAAGGAAGAATATAACTATTCAAGAGTCTGCTAGGGCAATGATTCATGCCAAAAAGCTTCCTTACCATTTCTGTGTTGAAGCCATGAACACTGCTTGCTATATTCACAACAGAGTTACTTTGAGAAGGGGCACTTCAGCTACTCTGTATGAACTGTGGAAAGGGAGAAAGCCAACTGTGAAGTACTTTCATGTTTTTGGAAGTAAATGTTACATTTTGTCAGTTCGTGAACAGAGGAGAAAATTGGATCCTAAAAGTGATGAGGGAATCTTTCTAGGCTACTCTACAAATAGCAGAGCTTACAGGGTTTTCAACTCCAGAACGAAGGTTATGATGGAGTCTATAAATGTGGTAATTGATGACATTGATAAGCAGGAAGATGATGATGTCCTGGATGATGTTGAAACATCAGTTGAAGAAGTCACAGAAGAAACTGAAGACAGAAGTGGGTCTCCCAGTCATGTTGATGCTGAGTCTGAACCTGAACAATCTAATAAATAACCATCTATTAGAGTGCTAAAGAAACATCCAAGGGAGCTTATCATAGGTGATCCTAAATCAGGGGTTAGCACTAGATCAAGAGAGGTTGTGTCAAATTCTTGTTTTGTTTCAAAAATTGAGCCCAAGAATTTCAAAGAAGCTTTGACTGATGAGTTTTGGATTAATGCCATGCATGAAGAGCTTGAATAATTCAAAAGGAATGAAGTGTGGGATCTTGTACCAAGGCCTGATGGAGTTAATGTGATTGGCACCAAGTGGATCTACAAGAACAGGTCTGATGAACAAGGAGTGGTCACCAGAAATAAGGCAAGATTAGTTGCTTAGGGATACACTCAGGTTGAAGGAATTGATTATGATGAAACGTTTGCTCCTGTGGCAAGACTGGAATCTATCAGATTACTCTTAGGGGTGGCTTGTAATTTCAAATTCAAGCTTTTTCAGATGGATGTTAAGAGCGCCTTCTTGAATGGTTACTTAAATGAAGAGGTGTATGTTGATCAACCAAAAGGATTTATTGATCCAACATTTCCTGACCATGTTTACAAACTAAGGAAAGCTCTCTATGGTTTGAAGCAAGCACCAAGAGCTTGGTATGAAAGGCTTACTGAATTCCTGGCTGTGAATGGCTACAGAAAATGAGGGATTGACAAGACTTTGTTTGTTAAAGAGGAAGGAGGAAAACTGATGATAGCTCAAATATATGTTGATGACATAATATTTGGTGGGATGTCAGATGCAATTGTGAAACATTTTGTGGAACAAATGCAGTCTGAGTTTGAAATGAGTTTTGTTGGAGAGCTCAGCTATTTTCTTGGTCTACAAGTTAGACAAATGAAGGACTCCATATTCATTTCTCAGAGCAAGTATGCAAAGAACATAGTGAAGAAGTTTGGTCTAGAGAATGCTAATCACAAGAGGACACCTGCTCCTACCCATTTAAAGTTGTCCAAGGATGAACATGGTGTTAGTGTGGATCAAAGTTTATACAGAAGCATGATTGAAAGTCTATTGTATCTCACAGCTAGCAGACCTGATATTTCTTTTGCTATTGGAGTTTGTGCCAAATATCAATCTGAGCCTAAAGTTAGTCACTTGAATCAAGTGAAGAGGATTTTGAAATATGTGAATGGAACTAGTGACTATGGAATGCTTTACAGTCATGGATCAGGCACTGAGTTATGTGGTTTTTGTGATGCTGATTGGGCAGGGAGTGCTGATGATAGAAAAAGTACTTCAGGAGGGTGCTTCTTCTTAGGGAATAATCTGATATCATGGTTTAGTAAAAAGCATAATTGTGTGTCTCTTTCTACTGCTAAAGCTGAGTACATAACAGCAGAGAGTAGTTGTTCTCAACTTGTTTGGATGAAGCAGATGTTAACAGAATATAATGTCAAGCAAGATGTCATGACATTGTACTGTGATAATCTGAGTGCTATCAATATCTCTAAGAACCCTATTCAGCATAGCATGACTAAGCATATTGATATAAGGCATCATTTTATAAGAGATTTGGAACATGTTGCTACAGATAAACAATTAGCTGACATTTTTACTAAAGCCTTAGATGCAAATCAATTTGAAAGTTTAAGAAGCAAACTGGGAATTTGCATTTATGAGGATTAGGTGTGCTGGAAGGAGTATTTGTGCAGTTGTGATTTTGCATATGTTTAAAGGAAACAACATTTTATTCAACTGCTGAAAGCATACAAGATTGGTTTTTAGTACATCAAAAGCAACATATAAAGGGTCTATAGATTATCCCAACCCCCTGCATCAAGAAAAGTTTCCCAATCTTCATCCCATTCATCATCAAAATCATGGAGTTGCACTGGAGGTTTTTTGATGTTTTTTGTCTCTGATGGTTTTCTTGTTCTTGTTGCTCCTGAAGAAGTCCCAGCGACTTTCCTTGTTGTGTTCTTGTTCTTCAGTGGATCTGGTTTATTGACCTCCTGCATGTGTTGCTTTCCTGCATCTTTGTTAGACTGACTCATACTTGTTTGTTGTCTGGTGCTGTTAGAAGGAAGAAGGCTTAGATTTTATAGTTCTATAAGAATCCATTGGTTGTATCGCCTGACCAGTCAAAGTTTTTGGAATTTGTGTTCCTTGGGAAGCTTGTTATTTGACCATGTCATAATGGCTGTCAGATCTTTGTGTTTGATGTTGGTAGTTGTCCAATTGTGGCTAAAAAGGGGGAGAGTTAGCCTATGTGTTGCCTAGTTGTCTGTTGTGGTTCTAGGCCTGAGGGGGAGTGTGTAGTGTGCATGGTTGAACAGCTGGTAGGCTGGTGCTTGTTTTGAGGGGGAGTTTAGCAGATTTGGATGTGATTGCCGTTGGTTGTGTTTTGGAATGTTAGGAGTATGATGTTTTTCCACTGCAGGTATCTCTCATGTTGGCAGAGATTGTTTTAGCCAAAATTAGCCAAAGGGGGAGATTGTTAGTTCTTGTATTGGCTGGAATTTTGGTAAAACAAAGTTGAACAATGTTGATGTCATATGTCTGATGTCTTAACATTGGTTACTAACATTAATTGGTGCAGGGTTGAAGTTTTATATGCTGATGTTATACTTGATGTCTTGACATCAGTTATCAGAACATCAGGTTGTGATATTTTAGGGTTGCGCGTGTTAGTTTGTTTTGAGGAGATCTGTTAGAGAGATTGGATGCGAATTTCTTGGAGAAGATATTTATATTTTCAATCAGATATGGAGCAGATCATGTAACTAACATTAGGGCTGATTTGAAAAGATTTAAAAAGATTAGAAGATCATATCTGTTTTAAATTCTGTTTAATAACAAATCAAATCAGATATTTTGGAGGTGGTCCAAGCCCAAGTCGGAATTCTATTTAAAAGCAGCCTCAACCCTTGTTGGAAGATAACGAAGATAGAGAGCATAGACTGAGAGTCAATTTGAGTTTTCGTGTGTGTTTTTGTAAACCATTCATGTTTGAATTGGGGTTACTATTTTGAGTTGTAAGTGTATTCACTCTAGAGCTTTTAAGCAAGAGTGTGTTGTTCTTGATCAAAGTTGTTAAGCAGAATCAAGGTGGGTTTTAAAGTGTAATCTTTGAATTGTATCACTGAAGTGATTTAGGGAGTGAGTGGTTTCTCATATCTAAGTGGTCTCTTAGGTAGAAGTGTCATTAGGTAGTGATTAAGATTAGTAGATGTCAACTGGGATTGTTGAGTCTGTAATTTAATACTACTAATAGTGAATTTCCTCCCTGGCTTGGTAGCCCCCAGACGTAGGTAGTTAGACCGAACTGGGTGAACAATTCATTGTGTGATTTACTGTTGTTATTACCTTGTTCATATAGCAGATTGTGTTGTTGTGACATCGCACTTAACATCACACATCTGATACCAGAATTTCAAATGGGTTATCAGTCAACCACAAAACATCAATTACAGGTTATAAACGAATGCATGCATGAGGCTCACATGTAATCATCCTCTCAACACCTATTAAGAAAATGACTTTAGATGGTTGATATAAGGTTAAATCTTCAAAGGAAAAAGTAAATAATTAAACAAACTAGTAACATTATAGACATGACACACATGCTATCTAAATCTTTCAAATTCATCATATATGCATGTTTGGATTGAAATAATCACATTGATCTAGAGAGATAATAAGCTCGGTCAAGTTATCAAACTTAAGATTGGTTTGCTAAAAATATCCAATCCTAAATCTGACTTGTAATCTATTGTAGACTTATTTTTAAGTTTAAATTTGGTCTAATTAAGTGTCTGATTAGCCAAATAATTTCCTTTAAAAAAAACTATTTCATATATATATATATATATATATATATATATATATATATATATATATATATATATATATATATATATATATTCAATTAATATCTAAATACACTAATAAATAAAATAAAAAAATAAAACAATAATACAAAAAAAAATTGTAGTGTAGCTTTTAGAAATTTTTACCAGAATAACCCAATTTTTCAAAAACAAAATTCAAAATACCCCACTTTTTAAGTTATTTCTCAAACTACCCCACTTTGGGGTACAGATTGAATGCAAGCGCCAAATGAATTGGCGACCCTTCACAAAGACAATGTGTTGTCGCCAATTGGATTAGAGACAACACATGGTGTTACCAATCCAATTGGCGACACAGTGTAAAAGTTACAAGGGTGTCGCCAATTCATCAGGAGACATCCTTGAAAGTGATTTTTTTTCTATAAATAGAGGTGTTCTGATCATTTAATTCCATAGCTCATCTCATATCTTTGTATTGATGATAACATGTATTGTCGTTGCTACGGGAAAGTCATCTATTCGAGAGAGAAGCCTCTGATGGACAATGCTGTTTTGGAACATTCAAAGTTTCAATCAACTTAAAAGGGAGCTGAATTGGTGATTAGAAGGAGACTGAAGGGGAAAAAATTCGAAGTATCAAGAGACTTGATCGCCTGCGTGGGTGGGTTCGCGTTAAGACTGACAAGGATGTGAGGGAAGTCATGTTTGGACCGAATGACATCAGTTTGATTGTTGTAATTAGTTAGAAATGTTTTATGTTTATGTTCTGTTATCTGTTTTATGTGTCGTATGTGTGTCTGTTGTTAGTTCCCGGTATGTGTTGTTTGTTGTTAACATTGTTGTAACAAAGACTCATTAATATATGAAAATACAAGGTTACAACAATTGAAAGGATAAACTAAATTATGATGCAGAGGTTGCTCCGACAGTGGGACAATTTTTTTTATTGTGTCTGGGCTGACAACATATACTGCATAATCTTATCATTTTATCAGTCATATCCATTTCGGTTCTTATACGCGTGCTGTTTGGGCGTCCTTTTTTCTTTCTTTGCATCTCATCGTTGTGCCAAACTATGTCTTCTTCGTATGAAGGCCAATATTCCTTCTATTGGTAGCACTGCAAAGCCTTCGTTGTAGACATTCATAACATTAATCGCCTTGTGAACATCAGATAGATGGCTATGAGCATCCTGACGAGCATGTGCGCATGCCGCAATGACATGTGAGCAAGAAACACGGAAGACCTCGTACTTGCCACAGTCACACCAACATCTGTTTAGTCTAACAACATAGGATAAATTTGGTTTCCCCTCATTATGGTCCATTGTTTCCTGTACACTGAAAGTTTGCCTATGACGGTCAAAGACTGTAACTGCATGTGTGTTGGCTTTGATAGTATACTCTTTCATCACTTTCATTATGCTTTCACTGAATACTTGACCCGTCATTAACACTGCACTCCATCTTTCGCCTCTTGTTACGAAAAGTGATGTCAACCTATAATAGGTTGATCTCACCAAAACGGTGATTGGAAGGTTTCTAATTCCTTTGAAGACCCCGTTCATGGATTCCACAAGGTTTGTCGTCATGTGGCCCCAACGACATCCACCATCAAAAGCCCTTATCCACTTGTCCAATGGAATGTTATCCAACCATCTTCCCACATCTGCGTTTGACATCCTAATTTCGTTAAGGTAGTATTGAAATGAAGGTTGAGTTAGAGCATACCCGGCATTCACAACTTTTTTACGAAGGTTCTTGTCTTTGATTGCACACATGAAGTTTTGTTTAATATGTCTAATGCAATATACATGGGTAGAAGGAGGATTATGCCACCTGTTATCATGGTTATTGTTAGCACTCTCAATAGCAACATACCTGTCTGAAATCAAACAGAGATTGGCTTGTGGATCAACATGTGTTCTGAGATTCTTAAGGAAGAAACTCCAAGCAGAAGCAGTCTCACCCTCAACCAGAGCAAAGGCTATGGAAAAGACATTATTGTTGTCGTCTTGTGCAACAGCCATAAGCCAGGTGCCCTTGTATTTTCCGTATAGTCATGTTCCATCAATTTGAATAATAGGTTTGCAGAATGAATGGCCTTTTATGCATGGTTGAAACGACCAAAAGAGTAGGTGAAATATGGCATTTCCATCAACAATAGTTACATCTGGCCTACATGTCGGCACTGTTTACATGATTGTAACAGTTACCGGTATGTATGTCTTAAGTGCTACCAAAAATCGCGGTAATTCTTTGTAAGAATCCTCCAAGTTGCCAAATACATGTTAAACAGCCTTTGTCCTTGCAATCCACGCCTTCTTGTACGAGGGAGTATAATTATACCGTGTAATGATATGAGAGATTATTATACTCACCTTCACTGATGGATCCTGAAAGCTCAAATGGTTTGACTAAATTTTGGTAAAACATAATGGTGAAAAAGATGCTCCAACATGAAGATTTATACCCCAGACCAAAGATGTCGAATAGAATGTCACAGCAAGTAGATTCGACATCATAACTATAACAGCAGGTTTGTTTTAAATCTGTTCCAAGATTCAAGGCGTGATTGGTAATGGATAAAGGATCAAAGATATGAAGCCCAACTTAGCAGAAGACCAAGACCTAGGACTGAAGAACTGAACCTATTGTAACACTTTTTTAAAGTAGAAAATAGGGTTTAGGGTTTTGAGAGTCGTAGGCTTTCTTGTAAGTCTCCCTCTGTATCGATTTGATGCAGTGTGGTAGACATAGGTACTTGTAAAGATTCAGAAACTCGTAGGTAATGAATCTGGCATTGTTCTTGGATGAAGTTTTGAAGCAAATCCAAGTTAACTTGTTAGTCAAGGATGCTTGACTGAACTTTGTATTGGAAGGGGTGTCTTTCAATAAGGATGATACATTTATGGTGTAGTAACTATTACATAATCACAGGTTGTGATTTAGGGAGTGAGAAGGGTTTCTCTTATTAATTAGATATGACTTCTAATGATAAAGACTTCATTGGGTAGTGATAGGTTAGCGTGGGTGCTTTCTGTAAACCTGAGGTTGTTTACATAAAACTATATTATTGATAGTGATTTCTTCTTCCTGGATTGGTATCCCCCAGATGTAGGTGAGTTGCACCGAACTGGGTTAACAATTGTTGTGTTCTTTATCATTCTGTAGATTTACTTTTCTATTAGGGTTCATAATAAACATGTTGGATCAGATGTCGTAACATCTATGATTATGCAGTTCTGATATTCAAGGTATCAGTCTGTTGTTTTTGTTCCTTGTTTAAATGTTTATGCAGAACAATGTCTTGACATGTGTTAGGACATCTGATGTCTGCATTGCCAGAATTTCATATCCTTGTTAACAAGCAGCAAAATGTCTTGACATATCAATTATGCGCTTAGCTTTCGGTTATCTTGAACAATATTTGTGTCAGTGCAACTGTGAGGTGGCTCTATGGAAGCTATCTTCCAAGAATCACTTGTAACGCCCTGTATAATATATACCTATAATAATACTATACAAGTGTTTATTTGGTACTGACACCATCACAAGTGCCTAATGGCGTAATTCGCATACTTGACCATTCTAAAAACATAAACACAATCTATGGTACAAGATATGGAAACTAGCCAAAACAATAAAACTAAGATCAATATACAATATCCTCAATTGTATACAACAAATTACACAACGGAAAACTAAAGCTAAGCTTCTCTTGAAACATACAAGTTGAGCTCCACTTGTAAATCAAACCTGCAAACAATGCCTAAAAAATAACAACAATAATGGGGTGAGATATCATTCTCAGTGAGTTCCCTATCTTATGGATTCTCTCGGCTTTACAGGGTTCTAGCCAATCCTAACTCAAGTCAAAAGGGAAGGGAAATGACCTTGAGTTCACAATATCACACTATATGGAAACATGTCATGAGTTCAACAACTCAAATATCACTAATCGGTAACCTCATCAAGGCATCCTTTTTCCTGTCCTCTTCTACGTCTAGAAGTCTGCCCGAGTCATGGATCCTTGTAATTTACTTGGCATACGAAATGGATTCGGGTCCAACAGCCTGTTAACCGTGAAGCGTCGCTTCACATGGCCTGTTAACCATCGCAAGTCTCTTTACCCGTAGGCTCCATTCGTACTAACCACGGGAATCAAACCTACCAAGTAGTCATGCATACATTCTAGAGGAGCCCTAAGCTCATGAAACGGAAAGTCTCAGGGAAACGGTTCCGATTACGTGATCTCACACACAAACATGATTATATTCTACAATCACAAGGCCACATTCGCCTTAATGCCACATTCGCCTTTTCTCATAAAACACAAAGGTTCACATATGTTCCATACTAGTGTCTCACTCTCCTCTAGACCATTACTCGTTAAAGATGCACATCTAGGCATCAAATGCACGAGCATCGTCATCTAGGTTCTCTACTCTAGACCATTATTCGTCAAGGATGCACATCTAGGCATCGAATACACGAGCATCGCCATCTAGAGTTTCTATCACAATCCTAGCCACAACTAGGTCATAACCTTAAACTATACCATTTGGTTTCGGGTAAAGTTTCCTCACTCCTCCTAATTCATTTTAAGCATGCATTTTCTCTCAATCATACTTAACAACAATTAGATAGACATGGCCTAATACAATTTGCATAAGTAAACACTCATCACAACACATCACATAAAGCATTATTTTCATTCAAATGCCACCAAATAATTAATCCTGCATCATACTCAAAATTTTCACTTTTTATTGGGTAGGGGATCGTCATAGCTACCTAACGATACCAAGAACGCTTCGATCAGAAACACGGTTCAAAAGTTATGAATTTTCTTAAAATATTTTTCATCCACTTACAGTGGTAATCGGATACTCTAATAGGGTAATCGGTTACTCACATTATACTGTTCACACAGAATCAATTTAGGAGTTAGAGACATGCAGAGTAATCGGTTACTCTAATAGGGTAATTGGTTACTCAGTCCAAACTTGGCGCTGGACAGCATTTTTCCCACAGAGTAATCGGTTACTCATTCTTGCTAATCGATTACTCTGGATGCAGAAACAGAAAAAACTCTGGTTTCTTGATACCAACCTCAACCAAACTCATTCAAAACATGTCCCAACACAACAACAAGTATCATCGATTATTTCTACCCATAACCCGACCATACTACGCAGTTTATTTCACATTTGAACCGTTAGAAACATTGATTTCATACAAAATCACTCATAACCTAACAATTTCTATTCAAGGTTTAAAACTCTAATTCTACGCTTATAGTTCTACCTAGAACCCACCTGATAATCGAAGAGGAGGTTGAAGAAGATGATGAATAATGATGATCCAAGCTTCTTCTTCTTCCCAAACTTTTCCTTCTTCTTCCATGTTCTTCCTTTCTCCTTTCTCTTCCTTTTCCTCTTCTTCTTACTAACTTCTTCTTTTCTTTTCTTTCTAACAAATATATATATATATATATATATATATATATATATATATATATATATACACACCAATTTTATATAATATAATCCAATAGAGTAAAATATCTCCAATTGATATTTTATCGTCACACGCCAATTGATCAATTATTAGAGTTATCTTAAAATACTTTCTTGAACTAATAACATTGATCTGTCCCTTTATTAAATAATTGATCTCTTCAGAGTTCACTCGTGCTCTAATGATCCCAATTAACAATACTTAAAGAATTCCATTATTCCAATTGATCAGAGACAGAGCACATAGACACTCATCTGATCTCATCTAATATCCAATTGAGCGTTTAAAAAAATATGACATGTCACGATGAATGTTTTAATTTAGTATTTTAAATATATCATATATATATATATATATATATATATATATATATATATATATATATATATATATATATATGTATGTATGTATGTATATACATACTGTAACACCCATATATAACAACATACATCAAAGCATATATATTATACATGAATCCAAGTTTAGGTATTGAAATACCATAAGTTCCTAGTTAACACATTATATATATTACATGCCCAAAATACAAAATGCTAAAAGTATGGCATAATATATACAAGATGTTCCAAAGTACTAAGAACTAGATCAAAATAATGATCTCAAAATAAAATCTTCACAACGGAAGCTATGCCATCCCAAAAAGCCAAGACATGTAAGGTAATCAAACGACTTTATCCTTACCCTTCACGGAACCTGAAGCACCTGAAATATAATCAACAACATGGGGTGAGATATTAAATCCCAGTGAGTTCCCTATCTTATGGATCCTCTCGGCTTTACAAGGTTCTATCGGTTCCTAACTCAAGTCAAGGGGAAGCGAAGTGACCTTAAGTTCACAATCTCATACTATATGGAAACATGTTCATGAGTTCACCAACTCAAATATCACTAATCAGTAACCTCATCAAGGCATCCCCTTTTCCCATCCTCTCCTACGTCTAAGAGTCGGCACGAGTCATGGATTCTTGCACTTACTTGGCATATGAAATGGATTCGGGTTCTTAGGCCTGTTAACCGTGAACTGTCACTTCACATGGCCTGTTAACCATCGCAAGTCTCTTTACTCGTAGGCTCCATTCGTACTACACGCGAGAATCAAACCTACCAAGTAATCATGCGTACATTCCAGAGGAGCCCGAAGTTCATGAAACGGCAAGTCTCAGGGAAACGGTTCCGATTACGTGATCTCACACACAAACGTGATTGTATTCGGCAATCACAAGGCCACATTCGCCTTTTCTTTTATAAAATACAATGGTTCACACATGTTCCATACTAGTGTCTTACTCTCTTCTAGACCATTACTCGTCGAGGATGCACACCTAGGCATCGAACGCACGAGCATCACCATCTAGATCATCTATCAATTCCTAATCACATTACTAGGTTCTACTATAGATTTATGGTAAGGTTTCCTCACTCTTCCTATTCCATATTTTAAACATGTATTCACTCAATTACAACTCACAATAAGAAGTTAGATATAGCACAACAGACTAGTATAATAAAAATACATGTAATAATTCAACTCATAATTTATCACATTTCTTGAGCTTCCTCCGATTTATTTAATCGGGTAACAAAATCAGTATTTTTCACTTTCATTGCGTAGGATATTTCCATAGCTTTCCAACGGCTATTACTACGCTTCGATCGGAGTTACGATCTAAAAGATATGAATTTTTCAATATTTTCCCCCAACCTACAGTGGTAATCGATTACTCAATATGGGTAATCGGTTACTCACGTTTCACTGTTCATACAGAGGCTAAATGAAATTTAGAGACACATTTCGGTAATCGATTACTCAATATGGGTAATAGGTTACTCAATTCAAATTTTGCACAGAAACTCATTTTTTCCACAAGGTAATCGGTTACCCTAATCTATTAACCGATTACTCTGTTTCAGAACAGAAAAATTCTGGTTTTCTCATGACTCAAAACCATTCAAACTTACTCAAAACTCATATAAACTCAGAGGATCAATTAATCAATTATCATACATCATATTCATACATGTATCAATCATATTACGCATTTTAATCGATATTTGAACCGTGAAAACAATTGATTCCACACAATATTCAATATTCACCATTTCTAACCTAAACTCTAACATTTCTAAAACTTCTAGAACTTAAGTACTAACTAGAACCCACCTCTAAAAAAGATGATGATGAAGATGTTGAGATGATTTGATGAAGAATGAAGAAGATCCAAGCTTTCCCTCTTCTTCTTCTAGGTTTTCTCCTCTTTTCCTCTTTGCTCTTCCTTCTCTCTACTTCTTACTGTCTTTGTTTCTATTTTTGCAACAAGTGAGGGAATAGAAATGATATAAAGAAATATCAATTAGTTAGTAACACTACTAAATGTCCAAAATATCTCTATATCACTAATTGACAAAACCTCAGAGTCAGATAATATTAATTTGATCTGATCTGAGCTCATCGGTTGCTCAAATTATCTTTGCAGATAATTTCTCAGAGTACACCGAAACCCAGTTGATCAAAACTAATATTATCCAGAGCAAAATAAAAATACAGGGTATTACATCCTCCCCTCCTTAAATAGAAATTCGTCCTCGAATTTAAAGATTACCTGAAAAGACGAGGTTAAGCATCCCGCATTTCTGATTCTAGTTCCCAAGTTGCATCACCCGGATGCGTCTCATCCCACTGAACTTTCACAAGAGAAATCTCTTTATTCCTTAGTACTTTAGTTTCTCTCCCTGTGATACGGCTTGGTTGAGGTTCAAACGTTAAATATGTTTATATCTCAATCGTATATGGTGGGATTGGCTAAAGAGGGTCTGGAACAAACTTCTGAAGTTGAGACACATGAAAAACATCGTGCATCTCTGATAGAGAAGGCGGTAAGGCTAACCTGTAAGCTACTTCACCAATTCATTCAAAAAATTGATACGGTCCCACGTATCTCGGACTTAACTTCCGCGACTTAAATGGTCCTTTCAACCTCAATCTCGGAGTAACCTTTAAAAACACATGGTCACCTTCATCAAACTCTTAAGGTGTCCTACGGTTATCCACATAACTCTTCTGACGATCTTGTGCTTGTTAAACTTTGTCACAGATCATTCTAATCTTTTCCGTAGTCTCTTGGATAATCTCGGGTCCCAAAATTCTATCTTCGCCAACTTCCGCCCAACACAAAGGCGTCCTACATTTCCTTCCATTCAATGCTTCGTAAGGAGCCATACCAATACTTGCATGATAACTATTGTTGTACGAAAACTCAATCAACGGCAAAAGTTCTATCCAATTTCCTCCACTTCCAAGCACACAAGCCCTTAACATATCTTTCATCGTTTGTATCGTCTGCTCCATCTGACCATCCGTTTGAGGATGATTCGACGTACTCAAACACAACTTTGTTCGCATAGCTTGTTGAAAAGCTCTCCAAAATCTTGAAGTTAACTTTGGATCTCTATCAGACACAATGCTAGAGGGAATACCATGTAACCTCACAATTTTCAAAATAAAAAACTTTGCAAGATGACTTGCCTTGTAAGTAGTCTTTACGGCTAAGAAATGCGCAGATTTCGTCAAGCGATCTACAATCACCCAAATAGAATCGTAACCACCTTGTGTACGGGGTAACCCAACTGCAAAGTCCATACAAATATTATCCCATTTCCAAACTGGAATTTCTAACGGTTGTAATAAACCATCCGACCTCTGGTGTTCAATCTTTACTTGTTGGCATACCCCACACTCCAACACATACACCGTAATGTCTCTTTTTATTCCGGACCACCAATAGTCCCTCTTTAAGTCTTGATACATCTTCGAAGAACCAGGATGTATAGTAAAAGCACCTTTATGAGCTTCCTCCAAAATCCTTCTCTTTAACACCACATCATCCAGAACACAAATCCTTTGGTTAAACAGAATGATTCCATCGGTAGCTCGCGAGAAACCCGGTTGAACTAACACTTCTTGTAACTTTGCATCTAACGCTTGCTCTTGTTGAATTTCATCTCTAAGAGTAGAATTAACATTCAAATTTCCCATAATCACACCGTTAGGAGTCCAATTAAATTTAAGATTAAGATCCCTAAACTTTTCCAATAAAGCATACTCTAAGATCATTAATTCAGCATTATGCAACACTTTCTGACTCAATGTATCCGCTACTTTATTTTCTTTACCCGGATGGTACTTCAATTCTAAATCAAAATCCTTTAAATACTCCATCCATCTCCTTTGACGCATGTTCAACTCTTTTTGGTCAAATAGATACTTTAAACTCTTGTGGTCGCTGAACATTTCAAAACGTACCCCATACAAATATTGACGCCACACTTTCAGTGTAAAAACAACTGCCACCAATTCCAAATCATGAGTTGGATAACTCTTCTCGTGAACCTTTAATTGTCAAGAAGCATAAGCCACCACGTGACCATCCTGCATCAAGACACCTCCTAATCTCATTGATGCATCACAAAATACCTCATACGACTTGCTAGGATCAGGAATGATCAAAACAGGAGCAGTCATTAATCTTTCCTTCAAACTCATAAAACTTTGTTCACAAGCTGAATCCCACTCATAAGGACAATCCTTTTGAGTAAGTTTGGTCATTGGCAAAGCCAATTGAGAAAAGCCTTTGATAAACCTTCTATAATAACCTGCCAGCCCCAAGAAACTTCTAACTTCTGAAGCATTTTTCGGTCTCTCCTGTCATACCCCAAATTTTGACCACTAAGATTCCCCATCATTGTGTAAACCATCATCACAATATGGATGAATCATCATACCTCATTAGTCTCCCCAAAGATGGGTGAGCGTCCACTACAATTAAACTTAGGGTTTCAAGCCCTCTCAAAGCTCTTAGACAAAGGATCAATCAAGGAATGACATGATCTTCAACTTGTCTAAACCTCTCAAACATCCACAATGTATCAAGAAGACTCTCACATCAAGGATCAAGCACAAGGCTGCAACATTCCAAGTGGGTTAAGCCTCAAGATTGCCAGTGTCACCAAATTAGGGTTTTGGTCGACCAGGGCCTCCAGATGGAATTTTTCCTCTGGGCATGAGCCAATTCTTCAAATCATAACCCTAAATACTCTAAGGGACCTCATAAACCCAACCATCAAGTCAATTTAGCCTCAGGGGATGCATTCACCAAAAATCAGGAATTAGGGTTTCTTGACCTAATTCACCCCTAAGTTGACTTTTGGGACAAAACATGAGCCAATACCTCAAGACATGATTTGAGGGCCTCTAACATACTACATTTATCCATTTGCCACAATGGATTGATCCAAGAAGCTTGATCCACAAATTTCAATTTCATCTGGACCATAATTAGGGTTTTGAAGAAAAAGTCAACTGTACCTTTGACTTTTGACCAAGACATGCTCCCAAACCTTGGGACATGATCCAATACACCCTATAACACCTATAAAATCAATCCATCAAGTTTTATTTAGGTCAAGGACTTGATTTCATAGAGGATCGCACAGTTTGAAATTCATTTGATAAAAAGTCAACTGTGCCCAAAAGTCAAAGTTTGACTTTTAGATTTTTTTGATCAATTATGGTTCCCTAACCCTAAAATGATGTTAATGTGTGATTGAAATCATCATTCATCAAGAAAAATCAAGAAAAGTGGGATAACTTGTAAAAAGGGGTAACCATAAAAAACTTAGAAATTTTCTAAGTTATGGAACAAAGTGGCTAGGGTACCAACTTCCAAGGATTATAACTTGTGATCCAAGCAACCATTTTGGCTGATCCAAAGATGGATTTGTAGCTCTCATGGCATACTTTAAAAGTGTCAACTACACCTTATTCCAATTCCTCATGGATTTTTAGTTATGGAGTGACCAAAATGACAAAAACATGACAATGCCACTTTTTCCAACACTTAGTGAAATTTTCACTAAGTCAGAATCTCTTTCACTTTTTTCAAAATGTAAGGGCATTTTTCACTTAGATCCCAAAAGTGTCAAGACAAACTATGATCACCCACGTGTTGTATCATATGAGAGATTTCCAAAATAGCCAAGAACTCCATCAAATCCCATTTGAGCTAAGAGTTATGACAATGGCAATATGCCTTGCTGCAACTGTCATGGCAAGGCAGATTTGTGCATTTTGCTCGATTTGATCAAATTTTGCAAATGACAAACAAGTTTATCCATCTGAACACCTCAGGGGGAGACCAAGGAGGAACAAACACTGATCCATCAGCCTCCCAAGTCTTTGGAACTAAAAGTAGCATGCCAAACCTAAAATGCCTAAAAGGGGGACAAGACTCCAATTTTGTTTTGGAGCATTCAATGGATGCACCAAGGTGGCATGAACTGAGCCTTTTCCAACTGAATGAGTCAAGGATGATCTCTGAACTAGGGAACCAAAGGCCTGTGCTCTAACCTCTAGTCAATGGCTAGAGGAGACTTAAGATTCTAAAGTGATGCAATTGGACAATGAGCTGCTGCAGTTGCCATTCACTATTGCCTGCAAAACAAACTTGCTCTACTATAAATAGAGCTCATTTGTACTCAATTTAAGTATGCCAAAGGCCTACAACACTTGCCTTTCTCAAAATCATCTTCTCACTCTCAAAAATGCCTTTCTTAGCAAGTCACTATCGAATTTTTCAGTAGAGAGCAATTCCACTCAAACCAATTGCTCTAACACCTCATAAACATCATATGTGATCTGGTCAAACACTAAACACACAACTGTAACACTGATTTCTCAGAATCACCAGTCAGATGCTCATGTTTTCAACCAAGTTGCAGTTGAGATGCCATGAAGTGATCTAGCCATTTCCAATCAAGTCCAAACATTCAAACACACTCCATATGGTGTAGGGAAGCTGTTCAGGTCATCAGAACTCATCTGTAACACCTCCAACTCAAAAATCACATTGCTCTTGCTGTCACGACCTTCAAGTAAGCCTAAACTTGGTCATCTCTTAATCTATGCATATTTCCTTGCACAATACTTTTGCCAAATGTTCATAATCATGCATAGAATGTTTCCCCTCAATTAATTGCTTTGTTTGAATCGTGTATCAAAATTCTCAGCCTTCTTGCAAATTTTAGGGTTCTTGAGGTTTTGTCTTGATTTCTTATTCCATGCTTAAAATAAATGAAATTAAAGACCATAGACATGATCGTGAGGTGAAAACGAGCAGATTGATATGTGGATTGTGTGATTTCATCAAGTATTCAGTGAGATTGGATAGAAAATGCAAATCTGAGCAAAACTCCCTTCGCGCGTGTTCTTGGCCCATGTTCTTGGCACCTTTTTCACAAATTTGAATATTTGAATTTTGTGATTTTATTTAATTGATTCAAAAATTAATTTCTCTCTGAGTTTTAATGATTTTGAGTTGATTCTTTTTTTAATAATTCACAAAAATGTTATTTTACCAAAAATTCCCAAAAATATTATTTATTTCATATACTTGATATTTTTGCAAAGAATTAATCTATTATTTGTTTTTTACATTTAAAATATTTTTTCCTCCTTGATTTTCCAAATTTAATTGGTTTCCAGTCATTTTGTGGATATAAACATGACTTTTGAAACATTGATCCAAGATCACCACTCATTTTTCACATGTTTTCAATACTTTTTATTAAATTTTTAACAAAATTAAATCCTTTTTTAAACAAAATTAGGGTTTTGATTAATTCAACCCTCATCAATCATTTTCAAACACTCATTGGCCTCTAATAGAGTGTAAGACCCAATCCCCTTTTAACTAAAAACTTTTTAGGCCTCAGATGTTGTATAAGTCCCTCTGCATTAAAAGAAAAATCTCGGCGCGATCGCCAGTTCAAAATCAAATTACCTGGACCTGCCCTCGTGTTGTAAGTTCCACTTTTCTTTTTCAAAACCTTTTTGGGCCTCTAATAGAGTGTAAGACCCAACCCTCTTTTATACATAAATAATTTTGGGCCTCAGTCATTGTATAAGTCCCAGTATAATTTTTAAAACAACAGTGCGATCACTGTTATTTTTGGGCCTACCCTCGTGTCGTAAGTCCCATTTCTTTTCTTTAAATAATCTTTGGGCCTCTAATAGAGTGTAAGACCCATCCCCTTGTACATAAGAACTTTTTGGGCCTCACATATTGTATAAGTCCCTCTATACAGTTTTCAAGACAACGGTGCGATCATCGTTAAAACTTGGGCCTCTCCTTGAGCTATAAGCCCCAACAATCTTTTCAAAACACTTTCTCCTTTGATTTTGAATTCAAATATATGTTGTTATCAAAACTTTATTTAATTTCTTTGTTGAACAACTAACAAAACAACGTGGAAGCTCTACAACGGGTAAGTTTTTATCCGCTTTCATTTACGGCTTTCATATGTATATAACTGTATTGTGGGGTTGTTTCACTGTAAGTCTTCTTTCACATCCTTTTATATACTTGTCACATATCCACTGTGTAAAACTAGTATAGTTATTTAGAGTTTTCCCCGGCAACTACGTCTAGAACTAGGTAAAGCCTGTTGGTCACTCTCGAATACAAACAGAACTAGATCCCCCGTAGGATTCCAGATACAGTCTTCCCTCCTCTTGGGGTTAAACAATATGGAACAAAGAGAAAGGCAGTATTCTCAGTGAACCTTTTCTCAGACTGTCACCCTTAGAAATTATCAAAGAAACTCTAACTCCCCAGAGATGATCTTTTCTCCGTGAATGGCATCTCTTGAGTTTCTTCCAAATTCTCGAACTTTCCTGGAATGATCTCTTCTCTGTGAATTGCATTTCTTGAACTTCTCTTGGTTTGAGGACCCACAGGCTTCCTAAAAGCATCCCCGCCTCCTCTTGGGCGTTGTACAAGGATCCTTCGGCTTCTTATAAGTTCTCATGCCTTCTCTTGGGCTTAATACAAGGACCCTGACGACCTTTTAAAGGTATAAGACAGAACTTAGTCATCCTTTACTAGAGCAGTCTTTCCAGTGTCAAAACTCTGGCTATTTTAGGGTTGATACTCATCCCTTAATGCTCGCGCCTCCTCTTGGGCATTGTACAAAAGATAAAACTCTAGACTTGGACAATCTAAACCTCTTGAGTCTCAAAGACATTCTCAAGTGCCTTTCAAACATAGGAAAAATAACATCGATCACTCTGGATCAGTCTCCAGCAGAAACTCGGTCTCTCTCATGAGAGTTCCCCACACTTGGACCCCCTTCAGGATATCAATAATCCTCAGCAGTAAGTCAGCCTCCACTTGGCCTTTGTACAAATGATTCTCCCCAGCGGAGCTAACCTTTTCAGACTCTCTTGTTGAGTCAACCACTTTTAGCCTCCGTCTTGGGCTTTGTACAAGACATGTAAAAAACACTCTCTTGTTGAGTACAAAAGACTCTCTTGTTGAGTCAGTCTCCTTTTAGCCTCAATCTTGGTCTTCGTATGAGACAGCAAATCACTCTCTTATTGAGTATAAAAGACTCTCTTGTTGAGTCAATCAACCTTCAGACTCTCTTGTTGAGTCAATCACCTGTTCAAGACTCTCTTGTTGAGTCAACCTTTTTAGCCTCCGTCTTGGGCTTTATACAGGACAGATAAAAGTACTCTCTTGTTGAGTCAAACCCTTTCAGCCTTCATCTTGGGCTTTATACAAGATACATTCTCCCCAACGGAGTCAAAATCCCTTTTAGCCTCAATCTTGGGCTTTGTACAAGACAGAAAGAACATTTTCCCTGGAAAAGTCAAACTTCCGGCCTCCTCTTAGGCTTTGTATAAAGAAAACCCCGGTTGAGTCAATCAACCTCTTAGTATCAAACTTGTGCTTTGTTCAGGGCACACAAAAATCAACAATTCCCTCAGAGTAAGTCCACTCCCTCTTTAGAGATGACAAGTTCTCTCTCAGTCAAACCCTTTAGCTTCACATCTTGGGCTTTGAACAAGATACAAATCACTTTTAGCTTCAATCTTGGGCTTTGAACAAGACACCAAAACATCTCTTTCCTCCCATAGAATAAGAGGAACTACGATCCCTCTGATTTCCCTGTTTCATTAAAAGGGAATACGTAGGCATAAGATTGCGAAATCTTAGCGCGCATACTAATCAAAAAAACTCAAATTCCAGTACCTTCACACATCCATCAAAAACATCAAACCTAGTACCTTACCAAAAGCCTCCTGTACAGTCACGATACTCCGTTCTTAAACGAAATACCCTAAAGACAGACCCCCCTATTTTGATAGCATCTGTAAACCAACAGTTTTGACTGTTTAACCTCAGTATGCAAGCAGGGTTAATTGGAGACATCTATTTCCCTTCCTTAATCAGGTTCACAGGATAAAAAATGAATCGAACTGTAGTACCAAAGCGATAGTGATTCGAAACCACAAAAATCGCGCTACAGAAAAAATGGCAACCGCAGTGGGAGTCTGTTCTTTCTTACAGTCTTCGGTGGAAAACTTTAAGCTCACAAAATACCACAGAAATGACGACTCTGTTGGGGAGTCATTGTCTGTATAGGATCATAGGATTATAGAGGTATAGGATGTTAGGACAAATATATATACTGTGTTTCCTAATTGATATTTGTGTTTACTTTTCTGCTAATGCGAATGCGTGTGATGCCGCATGTGGAAAGATTGAGTATACACCTAAGATAAATGATGGCACTAGATGGGTAATCTTACGGGGAGTGAATCCCAGATAAGAGGTCCCGGTCGACCATCGAATCAGTGGAGATGCCCTTTGCGGATTCAATGCCTATACGACTCGGTTGTTGAAAGCAGATTGTTCGATTGGGTTATCTGAGAAGCTGAGGATTTTAGTAGACTGAAACCATTTTGTAGTGCGGAAGCTATCGGAAATAGTTGTCACGTGATACTACCCTCATTTGAGATTACTCTAAGATACTACAGCTCGCTGGCGATCCGCTTGCTGTCGTTATCCCAATAGGGGTCAGTGATTTTGAGGACAGGTGCAAAAATCACCAGTATAACCTTTGGGGATGGGTAGAGCCTTGACTTCATGACACCGACCCTTTGACCCCATGTTTTTTCTATGTTTTTGTGTGCTGCATTCATGCATTCATTTCATTAAAAAAACTTTAAACAAAGAAAAATCTTCTCTTCTAGTCTCTCTTTTCAAATTAAACTAAGACAATGATTGAAAATGTCAGATAAAGAGATTGATAATGGATTTCGGTAGAAGGAAGACTCATAAGTACACCTTCAAGGTTCCAAAACTAAAGGATTTAAGAGGTCTGGCGAGGATGATAACCAACCCTGAGGCTTTCAGAGCTAAGTACGGGGGACTGCTATCTCTGTTAAGGGTCCATGTAATTGAAGGAATACTGGCTACGCTCATTCAGTTCTACGATCCGGTCTATCACTGTTTCACATTACCGAATTATCAACTAGCACCAACACTGGAGGAGTACTCTCACCTGACTGATTTACCCATTACTGACCAATCTCCCTTTTCTGGACTGGAAGAAATTCCAAAGGATCAAACCATTGCAAAAGCAATCTATTTGGACGAGTCAGAAGTCAGGAATCACATGATCATTAAGGGTGGTATCCAGGGTTTGCCAGCCCAGTTCTTGATAAAGAAAGCTCTGTACTTTGCTAATATAGGGAACGTGGCCGCTTTCGAAAGCATCTTTGTTTTGCTTACCTACGGGTTATTTCTGTTTCCCAACATTGATAACTTCGTTGATGTCAATGCCATTAAGATTTTTCTGATTGGAAGCCCTGTACCGACCCTGCTCGCAGATGCTTATCATTTTGTACACTTAAGGAATTTGTACAGCGGAGGAATGATCACATGCTGTGTACCCCTGCTATACAAATGGTTCATTTCTTATTTGCCAAAGTCTACTGCATTTTGAGATCAAAAGAATACTTTACGTTGGTCGCAGAGAATCATGTCTCTTACCAACTCTGACATCGATTGGTACAATCGAATTTATGACGGGATCAAAATTATTGACCGTTGTGGGAACTTCCCTAATGTACCCCTTATAGGAACTAAAGGAGGAATTAACTATCATCCAGTTTTAGTTCGTCGTCAACTCGGATACCCGATGAGGCATGTCCCGCGTAATGCTCATCTGGAAGGTCTTTTCTTCAAGGAAGGAGAAAATGACAGGGCACTAAAGACAGAAATAGTGCATGCCTGGAAACACGTTCATAGGAAAGGAAGAGAGTCTCTAGGAAAACCAGACTGTGTCTCGGTGGAACCTTATCTCCACTGGGTACAAACTAGAGCTCTCAAGCTAAGGATACCTTACCCTCGTCAGGAAGTTCTTCCATTAAGGGACCCTGTCCTTTACTTTATGTCTGATACGGAAAAACTTCAGGTGACTCTCAACAAAGTTCAACAGGAGAAGAGGTCTTGGAAGAACAAGTACCGTATTCTCAATGTGGAGTGCAAGAAAATACAGCAACTGTTAAAAGAAAAAGATACTCTGATTGAGATTTTAGAGCAACATGCTGTAGAAAATCAGGATGACCAAAGGAATTTGCTCGCTCCTTTCACTTGGCAAAGGAATGACAGCCCGACAACGGCTCAAGAGCCCCGGTCAAAGAAAAGGAAAATAGCAGAACCAGCACCTGAGCTCCCCTCAGAGAGGACTCGGGACCCATAAGTTTAGATTTCCTTTTACAGCACTATGTAAATTACTATATTTCCATTTCCGTAATCTTTGAATTCAATCAAACGGGGTCTTCCCCACTGTTTGATATTTGCAATCCAATTATCGAAGTTTATCTTGATTAAACAAAAATATATATATAATTAATATAATCATTGCATATCATTCATCATTCTCACTTAAACGCATTCTTCTTACCTGCGAATCTCACATTTGCGTCTCGATTCTAGAGTCAAACTGTATCATTCGTACAATACTCGGGCCAATCGACACAAAAAGATGGATAATCTCGAGGAAGAGAACAGAGAGTTGAGAGAAGAGATCGACACTCTGAAAGAGGATCTGAGAAATCTTCATAACGACATGCAAGCTCTAGCAGAAGCTCAGATGCAACAACAAAGGACTGTGATCTCAGAGATCACTTCAACGCCCATAGTGGAGAAGTATGATCCTCGGTATAACATGCCTAAAGATCGTTCCTGGGGCATGCCTATCAACTATATCCCGTAAGGATATATTCTGCCGATCACGGAGGATCCGGGAACTGCAGCAGGAGCCGCTGGGCCTGAAGGTTACAAATTTCGGGAAAGCGAAGATGCCAGGGGCATGGCAGCAACTCCTGAAGGTTACAAACTTTGGGAGGCACCACGAGTCTCGGCCATAATGACTATACCACCACCCGTGGTACATGCTACCCCTGAAAGACATATTCCACAGATACCTTCTGGTGGAAACGAAAGTATGGATAACAAAATGAAGGAGTTCCAGGAACAGTTCCTGGAAATGCAGAAAGAGCTGCAAGCCCTTCGCGGTCAGGACCTATTTGGAAAAGACGCCGCAGACCTTTGTTTGGTCCCTAATGTGAAAGTTTTGCACAAGTTCAAAGTACCCGAATTTGAAAAGTACAAGGGTAACTCTTTCCCTCAAAGCCATTTGGTGATGTACGCTCGACGAATGTCAACTCAGACAAAGAACCAGGAGCTACTGATTCACTATTTTCAAGATAGTTTAACCGGTGCCGCACTCAAATGGTACATGGGTTTAAACTGCACTAAGATCGGCACTTTCAGAGATCTTGGCGCTACTTTCGTTCAACAATATAAGTATAACCTGGATATGGCACCGGACAGAGATCAACTCAGAGCCATGTCACAGAAGGACAAGGAAACCTTTAAGGAGTACGCCCAGAGATGGCGTCAAATTGTCGCCCAGATTTGTCCACCTCTTGAGGAAAAAGAGATGACAAAGATCTTCTTAAAGACCTTGAGCTCATTCTACAACGACCGAATGGTCGCCAGTGCGCCCAGAGACGTTCGTCTTGAGGAAGCAGTCTAAGAAGGACGTTTAGTTAAAGACGCTGGATCATCAAGCAGTACCAAAAGATACGATAGTGCTCTCCCTAAGAAAAAAGAGCACGATATTGGTAATATCTCTCTCGAAAAGCAAAGGCGACGGTACCAACCAGTAGCAGCTGTAACTCCTACTATCAACCCTGCGCCTGTTCCTACGTATCAACCTCAGATTGCTCAAAGTCAACCGAATCAACAACAATATCAGCAAAGGACACAACAACCTCTTCAGCAGACTCGTCCTTCGTACAACAACAACCGTACAACACGACCGCCAGGGTTTGACCCTATACCAATGTTATATGTAGAACTGTTTCCATTATTACTGGTCAAAGGGCACGTCCAAACCAGGGCTCCTCTTACAATTCTGGAAAATCCGCCTTTTTGGTTCAATGCCGATCAGACTTGCCCTTACCATCAAGGAGGACCAGGGCATAACATAGAAAACTGTCTCAGATTCAAATCCGATGTGCAAAAGCTTGTTAGGAGCGGGGTCTTATCTTTCAAAGATACGAATCTGAATGTTCTCACGAATCCGCTGCCTCAACACGAGAAAGATGCGGTAAATTTGATAGAAGGAGAGTCTAACAACAGCTATCAAATTCATGATGTACTCTTATTGAGGACCAATCTGGTCAAGATACATCACAGACAGAGCGGGTATGGCCATATACCACCTCACAATTATCACCAGTGTGATATCTGCTCTAAAAACAATCAAGGATGTTCTGTGGTGCAATCAGCTCTACATGAACAATTGGATCTCGGATAGATCCAAGAGCACCGAGTTCGTGGAGTTAACATGACTTATGCAAATTCCGACATCATTCAGAACCACGGCATTCGTGCAATGAATGTCAACTTGGTGGTAATGAACTCAAGGCAAATCCAGTATCATAATCTGCCGCGACACGATTACAATTCCTGTCTGACTTGCTCGGTAAACAAACAGGGATGCTCTTTTGTACAAGAGGCCCTCTAGCGTCAGATGGATCTTGGGTGGATCCAGGACTACCATGATAGAAATCCTTATCAAGTTAACATGATTCAAATCTTTGATATTCATTTGATGAATACCAGCTTGGTGGAGTTACACACCAAGCAAGTCCAACTCGGTTTTCTCACTTCACATGATTATCTGAGTTGTAAAGTATGTTGTGAGAGTAACCAAGGGTGCGCTCTCGTTCAAAGAACTTTGCAACACTTGTTAAACCATTGGTGGCTTCCGATCTATCTAGACGAAGACACGCAACAAATCAGTGTGACAAACGGGAACCCTACTAGACATCAAAGTCAGGATGTCCGATCTATGGAAATAGACCTAGTAAGGTTTCACTGCATTCAAAGCGGACGTGGCCAGGTGCCACCACACAACTACGAGCGCTGTAGAGTCTGCTCGGAAAATAACCAAGGATGCTACCTCGTGCGAGCAGCTCTTCGAAGTCAGTTGGACCGCAAGGAGATTCAACCGTGTCCGAGTTCTAGATCAATCAACTGGACGCCAGACTATTTCATTGATCAGATTAAGGATGTTGTCGTGATCTCTGATCACGAAAGGACCAAAGATGTTTGTACCATCATCCCTCTACTTGACGAATCGAAGGTTCTTAACCAGGAACTGATTGAAGTTACTTACGATAGTCAGAGAAATCAGAAGGCTCATGTAGTTATCTACCTACCGGGACCAGTGTCGTACAAGTCTGATAAAGCTATCCCTTACAAATATGGTGCAACAATAATTGAGAATGGAAGGGAAATTCCATTACCCTCCGTCGTGAATATTACAGACATCAGTCGAGTAACACGGAGTGGTCGAATCTTCAACAGAGGAGTTGGAGAACCTAACAGAGAAAAGGAACTTCAGGCAGAAGCTCCCAATCAACCAGTCGGTCACTCCAGTAATCCCGACCTTTCAAGGAACGGTGATAAGATGCTGAAACTCATCCAAAGGAGTGAATACAACATTGTTGATCAACTGTTACAAACTCCTTCAAAGATCTATGTGTTATCTCTTTTACTCAGTTCCGAAGCCCACAGAGAGGCTCTACAGAAAGTCTTAGAACAGACCTTTGTGGAACAGGATGTGTCAATAAGACAATTCGACAGCATCATATCCAACATCACTTCCTGCAACAACTTGGGGTTTAGTGATGAGGAATTGCTAGAAGAAGGCAAAAGTCACAACATGGCGCTCAATATCACAGTTAACTACCAGGACGATGCCTTAGCCAGCGTACTGGTAGATATCGGATCAGCTCTCAACATTATGCCGAAGTTCACTCTAATGCGACTATCATTCATAGGATCTCCGATGAGAGGCAGTGAGGTCGTCGTCAAAGCATTTGACGGATCCCGAAAAACAGTTATCGACGAAGTCGATCTTCCCATAACTATCGGTCTTCACACTTTCCAAGTCACTTTCCAGGTCATGGACATCCGAGCAACATACAGCTGTTTGTTGGGAAGACCTTGGATACCCAGGTTGGGGCAGTCACTTCAACATTTCACCAAAAGCTGAAGTTCGTCAAGAATGACCAACTCGTCATGGTCTGTGGAGAACAAGCCTTGATTGTGAGTAACCTTCCATAGTCCACTTGTGTAGAACCCAAGGAGTTTGTTGGAACTCAGTTCCAGGCACTTTCGGTAAGCAATGAGAATCAATTAGAGAAAGGAACATCGATCTCCTCGTACAAAGATGCTCTCGAGGTAATCAAAAGTAACAATGCAAAGGGATGGGGACAACTTGTCATTCCTACTGACAATAAAACAAAGAAGGATCTTGGTTTTTCTGCAACCTGTACCCAGACAGCTACTAAAGATGAAAGTCTTCATCCCATTCAGAACTTCTTCCATAGTGGAGGTTTCCTTCACCCAGTGTCTCAAGAAGTACATACCATCAACGAGGGAGATTCCTCCGACACAGATGAGGAATGAAAGTCCTATCTTAACGAGGACGGTTATATGTCTCAGGAAGAGGTGCCTACGCCATTTTGCTATCCCGCACAGAGTCCGAGATTTATACCAAGGTCAGACGTCGAAATGATATACGTAGATTGTGATCCAGAAGGATGTCGTGCTCCACCAAACTCATTAGAGGAGGACACTCTGAGGAAAGACAACTTTGACCACGACTATTATGGCCTAATGGATGGCCTGCCTATCTGGCAGCCGTACCCAGGAGACTTGGGGCAAAAGAGTCAGCCCAACGACGCTTATCAGCTGAGCATCATTGAAAAGAATACATGCGTCCCTAACATGTCATGGGATCAACACTCAGGGCATTCAGAAAACATCCAGCACGACGATGAATTTGCAACGATTGCAGGACAAGAGTTCCTTAATTATGCTTTTCCCGAGGTCAACGTCATCGAAAGGGATGACTCCTCCAGTTCCAAAGAAGTGTGGGACACCTTAGGACAACCGAGTAGAAAGTATGACTTCTTGGTAAAGTACACTGCTCCTGAAAGCTCTCGTATCAGGCTCGAAGACATCCAGCCCACTGGATGGGGAGGTTTACCTGAGAGCACAAATACTATGCAAAATACAACTGAGGAATCCTTCTATGACAATTATGCCTGGGAGACAGATTTCAACGATCCTTCTCCACCAGAAATCAGCGTTATTTCTGGAGACAAATCAAGGAAGGTACCATACTTTGTGATTCACCGAGGAGTTCGCCGCCAATGGGTTGCAGTCGATGTTCTGAAAGTTGTTCATAAGTCTAAGTAATTGTCGTCTTCATCTTAACCTTTCACCCTGCCAAGGTGAAACGAATGTTTTTATAGGGCTCACTTTCTATAAATGTACCTCTTCGCTTTGCCCAAAGCGACAGAGTTTTGTTTTATAGGGCTGTAGTTTCAAGAATCGACTAAATCATAAATAAAATAACTTCGTTCTGTAATTTCCGCATTTATTGATGTTTTCTTTTCTCGCTTTTTCAGAAAATGGTAATCCTAAAAAACAACAAATAATAAAAACAATCAGTTTTCCAAGAAAATACATTGCACACACTCTTGCATTCTCTCTATCTCTTCTAAAAACAGTCATCACGTCATGCAGATTGCTTGTTTTAAACCCCATTGAAACATACGATCCAACGCCTTCTCCCAACTTTGAATTCCCGGTATTTGAGGCTAAAGAAGAAGATGACAAAGAAATTCCAGAAAAGATCTCCCGATTACTCAGACAAGAGGAAAGGTCCATTAAACCTCACAAAGAGCCGTTGGAAACGGTCAACTTGGGTTCAGAGGAAGAGAGAAAAGAAGTCAAGATTGGGGCACTGCTCAGTCCAACTGTCAAAGAAAGTTTGACAAAGCTTCTCAAAGAGTTTCCCGATGTATTCGCATGGTCCTATCAAGATATGTCAGGGTTGGATTCCAGCATCGTGGAACATTATCTGCCTTTAAGATCAGAATGTCCGCCAGTAAAACAAAGGTTGAGACGGACTCATCCAGATATGGCCATCAAAATCATAGAGGAAGTACAGAAACAGATTGATCCAGGTTTCCTCGTCACATCGGAATATCCTCAATGGTTAGCCAACATAGTACCAGTTCCGAAAAAGGACGGAAAGGTCAGAATGTGTGTAGACTACAGGGATCTGAACAAAGCCAGTCCGAAGAATGATTGTCCCTTACCGCACATTGACATGCTGGTAGACAGTACAGCAAAGTTCAAAGTATTCTCCTTCAGGGATGGATTCTCGGGCTATAATCAGATAAAAATGGCGCTGAAAGATATGGAGAAAACTTCATTCATTACCCCATGGGGCGCCTTTTGTTACAAGGTAATGCCGTTTGGTTTGAAGAACGCCGGGGCAACCTATCAAAGGGGCATGACTACTCTTTTTCATGACATGATACATAAAGAAATCGAGGTATATGTCGATGATATGATTGCTAAATATAAGACAGAAGAGGAGCATGTGACCCACCTATCAAAACTATTCGAGCGGTTGAGAAAGTACAAACTTCGCTTGAATCCCAATAAGTGCACATTTGGTATCCGTTCAGGGAAACTTCTAGGGTTCATCGTCAGCCAGAAAGGAATTGAGGTTGATCCTGACAAGGTCAAGGCCATTCAAGAAATGCCTTCTCTGCGAACTGAAAAACAAGTCAGGGGGTTCCTGGGACGTCTGAGTTACATTTCCAGATTTATATTCCTCATGACCGCGACATGCGCGCCAATCTTCAAATTACTCAAAAAGAATCTGGACTGTGTTTGGACAGAAGATTGCCAAACCGCCTTCGACAGTATCAAGGAGTACCTGTTGAACCCACCGATTCTATCACCTCCAGTGGAAGGAAGACCACCGATCATCTACCTAACAGTCTTGGAAGACTCTATAGGTTGTGTACTTGGCCAACAAGACGAAACCAAAAGGAAAGAGTTTGCCATTTACTATTTAAGCAAGAAATTCACCGACTGCGCGACTCGGTACACTATGCTTGAGAAAACTTATTGTGCTCTGGCTTGGGCAGCCAAACGTCTTCGCCAGTATATGATTCGTCACACTACTTGGTTAATCTCCGAAATGGATCCGATCAAGTACGTCTTTGAAAAACCTGCTCTCACGGGAAGGATTGCCCTTGGCAGATGTTGTTATCGGAATACGACATCGAGTACCATGCTCAGAAAGCCGTCAAAGGAAGTATTTTAGCCGATCATTTGGCCCATCAACAGATTGACGATCAAGAATCAGTCGAATTTGACTTCCCAGACGAAGATGTCATGTACTTGAAAATGAAAGATTGCGATGAACCGCTACCCAGTGAAGGGCCAGAACCAAGTTCCCAATGGGGACTTATCTTTGACGGAGCTGTCAATCATTATGGAAACGGAATTGGGGCAATCATCATAACACCTCAGGGTACCCACATTCCTTTCACCGCCCGACTGACATTCAAGTGTACAAACAACGAGGCAAAATACGAAGCTTGTATCATGGGTCTCGAAGAAGCGATCGACTTGAGAATTAAGAACTTGGATGTATATGGTGACTCAGCCCTGGTTATCAATCAGATCAAAGGAGATTATAACATATACCAGTCCGGGCTGATCCCTTACAAAGATTACGCAAGAAGGTTGTTACCCTTCTTCAACAGAATTGATTTCCACCACATCCCTCGTGAAGAGAATCACATGGCTGATGCATTAGCCACTCTCTCTTCCATGATTAGCATAGGTCAATGAAACGACTTACCTAATATTGACAAAATGCGCCTTGAACGGCCCGCTTACATCTTCACGATTGAAGCAGTCATAGACGACAAACCTTGGTATCACGATATCAAATGCTTCCTTCAGAAACAAGAGTACCCGCCTGGGACATTCAGAAAGGACCAAAAAACCCTCAGAAGGCTAGCAGGCAACTTCTTCCTGAGTGGTGATACACTCTATAAGAGGAACTTCGACATGGTCTTGCTCCGATGCGTAGACAGACTAGAAGCAAACATGCTGATAAAGGAAATTCACGAAGGATCCTTTGGCACCCATGCCAACGGACACACAATGGCGAGGAAAATTCTGAGAGTCGGGTACTATTGGTTGACCATGGAATCCGACTGCTACAGGTACATGAGGAAATGTCACAAGTGTCAAATGCACGCTGACATAATCCATGTACCGCCAACACACCTCAAAGTTCTCTCTTCCCCATGGCCTTTTTCCATATGGGGAATCGACATGATTGGCATGATCGAACCCAAGGCTTTGAACGGACATCAGTTCATCCTGGTAGCCATTGATTACTTCACCAAGTGGGTCGAATCAGCGTCATACGCCAATGTAACCCGACAAGTGGGGGTCCGATTTATCAAAAAAAATATCATCTGCCATTATGGTGTTCCAAGCCAGATCATTACCGATAATGGATCCAACTTGAACAACAAAATGATGAAAGAGTTGTGCACTGAGTTCAAGATCGAACACCATAACTCATCTCCCAACCGACCTAAGATGAACGGAGCGGTCGAAGCGGCTAACAAGAACATCAAGAAGATTGTTTAGAAGATGGTTGTAACCTACAAAGACTGGCATGAAATGCTACCCTTTGCTCTTCACGGTTATCGCACATCTTTCCGCACTTCAACAGGGGCAACCCATTTCTCTCTAGTATATAGCATGGAAGCAGTGTTTCCCATAGAAGTAGAGATCCCATCAATCCAGGTATTGATGGAAGCTAAGTTAACAGAGGATGAATGGTGTCAGAGTCGACACGATGAGCTGAATCTGATAGAAGAAAAACGAATAACGGCACTATGCCATGGTCAGTTGTATCAGCAAAGAATGAAGAAGAGGTTTGACAAAAAGGTCCGACCCCGTGTCTTCAGGAAAGGAGACCTTGTGCTCAAAAAGATACAATCATTTCTCACTGATTCTCGGGGCAAATGGACTCCGAACTATGATGGCCCCTATGTGGTCAAGAAAGCTTTCTCAGAAGGTGCCTTGAGACTCGCAACCATGGACAGAGAGGAATTTTACTACCCCACAAATGTTGACGTAGTCAAGAAATACTTCGCCTAAATAAAATAAAATAAAAAAATCGTCTCGGTGGATTGAAAACCCGAAAGGGCGGTCCAGGAAAAAATTAGAGACATAAGCAAAAATCATCCCGATAGATTGGAAACCTCAAAGTACAATCCAGGAAAAAGTTAGGGATTAATGGCAAGTAACTACGTCCAACAAAGGGGCAAATCCCTCAGCGGCAGTTACACCATCCGTCAGGAAAACTCCAGTCAAGGTCATCTTCGACGGAAGCTCAGGATGCCCAGAATTCAAAGTTGGTAGAAGGATATCGGTCGTTATGTTTCAATGTAGCTCTTTTCCCTTAAATTACCATTTTCTAACTTTGTAAATACTCCATGGAATCACGCGCTTGGCTGATTTCCATCCTATCAATAAAATTTGAGCCCTTGTGCTTTTGTTTTGCAATTCTTATTTGTTTTAGCTTTACAGAACGACGTTTTAACATGATTAACGATTCTTGAAATAAAACAAAAATGAATTTTACTTGTACAATTTTTTCTGCTTTTAAAATAAAGATGGCAATTCTTTTGACTGTTGAACATAGAAAGAACACCGATCGCTTCTCCAGAAGTAATCGAACCTCAAAGTACAGAATCAAAGTACTCCTTCTTAACCAGTGCGCCTGAACGAAGGATCAGCTGTGTCAGATGCGAATGTTTTATCTGACATCACCGGCAGAGTTCTTATTTCCTAAGCCCGACCAACGTTGTCCTCCACGGGGACTATCTCTCCTAAGCAAGGCAGAATTGCTATCTTGAACCGAAGATACCTCTTCGTCCCCAGCAATGGCCGAGTATCCAGTCGTGTTCATCCACAAGTCTGTATGTCGCGTCAGTTTTGTTAGCATAAACATACATACATCATGCATTATTTATTTACATTCATATTCATATTGCATCACTATCACTCTAGTCGAACTTGTTCCCAAGTGATAAAAGTCCTCTCAATCGAGTTGTCAGTTCTTTCCTCGTCAAGAAATGTTGCGTCTGAACAATGTCTCTCCCAGTTTATTTCTGGAGTGGAGACGGTCCTCGACCACTTTGATAACTTGAACCTCTGAAAAACAAGAAAACCTTCGAAAAATGTCACTCTTCACCATTGAAGATGATATCTTCGCTTTCCCGGATTAAGGAAAATCCCCAGAGAAAGCCTCTTAATCAAAGATTCGGCAGTACAGCAGTTTTTCTCCAGAAAATTCGCTGACGAAAAGGTCATCAGCACCTCAAATTTGGATTGCATCACATGGCATTTCTCCAAGAAGATCTCGGAGAAAAGTATGATGTAATATCCCCAAGCAGGAAACAGTCTCTCAAGAGACTCGTTTTCCCCAGTAGAGTCAACAAATGGCGTCTCCCACAGAAAAGTTTGTGCACCTCTACAGCTCAGACGAATGGGTTTCCCCAGCAAGTCTGACATCAAAAATTTTTCCATCAAATGGCATCTACCCAGGAAAATTCGGCGAGAAGTTTGAGGAAAACCGCTACAAATAGCGTCCCTTGTCAAGAAAGTTTATTGACAAAAGAAACTGAGACCAGTTCCTTGCTAGGAAACCAGGATCGAGGGGAAGTTTATATCAGAAACTGAGACCAGTTCCTTGGTAGGAAACCAGGATCGATGGGAAGTTTATATCTGAAACTGAGACCAATTCCTTGGTAGGAAACCAGGATCGAGGGGAAGTTTATTTCAGAAACTGAGACCAAATTCTTGGTAGGAAACCAGGATCGAGGGGAAGTTTCTACCTTTTCTAAGCATCATTGCTTAGCAAAAGAAGATGGAGGGGCAAGCTGCCATTCATAACCACCATCAAAATTTCGGGTATTCTGATATTTAATCCTCTTGCACCCCGAATGCCCGAATACCTTCGACATTCACACCTTCGGGTCCAAGAAGATTAAATAGGGGCATCTGTCATACCCCAAATTTTGACCACTAAGATTCCCCATCATTGTGCAAACCATCATCACAATATGGATGAATCATCATACCTCATTAGTTTCCCCAAAGATGGGTGAGCGTCCACTACAATCAAACTTAGGGTTTCAAGCCCTCTCAGAGCTCTTATACAAGGATCAATCAAGGAATGACATGATCTTCAACTTGTCTAAACCTCTCAAACATCCACAATGGATCAAGAGGACTCCCACATCAAGGATCAATACAAGCCTGTAACATTCCAAGTGGGTTAAGCCTCAAGATCGCCAGTGTCACCAAATTAGGGTTTTGATCGACCAGGGCATCCAGATGGAATTTTTACTCTAGGTATGAGCCAATGCTTCAAAGCCTAACCCTAAATAATCTAAGGGACCTCATAAACCCAATCATCAAGTCAATTTAGCCTCAGGGGATGCATTCACCAAAAATCAGGAATTAGGGTTTCTTGACCTAATTCACCCATAAGTTAACTTTTGAGACAAAACATGAGCCAAGACCTCAAGACATGATTTGAGGGTCGCTAACACACTACATTGATCCAAGAAGCTTCATCCACAAGTTTCAATTTCATCTGGACAACAATTAGGGTTTTGAAGAAAAAGTCAACTGTACCTTTGACTTTTGACCAAGACATGCTCCCAAACCTTGGGACATGATCCAATACACCCTATAACACCTATGAAATCAATCCATCAAGTTTGATTTAGGTCAAGGACTTGATTTCATAGAGGATCGCACAGTTTGGAATTCATTTGATAAAAAGTCAACTGTACCCAAAAGTTAAAGTTTGACTTTTTTATTTTTTTGATCAATTATGGTTCCCTAACCCTAAAATGATGTTAATGTATGATTGGAATCATCATTCATCAAGAAAAATCAAGAAAAGTGGGATAACTTGTAAAAGGGGTAACCATAAAAAACTTAGAAATTTTATAAGTTATGGAACAAAGTGGCTAGGGTACCAACTTCCAAGGATTATAACTTGTGATCCAAGCAACCATTTTGGCTGATCCAAAGATGGATTTGTAGCTCTCATGACATACTTTAAAAGTGTCAACTACACCTCATTCCAATTCCTCATGGATTTTTAGTTATGGAGTGACCAAAATGACAAAAACATGAAAATGCCACTTTTTCCAACACTTTGTGAAATTTCCACTAAGTCGGAATCTGTTTCACTTTTTTCAAAATGTAAGGGTATTTTTCACTTAGATCCCAAAAGTGTCAAGACAAACTATGATCACCCACATGTTGTATCATATGAGAGCTTTCCAAAATGACCAAGAACTCCATCAAATCCCATTTGAGCTAAGAGTTATGACAATGGCAATATGCCTTGCTGCAACTGTCATGGCAAGGAAGATTTGTGCATTTTGCTCGATTTGATCAAATTGTGCAAATGACAAACAAGTTTATCCATCTGAACACCTCAGGGGGGGCCAGGGAGGAACAAACACTGATCCATCAGCCTCCCAAGTCTTTGGAACTAAAAGTAGCATTCCAAACCTAAAATGCCTAAAAGGGGGACAAGACTCCAATTTTGTTTTGGAGCATTCAATGGATGCACCAAGGTGGCATGAACTGAGCCTTTTTCAACTGAATGAGTCAAGGATAATATCTGAACTAGGGAACCAAAGTCCTGTGCTCTAACCTCTAGTCAATGGCTAGAGGAGACTTAAGATTCCAAAGAGATGCAATTGGAAAATGAGCTGCTGCAGTTGCCATTCAATATTGCTTGCAAAAAAACTTGCTCTACTATAAATAGAGTTCATTTGTGCTCAGTTTAACTACACCAAAGGCCTACAACACTTGCCTTTCTCAAAATCATCTTCTCACTCTCAAAAATGCCTTTCTTAGCAAGTCACTATCGAATTTTTTAATAGAGAGCAATTCCACTCAAACCAATTGCTCTAACACCTCATAAACATCATATGTGAGCTGATCAAACACTAAACACACAACTGTAACACTGATTTATCAGAATCACCAGTCAGTTGCTCATGTTTTCAACCAAGTTGCAGTTGAGATGCCATGAAGGATCCAGCCATTTCCAATCAAGTCCAGACATTCAAACATACTCCATATGGTGTAGGGAAGTTGTTCAGATCATCAAAACTCATCTGTAACACCTCCAACTCAAAAATCACATTGCTCTTGCTGTCACGACCTTCAAGTAAGCCTAAACTTGGTCATCTCTTAATCTATGCATATTTCCTCGCACAATACTTTTGCCAAATGTTCATAATCATGCATAGAATGTTTCCCCTCAATTAATTGCTTTGTTTGAATCGTGTATCAAAATTCTCAGCCTTCATGCAAATTTTAGGGTTCTTGAGGTTTTGTCTTGATTTCTTATTACATGCTTAAAATAAATGAAATGAAAGACCATAGACATGATCGTGAGGTGAAAACGAGCATATTGATATGTGGATTGTGTGATTTCATCAAGTATTCAGTGAGATTGGATAGAAAATGCAAATCTGAGCAAAACTCCCTTCGCGCGTGTTCTTGGTCCATGTTCTTGGCGCCCTTTTCACAAATTTGAATATTTGAATTTTGTGATTTTATTTAATTGATTCAAAAATTAATTTCTCTCTGAGTTTTAATGATTTTGAGTTGATTCTTTTTTTAATAATTCACAAAAATGTTATTTTACCAAAAATTCCCAAAAATATTATTTATTTCATATACTTGATATATTTGCAAAGAATTAATCTATTATTTGTTTTTTACATTTAAAATATTTTTTCCTCCTTGATTTTCCAAATTTAATTGGTTTCCAGTCATTTTGTGGATATAAACATGACTTTTGAAACATTGATCCAAGATCACCACTCATTTTTCACATGTTTTCAATACTTTTTATTAATTTTTTAACAAAATTAAATCCCTTTTTAAAAAAAATTAGGGTTTTGATTAATTCAACCCTCATCAATCATTTTCAAACACTCATGGGCCTCTAATAGAGTGTAAGACCCAATCCCCTTTTAACTAAAAACTTTTTGGGCCTTAAATGTTGTATAAGTTCCTCTGCGTTAAAAGAAAAATCTCGGCGCGATCGCCAGTTCAAAATCAAATTACCTGGGTCTGCCCTCGTGTTGTAAGTCTCGCTTTTCTTTTTCAAAACCTTTTTGGGCCTCTAATAGAGTGTAAGACCCAACCCTCTTTTGTACATAAATAATTTTGGGCCTCAGTCATTGTATAAGTCCCAGTATAATTTTTAAAACAACGGTGTGATCACTGTTATTTTTGGGCCTACCCTCGTGTCGTAAGTCCCATTTCTTTTCTTTAAATAATCTTTGGGCCTCTAATAGAGTGTAAGACCCATCCCCTTGTACATAAGAACTTTTTGGGCCTCACATATTGTATAAGTCCCTCTATACAGTTTTCAAGACAACGGTGTGATCATCGTTAAAACTCGGGCCTCTCCTTGAGCTGTAAGCCCCAACAATCTTTTCAAAACACTTTCTCCTTTGATTTTGAATTCAAATATATGTTGTTATCAAAAATTTCTTTAATTTCTTTGTTGAACAACTAACAAAACAACATGGAAGCTCTAAAACGGGTAAGTGTTTATCCGCTTTTATTTACCGCTTTCATATGTATATAACTGTATTGTGGGGCTGTTTCACTGTAAGTCTTCTTTCATATTCTTTTATATACTTGTCACATATCCACTGTGTAATACTAGTATAGTTATTTAGAGTTTTCCCCGGCAACTACGTCTAGAACTAGGTAAAGCCTGTTGGTCACTCTCGAATACAAACAGAACTATATCCCCCGTAGGATTCCAGATACAGTCTTCCCTCCTCTTAGGGTTAAACAATATGGAACAAAGAGAAAGGCAGTATTCTCGGTGAACCTTTTCTCAGATTGTCACCCTTAGAAATTGTCAAAGAAACTCTAACTCCTTAGAGATGATCTTTTCTCCGTGAATGGCATCTCTTGAGTTTCTTCCAAATTCTCGAACTTTCCTGGAATGATCTCTTCTCTGTGAATTGTATTTCTTGAACTTCTCTTGGTTTGGGGACCCACAGGCTTCCTAAAAGCATCCCCCCCTCCTCTTGGGCGTTGTACAAGGACCCTTCGGCTTCTTAGAAGTTCTCATGCATTCTCTTGGGCTTAATACAAGGACCCTGGCGACCTTTTAAAGGTATAAGACAAAACTTAGTCATCCTTTGCTAGAGCAGTCTTTCCAGCGTCAAAACTCCGACCATTTTAGGGTTGATACTCATCCCTTAATGCTCGCGCCTCCTCTTGGGCATTGTTCAAAAGATAAAACTCTAGACTTGGACAGTCTAAACCTCTTGAGTCTCAAAGACATTCTCAAGTTCCTTTCAAACATAGGAAAAAAACACCGATCACTCTGGATCAGTCTCCAGCAGAAACCCGGTCTCTCTCATGAGAATTCCCCACACTTGGACCCGCTTTAGGATCTCAATAATCCTCAGCAGTAAGTCAGCCTCCTCTTGGGCTTTGTACAAATGATTCTCCTCAGCGGAGCTAACCTTTTCAGACTCTCTTGTTGAGTCAACCACTTTTAGCCTCCGTCTTGGGCTCTGTACAAGATATGTAAAAAACACTCTTGTTGAGTATAAAAGACTCTCTTGTTGAGTCAGTCTCCTTTTAGCCTCAATCTCGGGCTTCGTACGAGACAACAAATCACTCTCTTGTTGAGTATAAAAGACTCTCTTGTTGAGTCAATCAATCTTCAGACTCTCTTGTTAAGTCAATCACCTGTTCAAGACGCTCTTGTTGAGTCAACCTTTTTAGCCTCCGTCTTGGGCTTTATACAGGACAGATAAAAGTACTCTCTTGTTGAGTCAAACCCTTTCAGCCTCCATCTTGGGCTTTATACAAGATACATTCTCCCCAACGGAGTCAAAATCCCTTTTAGCCTCAATCTTGGGCTTTGTACAAGACAGAAAGAACATTTTCCCCGGAAAATTCAAACTTCCAGCCTCCTCTTAGGCTTTGTATAAAGAAACCCCCGGTTGAGTCAATCAACCTCTTAGCATCAAACTTGTGCTTTGATCAGGGCACACAAAAATCAATAATTCCCTCAGAGGAAGTCCACTCCCTCTTTAGAGCTGACAAGTTATCTCTCAGTCAAACCCTTTAGCTTCACATCTTGGGCTTTGAACAAGATACAAATCACTTTTAGCTTCAATCTTGGGCTTTGAACAAGACACCAAAACATCTCTTTCCTCCCATAGAATAGGAGGAACTACGATCGCTCTGATTTCCCTGTTTCATTAAAAGGGAATACATAGGCATAAGATTGCGAAATCTTAGCGGGCATACTAATCAAAAAAACTCAAAGTCCAGTACCTTCACACATCCATCAAAAACATCAAACCTAGTACCTTACCAAAAGCCTCTTGTACAGTCACGACACTCCGTTCTTAAACGAAATACCCTAAAGACAGACCCCCTATTTTGATAGCATCTGTAAACCAACAGTTTTGACTGTTTAACCTCAGTATGCAAGCAGGGTTAATTGGAGACATCTATTTCCCTTCCTTAATCAGCTTCACAGGATAAAAAATGAATCGAACTGTAGTACCAAAGCGATAGTGATTCGAAACCACAAAAATTGCGCTACATCTCCGAATTAATTACCGCTTCAACTTTTGACGGATCTACCGCCATACCTCCTTGAGATATGACATGACCAAGAAATCTAACCTCCGTCATCCAAAATTCACACTTGCTTAACTTGGCAAAAAGTTGTCTCTCTTGTAAGATCGATAGAACAATTCTTAAATGTTCTCCGTGCTCTTGAGAAGTACGAGAATAAATAAAAATGTCATCAAAAAAGATCACTACAAATTGGTCCAAGTAAGGTTGGAATATCCGATTCATATAATCCATGAAAACAGCTGGAGCATTCGTCACACCGAAAGGCATTACTAAGAATTCATAATGGCCATAACGGGTTCTAAATGTGGTCTTTGGTACATCTGAACTCTTCACACGGATTTGGTGATAACCCGACCGTAAATCAATCTTCGAGAACACACAGGCTCCTTTCAATTGATCTAACAGGTCGTCTATCCTGGGTAATGGGTACTTGTTCTTAATGGTGACTTTATTCAACTGTCGGTAATCAATACATAACCGCATTCCACCATCCATCTTCTTTACTAACAACACTGGAGCTCTCTAGGGCAAAACACTGGGTCGAATAAAATGGTTGGCCATTAACTCTTCCAATTGATCTTCCAATTCTCTTAACTGGAGCGGTGCCATCCGATACGGAGAAATGGATATAGGAGCCGTTCCCGGTATCAGGTCAATAGAGAATTCCACTTCCCTTTCTGGAGAGAAAGAAGTGACATCCTCGGGGAAAACTTCGGAAAACTCACAGACTACAAGGATAAGCAGAACTTGCAGGTCGCTACTCTCCTCCTTAGTGAGGACCAAAAGAACGAATTTTTCCTTCTCAAACAAGAAATTTATCATTCCAACCGTACCTTCTAAAATAGTTGTTAACACATCTTTCGGAGTAGCTTCAGTAGACAGAATGATGATTAGCTTCTCTTCACAACCAATAAATACCGAATTAGCAGAAAGTCAATCCATCCCCAAAACAACATCTACTTTCTTAAGCGGCAAACAAATAAGATCAATCTGAAAAACTCTTCCATCCACAGATAATACACAGTTTTCACACATTAAAGGTGTTTCAACCATCTCATCCATGGCAGTAGTAACCACCATGGGTGGAGACAACGAAATAGCTTGCAACCCAAGTCGCTTCATACATTGCATTGACACAAAAGAGTGTGTTGCTCCACAATAAAATAATACAAAACAAGGATGCCCATTAACGAAACACGTACCAGCAATCAAAGAGTTATCACCCTTAGCCTTCCTTGCATCCAGTGTATAAACTCGACCGATACTCTTTCCTTGCATCTGATTCCTAATCTGAGGACAATCCCTCGCCATATGACCCAATTTCTGACACTGATAACACTTCACTCCTTCAAAGCCACATCTACCAAAATGCATCTTACCACAAGTACGACACACAGGGGGTGCACTAGCTCTAGAATTTTGAACCTGTTTTCCTTTGAAAGCTTGTTGTCTAGGCCTAAACTGTTGGCTTGATCTCCCATGATCATTCTGATTCGTTCTAGCCAATTCTCCTTCTGTCTGAACTCTCTTCAAACTGTTCTCAGCCATATAGCATTGCCTTAGCAACTCAGCATAAGTAGTGAACTCCCTTTGAGACACACAGTGAGAAATCTCAGCTTTCAATCCAAAAAGAAATTGGTCAATCTTCCACTTTTCATCTGAAGCATACACGGCTTGCCTAGAGTAAACAGCCATGATCTCAAACTTCTCAGCATAAGCAGCCATTGTCATAGTACCTTGCCTCAACTGTTGGAATTCAAACTCCTTTTGGGTCCTCAAGGAACTAGGGAAATACTTTTCCATAAAGGAAATCTTAAATCGCTCCCAGACCTTAGGTACATCTTGGATAGTTATTAAAGCCGAAGCACTCTCTCACCACCTCATAGCAGGACCTTTCAACAAGTGAGAAGCAAACACCACTTTGTTCTCCTTACTACAGTGAACTATCAGAAAGATTCTCTCCATACCAGCCACCCATTCATGAGCTATTACAGGATCTAATCCGCCATGAAATTCTGGAGGATTCATGCGGATAAAATCCCAAAAACTCCCACCTACAGCATCTGGAACAACCACTTGAGGATGAAAACCCCCATTCATCTGTTGTACCATCTGCTGCATGAATTGGTTTTGCTGCTGCTGCATTTGTTGTAAAAACTGGGGCCATGGGACATACTCGTCGCCGCCTGGCGGGTTCGTCACGGGAGGATTAGTTCTGGGTCTACCGTGGGTTCTGCGTTCGTCAGCCATGTTCCTAAACGTCATACAGATAGGATTAAGTTGATCAGGCTCAATGCCATAAATATAACACTTAAGACCAATGGCGACACAACGCATATGAACGGAAAGAAATAGTTATACTATTTCCTGGCTAGGTCGAGGATACAACCTTCTCTGATACCAACTGTAACACCCATATATAACAACATACATCAAAGCATATATATTATACATGAATCCAGGTTTTGGTATTGAAATACCATAAGTTCCTAGTTAACACATTGTATATATTACATGCCCAAAATACAAAATGCTAAACCTATGGCATAATATATACAAGATGTTCCAAAGTACTAAGAACTAGATCAAAACAATGATCTCAAAATAAAATCTTCACAACGGAAGCTATGCCTTCCCAAAAAGCCAAGACACGTAAGGATAATCAAACGAATTTATCCTTACCTTCGCGGAACCTGAAGCACCTGAAATATAATCAACAACATGGGGTGAGATATTAAATCCCAGTGAGTTCCCTATCTTATGGATCCTCTCGGCTTTACAAGGTTCTATCTGTTCCTAACTCAAGTCAAGGGGAAGGGAAGTGACCTTGAGTTCACAATCTCACACTATATGGAAACATCTTCATGAGTTCACCAACTCAAAATATCACTAATCAGTAACCTCATCAAGGCATCCCTTTTTCCCGTCCTCTCCTACGTCTAAGAGTCGGCACGAGTCATGGATCCTTGCACTTACTTGGCATACAAAATGGATTCGGGTTCTACGGCCTGTTAACCGTGAACCGTCACTTCACATGGCTTGTTAACCATCGCAAGTCTCTTTACCCGTAGGCTCAATTCGTACTACACGCGGGAATCAAACCTACCAAGTAATCATGTGTACATTCCAGAGTCATCCGAATCTCATGAAACGACAAGTCTCATGGAAACGGTTCTGATTACGTGACCTCACACACAAACGTGATTGTATTCGACAATCACAAGATCACATTCGCCTTAAGGCCACATTCGCCTTTTCTTTCATAAAACACAATGGTTCACACATGTTCCATACTAGTATCTTACTCTCTTCTAGACCATTACTCATCGAGGATGTAGGCCTAGGCATCGAACGCACGAGCATCGCCATCTAGATCATCTATCAATTCCTAGTCACATTACTAGGTTCTACTATAGATTTATGGTAAGGTTTCCTCACTCTTCTTATTCCATATTTTAAACATGTATTCACTCAATTACAATTCACAATAAGAAGTTAGATATAGCACAACACACTAGTATAATAAAAATACATGTAATAATTCAACTCATAATTTATCACATTTCTTGAGCTTCCTCCAATTTATTTAATCGGGTAACAAAATCAGTATTTTTCACTTGCATTGCGTAGGATATTTCCACAGCTTTCCAACGACTATTACTACACTTCGATCCGAGTTACGATCTAAAAGATATGAATTTTTCAATATTTTTCCCCGACCTACAGTGGTAATCGATTACACAATATGGGTAATCGGTTACTCACGTTTCACTGTTCATACATAGGCTAAATGAGAGTTAGAGACACATTTCGGTAATCGATTACTCAATATGGGTAATCGGTTACTCAATTCAAATTTTTCGTAGAAACTCATTTTTTCCACAAGGTAATCGGTTACCCTAATCTGTTAACCGATTACTCTGTTTTAGAACAGAAAAATTCTGGTTTTCTCATGATTCAAAACCATTCAAACTTACTCAAAACTCATAAACTCAGAGGATCAATTAATCAATTATCATACATCATATTCATACCTGTATCAATCATATTACGCATTTTAATCGATATTTGAACAGTGAAAACAATCGATTCCACACAATATTCAATATTCACCATTTCTAACCTAAACTCTAACATTTCTAAAACTTCTAGAACTTAAGTACTAGAACCCACCTCTAAACATGATGATGATGAAGATGTTGAGATGATTTGATGAAGAATGAAGAAGATCCAAGCTTTCCCTCTTCTTCATTCTAAAGGTACTTAAGTTCTAGAAGTTTTAGAAATGTTAGTTTAGGTTAGAATGAAGAAGAGGGAAAGCTTGGATCTTCTTCATTCTTCATCAAATCATCTCAACATCTTCAGCATCATCTTGTTTAGAGGTGGGTTCTAGTTAGTACTTAAGTTCTAGAAGTTTTAGAAATGTTAAAGTTTTGGTTAGAAATGGTGAATATTGAATATTGTGTGGAATCGATTGTTTTCACGGTTCAAATATCGATTAAAATGCGTAATATGATTGATACAGGTATGAATATGATGTATGATAATTGATTAATTGATCCTCTGAGTTTATATGAGTTTTGAGTAAGTTTGAATGGTTTTGAATCATGAGAAAACCAGAATTTTTCTGTTCTGAAACAGAGTAACTGGTTAACAGATTAGGGTAACCGATTACCCTGTGGAAAAAATGAGTTTCTGCGTAAAATTTGAACTGAGTAACCGATTACCCATATTGAGTAATCATTTACCGAAATGTGTCTCTAACTCTCATTTAGCCTCTGTATGAACAGTGAAACGTGAGTAACCGATTACCCATATTGTGTAATCGATTACCACTGTAGGTTGGGGAAAAATATTGAAAAATTCATATCTTTTAGATCGTAACTCCGATCGAAGTGTAGTAATAGTCGTTGGAAAGCTGTGGAAATATCCTACGCAATGAAAGTGAAAAATACTGATTTTGTTAACCGATTAAATAAATTGAAGGAAGCTCAAGAAATGTGATAAATTATGAGTTGAATTATTACATGTATTTTTATTATACTAGTGTGTTGTGTTATATCTAACTTCTTATTGTGAATTGTAATTGAGTGAATACATGTTTAAAATATGGAATAGGAAGAGTGAGGAAACCTTACCATAAATCTATAGTAGAACCTAGTAATGTGACTAGGAATTGATAGATGATCTAGATGGCGATGCTCGTGCGTTCGATGACTAGGTTTGCATCCTCGACGAGTAATGGTCTAGAAGAGAGTAAGACACTAGTATGGAACATGTGTGAACCATTGTGTTTTATGAAAGAAAAGGAGAATGTGGCCTTAAGGCGAATGTGGTGTTGTGATTGTCGAGTACAATCACGTTTGTGTGTGAGATCACGTAATCGGAATCGTTTCCCTGAGACTTGTCGTTTCATGAGCTTCGGGCGACTCTGGAATGTACGCATGATTACTTGGTAGGTCTGATTCCCACGTGTAGTACGAATGGAGCCTACGGGTAAAGAGACTTGTGATGGTTAACAAGCCATGTGAAGTGATGGTTCACGGTTAACAGGCCGTAGAACCCGAATCCATTTTGTATGCCAAGTATGTGCAAGGATCCATGACTCGTGCCGACTCTTAGACGTAGGACAGGACGGGAAAAGGGGATGCCTTAATGAGGTTACTGATTAGTGATATTTTGAGTTGGTGAACTCATGAAGATGTTTCCATATAGTGTGAGATTGTGAACTCAAGGTCACTTCCCTTCCCCTTGACTTGAGTTAGGAACCGATAGAACCTTGTAAAGCCGAGAGGATCCATATGATAGGGAACTCACTGGGATTTAATATCTCACCCCATGTTGTTGATTATATTTCAGGTGCTTCAGGTTCCGCGAAGGGTAAGGATAAAGTCGTTTGATTATCCTTACGTGTCTTGGCTTTTTGGGATGGCATAGCTTCCGTTGTGAAGATTTTATTTTGAGATCATTGTTTTGATCTAGTTCTTAGTACTTTGGAACATCTTGTATATATTATGCCATAGGTTTAGCATTTTGTATTTTTGGCATGTAATATATACAATGTGTTAACTAGGAACTTATGGTATTTCAATACCAAAACCTGGATTCATGTATAATATATATGCTTTGATGTATGTTGTTATATATGAGTGTTATAGTTGGTATCAGAGAAGGTCGTATCCTCGACCTAGCCATGAAATAGTATAAATATTTCTTTCCGTTCATATGCGTTGTGTCGCCATTGATCTTAAGTGTTATATTTATGGCATTGAACCTAATCAACTTAATCCTACCTGTATGAAGTTTAGGAACATGGCTGACGGACGCAGAACCCACGGTAGACCCATAACTAATCCTCCCGAGACGAACCAGCCAGGTGGCGACGAGTATGTCCCATGGCCCCAGTTTTTACAACAAATGCAGCAGCAGCAGAACCAATTCATGTAGCAGATGGTACAATAGATGAATGGGGTTTTTCATCCTCAAGTGGTTGTTCCAGATGCTGTAGGTGGGAGTTTTCGGGATTTTATCCGCATGAATCCTCCAGAATTTCATGGCGGATTAGATTCTGTGAAAGCTCATGAATGGGTGGCTAGTATAGAGAGAATCTTTCTGATAGTTCATTGTAGTAAGGAGAACAAAGTGGTGTTTGCTTCTCACTCGTTGAAAGGTCCTGCTATGAGGTGGTGGGAGAGTGTTTTGGCTTTAATGACTATCCAAGATGTACCTAAGGTCTGGGAGCAATTTAAGATTTCCTTTATGGAAAAGTATTTCCCTAGTTCCTTGAGGACCCAAAAGGAGTTTGAATTCCAACAGTTGAGGCAAGGTACTATGGCAGTGGCTGCTTATACTGAAAAGTTTGAGATCATGGCTGCTTACTCTAGGCAGGCCGTGTATACTCTGGATGAAAAGTGGAAGATTGACCAATTTCTTTTTGGATTGAAAGCTGAGATTTCTCACAGTGTGTCTCAAAGGGAGTTCACTACTTATGCTGAGTTGCTAAGGCAATGCTATGTGGCTGAGAACAGTTTGGAGAGAGTTCAGACAGAAGGAGAATTGGCTAGAACGAATCAGAATGATCGTGGGAGATCAAGCAAAAAGTTTAGGCCTAGACAACAAGCTTTCAAAGGATAACAGGTTCAAAATTCTAGAGCTAGTGCACCCCCTGTGTATCGTACTTGTGGTAAGATGCATTTTGGTAGATGTGGCTTTGAAGGAGTGAAGTGTTATCAGTGTCAGAAAGTGGGTCATATGGCGAGGGATTGTCCTCAGAATAGGAATCAGGCGCAAGGAAAGAGTACCGGTCGAGTTTATACACTGGATGCAAGGAAGGCTAAGGGTGATAACTCTTTGATTGCTGGTACGTGTTTCGTTAATGGGCATCCTTGTTTTGTATTATTTCATTGTGGAGCAACACACTCTTTTGTGTCAATGCAATGTATGAAGCGACTTGGGTTGCAAGCTATTTCGTTGTCTCCACCCATGGTGGTTACTACTGCCATGGATGAGATGGTTGAAACACCTTTAATGTGTGAAAACTGTGTATTATCTGTGGATGGAAGAGTTTTTCAGATTGATCTTATTTGTTTTCCGCTTAAGAAAATAGATGTTGTTTTGGGGATGGATTGGCTTTCTGCTAATTCGGTATTTATTGGTTGTGAAGAGAAGCTAATCATCATTCTGTCCGCTGAAGCTACTCCGAAAGATGTGTTAACAACTATTTTAGAAGGTACGGTTGGAATGATAAATTTCTTGTTTGAGAAGGAAAAATATGTTCTTTTGGTCCTCACTAAGGAGGAAAATAGCGACCTGCAAGTTCTGCATATCCCTGTAGTCTGTGAGTTTTCCGAAGTTTTCCCCGAGGATGTCACTTCTCTTCCTCCAGAAAGGGAATGGAATTCTCTATTAACCTGATACCGGGAACGGCTCCTATATATGTTTCTCCGTATCGGATGGCACCGCTCGAGTTAAGAGAATTGGAGGATCAATTGGAAGAGTTAATGGCCAAGCATTTTGTTCGACCCAGTGTTTCGCCCTGGGGAGCTCCAGTGTTGTTAGTAAAGAAGAAGGATGGTGGAATGCGGTTATGTATTGATTACCGACAGTTGAATAAAGTCACCATTAAGAACAAGTACCCATTACACAGGATAGACGACCTGTTAGATCAGTTGAAAGGAGCCTGTGTTCTCGAAGATTGATTTACGGTCGGGTTATCACCAAATCCGTGTGAAGAGTTCAGATGTACCAAAGACCGCATTTAGAACCCGTTATGGCCATTATGAATTCTAAGTAATGCCTTTCGGTGTGACGAATGCTCCAGCTGTTTTCATGGATTATATGAATCGGATATTCCAACCTTACTTGGACCAATTTGTAGTGATATTTATTGATGACATTCTTATTTATTCTCGTACTTCTCAAGAGCACGGAGAACATCTAAGAATCGTTCTATCGATCTTACAAGAGAGACAACTTTTTGCCAAGTTAAGCAAGTGTGAATTTTGGATGATGGAGGTTAGATTTCTTGGTCATGACATATCTCAAGGAGGTGTGGCGGTAGATCTGTCAAAAGTTGAAGCGGTAATTAATTGGGAGAGACCGAAGAATGCTTCAGAAGTTAGAAGTTTCTTGGGACTGACAGGTTATTATAGAAGGTTTATCAAAGGCTTTTCTCAATTAGCTTTATCAATTACCAAACTTACTCGAAAGGATTGTTCTTATGAGTGGGATTCGGCTTGTGAACAAAGTTTTATGAGTTTGAAGGAAAGATTGATGACTGCTCCTATTTTGATCATTCCTGATCCTAGCAAGTCGTATGAGGTATTTTGTGATGCATCAAAGATGGGATTAGGAGGTGTCTTGATGCAGGATGGTCACGTGGTGGCTTATGCTTCTCGACAATTAAAGGTTCACGAGAAGAGTTATCCAACTCATGAATTGGAATTGGCGGCGGTTGTTTTTACACTGAAAGTGTGCCGTCATTATTTGTATGGGGTACGTTTTGAAATGTTCAGCGACCACAAGAGTTTAAAGTATCTATTTGACCAAAAAGAGTTAAGCATGCGTCAAAGGAGATGGATGGAGTATTTAAAGGATTTTGATTTAGAATTGAAGTACCATCCGGGTAAAGCAAATAAAGTAGCGGATGCATTGAGTCGGGAAGTGTTGCATAATGCCGAATTAATGATCTTAAAGTATGCTTTATTGGAAAAGTTTAGGGATCTTAATCTTCAATTTATTTGGACTCCTAACGGTGTGATTATGGGAAATTTGAATGTTAATTCTACTTTTAGAGATGAAATTCAACAAGAGCAAGCGTTGGATGCAAAGTTACAAGTGTTGGTTCAACCGGGTTTCTCGCGAGCTACCGATGGAATCATTTTGTTTAACCAAAGGATTTGTGTTCTGGATGATGCGGTGTTAAAGAGAAGGATTTTGGAGGAAGCTCATAAAGGTGCTTTTACTATACATCCTGGTTCTTCGAAGATGTATCAAGACTTAAAGAGGAACTATTGGTGGTCCGGAATGAAAAGAGACATTGTAGTGTATGTGTCGGAGTGTGCGGTATGCCAACAAGTAAAGATTGAACACCAGAGGCCGAGTGGTTTATTACAACCGTTAGAAATTCCAGTTTGGAAATGGGATAGTATTTCTATGGACTTTACAGTTGGGTTACCCCGTACACAAGGTGGTTACGATTCTATTTGGGTGATTGTAGATCGGTTGATGAAATATGTGCATTTCTTAGCCGTAAAGACTACTTACAAGGCAAGTCATCTTGCAAAGTTATTTATTTCGGAAATTGTGAGGTTACATGGTATTCCCTCTAGCATTGTGTCCGATAGAGATCCAAAGTTCACTTCAAGATTTTGGAGAGCTTTTCAACAAGCTATGGGAACAAAGTTGTGTTTGAGAAGTCGAATCATCCTCAAACGGATGGTCAGACGGAGCGGAGGATACAAACGACGGAAGATATGTTAAGGGCTTGTGTGCTTGGAAGCGGAGGAAATTGGATAGAACTTTTGTCGTTGATTGAGTTTTCGTACAACAATAGTTATCATGCAAGTATTGGTATGGCTCCTTACGAAATATTGTACGGAAGGAAATGTAGGACGCCTTTGTGTTGGGTAGAAGTTGGGGAAGATAGAATTTTAGGACCCGAGATTATCCAAGAGACTACGAAAAAGATTAGAATGATCCGTGACAAAGTTAAACAAGCACAAGATCGTCAGAAGAGTTATGCGGATAACCGTAGGAGACCTTTAGAGTTTGATGAAGGTGACCATGTGTTTTTGAAGGTTACTCCGAGATTGAGGTTGAAATGACCGTTTAAGTCGCGGAAGTTAAGTCAGAGATACGTGGGACCGTATCAAATTTTAGAAAGGATTGGTGAAGTAGCTTACAGGTTAGCCTTACCGCCTTCTCTATCAGAGATGCACGATGTTTTTCATGTGTCTCAACTTCGAAAGTTTGTCCCAGATCCTCTTCAGCCAATCCTACCTGATACGATTGAGATATAAACATATTTAACGTTTGAACCTCAAACAAGCCGTATCACAGGGAGAGAAACTAAAGTACTAAGGAATAAATAGATTTCTCTTGTGAAAGTTCAGTGGGATGAGACGCATCCGGGTGATGCAACTTGGGAACTAGAATCAGAAATGCGGGATGCTTAACCTCGTCTTTTCAGGTAATCTTTAAATTCGAGGACAAATTTCTATTTAAGGAGGGGAGGATGTAATACCCCGTATTTTTATTTGCTCTGAATAATATTAGTTTTGATCAACTGGGTTCCGGTGTACTCTGAGAAATTATCTGCAAAGATAATTTGAGCAACCATAAGCTCAGATCAGATCAAATTAATATTATCTAACTCTGAGGTTTTGTCAATTAGTGATATAGAGATATTTTGGACATTTATTAGTGTTACTAACTAATTGATATTTCTCTATATCATTTCAATTCCCTCACTTGTTGCAAAAATAGAAACAAAGATAGTAAGAAGTAGAGAGAAGGAAGAGCAAAGAGGAAAAGAGGAGAAAACCTAGAAGAAGAAGAGGGAAAGCTTGGATCTTCTTCATTCTTCATCAAATCATCTCAACATCTTCATCATCATCTTGTTTAGAGGTGGGTTCTAGTTAGTACTTAAGTTCTAGAAGTTTTAGAAATGTTAGAGTTTAGGTAAGAAATGGTGAATATTGAATATTGTGTGGAATCGATTGTTTTCACGGTTCAAATATCGATTAAAATGCGTAATATGATTGATACAGGTATGAATATGATGTATGATAATTTATTAATTGATCCTCTGAGTTTATATGAGTTTTGAGTAAGTTTGAATGGTTTTGAATCACGAGAAAACCAGAATTTTTCTGTTCTAAAACAGAGTAATCGGTTAACAGATTAGGGTAACCGATTACCCTGTGGAAAAAATGAGTTTCTGCGCAAAATTTGAACTGAGTAACCGATTACCCATATTGAGTAATCGATTACCAAAATGTGTCTCTAACTCTCATTTAGCCTCTGTATGAACAGTGAAATGTGAGTAACCGATTACCCATATTGAGTAATCGATTATCACTGTAGGTTGGGGAAAAATATTGAAAAATTCATATCTTTTATATCGTAACTCGGATCGAAGCGTAGTAATAATCGTTGGAAAGCTATGGAAATATCCTACGCAATGAAAGTGAAAAATATTGATTTTGTTACCGGATTAAATAAATTGGAGGAAGCTCAAAAAATGTGATAAATTATGAGTTGACTTATTACATGTATTTTTATTATACTAGTGTGTTGTGCTAAATCTAACTTCTTATTGTGAATTGTAATTGAGTGAATACATGTTTAAAACATGGAATATGAAGAGTGAGGAAACCTTACCATAAATCTATAGTAGAACCTAGTAATGTGACTAGGAATTGATAGATGGTCTAAATGGCGATGCTTGTGCGTTCGATGCCTAGGTGTGCATCCTCGACGAGTAATGGTCAAGAAGAGAGTAAGACACGAGTATGGAACATGTGTGAACCATTGTGTTTTATGAAAGAAAAGGCAAATGTAGCCTTGTGATTGTCGAATACAATCACGTCTTTTTGTGAGATCACATAATCGGAATCGTTTCCCTGAGACTTGTTGTTTCATGAGCTTCGGGCTCCTCTGGAATGTACGCATAATTACTTGGTAGGTTTGATTCCCGCGTGTAGTACGAATGGAGCCTACGGGTAAAGAGACATGCGATGGTTAACAGGCCATGTGAAGTGACGGTTCACAGTTAACAGGTCATAGAACCCGAATCTATTTTGTATGCCAAGTAAGTGCAAGGATCCATGACTCATGCCGACTCTTAGACGTAGGAGAGGACGGGAAAAGGGGATGCCTTGATGAGGTTAGCGATTAGTGATATTTTGAGTTGGTGAACTTATGAACATGTTTCCATATAGTGTGAGATTGTGAACTCAAGGTCACTTCCTTTTCCCTTTACTTGAGTTAGGAACCGATAGAACCATGTAAAGCCGAAAGGATCCATAAGATAGGGAACTCACTGGGATTTAATATCTCACCCCATGTTGTTGATTATATTTCAGGTGCTTCAGATTCCGCAAAGGGTAAGGATAAAGTCGTTTGATTATCCTTACGTGTCTTGGCTTTTTGGGATGGCATAGCTTCCGTTTTGAAGATTTTATTTTGAGATCATTGTTTTGATCTAGTTCTTAGTACTTTGGAACATCTTGTATATATTATGCCATAGTTTTAGCATTTTGTATTTTGGGCATGTAATATATACAATGTGTTAACTAGGAACTTATGGTATTTCAATACGAAAACTTGGATTCATGTATAATATATATGCTTTGATCTATGTTGTTATATATGGGTGTTACAGTTTTCTCTTTTTGTAAGACACAGCAAGCCGAAACTTGCAAAGTGGATTACGACAAATAATGACATACCTTCTCGAATCAGTTCAATGTACATTGAAATCAACAGAGTTATCCATGTGATATTTTTTTAATGGCTCGTACACATTCTTCCTTGGTACGAAACTTGTCTCCCAATTTTAATCCATTCTCTGACCGCATATACGTGTTGTAAAACATATCTGAGGATCTCTCATCGTCTTGCAAGTCCAAGTCTGTCATATGTTGAGGCAGACAATATACATGACATGGAGGTATTGGCACTTGTTCGTCATCTTCAATGTTGTTGTTCAACAGTTGATCAACCAGCGTTTTGCTTCTTTCTTCTTCGTCATCAACGACGTTGACCTCCGGTTCGGATTCATCTGGCGTTAATTCAAGTGGCGACCTCATGTTGCATGCCTAGTTCACAACAGTTACCGTGTCAAACTACAATTTAGAATGCATCAAAACATCTCAGATCCCCCAGTTGACCTCGGTAAATGGCATTTAAAAAAAGAATGATCAATGGGACTATCCCGACTGGAAGGATTTTGCAAAATCTGAGTGTCGTAAATGGAGGAACTGCAGCGCCCATGTCTTACGTGACCCGGTGATGGGAACTCCGTCTATACCAACTAATAATTATATGGCTTGGTACAGATCGGTTGCAACTGGGTTTGTCTCTGAAGAGAGGTATCTATACGACCCACGACAAACCACCTACACACAAGAAGCTTCAGCGTCTAACCCACCGGAAAATTATCGGCCATGTTACTCACAACCCCCTACACAACAAAATTACTAACCCACTACACAAACCCACCATCCAAACATGTCAAACACCCAACCACAATACCAAGAGCGTCCCTCATACCATCTCCAACAAATTGACTATTATCAAGAAACTCAATATGGTTATGCCCCCAACACAACATCGAGATATAGCCAAAATGAGGGTACATCATACCATAGCCATAACGCCTAAACATCTTTCCATAGCCAAAACGCTCATACATCACACCCTTGCCTACACACACAAGCATCTCAACAACCTTATGCCTTTCAAACACCACTACCATTTCAACCTTTCACCAACGAATCTTTCACACCAATGTCCCCTTTCAATCGTCCAGACCGCACACCAATGACCCATTCATCACATCTGAACTACTCTGGCATGGGTCACGCGTTCAGTTTCAACACACAAGACCTCATGGAAATGCAAGAAATTCTTAGGGAATCAGCTGGGAATGTTCCTGAGACTTCAATTCCTCCAACACTTAACGTGAATCAACAACGAGGGAAACGAGTGCAACAAGGAGAACGAGTGCAACAAGGGAAACAAGTGCAACGATTAAGGGTGCCTAAGGGATGTGGAACCGGTGGCCGGTATGACCAACCAGGTCGCCAATATTAATTATGTAATATTATTTTTAATTAATGATTACTGTTATTTATTTTTGTTAAAGAAATTTACACAATGCACTCTGTTTCCATATCAATTAGCGTCTCCCTTGTATGTTTATGTTAAAGAAATTTACACAATGCACCCTGTCTCCATATCAATTGGCGTCTCCCTTGTATGTTTAACACCAAGCCGCTAATTGAATTGACAACACCATATGGTGTCTCCAATCTAATTGGAGACACCACTAAAATCCATTAAACTGTCGCCAATTGACAAAGTTCTAACACACCCCCAAAATGGGGTACTTTAAAAAATAAGTGGAGTATTTTAGAATTTTTTTAAAATAAAGTGGATTATTTGGTAAAAATTTCTAACTTTTATGAATATCAAGTAACATAAATTTTATGAAACTATTTTATTAGAAAAACAAATATCTTGTGAGATTGTTCATAAAATTTGTTCATATGATGTTTTCAAATTATTTTCATAAATTTTTCTAAATAATCAAAGTATATAATACAATTTAATAATAATAATAAAAAATTTATATTTGTTTAAACAAATCAGTTTGATAGATTTAAAAGTTTTTTTATAGCTTGTGACCTAATATTTTTACCTAAATAGACTTAAAAAAAAATCTAGACATTTTCTATTTTAAAAATATAAAAAATAAAATTGATCATAGACTTTTTATACTTGATGTTAGTTGGTGTGACCTGTTTCACCCTAAAGACGGTAACTCTATTATGAACTACACTTGCTAAGCACTACAACAATATATGCAGATGACATAAAGAAGTTACTATATCAAGGGTTAAGTGTTTGTGTTGTGTGGGCTTACTTCCTTGATAACCTGAGTTGTTTAGTCAAAGCTTTTGTATCATTATTCCTATGCCTCCTCCTGTAAAAGGTCTGACATCAGTTCATCACTGATCATGAACTGATTTATGATTAATTTGAATTTTACATTGGAAGCAATGATAGTGGAATCTTTAAACAATAAGGTGCAAGCAAGCATCAATCAATGCATGCAAAAGAGGGTAACTTTAGGCATGCAAACACATACCAAAAATAAATATAGCATGCATGCACCAATAACAACAATTGTTCAAGCAATCAGGCACCTTGCAGTTTTTCAAGTAATCAGGCACCTTGCAGTTTTTGAATTCATGTGAATTCAAAGACATCGGTACTGGGCATCTAAACCTGTCAGAGACCATAACTGTGCAATACATTTACTTTTTTTCATGCTAAATAGTTAATAAATATGATTACTTTTACTCTTTTTCATGCTAAATAGTGAATAAATATGATTTATAATACTGTGGAAAAATAATTGACATATATCTTTATTCGTAGGAAACTGCAAATGCAAACATATTAGAGCGTTTATCTATATTTGATGTTTTTAATAAGTGTAATGGAAACATATGCTAAACTAATGTTACTATCTAGCTCCATAAAGACGCCGGTGACAATTTATTTGGTTTAAAGTAACTGGCAAACTATATTTAAAGAAAAGCTATTAGGCTGAAGCATCTCTCTACCTCTTACTCTAAACATACATACATCTTTGATGATCCCCTCTTACCATTTGCATTTGAGACAGCACTGTTTCCTGCATCAATTTCAAATCGTGTTTTAGCAATTGATTCAGTGAAAAGAATTAACCTCTTTTGGTAGAATTCAATGCAGGAACAATGTGGAATAAATAGCACATGGGTCAGACCAGAAATTTTAAAATAAAAAATGAGACAGGAAACCCAAGTTTGAGTAGCTCAAAATCACACATACCCTAATACTTGATTAGAATGCATCGTATTGGTGATCCCTCAGCACCAGCCAACCTAAGAGGTAAGCAATGGACTGAGTATAATCCTGCTGGGACATCATCAAGCTTCAGACTTTCAACAAGAATGATTTCCTGAAGTATTTGGAGTAGTTAGTTCATGCCATGTTAATTCTGGTACTTATTCAAGTAACAAATTAAGCATATTCAATCTTCCGTTACACAAAGGAACATAAGAAATCACTATCGGTCTCATTTAAAATCGCACCTTCTTTCAAACAATCATCCTTAATATTTTATCAGTATAACTTTCTCGGTAAAGTCGAGACTCCAACAAATTGTCAATCGGTTTCAACAACTTTCTCGGTAACAAAAATTATTATAAATGAAATTGATTTCGTAAAATTAATTGTAGTTAAAAGTGAGATAAATGTAAAGCGGTTTATGTTTGAATACATTAACGAGTCAACCAATAAACATGTGTAAAAATCAAATTTAGAGTCAAAAGCTACAAGTCCTAACTTCGATAGAATCAATTTTGAAGACAAAATCAATTTCAAACAACTTCAACCATCCAAATATGTCAAAATCAATTTGATGTGTCTAAAATCACTTTTACCTATCTCTATTGTTAATCCAAACACACACGCCTCTATTGTGAATTCATGTCCCAAATCTTTCTTGTAGTCTGATATCAATCAGCAAGTTAACTCATACTTATATGTTTTTCAGGATTTAAACTCGGAGAAGATGATTGACAATGCTAAGGAGAGTAGAAGACTCTATTACTTTGACTTTGGAGATGAATATTTACGACCTTTCAAACGAATAAGTTCTAGTTTTGAATCTTTTTTGCTTTAAATAATGATGACAACGATATGATTTGCCATTTACGATTAGGTCTTCCTAGTTTTTGTTATATAAACACTTGTTTCCATAATTATTTATTAATAAGAATTTATCTCTATTTAAGTGTGAAGTTTATGAATTTGCAAAACATGTTTTCATTTTCCTATCCAGCCTTATAAACCTTCAAAATCTATTTTTGTTATTCATATTGATGTTTGGGACCCTAAACATATGAGTACACTTTCTCTTAAAAAATGATTTATCACATTTATAGATCATTCAAGAGTAAGTTGGGTGTACTTGTAAAAGAGGAAATCTGATATTTGTCAGGCTATTAAGAATTTTTTTAACATGGTGCAAAATCAATTTCAAACAAATATTCGAGTTTTTATGAGTGACAATGGCAAAAAATACTTAAACACTAATTTGGATGATTTTTCCCATAAAAATAGAATAGTGGATCAAAGTTCATGTTCTAACACCCAGCAAAACAGAGTTGCTCAAAGGAAAAATAAATATTGATTAGAAGTAGTTTGTGCTTTACTTTTAACAAATAAGGTCTCAAATTATTTTTGGGATGAAATTGCTTTAACTCCTTCGTATTTAATTAACAGAATATCTTCAAAGGTCCTTAATTTTCAAACTTTGATTAATATTTTCACGATTGCTTCCCTAGTTTTAAAAGATTTGCCTTTAAATTTTTTGATGCACATTGAACACAAAAATATTAGGAAATATGAACTCCGTGCTATAAAATGTGTTTTTGTTGGATATTCTAATATAAATGTTTTGATTAAAAAAATGTTTGTAATTATGGATGTGACATTTTTTTAAAACAAATCTTATTTTATGAAAAAAGACTCATTTCAAATTGACAAAAAAAAAATTTAATTCATCTTTTCCAATATCACAAAATTCTGAGACTTGCACTATGGCACCAATAACAACTAGTCACGATTCACCTACTGGACCTACTCCTGCTATAAGTGAGGAATTTGGTGAATATGGACCTACATTTTCTCATGAAAACAATAATGAAAATAATAAAGATGGTGATAATGCTGAATTAATAGAAATGCCACATAATGACAAAACACCTGTAGAAAATACATTTGAAGCAGAAAATAAAATTTGAAAAGGAAAGGTCTTTGTGAGAAAAATCACAAATAGAGTGATGAGTCCTTTGCACTAAATATCCTTTGTTCAATTTTATTTCATATTAAAATTTGTTTTCATCATTATCTGTTTTTACCTTATGTTGATATGTGTAAATATACAATGTTAAGAATATTTGTATATAGAATAGTCACACATCGACTATATCATGTAATTAATTGTAATCTCTCTATATATAATAATGTCTCCGTAGTGCTTTTCAAAACACACGGTTTATTCAAATGTCTCTTGGTTTTTTGTATTTCAACATGATATCTAGAGCCTACTAAGAGACAATCATTCACCGTGCATTACCCGGTTGACCCACTGTCTTCTAGTGAAAAACTTTTGGCAAATCGTGTCATAACTCCAGTTTGCCTTTCATACATTGCTGTGACTCATTCTGACATCAGTTTTTTTTTAAATTCTCTGGTCATAACCGCACTGCCGTCGCCGTTGTTCCCAACGACCTTCTGGCAAACTTAACCTATAGGCAGAAGCGCCTCCTCCGATCCGGTCGTTCCCCATTTTTTCACCGGCAAAAACATCCACACACGCAGACACATCCAACGGCCGTTCGAGTGATATTTTCTTTCTTCAGATACTCATGGCTACGCCTCAGAACTTTATGCCAAACTACGATGATTTCCTCATGTGGTATCAGAATTATCAGAACTCAGATTCTACTGCTACGGTGGATAATTCATTTGTTTGCCTCTCTCAATCATTTTCTCTTAGACCTTAGGTCCTTGATTTTGGTGCGTCTGATCGTGTTACCGGTAATAAAACTTTTTTCACTTCCCTCTCTACCACTGGTTTCTTACCTACTATAACTTCTGCCAATGGTTCTCAAACCCGATCTGAAGGGATTGGTACTAATCAAATTCTACCTTCTCTATATGTTACTTTTGTCCTCTATGTTTCGAATTGTCAATTTAATTTACTTTCAGTTAGTCGTTTAACTCGTTCTCTTGATTGTAGTATAACCTTCACCAACAATAATGTTACCCTGCAGGATCGGACTTCGGAACGGACGATTGGCGTCAGATGTGAGTCTCAAGGCCTTTATTACCTCTCAGTGTCATCTCAGACATGCTCAGCCAAAGATTCTCCACTCACTATCCATACTCAGTTAGGTCATCCCAGTCTTTACAAATTGCATAAGTTGGTGTCAAATTTATCGAAGGTATCTAATTTACATTGTGAGTCCTTTCAGTTAGGGAAACACACTCGTAGTCAATTTCCCAATCGAGTCAATAAACGAGCTTCGTCCCCTTTTGCTTTAGTTCACACCGATGTTTGGGGTCCCTCGCGTACTGTCTCTACTCTTAAGTCTAGGTATTTTATCACCTTTATTGATGAGTTTTCACGTTGCACGTGATTATTTTTAATGAAAAATATATCTGAATTATTTTCTATTTTTGAACAATTTTATCGAGAAATAAGAACTCAATTTGGTGTGTTTATCCGTACCTTACTTTATCCCAAGAATTTAAAAATTTTATGTCACACAATGGTATTCTCCATCAAACATCTTGCTCTCACGCACCTCAATAAAACGGGGTAGTCAAACACAAAAATCGACATCTCGTAGAAACCACTCAGACCCTACTTCTCCATGGTAATGTTCCACTTCAATTTTGGGGGGATGTTGTGCTAACGGCATGCTACCTTATAAATCGCATGCATTCACCTGTCCTTAACAATAAAATCTCTCATTCAATCCTTTTTCCCAATTCCTCACCTCACCCAATTCCTCCCCGAGTCTTCGGGTCCACATGTTTTGTACACAATCTCTCTCCTAGTCTTGATAAACTATCAGCTCGATCACTAAAGTGTGTTTTTTTTTGTTATCATCAATCCCAAAAGGGTTATCGTTGTTATTCACATACTCAACAACGATACCTCATATCGACTGATGTTACCTTCTTCGAGTTTATTCCATATTTCAAGTCCAGCCAAGCAACTCCGAAACTCCTTCAGAAAAGTATTCTCATACCTCTTCCGGAAGTCACATCTGTCATTGTCCCCCATCATTCTAGGGAACCTGGCTCACTAGATACCCCTACAGTTGAGCCCCCCCCCCAACTTCTCGCCCACTTCAAACATATCAGTGTCGTCAACCAACGTCTGTCGTACATGTCCCTGAGGTCATTGCGCACTCTCCTCCGATGCTCTCGCCATCACCGGATCCGATCTTGCAACCTGAGTCTGATCTACCGATTGCCCTTCAAAAAGGTATACGTCAAACACGAAATTCTTCTCCACATTATATTGATTTATGTTATCATCATCTTTCCCCTTTGCGGGATACTTGTTTGTCTTCTATTTCTATTCCTAAAACTCCAGGTGAAGCATTATCTCACCCTGAAGGGAGGCAAGCAATGATTGATGAAATGTGCGCACTTCAAAGCAATGGTACCTAAGAACTGGTTCCTCTACCCCCTGGAAAATCTTTAGTAGCTTGTCATTGGCTTTATACAGTGAAGGTTGGTCCAGATGGTAAGATTGATCGAAATAAAGCTCGCTTGATAGCCAAAGGATACACTCAGATTTTTAGGTTGGATTATAGTGATACCTTCTCGCCTGTAGCCAAGATGGCATCAGTTAGACTTCTAGCCATTGCAGCCATTCGACATTGATCTCTTCATCAACTTGACATCAAAAAATTTTTTACATGGTGATCTTGAAGAGGAAGTATATATGGAGCAACCACCTGGGTTTGTCGCTCAGGGAGAATCATTGAATATGGTGTGTAGGCTACACAGGTCTCTTTATGGTCTTAAGCATTCTCTGAGAGCTTGGTTCGGTAGATTCAACACTGTAGTACAACAATTTGGTATGGTCCGCAGTGAAGCTGACCATTCTGTTTTTTATCGTCACTCAGCCCAAGTGTGTATTTATCTTATTGTGTAGATGATATTGTCATAACTGATAGTGATCAACAGGAAATACTCCAGTTAAAACATCTCTCGAATCAATTTCAGACAAAAGATCTTGGTAAACTCAGTTATTTACTGGGTATTGAGGTAGCCCAATCTAAAGATGGTTTGGTGATTTCTCAACGAAAATATGCTATGGATATTTTAGAAGAAACGAATTTGTTGAATGTTAAACCAGTTGATACTCCTATGGATCCAAGTGTCAAACTACTACCCAATCAGGGAGAGCCTCTACCTGACTCAGGAAGGTATAGGAGATTGGTTGGAAAGTTAAATTATATCAGAGTCACTCGTCCGGACATTTCTTTTGCAGTCAGTGCGGTAAATCAGCTCTTAAATTCCCCTTATCAGGAACACATGGATGTGGTTATCTGGATTCTGAGATACATCAAATGTGCTCCAGGAAAAGGTCTAGTGTACGAAGATAAAGTACATACTCAGATAGTTGGATACTCTGATGCTGATTAGGCAGGGCCACCCATTGATAGACGATCCGCCTCTGGGTATTGTGTACTTGTTGGAGGAAACTTTATATCCTGAAAAAGTATGAAACAAAATGTTGTTGCAAAATCAAGCGCCGAGGCAGAGTATAGAGTCATGGCAATGGCAACATGTGAACTTATTTGGTTAAAATAGTTGCTAAAGGAACTTCAAATTGACGAAGTAAGACCAATGACACTTATTTGTGATAATCAAGTTGCATTGCACATTGCTTCAAATCCAGTCTTCCAATAGAGGACCAAACATATTGAGATAGACTGTCACTTTGTCAGAGAGAAGATCGAGTCAAGTGACATCGTTACAAGCTTTGTCAACTCTAATGATCAATTAGCAGACGTGTTTAAAAAATCCCTACGAAACCCCAGAACTAATTATATATGTAACAAGCTTGGTGCATTTGACTTATATGCTCAAGTTTTAGGGGGAGTGTTGATATTTGTAAATCTATAGTGTTAAGAATATTTGTATATAGAATAGTCTCACATCGACTATATCATGTAATCTCTCTATATATAATAATGTCTCCGTAGCGTTTTTCAAAAC